>CM032478.1:5144233-6344233 GCA_019059595.1 Marasmia exigua
TATCCTGACATGTCCGACAGCTGACGTTGTCTAACTGTTTTTAGTTTATCTATCGAATTGTCTATTCAATTTAACTATGGAGTTTAGCTATGGTTCGAGAATATTCTATATTGTTAAATTTTAAAATTTAACATGTTGTAGAATGAGAAATGCGCATGTCAATATAAAAGGACGCACATGGGCAGGACCACGCTTCTACCACCACTCTGAAGAAGCTCGGAACCTCAAGCTATGACATGCAGTATACGTTTACCCGTAGAGTAACGGTGCCGGGGCCGAAGGGTGTTGCCTGCCCTGCACCAATACGAGCGTCTACCTTCTTCGTGCGCGTATCCGCGTCGCGCCTACCCGCGTCCGGCTTGCGGCGTGCGCGTATCTGCGCTCGCGCGCCCCATTTGCCGCCTCCTGGCGCTCGCGTAAGCCCTACCGCCCGCCTCTTGCGACACTGGATCCTACCGGCGCGCTGCCTGTGCTCACCCTGTGTTACCGCCCTACCACGGTTGCCCATTTTGAACTTTTACCTTGTATATATATTTAGTGTAGTGTACCGGTGTAAATAGCTAGTTTAAGTTAGTTTTAAGTTAGATTTAAGATTTTTGGACGAGCCATCATTGTACATACCTCTTATAATTATAGCCCTCTTCCCTCTATTCTTATCTTTTCTTCTTCCCCTACCTTCTAGCTCCGTAACCCTCCGTTACGCGACAGTTTGGCGCCCAACTCTATAGAATCCCTCCTGTTCTCAAAATTCTAAAATAAACTTGCACAAGTTTCTGTATATAACATACCTTTTGGCTCCCTATTAGACGTCTCTTACTTCTTAGATATTTCTTTCCCTGTTCTTCCTCTATTTTTCTCACTAAAATAAAGTAAATAAAATAAAAACTATTGTAAATATTTTATTGCTTTAAAATTACAAATATCTTAGAAATGGCTCGTCTTATAAACTTTAATTTACTTAATAAGGCGGAACTCGAATACGAACTTATAATTAGGAACGAAACTCCTGCGGATAATCTTGTATCGCTTAGAAAACAAATTGTTTTATTGCTTCGTAATTTTCCTACGGAGGACATTATTGATTCTCCCGTTCCTCTGAGTGACGATTTGTCACAAGCTTCTTCTACAATCTTATATTTATCTTCGATGTTGGACCGATACGAATCGGGTAATCTGAAAATTATTTAAGAAATTGAAACTTATATAAATCACTTATTTTATCGACTTGACAGAATTGACACTGATGTAAGTGACAGCGACTCAAACCTTATAGAACTCTATGACGACTTAAAAAGAAGTTTACTCTTTTGACTGAACGTTTTGACGCTTTTTTCAAAACCAGCTGAGACTTCACAGGTACAAACCTCTTTGGACTCACCCTTGCCGATTTCTCAACCTAACTGTATGCCACCTTTTCATAATTTTCTCTTACCAAATTATCTAAATGAGCTAAAAAAAATTACTTTTGATGGGACAACTTGTCCTAGAGCTTTTCTATCGAAAATTGATGAATTTTTACTTACGAACAAACTTGATAAGCAAATACTTATAAGCTCGGCCTTCAACATTTTTGAGGACGATGCTTCTTATTGGTTTAAATTCCAACTAAGTCGTGACCCTTCGTTAACTTGGGATCGCGTTTCCGAGTTGTTAATTAAGGACTTTGGCCATTCTGATTATGACCATAAACTACTGCAGGCAATAAAATCTCGTACTCAGGGTAAATCTGAGTCTATTATGGTTTATATTCCGAAAATGTTTGAAATGTTTTCGAGGACTAAGCGAGAAATTACCTGAGCAGGAGAAACTGCAAATACTTCTACGTAACATCCGTCCTTGTTATACTTCTTTTGTTGCTCTTAATAAAGTTGATTCTATTGGCTCTTTAATTTCTGTATGTCAACAATTTGAGCGCTGTATTGACCGCGACAATAATTTTAAAGAACCTGAAATGAATACTCTTATTCCTGAATTATCCTATAAACCTAAACACGATTCTACACTTTTACCGAACACTAAACCTAATGTTACACATACTTTTCACTCTAAACATTCTTTCACTCCTAATTATGATTCTCATAAATCTAATAACTTTAAGCCTTTTCGTACGAACTTTTCTTCGCAGAATAAAAATTCTGCACATGCGATATCTGAAAATGCTCCCAAGTTTCAGGCGCATTTGTTTTGCGTTCGATGTCGAATAAATGGTCATTCTTTGAATTCTTGCACTAAACCAAGATTCTTAGTCTGTTTTAAATGTGGTTTGAAAGACTTTAGAGCTCCGGATTGCCCGAAATGTAAGGCTGACAAGCCTCAACCTTCTTCATCCTTTAACTCAAAAAACTAACATATGACTTGGTTAAACGAAAAGAAAATTTTGATGTTGATGACTGGCATAATTGGTTAAAAATAATTAAGAACTTTTTCGCAAGTTATGGAACTTCTTCAGTTTACTACGACAACGAAAGAGATTTTAACCGTCCTTTTATTAACGTTTCTATTTCAAATGTTGAGTTTACGGCGTTACTTGATAGCGGTAGTTCAATGACTATTTTAGGTAATAACTCGCACTTTAAAATTTTGGAACTGGGCTTTTCGTTATCCAAGTCTGATTATATTACGGTTAGCACTGCTAGTAAGCATCGTGTTAAATCTTTAGGATTTTTTATTCTTCCTTTTACCTTTAACGACCAAACTAGACTTATTAAAACATATGTTATTCCTGAAATATACCCGTCTTTGATACTTGGTGTTGACTTTTGGAGGGAATTTAATTTGGTTCCCAAACTTTTATCGTGTGCCTTTTCTCTTAATAAACCATCCCACTTTAACAACTCTGTGGAGAAACAAATCCTACCTTACGAAAATCTTACTTCTGAAGAAAAGGTTATCGCTGATGATATTATTTCGCGTTTTAAGCAAATTTCCTTTGAAGCCAAGGGTGAACTTGGTCGTACTGATCTGGTTAGCCATCGTATCGATACTGGAGATACGCTGCCTATTAAACAACGTTGTTATAGACTCTCTCCCGAGAAACAAAAAGCTCTAATTGCTGAGGTGGATAAAATGATTGAGTGGAAGGTCATTGAGAAATGTGAAAGCCCTTGGTTGTCTCCGGTTCTTATTACGCCTAAAAAGAATGGCGAATGGCGATTTTGTGTCGATAGTAGAAAACTCAACTCAGTTACTCGTAGGGATGCCTATAGTCTTCCTTTTATCAATGAAATACTTGACCATCTCAAAAACGCTAAATTTTTATCGAGTATCGATATCGCTAAAGCTTTCTGGGAGATTCCTTTACATGTAGACGATCGGGATAAGACCGCCTTTTATGTCCCCGGTAGAGGAATGTACAGATTCACTGTTATGCCCTTTGGTTTAACTAATGCACCTGCTACACAGCAGAGGTTAATGGATATCTTATTCACTCCTGAATTTGACAACAAAGTGTTCTGTTATCTTGATGACATTATTATCATAGGCTCCTCGTTCCAAGAACACATAGGACTTCTAATTAAAGTGCTTGAAAAATTAACTTACGCTAAACTTACCATTAACTTTGAAAAAAGTCATTTTTTTAAGAAAGAATTAAAGTACCTTGGATATGTTGTTGACGATAATGGTTTACGAGCTGATCCTAGCAAAATTCAAGCTATTATGGACTTTCCTGTACCTACTTCACGCAAAGAAGTGCTTAAATTTCTGGGTACGTGTAGTTGGTTTCGTAGGTTCATTCCTAATTTCAGTACTATAGCTGCACCTCTTAATAAATTAACATCATCTGCTAAAACTTCTCCGAAATTTTCTTGGAGTTCTGAGGCTAACTCTTCCTTTCTGAAACTAAAAGAATATCTTGTAACTACCCCAATTCTTGCTTGCCCTGATTTTGATCAACCGTTTTCTGTGCATTGTGATGCATCTAACACTGGCATTGGAGCCATGCTTACTCAAACGGTTAACGACAAAGAAGTTGTTATAGCCTACATGAGCAAATCACTTAACAAAAATGAAAGAAACTACTCTACTACTGAAAGAGAAACTCTAGCTGTTATCATTGCCTTAGAACATTGGCGGTGCTATCTTGACAATGGCAAACCGTTTACTGTATACACTGATCATGCCGCATTAAAGTGGTTTTTGAATTTAACAAATCCTTCTGGTAGACTCGCTCGTTGGTCACTTCGCCTTTCTTGCTTTAATTTCACGCTGAAACATAAAAGAGGAAAGGATAATATTGTCCCTGATCTACTTTCTCGTTCTAAAAGCGAGGACAATCATATTATCGCTCCTTTATCTTCGAATGAAGCCACGTCTTTAGACTTAGAGCGCTATAATAAAATCTTTCGTAATTGTTTAACTGATCCTCAAAGTCATCCTAACTATACGATTAAGGATAATAAACTATTTCGTTGCACTAATACTCCTTATTCTTTAACAGACGATTTCATCTGGAAAGAAGTCCCTATCCCTTCTGAAAGAGAATCTTTGATAAGAAATGCTCATGGTTCCGCTACAGATCCGCATTTGGGCGTATTTAAAACATACAAAAAATATCATTGTTATATTACTGGTCTGGCATGTTTAAAGATATAGCTAAATTTATTTCCAATTGCGAAACTTGTTTGGCTTATAAACACTCTAACCACTCGCCTTACGGTCCTATGGGAAAACCCAAAATTTGTTCTAGACCTTTTCAATGCATTTCTTTGGACTTAATAGGTCCATTGCCAATGACTAGGCGACGTAACCAGTACATTCTCGTTGTAAATTGTCTATTCACCAAATATACACTTATTTTTCCTTTGAAACGAGCTATAACTACTAGTATTATACATTACTTAGAGAATTCCGTGTTCTTAGTTCATGGAGTACCTCAAACAATTATTATGGATAACGGTCCACAATTTCAATCGCATGAATTCCATAATTTCCTTGGACGTTATAGAATTCCGCATATATCTTACACTCCTCACTATTGTCCTCAGGTCAATACTACAGAACGCTACAATAAAACAATTATTACCGCACTAGCTTCACTGGTCGGTGAAGACCATAGGTCTTGGGACCTTCACCTATCTAGGATTCAGTTTGCAATGAATAACTCTGTAAATGAAGTAACTGGATTTACTCCTGCATTTTTAGTATTTGGTCGTGAACTCATTACTTGTGGTTCTATTTATTCTCAGGGTTACGACTTAGAAGAAATTACCTTTTTACCTCATGATTTATATGCTAGAAATATTGGCCTTCTATCGTCAATTTTTGATAGAGTTCAGGTTGCACTGCACATATCTCATGTAAAGAATTCTAACCGTTACAATTTAAGGCACTCTTTTAAAGAATTCAATGTTGGAGATATAGTGTGGCGTAAAAACTACTCTTTAAGCAATGCTGGTGCATATTTTAGCGCAAAATTAGCACCTAAATATGCTAAATGCAAAGTCGTTGAGAAATTGTCACCTCTTGTATACATTCTTGAGGACTGCAACGGTTGCCGCGGTAAATGGCATGTAAAAGACTTTAAGAAATGACTACCTTACTGTTTGACTTTACTAGTATTATATGTATTTATTTGCACACACATTGGACTGATTTTTGGCTACTTCAGTCTGATATTTTTTATATATACTTAGCGACTAATCTCGTCTCTCTTTACTTATAGGATTCTCTCTTATAGTACCTACTTACTTGCTTAACGTTTTCTTTTAAAAGGCGCTTCTTGACCTTTTAATTCTAAACTTTAGGGCTCTCTTTTGCCTTATCTACTTACTACTTAGCGCTTCTTTGACTACAGAGGCGTTTCTTTTAAAGGTAAATTCAACCTTTAAAATTTGTGTCCTTTGATAGGGAATACCTGAGAGAGACTAGATTGTCGGCTATGGTCATCGACACTAATGGGTTTTAAGAAACGGAGCGGCTGACAACTCCCTAAATAAGCCTAAAGTCATTCTTATAGGGTACTTCCTATGGAGTTTGCGTCATTGATAGTGAACCCTACTCCTTTTTGTGATTGGTTCGTATGTTAGAGTGATTGTTAGAGTGACTGGATTTGAATTGTTTTTGGATTGTGGAATGGTATGTTTAAGTGAAGGTTGACTGGTTAGACTGATAGTAAGGATGGTATTCTCTTAACCTTATAATCAAAATTTTCTCTGAGTCGAAAATTTTTCTGGGGTCGTGGGAGAAATGTAACGCAGCCTGCAGGGGCTTCGTTATACTACATAACTACTCATAAAGAAAGTTACCTTTGGTGTTAACTATAGAGCTTCGTTTTCCGTTTGCTATAGAGCTTGTATATCATTTTATGATTATGTCTTGTATTAGCATTACTCTTATATGTGTTATTTTAATGTTCCTTGTACATTTTTATCTGTAAATAAATTTAAAGTTATTGTTGTAAATATTTAGATTGTCTATCTGACATTGTCCGACAGCTGACGTTGTCTAACTGTTTTTATTTTTCTATCGAATTGTCTATTCAAATTTAACTATGGAGTTTAGCTATGTTTCGAGAATATTCTATATTGTATGAATTTTAAAATTTAAATGTTGTAGAATAGAATGCGCATGGGCAATATAAAAGGACGCACATGGGCAGGACCACGAGTCTACCACCAGCTCTGAAGAAGCTCAGAACCTCAAGCTATAACAGTGCCAGTATACGTTTACCCGTAGAGTAACGGTGCCGGGGCACGAAGGGTGTTGCCTCCCTGCACCTACGCGCGTCTACCTTCCTTCGTGCGCGTATCCGCGTCGCGCCTACCCGCGGCCGGCTTGCGGCGTGCGCGTATCTGCGTCGCGCGCCCCATTTGCCGCCTCCTGCGCTCGGCGGAGCCCTACCGCCCGCCTCTTGCGACACTGGATCCTACCGGCGCGCTGCCTGTGCTCACCCTGTGTTACCGCCCTACCACGGTTGCCCATTTTGAACTTTTACCTTGTATATATATTTAGTGTAGTGTACCGGTGTAAATAGCTAGTTTTAAGTTAGTTTTAAGTTAGATTTAAGATTTTTGGACGAGCCATCATTGTACATACCTCTTATAATTATAGCCCTCTTCCCTCTATTCTTATCTTTTCTTCTTCCCCCTACCTTCTAGCTCCGTAACCCTCCGTTACGCGACAAAGTACCAAAACATACCAAACATTTATGCAATATTATTAAATACATAGTGCCAATTCTCCGATGGGACCATATTGTGCTAAAATTTTAAATAAATTATATTAGAGGCGATCAGCTAGGGCTACAAAAGTAGATATTTAGTTTCTGAGACAAATATTATAAAATAATTATGTATTTGAGATACATATTATCGATATTTATACATAAAATTAAATGCTTACATAAAGCAAAAAAAGTAAAGTATCAGCCTATATAGGTACTGTCCCACTGCAGGGCAAATAGGCTTAATCACCACGCTTGCCAAATGCGGATTGGTGATCACAAACCCGAGCTATGTTTGAAAAATTCGAAACATACCTTTGCGCGACCCGGGAATCGTACCCAGGACCCCGAGATCACTGAAGCCACTGGACCGTAGGAGCGTTAAATCTATAATAAAATTTCGCGTCCAAAGTGCGTTTACATAGGAGCAGTAACGCTGTCTTTAGTGGCACCTGATAGAATCTTACAAGAGTTTACGTCTTCTAGTTAGGTCGCAAACCAATGAGACTAACGAGGACTATCTCTCCATTATAAAGCTGTCGTAGAGACTTTATATCGCTATAATAATCGCGGCATAGGGGCCGGCGCAGCCGCAGCGAGAAAGTTGTTCCATTTCAAGCTTTCTACGAGATTGAGGGAGGGTTGCGTTTCGTTTCCGGACCCTCAGACACCTCGCAATTACTGCCCGAGGAGGCTAACCCACTCTCCGTAACAATAGCTTTCGTAAAGAAGCCTAGGTATTTTAGTGGTCTTTAAACGTTTAAAGCAAGGTAGGAGATATTATCTTCAACTCTATTACATCGAAGTCAATATTTTCAGATACGGCGTCTTCAAAGAGCGGATGAGGAAGTTTAATCGAAATTCCTAGGCCCTAATCTTATTGTTATTATATTACTTATATATATTTCCTAGCGGGATTATTTTTTATTCAGTTAGGTAAGCAATTCTACAACAATGTAAGTTTGTATGACACTAATATTATGAAGGTGAAAGTTTCTGAATCATGTGTGTTTGTTACTTCTTCACGCGCAAAAATTGGACCAATTTTGATAAAATTTATACATACCTTAGATTAACTCAGACTATAAAAAACTACTAAAGCTCGGGTAACGCCGGAGGCCTTAGCTAAGTGATAAACACCTGTATAGTTATACGAGTGAGTTTAATCTGGGCGAAGAAATCTTTATCAATAACATGAGACAAAATTTTTGGTAAAACACATTTTATAATGAACTGTGAGGTGTGCATGTTTTCCCTCATACACTGAGGGAAGATATGCATATCTTGGGGTTTGGTGATGGGATGTATTTTACTTCTTTTAGTTTACTAGTTTAAATTCCTTAAAGTATTCTTGTACACTATTAGTTATGATTTTATTGTTTTCTATATTTCGTGCTAGAACATTTGTAAGAACCAACTATTGTAGGTAGTCCATGTAACAAGCACACTTTAATTTAATGTTAAAATTAATGTATGTTTCGGCACTCGTTGTCTGTTAAAAATATGTATAAATAATTATTTACCTAATTGTTACTGTTACTGTAATGACTGTTTGTGCAAAAATAATTTTAAAAAAATAATAATATGTCCAAAAGGGGTATAGATACAACTGTTATAGAATCAGACAGGCGTAAAGATAGAAAACTACATCCATGATTGCAACGGAAGTGGAAGGTAGGATATCGACTTGTTCGTCTATTCCTCGTCCGCAACACTCGTTTAAAAGTAGACACGGATATACCTATTAGTAAAGGCAGGAATACATTTTATTAACAGATGGCATTAAATCAAAGACATGTGATGTTTTATTTATTTCTGTAGTATATCTAATCTCTAAAAGCGCACATCCCAGAACGTTTTCCCTCATACATATGCATGGCGGGTCGGTTTTCACGCTCGTCTGTCGGCGCTCGCGCCACTCAGGGTTGTACCGCTATACATAATTTAAATAACTATTTAATTATTAGCATAAACCACAGACAGGTACACGAATTAGGTCTTATGGCTAAGTGGTATAGGTAAGTGTTTTAGGACTAGACCGAGTGTAATAAAGTAAATAATTTCACCAGACAATTCACGTTGATCAGCGCTGTAGCTGATCTTTAACTAGGGCATTCGAGCCCTAGACCTGTATATTAGTATATCATTAAATATGATTTGTTTGCTCGTCTGCCTCCTTTCTCATAAAAAAAGAATTATATCTAAGAAAACTATTTTTTGTGCACGGAGCATATTTATATAGGTATATTTATAATTTGAAATCAGCAAACAAACTATGTAACTAGCAAAAAAAGGTCTGTGGTATGTAATTAAACATAAAAAACCCAGACCTGTCAAACATAGACACAACTGCCGTATTTTGTTACATTTGTGCTGCTATATTGTGATATACCTGGCTGCTTATTATAAAAATAGAGATATAGAGTCCGCGCCAGCAAAGAAGACCCGTGAAAAGCGCGCTTGAGTCGCCATCGACATTCAAATTTAAGCTTTATGTATATAGACACAAGGAATCTAAAATTTCAGTACAGTGTTTTTCCGCGGGACTTCTTTTTTCGTGACGCGGACTCTACTTTTTATTTGTCGTCACAGTCAGTAACCGTTTTGTCAATAAATGTTCGTTTATATCGTGTTTTTAAAATGCCATTATATTTGTATATGTTCATAATCATGTGATTGAGGGAGGCCCGTGCCCCAGCAGTGGGGACTTAAATGGGCTGATGATGATGATGATGATGATGTTCATAATTGTTGAAATGAGTATATCTTTGCATTTTCTCGAAGCAATATCAACCAAAGAGAATATAATCATTACGATATCAACTAATCATTAGATGTAACATTTTGACGTTTTAGTAAAAAAAAATATTTTGATGTTAGCCACCCCTAACAGGAGTCTGGCTGCGTGCCTCCTCGCCACGATCAGATCGCAACCCATGCCTGCCAGTTTCCTTCTAAAGTTCACGGTAAAACTATTCATTCAGTATCTACTCACGTGAATTCTAACACCAAGCCAGATTCTGCCTAGCCAGCCAGCCTATTCATTCATAAACACTGAGCCTCAAAGTTACATTAATTTGTTTTTGTTTTATAATTCATTGTATCTACTATTCCGGCCCAATGGCGTATTTGGTAGAGACCCTGCCTTTAATAGGGCGGTCATAGGGTTGGTTAACACTCTGGATCAACATTCAGATTCCATTTCCCATTCAGACAGTGTAACGAACACTAATTGGTTCAGTGTCTGGTTGTCATAGAATCATCATCATCATTTCAGCCAACAGACGTCCACTGCTGGACATAGGCCTCCCCCAAAGTTCTCCATACAGATCGGTCCTGTGCCGCCCGCATCCATGGATTTCCGCGATCTTCACCATAGAATACTTACTCTTTATTTTTTGTTATGAGATTCTGTTTGATTTAAGGTAACTTTGGAGTCAGTGTATACTTATGATTTTGTCTAAAATGTATTTATATACCCTAATTAGATTTTCCTGCTATGGGTACCTTTATGAATCAACGCAAGAGTATTATGGACATTAAACTGAGACACTGATCAAACAAACGTGCATCATACACTATTTTACACACTAAATTACTTCCAGATGGGAATCTCTGCAATCTGATTAAGGTATATACTCGCGTGACAACTTAGATTAAAGGACTTTCGAAGATATCTCTAGAATCAAATGCCCCGGAGCCGCGGCGCCTTTGACTAGCCCGTTCATAGTTATTAAACTCGACGTAAATCAATGTCAGTCGCTTATACCATTTTGTGCTAAAAGTAATGGATTAAATCTAGTGCAATTTTTGACATTTCAGCTATCACAGATAATGAGACCGCCGAGCTTACTTCTATTGTTCAAATTTAAAAAGGTTTTCCTAATTCAATTTGAAGACTCCACTGTTTTCGCGGGTGTCCATGGTGTTACCATCAGGTGATCCGCCTGCTCGTCTGCCACCTATTACATAAAAAAAATCCATTTACATTAAATTCGATCCTATAAGTAGATAGAAGCTTGCAACAGAGCCACTCAACGCCATAACTTATTCTATGTACGGCTGAATGTACTTCAATATCGATATTCGTGCTCCATAAACCCTTGTATGGACGTATTGGCATACTCATAGATAGTATCCCACGTAATGAATTCCTTTTCACTCCTGTCAATGTCGGTAGTCAAGTAATAAGTAGAACCTAATAACCTTAGACATTAGGTTTACAAGTTTGAATGTTTATGTTGTATTTTATCAATTGTAAAACTGTTTACTAACTGTAATTCATAAAACCTTTTTAATCCTGTAACAGGATCATAGCTCTGACAGTAAAATGTGTCTTGCATTTATGACATCTTTGCAGTGACCTCAATTTTGAGATTGAGATTTTACTAAGTTTTAAAAGAAATTTACCCAAATATGAATAATTTATGTTAGCTAATCATGAATGTTTCTAATGGTAGATGGTGCTGATGAATCGCTCTTTCATCCAGGATAAGGCAGGAATATTAAACAGCCAAGAAATTTTCTCAGGTCGTACTATCTGGCCCCTTGCCAGATCGAAAACCTTACAGCGCAAAATACGCAAATCACTATGATTTCTTAGAACCGTTTGCAAAATAGCATGCTGATAAATTTAGGGATGTGTACTCGTATTTTTGCTACATAATATAAACCAACAAAATACACAAGTTTTGGTATTATGTATCAGACAACAACATAAACATCGAATTTGACCCCAAAATGTTGCTTAAGCACTTTTGGTACGAGTTATTAGAATTAGGTTATTAGAATCAAGGAAAGAGCCACAAATATTTACTTATCAATTAAGTAGGGTTTGCATTTTATCGGCAATCAATTCATTTTCAGTACTTTCCCAGTACTGGATGTAGATCTTATTATAAAGATTTTATAATACCCTGAACCTGAACAAACATAAGTGTTCATCACACAAATAATAAGAGCACAACGATTTGTTGGAAACTTCTGAAAAAACCAATGTAATATAATATATTAGGGCCGACAATACCGTTTTGATACAAGCTTTGGAATAGTAAGAACACAAATATTCGCTTAGAATAAATCAGATTGACCGTGCGTTCCCAAGTGTTACCTACTACTATTGCAGCGTGCACTAAATTATGCAATGCAAGGTGTAGTTCAATGCTACAGCGCCGGCGGCTGCGGTTGCGCGCGCGGCGGCCTCACACTGCACACTCAACTTGAATGTGAATACTTACGTCATTTCATTCATTTTCAATAAAAGTTTAATTTCATTCGGACGGAACTTAATTGTCAATGAAAACGAGTATCGTCAATACGATAACAACAATTTGTTATTTGTAAATGAGATTTTGTTTTGGCTGTAATGATTTTAAAATAACATTGTAAACCTAAGTAGTTTACTGTATAATATTTAGCGGACTGATTTCAAGTAACGGGCCGGCTTGACCGGAGTGATAACACGACCTCACAGAAAACCAGCGTGAATTAGCAATGTGCTATTTCGCTGCGTGAGTGAGGGTACCGGAGGCCCAATCCAGGGGGAAGGGGTTTAAAGGTTGGCAGCGCACTTGTGACTCCACTGTGTCACGAGTGTCAAAGGGCGGCGGCAATCGCTTACCATCAGGTGATCCATCTGATCGTCTGCCACCTATCACATAAAAAACCTCAAACAAGTTGACAATGGTATCATTGCTTATGTAAGCTTAGATGATTAGTCATTTAGTTATTGTAAACCCAACATTGCTAGTAATAAATTACATTTGAGCGTAACAACTGGTGAACCTATGTTACAATCCAATATTGATGTAAAAACTGTTTGCATTTTTTATTATAATAAATTATAAATGAAATGATGATACTGAAAAAATAAGTTAAGTGTAAAATATTTAGTGGTTCTAATATCATCGCAACTTGTTTAATATATTTTTCAAGATTGTTGTTGGCCTGTATCACCAGAGCACAGTGTAGAGGCCCCATTATGTGACTACTTTCCACTCGTTTGTTTGTTCTCCCTTTGTGCGGTTCGTGTTCCCGGTGCACAATGCATATACATATGCGCTGTATGTCGTTTGTGACCCTGCAGTGCCCGTATCTAAAGGGCAACCCGGCCTTATGTTATTTACACACGCTGTATATTGTATTAGTCCGCTAAACTTCCTAGATACTACAAATGTTGACGTTGGTTGTATCTCTTCTTAGGTATTTATCTTTAAAATACTTTCCCATCAAGTATAATATAGATTACGATACCTTGTGTATTTACTAGTGATCGAATAATCGGGTGCATATTTACCTAACCTTAGCACTAAACATGAATATAAACAAGACTTTATTTAATCAAACTAAAAAGATGAAAAAATAATTCTATTTAATATCAATCCTACAACTGGTTTCTATGAAATATTTACATTTTTATTTATATCATAACCTTTAGATGACGTCCGCATGTGGTATTGTTTGTCTGTAATAATCCTTTGTCTATAATAATCCAAAAAATGTTTGTCTATAATAATCCTTAAAAATGTTAAGTTAAGGTAAACAAGCGCCCGGCTATCCGATCACTAGTATTTTATATTTTAGAGTTACGCTAACTCTAGATCAAAAGCTCCCCCATCAGCTCCATTCTCGGGTTTATCCTGGAACTGTAGCTACATGAGGTGCTGTAATAGGTTACGGGGCTGCAACAATAGATCATCTACTGGTCGCAGTGGCTATGAGACGCGGGGCTCACCCCAATTTCTAACAAATAATAATAAATACGCTAAATAAACAAATCTCTGAATAATAAATGATTCATGTCAACGCATATAGCTGGTTTTGTACTAATAAAGGAGTAACTTAAAGAACAAAATTAAACATTCTTAACTATTAAAACAACATTGCTTTTAAAGAATTACAATTATGATTGTGTACCGACAGCTAAACATTCCGTTACTACAATCTGTAAAATGTCTCAATTGATATTGAACCCAATGTGTTTAGCATAAAAGTGAGAATCAGTGGAGAAAGATAGATTTGTATACATTGACGGCTATTTATGTGATACCCACTAGATGATATCGACTCCTTAGCAAAGAAAAATATATCTTTCTATGTCCTTAGTGTGAGTAATAATGAGGTTAACCTTCATAAATAGTTGCGTCATAAATCCACCAAATGATCACGTCTCAAATACCTACTTCAGGAATAAGCTCCGACTGCTTACAGTGCGTTTAAGTCGCGTCTAACCACACGCATTTCCGCACTGTGAAGTATGATCCTCTTGCGATAGTCTGTGGCGAACAATTGCTAATAAATCGCAATCTTGTGCGCATACAACCTGTGCGGATAAAGAATGAGATCAGAAATGGCGGTGCATCTATTCACTTCTCGCTCGCTCACTATTTGCGTCTATACTCGCACCCCACGAGTGCGAATATAGACGCAAATAGTGAGCGAGCAAGCGAGCGAGCGAATTTCTGATGCCATTCTTTATCCGCACAGGTTGTAGTTAATATAAGTACCTAACTGACTTGTGAGGGTTTAAGATAAAATTAATTTTATTTAAGTTTCATAAGCGTTAATTTAGTCTCCCTGTTAAAATGGTTGTGAAGGACAGATGACAGTAATTCCTAGACATCCGGAATCCTGGATCATGGTCTAAGCGTAAGCGTACTCTGGGCTCCTAAGCGACAGCTATGGACGCAATCTGGACTTTTTTATGTCATAGGTGGCAAACGAGCAGACGGATCACCTGGTTGTAAGCGATTTCTGCCGCCCATATACACCCGTGCACCACTGCAGTCACAAGGGCGCTGATAACCTTTAAACCCTCTTTCCCCCGGATTGGGCCTCCGGTACCCTCACTCACGCAGCGAAACACAGCGGTGCTGCTTGACGCCGGTTTTCTGTAAGGCCATGTTTTCACTCCGGCATTGGGCCGGCTCATTCATGCCGAAGTGTGGCTCTCCCACGGTCACTTATACGCAAAGTTGAAGAATTGTTAGATCGTTTGCGCATCAAATAAGACATACAAAATGAACAGGTAGGTTAATTAATATCAGAAAACATTACAAATCGACCTGATCTAAAATTACAAGTAAATTATAAGTTAAGCACTTGTCATACCTAAGTAAGTATTAGGTATGAGTATCAGAATCTACGAAGATATCACAAATACAAAGGTATTTTACTTAGGTATTTTATTAAGAAACCTATTGCTTTCCCGTCATCAAAATACAAATGACTCCATTGAGTCATTTGTATTTTGATATAAAAAAAATATAAAATCATTATTTTATATTTTTTATAGGTATTAGCTGCCGAAACTTAACGGCATATTGTAGCAAATTGAACTCCACGTGAAACTACGGGGAAAATGTTAAATATCTTAACACTTTTTTTTTATTGTGTAAAATAGGCAGACGAACATGCGGCCCATCTGATGGCAATGGTAAGTACGAGAAATATTTCTTACATACATGTCTAAGATAGTCAAAAAGTCATATTCAATTAAGGGGACGGGTAGGGACGTGAAGCAGCACTGTGCTGTATTTCACTGCGTGAGTGTGGGTACCGGAGGTCCAATCCGTAAGGATAGGGGGGATTAAAGGTTGGCGGCGCACTTGTGACTTCACTGGTGTCGCGGGTGTCCATGGGCGGCGGCAATCGCTTACCATCAGGTGATCCGTCTGCTCGTCTGCCACAAATCACATTAAAAAAAAGCACCTATTTACCCAAATTTTTAGGAATTCTTTTCGTCCTTCTTGTTGTTTAAAGTATCCTCACGCCAATATGAACTATGACGTAAAGTGTTGTGAAAAATCAGTTTTCATTGACCTTAGAACGTGAAAATGTGTTGTTCTTAAGGTGACGGGTAGGGCACACTAGCGACGCCGATCGATTTTAATTTTTTGGTACAAAACCGGATCTATTTTAAACAATTTCAGGGCTACAACCTCTCGGCTAACACTTATACTATTTATTAAATAACCATACAAAAATGTTGGGTCCAACGCGTACGCGAAAAATTGATTCACGTCAAAAGCGGCCACTTTTGGCGTGATTAAATTTTTCGCCTTCAAAAACGGACCCAACATTTGTGCATGGCTATTTAATAAATAATATAAGTGTTTGCCGAGAGGTTGTAGTCCCAAACTTGTTTAAAATAGATCCGGTTTAGTAGTTAAAAATTAAAATCGATGGCGTCGCTAGTGTGCCCTACCCGTCACTTAAAGATGAGATTAGATTCAATTAAAGATGAGATTAGAAAGTTACAAAATAAATAACTAATTTATTGTTTTAATTGTAACTGAAAATTGATAAAAGAAGCAGCCTTTGCGCAACATTTGTAAGTAAATCGAGGCAACCACTCGCACTGGCAGCCATAAAGAACCGTGCGATAGTTTATATCGAACTAACGCTAATAAATTGTAATCGGGTGCGCCTGCGTCGCGTAACCGTCGCCGTGGTCACTGTCGTCACACTTGCGTAACTGCTTTAAATTAGTGTGAATAGCCAGAATAGCTAGTGGTTTGATACATACGCTCTCACTCTAGTTCTGACCTAGAAGGCTGTCGCATCGCGGACTGTGCCCGCACCGTCCGTCTCATCGCCGCATGTTAGATCACCAAAATAAACGAAAAAAAAATCTGCTGTTCCATACATTATTGGTTGATATTCTATTTTGTATGGAACAGCTGTTTTTTTTTCGCTTATTTTGGTGATTTAACATGCTAAGTGGACTTTATTCATGATACCTATTATGAGGTTTTCGGGATGTAAACGATAAAAAAATCATTGCCGCACAGTTTTTGTACCCTTGGTTTCCGTTTCCGAGCCAATAAAAATATTCAATTTTAACCGTTATTTTTTATTATTTATCTGTTCCATAGAAAATTTATTTTCCACCCGGCGATAGTGTATGAAACAGCTGATTTTTTTTCGCTTATTTGGTTGATTTAACATGTTAAATGGTGCTTTTTCACGATACCTATTATGTGATTTTCGTGATGAAACGATAAAAAATAAGGGTATATAGACATTTTTTTTAATTAATTTAAAACAGTGGGAGAGCCACGCTTCGGCATGAATGGGCCGGCTCGACCGGAGAAATACCACGTCCTCACAGAAAACCGGCGTGAAGCAGTGCATGCGCTGTGTTTCGCTGCGTGAGTGAGGGTGCCGGAGGCCCAATCCGGGGGAAGGGGGGTTAAAAGGTAAGCAGCGCACTTGTGACACCACTGGTGTTGCAGGCGTCCATGGGCGGCGGTAATCGCTTACCATCAAGTGATCCATCTGATCGTCTGCCATCTATATCATAAAAAAAAAACCTCCAAATAATATTTCAAAATATGATCAAACCGATTACACATTCCTGTAACTATGAAAAATAAAAGATAAATTTGAAGAGTGCAGCGAATCTTGATACATAAAACTGGAATGCTGTACTTGTAATTAAAGGTCTTTCATAGGTACAGTCGTACACATATCCATAAAATTTTAATTGCCTTTGATTCACAGTGCAATATTAGATATATTTTACTGTAAAGCCTAAAGCAACACATACGGCATCGTAATGACGGACTATTTTATAGGTACATATATCTAATAAGCACATAAAACACGTCCAATGCACGTAAAACGGATATTTATGAACGCTCTCAGAATATTTATGACGAAGATATTTATTTTCTTGAAGTCAAAAAAACTTCAGATGTGTGGTCGACTGCCACAAAACTTTTAAAATGAATTACATATACATAGGAATGAGTCCTTCCTACATGCCACTTACGACGCCACAGCGCGCCTAATATCCATGGCATCGAAGGCTACCATGGAAAAAATAACCGAGTACAACCTCAAAATGGCGATCCGCCGGGGCGATGACGCGGTTAGGGACAAGCTTGCAAATAAAAGATAAATTACTAACATACCCCTGAACCCCTCTCTGAGGTCCTTAACTACATAAAATCACCAAACCCCCTACCCCAAAAAAAAAATAATGACAGTACATTTTATACATCTTATTAACATTAACCATGCATGACTGCCTAAACTTAAGATTGTTAATGTAATTTAATTTAGTTTAATTTTATCGCGGAGCAAATTTCAAACATAATTTGTAACACTTGAAAAACGAGCATTAAAGGCACGGAACCAGTGTCCGTAGAATTTAATTAGAATTTAAAAAAAAAGTCCTTCCTACATATACATATATCTAGAGACAGACTATTTCCGTCCAAACTGCAGAGCACTAAAATACACCGTTATTGTTTATCTTTTACATCCCTAAAACCTCCCGGCAATTATGTATGGAACAACTGATATTTTTCGCTTATTTTGGTGATCTTCGTTCTTGGAAATGGACTTCATTCACAATACCTGTATGAGAATTTCGGGATGTACCTAAACTATAAAAATAACGGTGTACTTATAGAAAATATATCACATTTTTTTATTGTGACTGTGTGTGTTAATCACGCACACTTACAATGTACTGAAGTTTTTACTACAGTGACTACTGGTATTTAACCTTACTACTGGGGTTTATTTATCTGTAAGTGCAACCTAAAAGTAATATCATCCACACCGTGAAGTCCCTGTCCTTTTGTCTTACCTATAGTAAGATTCAAGCGTTCAGTTAACCGTGAGGCTGATAAATGTTCATGAACGAACAGTCTCCTTTAATATTTTACTGTCTGCGTCTTTATACTTCCTTTCTTAGAATGGTTTGCCACTGTGTCCAACATTGTTAGACAATGTCGTAAATAAAATTCACCACTAGTATGTAAAATTTAATACGTTCTTTGAACCTTTACAGTTTGGTTTACCGCATTGTGTTTATTAGCATAATGCCGTAGGTAACATGGCCGAATGATAGGGTAGTGCACAAAGGTGCTATTTACTGGCAGTACAAGTCCCGGCACAGCAATCAGCCGGGTGATTATAATGGTCGAAGCGATAAGTGCGAGGTATAAAGTAATTCGATAACTGTCAGACACCTTAACGCTCATGTTGATTAGAGGTGGAGGCAGTGCGTGTTAACACACGTCGCGCGGTTGATAACATCTCGACCACCCGCGCTTTCAATGTGTTAATTTAATAAAAATATAATATATTAAATCTTCGTGGGCTGGAAGTCCGCCCATTTAGTGAATGATTGAACACCTTATAATCCCTTACTGTAATGGTTTGATGAAGACATTCTTTATGTAATAATTACAAAGAAAAATAGATTGACGTTAAATACGTAACTACTCTTTATTTTTATTTCAAAAATATTTGGTGCCTTTTTTAGTCACGCAGGGAAAATGCTTTACGCACGGCGGGGGACGTCACGGGGTGTGTGAGACTCCCTCTAGACGGATGACCTAGAAGTATACTCACTAAAAACCCTACGACGCCCGCCGCTGTTGACTTAGGCGAGGCCAATGGTCACTAATCAGTCAGTTTGACCCCGCTTGCGGCCAACGTCCACCCAAGCAAAATGGGCAGACCTCCTCAGACGGGTGCAGTGACACAGCTCCCTGCACTC
The DNA here is from genome assembly GCA_019059595.1 of Marasmia exigua. NCBI lineage: Eukaryota > Metazoa > Arthropoda > Insecta > Lepidoptera > Crambidae > Marasmia > Marasmia exigua. The sequence continues at coordinate 5,163,913 of CM032478.1, forward strand.
CTATCAGTAGAAGACGCACCGGCGTGCAGTGCGCCTACAGAGGTGGACCTCTGTAGGGTCTCATTATAGGACGGCAGGTGCCCCATCAGTCAGAACTTCCGGACGAAGCAAGCGTTGCCCAGTCGAGCCCTCCTTCTGCCCTCCATCTTTAGTACCTACCTCAGCAAGGCAACAAAATCAGATGGACTAATACTAGAATTTTATATGAGTTTTACCTGACATCAGATATTTTTTTGTTATTATTGTTCCTATAGTTGGATTCTAAAAACCGCTAGTACTTTAAGTGAACAACATGATGTATCTATTTATTGAAAAAGTGATGTTTATTATCGACCGAGAAGTGGTAAAGTGGAAACAGTTCGTAATCCCACTTCATCTTCATCCCGTTCGGTCAGACAGTCGTAATTACATAGACGTTAATTGCGCTGTCCGAAGTTCCAACTGCGCTATCTACAGCGAACTGATATCTATCGACTGAAAATTACTTCACAGGCTTTGTTGTTACACTAGCCAATTCCTGGAATTAAAGCTAATATTATTTTCCACCTCACAAGGTAATGGTTGAACAGTGAGCTAGCCTTTTATAATATGATATAACACTTTATTCTTTGTTACATGCGCTTGATATTGCTTTTTTTTCTGCGGAGTTCATTCATTAACTATTTCTTCACCTACACCTTCATCAAGTGTCCTTTATCCAAAGGTTGCCTGGAAGAGATCGCTCATAGTGATAAGGCCGCCTTCGTTGTACACATCCTGTAATATCTAGTTTTTAAGTTTTCATACTTTATTTTGAGTGCAATAAAAGTATATTCATTCATTCATTCATTCATTCTTCATTTAAGTACCTGCTATTCCTAAGTTTCCTAGTCATGATGTCACGTACAGACATAAATTCTTGCAACAAGTATTATCGACTATACAGACCCATTAAAGTCCAGTTATTCAGAACATCTCCATACAAATGGTGCTATTAGATAGCCCGCAGGACACCTTAGAGATGACTTCATTTACGTAGTTTCTGCGCGGCGGGATAATGGCTGGAGAGCACGTGACACTCGTAAACGCGGTGCGAAGGCGCTTGCGCATCAGCTTCTGAGTATATGTACAGACAGACACACAATGGCTTACTGCAATCTGTCAAATCACCTCAACTAATATGTTTGCCATGAAAGTGAAAATCGAATGAAGAAATTGTATAGATTTGGATAGGTACTTTGGTGTCTGGCTATCTTAATTTTACCCAAAGTCTTGTAGCAGACCGGCACACGATGTCAAAGATCATTGACGTCAGAGTCTGCCGAATGTTAAAAGCTAATGCTTTACCCAAAATTAACCAGACAGGTAAATCAATGAAACTGCATTACAATTTCAACATAGTCACTAGCGCAAATTAAAAAGTCTAATGCTTCCTACAAACGATAAAATCGCATGTTTTGTTTTAGGTAGGATTTTTTATTGATTACAGAAGTCTTACATTTTTTGCTGTATTGGCTACGTAACAGCACAGTAAAAATGAGATCGTTCGTGCATAATGCCTACTCTAGTACAACTTTCAGCAGAGAGTTATCTTTTTTAAAGCACGCTGTCACGTCACAATCTATCATGTCTAAGAAATAGATCCCAGTTTAAATCTTTATTATGGTTAGGCCCATAAAATGTGGTACAGCAAGACTGTCCTCCCGATACATCTATTATGTGTAATCGGCATCAATCGGGATCGCCGAATGAGGAAGCGATGCGTGATCCTGCGCGCGCGCTTGTGGTTGCGCCGACGTACAGTGTACCCACTCGGCACGACACATGTTAACGGCAACCTTATACGTTTTCTGAGCAAGAGCTATTTTCCAACGGTTCTGTTAACCCTGACCTGGTGACTGGGACTGACTGTACATGGGAACCGAGTGAAACATTCACCTGTACTGCTATTTGGGATTGGATGTACGGTAACTGCTTTGCATGGAATTGAGATGCAAGTCAAAGTTAGTTACTGAAGCGTGCAGTTAGAGGTGCGTTTCGAGATAATTTCTTGATCCGTAATCTTGGTTGGTTAACTTTGCAATATAGTTAAGTGAAAAAATGCGTTTATTACTTTTGATCTTGCCGCCAAATGTGATTGGGTTGAATGTTTCAAGTGAAGTATGAGAGTATGTAACCAAAGTGGCTCGATATAATATGTACTTTCAAAGGTCAACATTGAGATACAGATCAGGCCAGAGGATCGAACAGTCTGCATATCCGTGCCTTAATTTCTTCGCATATATGTACATATAATATGGTACGCTTGTCAAAACGTATGTCTTATAGGTGTATAACTAAAAACCTGTGGAAATCCAAAATTCTACATATTTTCCCTAACTGCATAATTTTATTATTTAAGCTTCATTTTTTGCTCCTCTTTGCTCCTGTCGTAACTTCCTCCACGCTATAAAGACTCCATGGCTCAATCACATATATCGGAAAAAATCGTCGTAGATACTGTACATAACTTAACACAGATACAAAAAGGGAAGGCGATACGACAAGAGATGGTGTGGTCAATCAGGTCCCTACCTCAGCATTTGCTGCTACGGCATTATCTGCGGTGCCGCAGCAGCGCTGGTATTCTGGTTGGACTAGATCGCGAGTAAGTGTGTAGGTAAATAACTAGAAGTATATACACGTATTATACATATTAAAAGATGTGTAGACTGTGTGACAGATATATAATTTAGATTGATACATATATAAAAGATTCGAGACTTTATAAGCACACACAAAAGAAAGAGCGATTTATAAAAACAAACTACGCTCAAAAACCAAGACGGACTAAAAAATTTGGCACTTCCTATTACCATCAAGAAATGGTACTCGTGTGCCGGCGCATGTATTTCCCCCTTCCTACAATATGAATTCCTTCAACCGAAGCGTGAAGAAGCATCTCGCGGGCTAGTATGACGGTGCCAACGGAGGTGATGCCTTGACATCGCTTCCGTTGTAATTGCAACTTGGGCTCTTCTATTGCTTACCATCAGGCTGAGGAGAGCCAATATACTAAGCCTCTATAGAAAAAAAGTAATATAATAATACATTCTTACACAAAAAAAACAACAACTATATGTGAACGACAAAGTAAGCGACGACGGCGCCATCATTCCTACCGACAGAAATACGGAATGCATTCCTGTCAAAAATGATCGGCATGTGATCGTGATTACAGGAACAGGTACAATCACTTAGTCACTATTATATTTTTAGGATCATTTGTTCAAAAAGATTGACTTTTAAGGTAGCCCAACGTATGTACAACATGTAGAGAAACAAAATATATAACTCATTATGGCAAAAAGATAAAGAAAATGACACATTTTCCGGTGTTTTAAATTTTTGCTTGGGTTACGACCTCGTTTATTTTAACGAGTTAATTTTTATTCAAGTTCGTGAAGTGTATCTCTTTTTCGTATTGTTATTGTAGTCAGATTTTTTTATTTAAATAAGAATACATACTAGTAGGAAATATTGAGTCATGGTCACCGAGTTTTTGGGTAGAACTATAGGAAATATTTTAAGAGGGTTTGATGATACATAATATTGTTTGCCTGGCCGATAATTAAGACCGCCAAGATTGTATTTACCAGTGACGATAGCATTAGGTTTTGTAAAATTTTGTGCACTAAACAGTATCTATCTATCTAAATAGCCAAATATGAGGAAGTCTAAAAAAATACGTATAAACAGTAAAAAATATTTGAAAATGTTAAGTTGAGTTGTGATCTCATATAATTGCGTCTAGGAAACTTAAGAAAATTGAAGTGTAAAATCTGAGTCTCGTGTTGGAGATCGTATTGTAAATAAACAAGTAAATACTGCTACGGATTAAATAAGAATTTAACTTACTGTCACGCTTCCGATTATGCGAATCAACCGCGAATTGGTTTTATTTCACGCCTAATCAAAGGCGTTATCGAAGCGAGATAAAGTATTTTTTTTTCTATAAAGAAAGTCAGTGAATACATTTTATTCAATCAATTGTAATAACTATTGAAGTGGAAATTAGAAAAGGGTCTGCTATATCCCGTCTACGTGATGTGCTTAAACAGCACGTAGCGACGATGGTTGAAAACTGAGGACCCTTATTTTGATAGTATTAAAGTTCCTACCCTACATTATATTTTTTCGATAAACTATCTTGATATCCGAAAGTCAATGCTGTCTAATGATTCAACCCTGAAGTACCCTAACCTTTTTATACCTACTCACAGAAAGTAGATTATTATTTATCAATTTTTTTTTAATACAATCGTAGCCAAAAAATACATCCCAAGCGACCGGTGGGGCAGATAATGTCTAGAAGGTGCACAGGTCAAGCATGGCTTTATCTGTGAATCCGCTTCACAGCCGGGTCTCTTCACGACCTTGCTACCTCACAGGCGCTCGTGATCACAGACCTCGAGGTAAAAAGTAAAAGAAAAACATCGCTCCCGGTGAGCGGTATCGCCGATTCAGTGTACGTAGACGCTATAAACGTTCTTTTTTTTTCATTCTAGTGAAAGTTCGGTCGAATTCCCGCGGAGGGAGTTAATGTCGCGACACACGCGAACCGCACGCGACTTCTATGACAATTCTGACTAGTGATGCCACTAGAGAAGTTAGTAATGTGAGTCCCTAAAAGTACTAATTTGTTAAAAAATAAATGTTTTGATTGATTAATTAATTGAAGTGATACCCCGTATGCACTCAAGTCATTTCTTGCTTTTAGCTTATTTATAGTTGGTGCTCTATGTTTTGATATAGTGTACTCTTTTAAGTCCTATTTCTATAATAATGTTTCAATTTAAAGACGAATAATTGGGACACGGAAGAGAAAATGCTGCATCGACCAATCTATATAATCTTACGTCGTAGATGTTTAGGGGTAGAGCTGACGAAACTACCTGTATAAATCCTATCAACGTGAAAACAATCTGAGCTATTAAATGAAAACTACTTTTGATGAGTGAGTTAAAAGCTCAATCGTGCAATATGGACACTTAAGGTCAAGTGACGATGGAGTTATATGTACGGTCGGGCACATAAGTCGTATAACACTTACCATCAGGTGATCTGGCGGCTTGTCTGCCACTTATATCATAAAAAACTTCTTCATATTGCGGAAATTTGTGAAAGTAACGTTTGCTGTCATCATCATCATCATCAGCCTATCGCAGTCCACTGCTGGACGTAGGCCTCTCCAATTGTTCGCCACCATGATCTATCCATGGCTTCTCGCATCCTGCTCTTGCCAGCCATCCTGTGCAGATCGTCCCACCACCTAGCTAGAGGGCGCCCTACATTACGTTTGCCAAGACGCGGTCTCCACTCAAGAATTCGTTACGTACGTTTGCTGTAATATAAATCATTTAGAGGTTGTTTATGGGCGGCGGCAATCGCTTACCATCAGGCGATCCGTTTGCTCGTCTGCCGCCTATCACATAAAAAAAATACATACAATAAATTTACTGATTTACATAAGAAGAAAAGTTTAAGGAAAATACAATAAGCGAACTAGAAACTAAATTAAAAGTATTTACCTAAATAAAATAACCCCATTATGAGAGAGTTTATACTGGTTGTCTTTTTGTAACTTATGTGTTATCTAGATGTAGGTATGTTTTGTTATAATGAACTCAAGGACACTCAATTAAGTAAAGTGATAAGTAGAACTGGGATCAGAGGGTATTTTCATCATTATCGGAAGTATCTTTTTAACTACTTGACGTTGGCAGTACACATCCGCAAATCACGTACAATGATGTGGTTCGTAGAGAAAGACATCTGGACGTGTTTAACGCCATGCCTTCTCTACGTACAAAAAACAGGTATCTGAGGTCTTCGGACCGTTTTCAGCACGCAAATAGATGCTATAATTATTTCTCTTAATTAAATTGTAATTATTATCCTTTTTTTATTTAATTTTGCAAACTCAAGCTGTTGTAACTTTTTATCATTAAATCATGCTGTGCATGCTATTATGGATTACTGTCTAGTTAAGTAATGTTATTGTAATTTTTTTTAATGTGATAGGTGGCAGACGTATCACCTGATAAGCGATTGCCACCGCCCATGGACACCCGTGACACCAGTAGAGTCACAAATGCGCTGCCAACCTTTAAACCGCCCTTTCCCTTTCGGATTGGGCCTCCAGCACCCTCACTCACGCAGCGAAACATAGCACAATGCTGCTCCACGCCGGTTTTCTGTGAGGCCGTGGTATCACTCTGGTCGAGCCGGCCCATTCATGCCGAAGCGTGGCTCTCCTACAGTCACTTATACGCAAAGTTGAAGAATTGTTAGGTCATTTGCGCATCAAATAAGACATTCAATTCATTTTGTGAATTAGGAAGAACAGGTAGGCCAATTAATATCAGAAAACATTACAAATCGACCTGATCTAAAATTACGTATAAGTAAAGCCACGGTAAAAATATTGTAACGTAACGTAAATTTATAAGAATATTGTAACGACTGTAATCTGTCTGCGTACCTAGTTTAATAAGTAAATAACGAAGAAATAACTCGAATGTAAAAAAGTTTTGCTTAGGCCACATCACTACAGGCTGAATTACAATACCGTCGAGCATGACAATGCGCAGCGACACTTGCGTTTTGGACGGCATACGTTCCGTCGCCTACTTTTTTACCTACTCCGAATTCTCGACATAAAAGCATATAAAGAGATCATTTTCAAAGCCAACTCGGTCAAACACAAATATTCTGCTACATACCTACGTTTTAAAGACAGTGAGAAAGTATGCACATTGCCACTGTTGCATATTTTTACAATTTCTGTGGAGATGTTTTACAAAATGAGTTGTACCTAAGTAGAAAAGGTTAATTAATGTTAAATATTTTCTATTATGTGATAGGTGGCAGACGAGCAGACGAATCACCTGATGGTAAGCAATTGCCGCCGCCAATGGACATCCGCGACACCAGTGGAGTCACAAGTGTGCTGCAAACCTTTTAACCCACCTTTCCCCCGGATTGGGCCTCCGGTACCCTCACCCACGCTGTGAAACAGCACAGTGCTGCTGCACGTCGGTTTTCTGTGAGGCCGTGGTATCACTATGGTCGAGCACACAAAAAACCTAAACCACCTTATTATAAATAAATCACGATCTAAAGTTATTACCGTACTAAAACTCATGTCATCCCGTTCCAACACGCAATGTTAAAAGGGGCTGGCACGAATTATGTTCCAGGACTATAATAAGTTCGCAATTTGTATTGTAATAAGGAGGAAATACTTCCTTCATTATATTCATTTTTATTGTTAAATATTATATTTGTATAATAACTGCTATATATACTAATAGCGCTTTAAATGATTTACATAGGCTCGATTCGACCAATCTTTATGCGTGGATAAATATATGGTATAACGTGAGATTTGTATAGAATGACTGCGCTATACTATAAAATTAGTATCACATTAAGATTGGTCGAATCGGCCCTTATAAAAATAACGCCAAGTTTTGACACTGAATAATTGAATGCAAAAGCGTACAGAAGTTTTTTAGCCGTGTGGTCCCGGCAGAGTCGAATAGGCCACCCTCACTCTTACCGAGGTGTGGTAAAAGGCGACTAAGGTAAAGCTGCTGGCATGATCATCAGCACCCAGAGAAGGAAAACTCTGCATTTATATCAAACCCTCGCCAACCCGTCTGCCAAGCGTGGTGAGTATGGCAATTACCCCTCATGTGATTGAGGGAGGCCCGTGCCCCAGCAGTGGGGACTTAAATGGGCTGATGATGATGATGATGATGACAGAAGCTTTATGTCGGGATTAGAGCAAATACAGGATGCATACTCTTTTCCTACTAGTGATTTTAAAGAACTTAGTAATGTCTGTAATTTTATTCAAATATGTATGCATAAAAATGGTTTCGACTCTTATTTCAAAATAGCGAGCCTAACGGTCCTCTTTATCGAACATAAGTTGTTACAACTAACGGATACCTGGAACCTGTGTTTAGAAGGATTAGAGACTGTCCACCTTCAATACTTACACTCTGTATTAGAGTAAGCATGCAGGTGAATAGTTTCAACATTGTAGTTCAATGTTGCTGCTTCCTGGCCGGCGCATGCGCATCCGTCGCACGATCGACAGACGGATCGCGTGAACCAGAGGTATTAGCATTTGTTACAATCGTAATGAGACCAGTCGTATGCTGTCGCGTAATTACATCCTATTTCAGTAAGGGCGGAATCGAATTCATAACAGTAAGGCATCTATGCTTTAAAATAGGCAGGTTGCCTAATCTCACCATTTATAAAAATAACTTTTAATTTAAATATTATTCCGCACAAGGGACCGAAATATGTAAACTTCAATAATTATAAATAAGGGATTTCTGTTAAAATTTCTTAAGCCTAAGCCAGTTTCTACTTTTTTTTCTCTTGATTGAAAACACCATCCGTCATGTACTGGTTCTACGTCACCATTATTGTAAACAACAAAACGTCAAACGCCAGTTTCAGGTTATTCGTGGTCTTTAATAAAAATGTATGACAGTCACGCGTTTTGATTACAATAACAGTGACGTCACTGCACAGATATTATTAGACCATCATGGAGGACGGCTTTTATGGCTGATAGCGAAAATATAATTTAAAATATTTTAGGAAAGGTGCTTCAAAAAAACATATTTTTTTTATGGCGTAATATAATCGTAATGAAACGTTCTATCAAATAATAAAAATAGTGGCAACTAGCCTATTGTTGGCTTAATGAATTTGTTCTAGTTAGTTAAATGTTCTAATATATAAGTGCTAATAATCTCGCAATAATAATATTCTCCAACCGATTTCGGCTGAGGCGGCTAATTGTCAATCTACGAGCAGGCTACTTACGCAGGATATATTATAGTGCACAAGTGTGTGCGCAAAGACACAAGTGCACTCTATATTCCCTTGCCCTTATATTCCACCATGAGACACCAGTGTGAAATTAACGGAGAGGCTTCGGGCGCAGGACCAATGACTTAACGTGCTTTTCGAGGCACGGGGGTATAAGACCGCCAACTTCCAGATTCCGGGCTGACACTGAGAATTTCATAACAGAAAAACTCAGGTACAAATTTTGACCCAAAGCGCATCCGTCGCTCTAAAGTGCGACGCACTACCCGCTGCGCCAACGAGGCAGTCACAAGATCAATCTCACTACACAAGATGCGAAATACCGTGCGTAGTAGAGGAATTACAGTAGGGAAGCGGACCACGGGCTCGGAAGCGCCAGCTTGGGACGCAACCGGGATTTAACGCGAAGATGATGATGAGTAAAATTATCTACTACGTCTGATTTCATCATCATCAGCCCATTTAAGTCCCCACTGCTGGGGCACGGGCCTCCCTCAATCACATGAGGGGTAATTGCCATACTCACCACGCTTGGCAGACGGGTTGGCGAGGGTTTTGATATAAATGCAGAGTTTTCCTTCTCTGGGTGCTGAAGATCGTGCCAGCAGCATTACCTTGGTCGCCTTTTACGACACCTCGGTAAGAGTGAGGGTGGCCTATTCTACTCTGCCGGGGACCAGACGGCAAGTCTGATTTAAATGTTGGATTTCAAAAGACAAATCGCTTCATTGTAGGTAATTACCAAAGTAACTAGAACCATGATCCTTAGGAAAAAAGGCACTACTATCTATTGCTGCGGCAATGGAGTGTAAGCGTTTGCTCTCATACGAGGCGAGGCAATGCCGAGTCTCAAGCCACATGACACAAACTTTCATTCTTATAATAAGGTAATCATATAAATTACCTGAGAATTCAACGCGAGTTATCTGTGCGTGCGATATAGGTATGATTGCATGTTCACATGTTTAGGGTCTGCTTAAACTTTCGCTTAGCCTATGAATGTGTTCGGTTTGTTTAGTTTTATTTCCTGCAAAGACTATGGCAAATTATAAATCCGAATAGTCTGATATTGATAATGGTAAATACATCATTCACTAGACATATATTAAAGGTTATACCGTGGGAGAATACGATTCGGTACGAATAGGTCGGCTTTTTTTAGAGTAGAATAGGCCACCCTCACTCTTACCGAGGTGTCGTAAAAGGCGACTAAGGTAAAGCTGCTGGCATGATCATCAGCACCCAGAGAAGGAAAACTCTGCATTTATATCAAAACCCTCGCCAACCCGTCTGCCAAGCGTGGTGAGTATGGCAATTACCCCTCATGTGATTGAGGGAGGCCCGTGCCCACAATAGTGGGGACTTAAATGGGCTGATGATGATGATGATGAGGTCGGCTTTACAAGAGTAAAAGAGTAATAAAGAGTGATACCTGTGAGTGATGGTACTGGAGGCCCAAATTCGGGGGGAAAAGGAGGTTAAGGACTGGCAACGCACACACAAACATCACAAGTGTGACTCCGTTAGTGTTGCTGGTGTGTAGTGCATAGGCGGTGTCATTCGCTTACCATCAGGTGATCCGTCTGCTCGTCTACAACCTACCAATCACTTAAAAATAGTTTGTTTTTTAATTATTCGAACTAAACTAACAGATGAAAATGTCAAGAGGAGCAACAATGTATGGAACATAGACACCAGCCACTTTAGTTTCGCAATTCGCACAATTAAAAATCAGATTTAACTTGTATTACTTCACTGTGTCTCCCTACAGTGCGCTAAGGCCGGCCTCTGAGCGTGCTCAGATCGTTTGTCAGCTTACGCTTCTCATTTCACACCTTTGAAATTAAGTTTTTCAAACAATGTTGTATTCTATATGAACAATGGCACACGTTTCCGCGTAACATGCGTTGTGTCAAATATATCATTATAATAGCAAGTACTTCAAGGTGAAATGTTACTTACATAAATACCATTAGGTAATGTAATGATAATGCTAACTTGTGTAACAATATATTGTAAAAGTTTGACGGACGCCCGCGGTTTAAGTTCAATCAACTCATTATTCCTAATAGCATCAAAAAAATATAGATCTTTTTTTGTCACTAAGTTAAAAATGAGATTTGACTAAGCTTCGCGTTACGACCCCGTCCATGATCATGAGCTCCTAACCTTTAGAATGATACTCGTAGTTCTTGAAAAGGGTTTTAAAAACCACGGGGTGTTTACCGCAGAAATGAAAAGAATAAAAAATTGAGTGGCGCTTTGCTTGTCTTAAATAGACCGGTTCCATAACCAAAGCCCGGGAAACTCCGAAACTTCATCACGCGAGTTGCACTTCATTCCTACCATCTGGTAGCAGCTTGGCTTAGTGATTGCGACTATTGTAGTAACAGTTGTTTTTCTGATACGACAGGCTGTCAAGGCGATGAACTTGAAGAGCTAAAAGAAGAGCATGTACTCACTGTCGGTGAGGTGGTTGAAGGCGGTGACGTCATCGTTGAGGCGGCCCTGCATGCGACGCAGCTTGGTGCTGAGGTCGCGCGTGTGCAGGAACAGGAACAGCGTGCAGGAGACGGCCACCAGCGCCACCAGCTCGCTCGTCCTGCAACAAACAGAGAAACACCTCATCATCATGCTTGAGAGATAAAACTCTTAGAAATTCTTATTTTTATATGATAGGTGGCAGATGAGCAGACGGATCACCTGAGGGTAAGTAATTGCCGCCGCCCATGGACACCCGCGACACCAGTGGAGTCACAAGTGCGCTGCCAACCTTTTAACCCCCTTTCCCCTTCATTGGGCCTCCGGTACACTCACTCACGCAGCGAAACACAGCACAGTGCTACTTCATGCTGGTTTTCTGTGAGATCGTAGTATCACTTCGGTCGAGCCGGCCCATCATGCCGAAGCGTGTGTCCCACGATCTTATGGTTTAACAACCAGTTTCAGACTATGTACCTATTTTGCTTCTCAAGGTTGTCTGGTTGCTTGTTTTCAGCGATAAGGCCGACGAAATTGTTCCCATGTAGAATTTACCAACAAGGGCAAATATGATTGTTTTCATTAGTAATGCCCTCGAAAAGTTTCTCAGGTAGGTATTTAAAAAACACGGTGAAACTATGTACATACATACATATATGGTATTGCTGTCGGAATTTACTCGGAGACCATTAGTATAGAAGTTCATAGCCGGAGTTTGTAATTATTACACCTGCGTAGAATTTTCTCAGTATGATAAACATTAATCACATCTATTTAGACATTTCTAAATAAAAAAGAACTAGAGCAAGTATATTTAAAGTCATGATATTTAGAAAGAAACGGCGACTCTCTCGGAGTTAATGGAGCGATGAGCCATTCTAAATTTCCCACGCTGATCAGTGATCAACCAGAGCGAGGAAACACCGTGAGGTTTCTTCTCACGGGGACTACTTATCCTCCGCGCTGCCATGCTCTCTTGAAAAAAAAAGTTCCAGTTTGAAAAACTTTTAAATACCTCTGGAATAGTACAAGAATATAAAGTGAAGGTCGATTTAGTAGTGTCATAAAGTGGATTTTTAAGTAGTAATAAAACGGCTCAGTATCTAAAGTTTAATTTAAAAATTGATTACTGTTCCACACTATAATCGATCAGTCGATGAAGACAGTAGGTATCCCATCACTAAACGTTATAATCCCCCGAATCTAAGGACAAAATGAGTGGCTTTTATTAAAAATAAAACGAAATTATTTCATATTAAATATGTATAGAGTTTCTGTTCTAAAATCTATCTAAACTTAGATATTAGTTACAACGAACAAATAACCATCATTCAGTTGCTTCAAATGGGATGCGATCACGAGGATGTTTTAATTACCTATCTATGGAATTATGATCCCTGACCTCCCATTGTGTGCAGAGTACCAAGATTGAATGGCTTTTGAATCGTAGGCTGGTCGGGGAGTCCTGACGTACCGCGCGATCCAGCAGATTGCAATACACACCGCCTCATTAAGCCATACAAAGATATATGAAACACGTTTCATTGTAGCCTAGATACATAATTATACAATAACTCATTAATCTATTTTTATATCGTGTGAAAAATCCATAAGATCCAACAGATTCATAAACATCGTACATACACCAATGAACTTGGAGTATCTACATAGTCTTTAGAAAGAAACTTATTAATTCAGGAACACAACTCATTAACGATACTCCCTGTATAAATATTACTACAGTAGCCACGACTAAGAAGTAATGAATAATCAGCACTTCTTTGAGGGGAACAAGGAAACGTTCGTGTAAGTAATTGATTACACGAGTGACTGATTTACCAGAAACCCATATTTTATGCGTGACCATAGTACGTATTAGTATACCCAGAGCGAAACGATAACCACACACCAGGCGCCTTCCGAACTATACTATGTGATGTTCCTGAATGAGTAGTTCAATTGAAGAAGTTCACTTTACGAAACAGTTCATGTCACTCAATCTTTGCTGTTCCATCTATTTCAAATTATCCTTATGTAATACTATAATCAACACGGTGTAAAGACAGAGCTAATTAATGGTTCGACATAATATGTCATACATAATATTATTATGTTATTATGTTCCCTCAGTGGTCAATGCATGAATTTGCAGGACGGCAGGTACACAAGATCGCTTCATTTACATCTTGTTGTTTGCGGCTCTTGTTAAAAACCTTAAACTGTGATTAGTAATTAGAGCACTTAAAATAGATAGAATTGATAATATACAAAAACTTAAATCGCGGCTCGCGCACTGAGTTTGACCGAGTTCGCAGAGCGACGCTTCCACATGTTGTGCGCGGGACCGCGTAGTTAAACGTCAATTTATTATATTTATGTACTACATTATGTCTTTAGTATTATTATCTTTTTTTATTTATTATACCTACACATTTCTATTTATTGTCATTGCTATGTGTTGCTTCGCTTTTATCTTACATACTTGTAGACAACTATTTTCTTCCTATGTTACTATATTGTTATTTTTACTATTATTACTATTTTTCCTTTGTATTGTCTTTCTTCTTTCTTACTGTTGTGTGTATGTGTGCACATACGTCGCCCAAAGCTCCGCCTGAAAACCAGCGCTGTAGCGGCTTCGGCCACTGCAGCAAATGCTGAGGTTGGGTTTTGATGGCTACAGAATTTGTCATACTTGTGTATTTATGTCACTCATGTTTGATTTGTGTTCTGTGGTCAATAAAGAAATCTTTATCTTTATCTAAAATAAGCAAAAATTATAAAACTAACGTTCAGAGTAACAATTAGAACGGAAAGTCAGTTGGGTGGTTTAATTAATGATATTCATCTACCTACTCAACTAGTTCATTAATGTACTTCAATTTAGTAAGCAGTTTTTAACATAATTGATTTATCTCCATCTATAACTGAGCACTTCAAATGAACTATTAAGGAACTAAATGAGTATTACCTTTCTTTCAACTCGAAAGAAATGCATCACTCTCTTCATGTGAGTGAACTGTTGTGCGCAAGTCTATTCCAAACCGTTTGGATTTGGACGGATGGTCATTTCTACATTAATTACGCTCATTACAGGCAATCACATCAGGCAATGAAGCCTGGTGATGTAACCTTACGTAATGAGTCTTAGGCTGGCCTTATTTGTAAGTTATGCTATCTCTTTTAGTCGTTTTTATAAGTGTTACACTTTAGTATGGAACTACAATAAAAGAACACTATTTTATTGTGCTCAAAAATAAACATTTCAAAACAACATTTTACACACAATGGTCGGATATGTGGTTTTAAAATGGAGATTTTTAAAAGATCGAAACCAAATAGTAGTTAACAGTAGGTACATCATCAATAATTATATTAATAATTATTATGGCATGACACTACAGCGGAGCGTTGGTATTTCAATTACAAATCACATCATATCTTAACCAGCTCATTTCGAAATTAATGCTAATATTTTATAACATCTAAATAGATAAAAATAGATAATATTATACCATAAATCATATAATTTTATTTTTCTCGGGAAGTAATAAAATCAGTTATATATGTAGAATTAATTCAAATTCCTACAAATGCACATGACAACTCATAACCGTTTATGTACATATTAAAACGATACGATATTTATGATTGCATTCGGCTCCACCCTAAAAGTAAACTATTAAAATATATTGAAAAAGAAACGAAAATCATGACGCAGTACAAAAAACTCAAAATTTTACTTTGAAAAGTAATATGAAATTCTATTGGGTACCTCGATATTATCATATAAATCATTATGTCTGTCCGTCTTCAGGAACCGTTGTAACATTCGACGAGCGGTCTTTGGTCGAGCGGTATCTAGATTAAAGGACCCGATTTGAAAGGCATTCAATTAGTAAATTAGTAGTGAAACGGTTAAATTGTTAAGTTTCTCACGGTACACACACTTAGAACGCTCGATATACCTAGACTAGACTGATCTTTCAACGCAGGGCCTAAACTATATGGGTTAGAAACCCGAAATTTTGCACAATGGTTTCTTTTATATCGTAACGGATCACTAAGAAAGGATTTTTGAATATTCACCCCCTAAGAGGATAAATCATAAGTCCAAGCTCAATTCAATCAAATATTTGCCAAAGAGCTATGCAGCGAAGCATAATAGGCATAAAAATCTCTGACCGAGTCAGTAACCAAAACCGAATGTAGGGGAAAAATTTGCTAGAATAAAATGGGACTGGGCCGGCCACGTTTGTAGGATGCACCCGGAGAGGTGGACCAGACTAATCACCCATCGGCAGCCAGCAGGACGTTGATTGAAAGGCAGACTCAAAAAGAGATGGGGTGATGGTTTTGACCACTTCTCGGGCAATTGGCAAACCACCGTCACAAATAGAGTCCAATGGCGGCTTTTAGGGGAGGCTTTTGCCCAGTAGTGGGACGACGCAGGAGCCTCAACGTCATATTCCAAAAAGAAGAAAAAAATTGTTTTTGTCACTTCATCTCACTGTGCAAAACGGAGTCCCCTGTGGAAGTTCCGAAACGAAATGAGGGCGAGCCCACTAGTATTTTGATATTTTTATCAAATGAGAAAAGTGCTTGGCTATTGTATCTGGTTTTTACTGTCCATTGTGCTAATTTAACTACAACTTCAAGTAAGATAAGTAAACTATACGTAATAAGTAATAGATCGTAGGGAAACTTTGTGTAGAACGGACGCTCGTACTGAACGTTGGACCTATGATTTAACAAAGATTATTAGTGCAAGCTGGATGCTGACTGCTCAGGACTGGGATATTAGCCGCTCTTTAGAGGTTACCTCAAGAAGAAGCACCAATTATCTCGGTCCGTTCAACAGTAGACAGCGATTGCTTTATCTTTTGATTTCAGTAGTAGATCTCTAATAATACCAATATGGATTGATTCTCAACAGTATGAATAAACACTCACACAAACCAGATCAATTATTTTATAAAGACCAAAACAGTTACATATGATATTTACTATCGAACTGTATGATTGTACAATCGCAAATATCACTATTACATAATAACGATATTTGAAGTGAGTGCACCTCTTACGAACGCGAAGCGGAGCGTCTTCTGCACCTTGATTAACGCGTACTTTCCCTTAGACGTACTATTAATAATTTAGACTCCGCAGTTATCCTTTCACCGTTGCTGACTTTCAATTATATTTCTAGAAGAACACAAATACATAAACCATTATGAAACTAAAGTTACAGTAGAAGAAACTAGATGAAAGCAGCAATCTAGTTATTTTATTAACTTATCTAGCGGCCCGCCCTGACTTTGTTTCGGGACATTAGTTCCACTTTATACTAATAGATTGCGCTAGGTATCGATTACATCGCGCTTGCGTTTCGTGTTTTCGGATTAGTTATAAGCTTTGCCACTGTCTGTAGGATTTACCTCTTTATAAATAGTATAGATAATAGTCAACAGGAAAGCTCTTGTTGCTCTAAGAGTAAACAGTCAGTCGACCCTTAGTGACTTTGGTTCGCAAGAAAAGGGTCAAATGACCATAGTATAACGAGAATATTATTAGGTGTAGGTAGGTTTTGATCATGTACGATAAATTTATTCAATAATAGCACCTACCATAACATTATACTGCTAATTGGGATCATCTATTGATTAATAAATTAATAGGAACATTTTATAGCTCCTTTCACATTATTATTGGTCGTAACTAGTAACTTTCTCGGTGAAAATTGAGATTTGTGACACGAAAACTTTAAAAGCTTTCATTAAACTTGCTCGGTTTGTATATTACTAGCATACCGAGAAGTTTAATATGTAATAAATGTGTTTTACAAACATACAACTAAGGTAACGAGATAACGGTTAGGAATTCCATTTAAATATTCTCATTTAAAATTATAACCTATAAATAATTTTAACTATCTCACCTAGAATTGGCAACGAAACTTAACCGTTAAGTTTTGCAGCACAGTTTTGATAGTTGATCCTACGGGGCACTTTACTTCACCTAGGTATATTTTACAGTCAGGTAGTAAACAAACTCATGGTTCTCTGTCGGACTTACATCATTTCTGATGCGGTCCTTCAGAGATACTCCGAGCATAGCCCTTTCCATAGCTCTTTGAGCGACTTTGAACCGGTGGACTAGTCCAGTCGTGAGTGTCCACGTCTCGGCACTGTAAGTCATGACCGGAAGCACTGGTCGAAGGTCGACATAGCCCACCGAATTAGCAAACTGAAGTGGCAGTGGGCTGGTCATATTAGCCGCAGAACTGACAGCCGTTGGAGCCGTAAAGTCCTTGAGTGGAGACCGCGACTCGGTAAGCGTAGTGTAGGACGCCCAGCGACAAGATGGGATGATGACATTCGAAGGCTGGCTGGTGTGGGCTGGATGAGAGTGGCCGAAAATCGGGAGCAGTGGCGTGCATTAGGGGAGACCTATGTCCAGCAGTGGACGAGTGTGGGTTGCTGATGATGAGTAAACAAACGGACCTTTGTATTATTGTGATTGAAATACGATGGGCCTCAATAATTTAATGGTTTCCATCAAGCGTAGGTAAACCGAAAACGAAATAATGGTGAGAACTGTTCGTGGCTCTTAGATAAACAAATAAAACGGCAACCGATTGTGCTGCTGGCCTCTAGCAGACAATTGCCGGTTACTCCCTCGCTATAGTAAATATTACAGTAATTGTTTCTTCGTTCGACACCTTCCGCGCCTTGGAATCTACCTTGAGATTACGCAGGAATGTACATATAAAATATAACCCCCACCCGACGTTTTATTGCTCATACATAATAAATTTTCAAAGGCGCTGGAAGCTTACCTACGCACTCTGTTGAAGTACTTCATAAATGATTTATCAAGTTAAATTACAGAAAAAATCTCCTCCATCTGCTGATATCTGCATTCACCTTTATAAATAGCTTTTTATTTATTTCCCAACAAGAGTATTTACCCTTACCGAGGTGTCGTAAAAGGCGACTAAGGTAAAGCTGCTGGCATGATCATCAGCACCCAGAGAAGGAAAACTCTGCACATGTATCAAAACCCTCGCCAACCCGTCTGCCAAGCGTGGTGAGTATGGCAATTACCCCTCATGTGATTGAGGAAGGCCCGTGCCCCAGCAGTGGGGATTTAAATGGGCTGATGATGAAGAGTATTTAAAATTCAAATTTGTTATATGACATCTTAATTTGATGTCACAAAATGCTATAGTTGAATAAAAATAACGTAACATTTGCACCAACTACATAAGTGCGCTGGTTAAGCATTGTGCTACTGACATACTCTTATGATAAAATGGGACCAGGTGATTTGGTACTAATGATAGTAAGAAGAAGTCCACCACTCAAGTGAAAATCATTCCATTTACAAATCTGCCTAGAAATGTATCTTACTGTTTAGCGACAATTCTTACACAATTTACCTACCACATGACGACATAAGTTAACATGTCTTTATTTCTGCTGCACGTTTGGTTTGTCTACGGCAGTGAGTTGTGGAGTTGCCGTCTCCGTTATTACCACAACTGATTTGCCCTGCGGTTTTGGCCAGGTACTAAACTAACAACTTTACGATTTTACGAATGAGAGCATAAAATTGGTCAAGCTAAAGAAAGAAAGAAAATTATTTCTTCAGAGACACAAATAAAGTAACAAAATTACAAAATATTCTAGTTACATCCATAAAAGTAAAAAGAGTTAAGTACAATAAAAAGAGAGAAAAGCATAAATGTGTCACAAAAAAGGGTAGCACTCACCAAAAAATTGCTTGTAAATTGTGTTTACTAAGTAAAAAATTTAACAAGCAATTTTTTTGTTTCAATTTGTTGTAACACTAGGTGTAGTTATAATTTAGGTGACAGGTTAGGGCAACATAGCGACGCCAATCGATTTTAATTTATAGCTACTAAACCGGATCTATCTTAAACAATTTCGAGGTTACAACCTCTCGGCAAACACTTATACTATTTACTTAATGACCGTGCAAAAATATTGGGTCCAACGCGTACGCGAAAAATAAATTCACGCTAAAAGCGGCCACTTTTCGCTTGAATACATTTTTCGAGTAATAAAACGGACCCATCATTTTTGCATGGTTATTTAATAAATATTATAAGTGTTTGCGAGAGGTTGTAACCCAGAAATTGTTTAAAATATATCCGGTTTAGTAGCTATAAATTAAAATCAATTGGCGTCGCTAGTGTGCCCTACCCGTCACCTTAATGGTTTACACAAGATCCATACAACGTGCATGCCTATTGCTTCATAGCTAAAGATATTAAATGACCAAAACGTTTGTTATACACGGTAATCATTATAAATCAGAAATGTTCATCGCTCTACATTGTGGTTCATGTGTTTTGGTAAAACGCAAATAATTCTGGCATTATGAAATTGTATCATAGGTATATTATATCTAATCGTATTTCACGACTCTTTGTATTAAAGTATCCATATAGGTAGTTATGATGATTTAGCAGTAGGATACCACTAGGCATACGAGTGACTGAGTTGAGTATGTAAGCACATACCTATTTGTGATGCATGAAGTCAATGTGAGAATAAAAAAGAAAGTGGATGATACAATAGGCATTAACCTTATTTAAGTACGTGGTTTGAGGGTTAAACCGGTCCAAATATGGATTTTATTGGTTCACGGTCCGCGCTCAACGAGCTGTCTTGGCATGAAGTAATGAAGTGAGGATAATCGAATCGGACCATTATTGTTTTTATTGAAACATTAACTCGTTCCTGCGGCTTTACTCAAAGTCGGTATTTGAAGCGCGGACCGCGGTAATCGAGTAATTTTTAGTTTTTCACGATATTTTTAATCAGAAGCGCAAATCGCTTTCGCTGCTCGGAGAATGTCTATTTTAGTATTTGTCAGTTAAATTCTGTCACAACCATTATTCGATTAAGTTCGTTCGTTTGCAATAAAACTACTTAGTTACTGACTTATTTTTAAATATTTTTATCAGTAGATAAAACGAATAAAATGTTAATTCATTTGTAGAAACCAGCAATGTTTTACATTTGTGGGATCCCAAGAATTTAAAACATTCTTATTTATTATATCCTTTGCTTTGCAATACTTTAAAGACTTAAATGCCATCACATTAACGTTCCAGGTTTCACGTGCTTGTAATTTTCTGGATAAATATTCTTTGAATTAGAACAATAATCTTTGATTTTTCTTTTCTAAAACGTCTGTACCAGACGTGATATAGCTATAATTGATTACTTTCAGGCGAGCACTATTAATAAGCTGAGTCTCGTATCTAATCTCAAAGAGCATAAATGCACTTAAAAAAGCAAAATAATAACAATAACTTCAGATTTTAGTAAAAAGAAGAAAAAACTGGCTAAAAGAACGCATCGAGTAAAAAAAGATGGTCTCAAATAGCGGCGCCTCGTGCGTAGTGAAGTAATTAAGATTGATGTGTAATAATGTGTACAGATAGAGCTGATTAAAAAATCACCAAGTTGCCGAACATTTATTTATAGAAGAGGCTTAACTAATTGATGTGAGACGTACAAAATAAGAACAGAAATCCTCGCTGCACTTATTTTATTGCAGGCTACTTGACATATTGAGTTATAGGCGTGGGCCATGTATGTTTTGTAACGAGAAAAGAAGCTCCTATTATCAACTACCATACCAAAAAGATTGCATGAGCTATCGGTTGTAAGTATATAGTTCAAAGAGAGCTGCGCAACTTGACACCCTGCAGACGAGTCACGCTTGCGCCTGCGCCAATGCAAACTTCAAAACATGATTTCTCCACAAATCGCAATTCATGCTAATGACCAAGAAATTAATTCGTAATTCCGTGTTTCGGGGTCGGAACAAGACGAAGAAAGCACTTTGCTTCTTATCACGATACAGAATCTTATAAACATATACTTGTCCACCTGGTTATCTTGTCACCTGGATGGTACGTAAATTAAATATTTGTGTTACATTACTACTGCCTTTTGATTATTTTAACTCAGCGTGACACAAAATGTCATCAAGATTGTAATATCTTACTGCCACACTCTGAGTCGTTGATTAACTTAGTTGGCTACTTAAGAAAAAATATTGACACTTATTTTGATACTCATAAAGACTACCGATACTAAAGTTAATGAACATTAGCTTAAATGTCGTCTCTGAGTGCGGCCGTTAATGACTGTTTCTGTCATATCATACTTTTTATTTAGTGGTTCCACATTCCAGAAATAAGTGGGGTAATTATTACAAATTAACTTGAGAAACCCCACAAGATTTTTTGATTAAAGATAAGTTTCTAATCTTGAAGTAGGCCTCCTAGTAAATTGTAATAGAAACCTTCCAAGGAAAGTACGTAAAGCCATTGTTTCTGGGCCGGATTCCTCTCCAATAGGATTATACTAGTGTACAATTAGAATACCAGGGTAAAGTATGCTTGAGGTTTATGCCGGTCTCCTTGCCCAGAGACACCGGCATAAACCTCAAGCATACTAGTTATCACACGCTTATACAAAGTCTGCCCTTCAAACCAGAACACAACTCTCAAATGATATCGTACTGGCATTATCAGAAAATAAAATCTATAAACAGTTAATTACTAGTAATTTAACAATCAACACCATAATAATCTCATGAATAAATAATCCTAATAGATCATTTATTAGCTTCCTTATCTCAAGTTTGCATAACAATTCCATCATTAGATGGAATCAGTGAATAAATCTCATATAACACAACGGTCCACGGTCCTGGAGTATTTATCATTGGTGATCTCTAGTGGCGCTGAGCCTCATGAAGTATCTCATCGGCGACAGGTAGGGTTGGCAACACCGAAGCTATCAATATGACCTCAGACGTACAGATTCTCAAACATCTCCAAAGGTCAGATTACCACAGTCTGTCAAATTTCCACATTTAAAATTGAACCAATCCCGAGAAAGATAAATAATATATATTTTACTTAGTTATATATAATACTTCAACCTATTTTTTTAAAATAAGGTTTCTTAGTTACTTATCAAGAAAAAATGTGTTATTGATGAAATGAAAGTAAAATTAAATGAGACAGACATCTTTATTATGATGTTTTTCTTATTCTTAATTAATTAGTTACGTGGTTAAGTTTTTTACAAAATTATCTATCCCTAGCATTTGATGGAGATGGAGTGGAATTGAACACAAAATAAACAAAGAATTGGACTAGTTGGATGGATGGACTATGACCACCTGTTTACCTCATTAATAATAATAATTAATAATAATTCTCACAACATCTCATACGTTGACGTGATTCCGTACTAAGTAGCTTAAGCACTTGTGTTACAGATATCAGACAACAGAGGAACACAAATATATACTTGAATACATATATTACACCCAGACACCGAACAAACACAAGTGTTCATCGCACGAATGTTTGTCCAGGGTGGGGATCGAACCCACGACCTTTTGAGTCAGACGCAGGGTCACTACCAATTGCGCCATCCGGTCAGTCAATATTCCTTGACCCTTGCGTCAAAGTCGACGTTCATTGGTTTGAACGGACTTTGACGCAAGGGTCGCGGGTTCAATCCCGCTCCAACACAAATATTTGTTGATAAAACAGATGATGATGGTCTGGGTGTTTGTGGTACCTTCTTTGTTCCTTCCATAGTATAAGGGAAAACCTTGGTACTCGTATATTTAGTTTGGCTACACTTGCAGCCAATAAGCCAATTTCTAAGCTTAACCGAAATACCGGCAGCCCTATCGACAGAAGATATTTATGAAGACAGATCTTGGCTATAAATAACTGCCGCGCCGATATGCATCAATCTCGCCGCGCCCTGCCTCACTCCACACGCGTCGATGCGTACTAACCTTACCTTAACATTTATCAAACAGCCTTTTGAATTCCATACTGTGGCAGACGAAAGAAAACGCGCATAAAAATAGTGAAAGAATATTATTAAAATAAATAAATAAAAAATACAAACCAAATTTCCAGGCAAGATTTTTACGACAAGAAAGCAAACAAAAAAGCAATGACAACTTCTGTCAATATAAGTAAAAACAATATAAAAAACTAAAGAGACCCAAGGAGTCTGTACTCGACACATACTAAGAATAATAAACGGAATCCTAATCACTTAGGATAACTTGAAGTAGTCCGTCTGTCAAGATAAGGGTACCAGGGACCCAATCAGAAGTACAAGCCAATCCAATCTTCAAGCCCCCCGGCTGGAGATTTACAGAGCAGTTATGACTCCACTGGTGATACAGGTGACCATGGGCGACTGCATACGCTTACCATCAAGCGATCAGTCTATTCGCCGTTTTGAACATATTTAGACGCTTGTTATATATTTTATCGTGTTGACTTCAAAGAATCCAACACAGGACTAATACCTGCGAGTATTCCCCTACCTGCCCCTCCCCCCTCTGGTCCTCCTCATCTCGTTGATGTAGAGACTGACAACCCTACGTCCCTAAGAAAGAAAGAAGTACGTAAGAAAGCCCTAGGGTCCCATCCGAAGCATTTTCCGCGGGCCTCAGATGGTTTAGTTACGCCACTGAATATTTCTCGTGATAACCAAAAATATAATGTAAAAAATAACGTGACAAATGCATTCATCATAAATAAGTATTTATTTATACGTATAAAAATAGACAAATAGTTTTTAGTTTATATCAAAACTATTGTAATCATCATCATCATCATCAGCCCATTTAAGTCCCCACTGCTGGGGCACGGGCCTCCCTCAATCACATGAGGGGTAATTGCCATACTCACCACGCTTGGCAGACGGGTTGGCGAGGGTTTTGATATAAATGCAGAGTTTTCCTTCTCTGGGTGCTGATGATCATGCCAGCAGCTTTACCTTAGTCGCCTTTTACGACACCTCGGTAAGAGTGAGGGTGGCCTATTCTACTCTGCCGGGGACCACAAAACATCCACTGCCTCACAGAAGACCGGTGTGAAGCAGCACCTGCGCTGTGTTTCGCCGGGTGAGTGAGGTTACCGGAGGCCCAATGGGGGGAAAAGGAAAAGGTCGGCAGCGCACTTGTGACTCCACTGGTGTTGCGGGTGTCCATGGGCGGCGGAATTGCTTACCATCAGGTGATCCGTCTGCTCATCTGCCACCACTCAAATAAAAAAATAAAAAAACATCTGTCGCATCTTGTCTTGGTCACGATACAGGGTTATACAGCTACAGACCTACGATGTGTTCTCCTGTATGTTACAAATTTATTATTTTAATTGTGTGTTAACTTAAGCATAAAGTGTCATAGTATTTGTTATCAACCATTTCCGGTGCAGCTACGTCACAACCTTCTAACGCGCCATACTAGCGGATAGCGGGAAGCCTAATACCGGATGGCGGGAAATTAATATAATTTTATTTGATTGTTTCAAGTAATATAATTTAGTTCAAATCAATAAGTATTAAAATAATAGTTTTTACCTTTCTAATTAAATATTATGTAATTAGATATATTTATTTCTAATTTATATTGCTAAATTCTAAATTTATAAGTAATTATTTTGACTATCTTAGTACGACGGATTTTTGTTATAAAAGCATGGCGTCAGCGCATTTTCTCATTCAATTCATGTCGATTTTATGTGTAAGGCGAAGCCCTGTCCGAATAAATACTTGTTCCCAGTCTACGTCTACGTTATTTGGCCACCTGACCCACTTTCTGTAACATATTGTAAGAATTCCTTTAATTAAATTATTCTTGTTAAGTTAAAATAAAAAGTCTGCTACGACAAAAGGAGCACTGTGCTACGTGCTCAAACAATTGGCGCTACGGAAAGACATCAACGAGCTCTTATAGTTTATTTAGCCTCTCGGTGAACGACTGATTTCCGTTTTTTTTTTCTTTGGGCCTTTACCGTCTTGACGAGGGCAATGACCAAATTCCTTTTTCCATTTCTACTTTACAGATTTAATGCCCTGATTTACCCAGCAAAATGGAGTAAGAAAAAACAGTCATAAACTTAAGCTAATATCAATTATAACCGCTTATCAAATTGAATATACCTAGTTTCAATATATTGTTTTAAATCTTCCATCCCACTAATATTAGAATAGTTTGTGACGAGGTTTCTTCCATGAGTAACCCAGTAACATAATCGAAAGTGTGCAATAACATTGTTGATTGATACAGGATAAAGTCCTTGGAAGCAGAGTGCTGGGTCAGCGCTGCGCGGGCGCCTCGTGCCTGCACACATCGCCTGCGCTTGCGCACGCAGAGTCGGAGTCAATTATTTTTTGTTATTATTTATTATTAAGGCAACAAATTCAATTACATGTACACATAGTGATTACGAAAGTAAATGGTATAAAAGGTGTTACAACTCACAGTTAATATAATCTATACAAATAATTAGTGTTGTATCAAAAAGATAAAAAACGAGTCATAAGAACCGTGTTAAATTCAATTAGCTCTGACCGAGACACAAAAAGGCGCGAGTGTTTTTGTTCCGGACCGTCGCACGTCACGTCACATTGATATGACAGGCTAAACGGGCCAGGCGTACCCGGGACACGAGACACAGTAATTGGTCCATTAGTAATAGTTGATAACAATTATAATGAGGCAAATGATGTCCATTGGACCCTGATTGCTATCTCATCACTACACGCAATGCTAGTGCTGTGATTTGTTGTGATGCCGTAAAAATAGATAGAAATAATTATTTACTAAACTTACGACACGACACACCACATTGCAGGTAATATTAACAGAGACACAAGTTATACAAAAATATAATTAAAAGAAAAAAAGATGTCAAATGTAGTCCGAAAAGCAATGAAATTTAATTGGTACAGTTGCTTCATAGAGGCATAAAGATGAGTTTTAATATGAGCAATTCATTTATTTAATCTTTTCTCTGTTCATCTCTCTGGTCGACTTACCATCATTATCGAGGAAGGGATGTGTCGTCTTATATCCATTTTTTTTTAATATATTTCCTTGTTGCTAATTGAGATTAGGGAACTGAGTTTTGATTTTTGTGTTTCACCTGTTCATATTTACCATCAACAAGACCAACTAAACTTTTTTTAAGTTTACTAGTATTTAGTGAATCATTTTGTCGAATTTTCAGGTAATGATAATGAATTTTTGTTTAAAAAATGGGTAGAAATCGATAAACTGACAAAATCATTGGTTGGTTCTCGGCGCGACGCGTGAGTCGTGGTTCGGCAGCCGGTGCTATTGCGCCTGACTTATCTATCACAGCGATGGCATTGGATGTCATCATTTTGTACGATATTGGTTGCTATTTGCTTTTACTTTACATGTAAACTGACTCGCCCGCATTATTATATTCATGCCTTCTTTTTACAGATACTTCTATATTATACTTAAAAAGAATCAAAAATACCTTTATTGGTTACTACAGGTAATTGATATAAGTTTGGCGAAGAGACCCCAGTCTATCAACTTCTTGACTACACATTTTTTTATTCTGCCATTAGAAATAATAAATCAGTGTAAATTAACTGAAACTCAAATAATTCTTTATTTGCATAGGCTTGTACACAGCACTTACAAATCGACATACATCAAATGTATAATGTAATGTATGACTTAAAACTATTGATAAGTACTTATGTATAATTTACATGTAATTACATATATATGTTGATACATAAAATCTACACATCACATCATATCTCTCGGCGTTTTTTTATTACATCGAAAGTTAGATAAGCTTCCAATAATATGTAGTACACTTTTTACTAGATATTTTATCTCCTTACTAGAATTGATATAACGAGATTGATTTAGCATAGATACCATTAAAATTCATGATATCTTAAACCATGTGTGAACTCAATATGAACGTAATTCCCTCAATAACATGATGAATTGCGTATTGAATGATCAATGGGAAAGTCATCTAAATGTGATTTCTTTAACCAAGTGAAATAGCTTAACGGATTTTTTATGTCGCTTTACTAGCTTTGTGAAAACGTTACTTTTAATAAGAGTGTATCAAGATTCCGGCCATGTGGGTCGCTCTTCGTAAATCGTCGTAAGTGGCATGGTTGCGGGTGCTCTCAAAGAGTCATTGTGACTCGTTCCCATCACAAGGCGACGCCAACCAAATGAATAAAACGACCTTGATAGCACACTGGCTGTGCTGTTTTGTCCCATGTTTGATCACCGGTCCGGTCAATTTAAGAAACGACCTTTTCTGAATAGGCTCGGATCTTTTGAGAGACTTTTCGGCTATTGTTAGTTACCACTCATTCTACAGGGAATGCTCTAGTTTGTGTCTGATTGATGTGAATTCGCTTGCGGGTTTATTTGTTTTTTATTTTGCTCATTAAATCCCATCAAAGACGCATGAAAGGTTGCACGCGCAGATTTATCATTCTCAGTTATTTGCACGATGCGAAACGGGTCAAATCAGTCACTCGGTCTGTCGGTCACCGGCCTATGAAGAAGTTGACCTCAGATATCGCTATTGTTGATATCGATTGAATACGCTTCTACAAAGCTATCTCTGAAATATCTAGGTTGGCCGTGTTTGTTGTGCGCTTTACTGCTCTGATTATAGAATCTTAAACG
The DNA here is from genome assembly GCA_019059595.1 of Marasmia exigua. Lineage (NCBI taxonomy): Eukaryota > Metazoa > Arthropoda > Insecta > Lepidoptera > Crambidae > Marasmia > Marasmia exigua. The sequence goes on from CM032478.1 coordinate 5,191,846, forward strand.
ATTTGCAGCAGTATAGTGTTAGCAGAGTTTATTGCAAATGATTGCTTTTGCATCGGTTCGCGAGCATAACATTAGGATTTGATATCGAAAGCGCATCTGGTTGGAAAGCCGGCCGATGGGACCGGCTGCACCTAGCTTTCCAATCTGTTCTAGCCAGGTTCATGCAGCTGAGCTTTCTCGCCTTTTCACGCCCACTCGCACGCGCCGCCTGCACTCGGGTGTCTGGCCTGTCATCAATGGGTATGTATGTATCCCAATCAGGAAAACTCTTCGCCTTCCTGTTTAAGTTTTTTTACGTGTATTTATGATGTGTACATTAGCTGTCAGCCACACAGTTAAGTGTCCATTATTGACCTTTATGTTTAACGAAACAAGGATACATTTTTGCAGTCAATTGTGTGGCTGATATTAGAGTACAGTGAATGAGTGCAACCGCAAAAGCAGATTCACTATTTTAAGTTTGATCTATACGAAGGCTTCAATAAGTTAAAAAATGGTAGAATATAATAATAATAATATCCTCTAACCGATTACGGCTACGGCGGCCAATCTCAATGATCAATCACGTACGTAGGATATATTAAAGTGCGCAAGTGTGTGCGCAAACATAAGTGACACGACTGGAGAGAGATTGGGCGCAGGACCAAGGGCTTAACTTGATTTCTGAGGCACGGGGGTACAAGACCTCCAACTTCCAGACTCTGGGCTGACACTAAGAATTTCTTACCGAAAACTTAGGTACAAATTTTTGCAGCCCGGCAGAATATACAAGACGTGTCGAAACAGTTTTCATCATCTAAATATCTCTTTGAACATTTCCCTCACCATTATTCTGAGCAGCTTTTGTTATGCGTCTTCTAAGAGTGGACTAAGAAAAATATAAGAATACAAATTAATTTAATTTAACTTATTAATAAATTAAATAATCTCACTACATTTTTCAAAATACACTAATACTTACACACACAGTAAATGAAACTCTCCCTCTTGCAGTTGATAAATTATTTCCTAGTTCGTTTTCACGCACAACAGACGCGCTGGACATGAGTCCAGCCTGTCTGTTGTGCAACCGAGGCACTCCTCGGGGTGCTTAATAGACATTTTGAGCATTAGGGTTTCGCGTTCCCCTACGTTACTCTGTAACGCAGCCTGCAGGGGCTTCGTTATACTACATAACTACTCATAAAGAAAGTTACCTTTGGTGTTAATTATAGAGCTTCGTTTTCCGTTTGCTATAGGGCTTGTATATCATTTTGTGATTATGTCTTGTATTAGCATTACTCTTATATGTGTTATTTTAATGTTCCTTGTACATTTTTATCTGTAAATAAATTTAAAGTTATTGTTGTAAATATTTAGATTGTCTATCTGACATTGTCCGACAGCTGACGTTGTCTAACTGTTTTTATTTTTCTATCGAATTGTCTATTCAAATTTAACTATGGAGTTTAGCTATGTTTCGAGAATATTCTATATTGTATGAATTTTAAAATTTAAATGTTGTAGAATAGAATGCGCAGGGGCAATATAAAAGGACGCACATGGGCAGGACCACCAGTCTACCACCAGCTCTGAAGAAGCTCAGAACCTCAAGCTATAACAGTGCCAGTATACGTTTACCCGTAGAGTAACGGTGCCGGGGCACGAAGGGTGTTGCCTCCCTGCACCTACGCGCGTCTACCTTCATTCGTGCGCGTATCCGCGTCGCGCCTACCCGCGGCCGGCTTGCGGCGTGCGCGTATCTGCGTCGCGCGCCCCATTTGCTGCCTCCTGCGCTCGGCGGAGCCCTACCGCCCGCCTCTTGCGACGCTGGATCCTACCGGCGCGCTGCCTGCGCTCACCCTGTGTTACCGCCCTACCACGGTTGCCCATTTTGAACTTTTACCTTGTATATATATTTAGTGTAGTGTACCGGTGTAAATAGCTAGTTTTAAGTTAGTTTTAAGTTAGATTTAAGATTTTTGGACGAGCCATCATTGTACATACCTCTTATAATTATAGCCCTCTTCCCTCTATTCTTATCTTTTCTTCTTCCCCCTACCTTTTAGCTCCGTAACCCTCCGTTACGTGACAGTTTGGCGCCCAACTCTATAGAATCCCTCCCTGTTCTCAAAATTCTAAAATAAACTTGCACAAGTTTCTGTATATAACATACCTTTTGGCTCCCTATTAGACGTCTCTTACTTCTTAGATATTTCTTTCCCTATTCTTCCTCTATTTTTCTCACTAAAATAAAGTAAATAAAATAAAAACTATTGTAAATATTTTATTGCTTTAAAATTACAAATATCTTAGAAATGGCTCGTCTTATAAACTTTAATTTACTTAATAAGGCGGAACTTGAATACGAACTTATAATTAGGAACGAAACTCCTGCGGATAATCTTGTATCGCTTAGAAAACAAATTGTTTTATTGCTTCGTAATTTTCCTACGGAGGACATTATTGATTCTCCCGTTCCTCTGAGTGACGATTTGTCACAAGCTTCTTCTACAATCTTATATTTATCTTCGATGTTGGACCGATACGAATCGGGTAATCTGAAATTATTTAAGAAAATTGAAACTTATATAAATCACTTATTTTATCGACTTGACAGAATTGACACTGATGTAAGTGACAGCGACTCAAACCTTATAGAACTCTATGACGACTTAAAAAAAGAAGTTTACTCTTTTGACTGAACGTTTTGACGCTTTTTCAAAACCAGCTGAGACTTCACAGGTACAAACCTCTTTGGACTCACCCTTGCCGATTTCTCAACCTAACTGTATGCCACCTTTTCATAATTTTCTCTTACCAAATTATCTAAATGAGCTAAAAAAAATTACTTTTGATGGGACAACTTGTCCTAGAGCTTTTCTATCGAAAATTGATGAATTTTTACTTACGAACAAACTTTATAAGCAAATACTTATAAGCTCGGCCTTCAACATTTTTGAGGACGATGCTTCTTATTGGTTTAAATTCCAACTAAGTCGTGACCCTTCGTTAACTTGGGATCGCGTTTCCGAGTTGTTAATTAAGGACTTTGGCCATTCTGATTATGACCATAAACTACTGCAGGCAATAAAATCTCGTACTCAGGGTAAATCTGAGTCTATTATGGTTTATATTCCGAAAATGTTTGAAATGTTTTCGAGACTAAGCGAGAAATTACCTGAGCAGGAGAAACTGCAAATACTTCTACGTAACATCCGTCCTTGTTATACTTCTTTTGTTGCTCTTAATAAAGTTGATTCTATTGGCTCTTTAATTTCTGTATGTCAACAATTTGAGCGCTGTATTGACCGCGACAATAATTTTAAAGAACCTGAAATGAATACTCTTATTCCTGAATTATCCTATAAACCTAAACACGATTCTACACTTTTACCGAACACTAAACCTAATGTTACACATACTTTTCACTCTAAACATTCTTTCACTCCTAATTATGATTCTCATAAATCTAATAACTTTAAGCCTTTTCGTACGAACTTTTCTTCGCAGAATAAAAATTCTGCACATGCGATATCTGAAAATGCTCCCAAGTTTCAGGCGCATTTGTTTTGCGTTCGATGTCGAATAAATGGTCATTCTTTGAATTCTTGCACTAAACCAAGATTCTTAGTCTGTTTTAAATGTGGTTTGAAAGACTTTAGAGCTTCGGATTGCCCGAAATGTAAAGCTGACAAGCCTCAACCTTCTTCATCCTCTAACTCAAAAAACTAACATATGACTTGGTTAAACGAAAAGAAAATTTTGATGTTGATGACTGGCATAATTGGTTAAAAATAATTAAGAACTTTTTCGCAAGTTATGGAACTTCTTCGGTTTATTACGACAACGAAAGAGATTTTAACCGTCCTTTTATTAACGTTTCTATTTCAAATGTTGAGTTTACGGCGTTACTTGATAGTGGTAGTTCAATGACTATTTTAGGTAATAACTCGCACTTTAAAATTTTGGAACTGGGCTTTTCGTTATCCAAGTCTGATTATATTACGGTTAGCACTGCTAGTAAGCATCGTGTTAAATCTTTAGGATTTTTTATTCTTCCTTTTACCTTTAACGACCAAACTAGACTTATTAAAACATATGTTATCCCTGAAATATACCCGTCTTTGATACTTGGTGTTGACTTTTGGAGGGAATTTAATTTGGTTCCCAAATTTTTATCGTGTGCCTTTTCTCTTAATAAACCATCCCACTTTAACAACTCTGTGAAGAAACAAATCCTACCTTACGAAAATCTTACTTCTGAAGAAAAGGTTATCGCTGATGATATTATTTCGCGTTTTAAGCAAATTTCCTTTGAAGCTAAGGGTGAACTTGGTCGTACTGATCTGGTTAGCCATCGTATCGATACTGGAGATACGCTGCCTATTAAACAACGTTGTTATAGACTCTCTCCCGAGAAACAAAAAGCTCTAATTACTGAGGTGGATAAAATGATTGAGTGGAAGGTCATTGAGAAATGTGAAAGCCCTTGGTTGTCTCCGGTTCTTATTACGCCTAAAAAGAATGGCGAATGGCGATTTTGTGTCGATAGTAGAAAACTCAACTCAGTTACTCGTAGGGATGCCTATAGTCTTCCTTTTATCAATGAAATACTTGACCATCTCAAAAACGCTAAATTTTTATCGAGTATCGATATCGCTAAAGCTTTCTGGGAGATTCCTTTACATGTAGACGATCGGGATAAGACCGCCTTTTATGTCCCCGGTAGAGGAATGTACAGATTCACTGTTATGCCCTTTGGTTTAACTAATGCACCTGCTACACAGCAGAGGTTAATGGATATCTTATTCACTCCTGAATTTGACAACAAAGTGTTCTGTTATCTTGATGACATTATTATCATAGGCTCCTCGTTCCAAGAACACATAGGACTTCTAATTAAAGTGCTTGAAAAATTAACTTACGCTAAACTTACCATTAACTTTGAAAAAAGTCTTTTTTTTAAGAAAGAATTAAAGTACCTTGGATATGTTGTTGACGATAATGGTTTACGAGCTGATCCTAGCAAAATTCAAGCTATTATGGACTTTCCTGTACCTACTTCACGCAAAGAAGTGCGTAAATTTCTGGGTACGTGTAGTTGGTTTCGTAGGTTCATTCCTAATTTCAGTACTATAGCTGCACCTCTTAATAAATTAACATCATCTGCTAAAACTTCTCCGAAATTTTCTTGGAGTTCTGAGGCTAACTCTTCCTTTCTGAAACTAAAAGAATATCTTGTAACTACCCCAATTCTTGCTTGCCCTGATTTTGATCAACCGTTTTCTGTGCATTGTGATGCATCTAACACTGGCATTGGAGCCATGCTTACTCAAACGGTTAACGACAAAGAAGTTGTTATAGCCTACATGAGCAAATCACTTAACAAAAATGAAAGAAACTACTCTACTACTGAAAGAGAAACTCTAGCTGTTATCATTGCCTTAGAACATTGGCGGTGCTATCTTGACAATGGCAAACCGTTTACTGTATACACTGATCATGCCGCATTAAAGTGGTTTTTGAATTTAACAAATCCTTCTGGTAGACTCGCTCGTTGGTCACTTCGCCTTTCTTGCTTTAACTTCACGCTGAAACGTAAAAGAGGAAAGGATAATATTGTCCCTGATCTACTTTCTCGTTCTAAAAGCGAGGACAGTCATATTATCGCTCCTTTATCTTCGAATGAAGCCACGTCTTTAGACTTAGAGCGCTATAATAAAATCTTTCGTAATTGTTTAACTGATCCTCAAAGTCATCCTAACTATACGATTAAGGATAATAAACTATTTCGTTGCACTAATACTCCTTATTCTTTAACAGACGATTTCATCTGGAAAGAAGTCCCTATCCCTTCTGAAAGAGAATCTTTGATAGGAAATGCTCATGGTTCCGCTACAGATCCGCATTTGGGCGTATTTAAAACATACAAAAAAATATCATTGTTATATTACTGGTCTGGCATGTTTAAAGATATAGCTAAATTTATTTCCAATTGCGAAACTTGTTTGGCTTATAAACACTCTAACCACTCGCCTTACGGTCCTATGGGAAAACCCAAAATTTGTTCTAGACCTTTTCAATGCATTTCTTTGGACTTAATAGGTCCATTGCCAATGACTAGGCGACGTAACCAGTACATTCTCGTTGTAAATTGTCTATTCACCAAATATACACTTATTTTTCCTTTGAAACGAGCTATAACTACTAGTATTATACATTACTTGGAGAATTCCGTGTTCTTAGTTCATGGAGTACCTCAAACAATTATTATGGATAACGGTCCACAATTTCAATCGCATGAATTCCATAATTTCCTTGGACGTTATAGAATTCCGCATATATCTTACACTCCTCACTATTGTCCTCAGGTCAATACTACAGAACGCTACAATAAAACAATTATTACCGCACTAGCTTCACTGGTCGGTGAAGACCATAGGTCTTGGGACCTTCACCTATCTAAGATTCAGTTTGCAATGAATAACTCTGTAAATGAAGTAACTGGATTTACTCCTGCATTTTTAGTATTTGGTCGTGAACTCATTACTTGTGGATCTATTTATTCTCAGGGTTACGACTTAGAAGAAATTACCTTTTTACCTCGTGATTTATATGCTAGAAATATTGGCCTTCTATCGTCAATTTTTGATAGAGTTCAGGTTGCACTGCGCATATCTCATGTAAAGAATTCTAACCGTTACAATTTAAGGCACTCTTTTAAAGAATTCAATGTTGGAGATATAGTGTGGCGTAAAGACTACTCTTTAAGCAATGCTGGTGCATATTTTAGCGCAAAATTAGCACCTAAATATGTTAAATGCAAAGTCGTTGAGAAATTGTCACCTCTTGTATACATTCTTGAGGACTGCAACGGTTGCCGCGGTAAATGGCATGTAAAAGACTTTAAGAAATGACTACCTTACTGTTTGACTTTACTAGTATTATATGTATTTATTTGCACACACATTGGACTGATTTTTGGCTACTTCAGTCTGATATTTTTTATATATACTTAGCGACTAATCTCGTCTCTCTTTACTTATAGGATTCTCTCTTATAGTACCTACTTACTTGCTTAACGTTTTCTTCTAAAAGGCGCTTCTTGACCTTTTAATTCTAAACTTTAGGGCTCTCTTTTGCCTTATCTACTTACTACTTAGCGCTTCTTTGACTACAGAGGCGTTTCTTTTAAAGGTAAATTCAACCTTTAAAATTTGTGTCCTTTGATAGGGAATACCTGAGAGAGACTAGATTGTCGGCTATGGTCATCGACACTAATGGGTTTTAAGAAACGGAGCGGCTGACAACTCCCTAAATAAGCCTAAAGTCATTCTTATAGGGTACTTCCTATGGAGTTTGCGTCATTGATAGTGAACCCTACTCCTCTTTGTGATTGGTTCGTATGTTAGAGTGATTGTTAGATTGACTGGATTTGAATTGTTTTTGGATCGTGGAATGGTATGTTTAAGTGAAGGTTGACTGGTTAGACTGATGGTAAGGATAGTATTCTCTTAACATTATAATCAAAATTTTCTCTGAGTCGAAAATTTTTCTGGGGTCGTGGGAGAAATGTAACGCAGCCTGCAGGGGCTTCGTTATACTACATAACTACTCATAAAGAAAGTTACCTTTGGTGTTAATTATAGAGCTTCGTTTTCCGTTTGCTATAGGGCTTGTATATCATTTTGTGATTATGTCTTGTATTAGCATTACTCTTATATGTGTTATTTTAATGTTCCTTGTACATTTTTATCTGTAAATAAATTTAAAGTTATTGTTGTAAATATTTAGATTGTCTATCTGACATTGTCCGACAGCTGACGTTGTCTAACTGTTTTTATTTTTCTATCGAATTGTCTATTCAAATTTAACTATGGAGTTTAGCTATGTTTCGAGAATATTCTATATTGTATGAATTTTAAAATTTAAATGTTGTAGAATAGAATGCGCAGGGGCAATATAAAAGGACGCACATGGGCAGGACCACCAGTCTACCACCAGCTCTGAAGAAGCTCAGAACCTCAAGCTATAACAGTGCCAGTATACGTTTACCCGTAGAGTAACGGTGCCGGGGCACGAAGGGTGTTGCCTCCCTGCACCTACGCGCGTCTACCTTCATTCGTGCGCGTATCCGCGTCGCGCCTACCCGCGGCCGGCTTGCGGCGTGCGCGTATCTGCGTCGCGCGCCCCATTTGCTGCCTCCTGCGCTCGGCGGAGCCCTACCGCCCGCCTCTTGCGACGCTGGATCCTACCGGCGCGCTGCCTGCGCTCACCCTGTGTTACCGCCCTACCACGGTTGCCCATTTTGAACTTTTACCTTGTATATATATTTAGTGTAGTGTACCGGTGTAAATAGCTAGTTTTAAGTTAGTTTTAAGTTAGATTTAAGATTTTTGGACGAGCCATCATTGTACATACCTCTTATAATTATAGCCCTCTTCCCTCTATTCTTATCTTTTCTTCTTCCCCCTACCTTTTAGCTCCGTAACCCTCCGTTACGTGACAACTCGATGATGGAAGAATCAAATTACCTTAGGATGTTAATATTCAACAGTAATCTGTCATGCTGTTTTATGTTGGTTTTGTGTTCTTAACCACATAACCAACATAAGACAGCAAGTTTGTGGTGGTGGTCTGCCTCGGTGGCGCAGTGGTTAGTGGGTCGCACTTAGAAGCGACTGCTGCGCAAGAAGTCAAAGATGAAAACAAAGAGCCAAAAATTGGTACCTAAGTATTCGGTAAGAAATTCTTAGTGTTAGCCCGGAGTCTGGAAATTGGCGGTCTTGTACCCCCGTGCCTCGGAAAGCACGTTAAGCCGTTGGTCCTGCACCATATCCCTTTTCGATCGTGTCACGCTGGTGTCCCATAGGAATATGAGGGTAATGGAATAGAGAGTGCACTTGTGTTTGCGCACACACTTGAGCACTATAATATATCCTGCGTACGTGGCTGATCGTTACGATCGGCCGCCGTAGCCTTAATCAGTTAGAGGATATTATTTATTATGTGGTCTTTATAATAGCATCACTAGAAAAACGTAAAGTATAACAATATACAGTTCTTAAAAACAAACCTAGAACCTCATCCTTATTATACGTATTAATTTAGATAAAACCCTATAATGTTCATTAGTTACTATCCGTGACCACATGCATAGACGAGTGTAACTCTTTACTGACTCAGTGATCCGACTCAGCCAAATGATACACTGTTCTGAATCTCTAATGTTCACTCCGAATGTATCATTCGACTCAAATGGAGCTCGAGTTCGAGTGAACCGAATGATCCGAATGAGCTGAATGATCCGATGAGCCGAATGATCCGAGTGAGCTGAATGTCGATGTTCCAAATGAAGCTTTTCACTGTTCCGCATCTTTCCACTGATCCAGATGCAATTGTTCCAATCTTTTGAAAGATACGTTTTTGCCAGGTCTACTAAATGAGTGGTGATAGCCGGGATAAGCAGAAAAAAGCTGTACAGAGAAGCAAGTCCAAGCGATTGCGTATCTTTTGATGCATTTTAACATTATCGCGTCGCTAATTCATCATGGGAAAGTAACCTAATCTTCTTATTTGACTCTCTCAGCTTTACTCCTTGTAAAGTAAAGAAAATCGCTAGGCTATAAAATAAACAGGCATGTCTTTAATAGTTTGGCCGATGTCGGAAGCGAGGCAAGAATAAATAGCTTGTCTGCGGCGACTATCCATCAATATGGCGCATGCATCACTTGCAATTGGACTATTACTGACCTATCAACCTCACCTCAGGTGAGATCAACGCCATCGGGGAAATGTTGTCTTTCTATATTGCACGCTTTGTTTACGTGGCAAATGGGATACCATTCACTCAACTACATATACTCGTCAACAGAATATTTTCGTATAGAAATAAAGTTCATAGTTGTGTATTTTTCAAATCATCGTACTAAATTATCTACACTTAATAATAAATGACAGATTTTTACTATGCTTAATAGTGTGCTATTTACTAGAATCCTCTGCTGTTCAAAAGGTACAGACGGCCACACGTCAGGTTACTACAATCTGTTAATTTTCCGCAATGTATATTGATCCAGACATTTTTGACATTAAGGTGAGAATCGATTGGAGACAGATTTGTGTATATTCATGTGTGGTAGTCCGTACATAGCGCGATTAATAAAGTCAGAAAAAAGATACAACTTAGCAATGACAAATTAACAAAAATAAAATACATTAATGTTGCATTAACCAAAAGATAACGCTTGTTTACACACTTGAATAAAATTTAAATACAAATTAATTACATTCATGCTTTCGTTGGCATGCAAAAATAAGGTAAGTAAGCCAAAGGAAATCTTGCGATTAAAAGCGGTGTGCGCGCGGCTTTACAACTGGGAAACTCGTTTTAAACGTGTAAGTTTTCTCGATCTAGATAACTAATTATATTACTCGTATAATAGTCTAAGCTCGTTGAAAGTTGACCTTGCGTGCTCATATCAAGCGTACCAGATTGAAGACAACATCCATTGTTCTTAAATTGGTTTTACTGAGTAAAAGTAAAATCAGGCTGTAAGGTCAGGTACCTAATGGCGGCTATAACGTTTTTATTGCGAATGGTAGTAACGAGGTGCGAGTAGTGTTGCTCCAATGCAAGACCGACTCGGGACTAGGACCACTTCTGATCTTGCGTTAATCTTCGTCATTAATTTTTAAGTCTTTTTTCGTTTTGGAAAACCATAATGGCCGCCACCGGTCACGTGTGTGAGTTTTTAATACTAACCAAATTCGCTGGGGTGTGAATCTCGACAGCGATTATAGTCGGATACTCCACAGCAAGGACTAAACTGTACTGCCAAACCGATACCATTTAGTGGATCATGACTTGGCGGTCTTGGTCAACTAAGAACAAGATGTGTAATTGTGTATGTCAATGCTCCTGCTCAGGTTTCGTTGGGTAAATTTTAGTTTAGCATTTTTTTTAATCCAAGACCTCCTTTTTTTGGTTAGCACTAGACGTGAGAGTTCGGAAGCAACTCACGAGAAATCGTGGCAAAGCGTCACGCATGCGCGGTTGGTCGCCGCTTCGATTCACCTTTCTTACTCTTGTAACCCGAATTTGCTGATTGATTAAAAATTTGCAGTCATGCTAATTAGAATTTCATACGCATCTAGAAGTGTCAGTGGTTTTTACTATACCTATATGCACATTTAGTCTGCCTGTATGGGGAAGCCTGAAACTTTCAGAATCTATAGGAAACGTGCAGGTTTCCTCACGGAGTTTTCCCTCACCGCCGAGCGAATGGTAGGAATATGCACAATGCACATAGATTTGTAAAATCAAATTTGAACCTTACGATATAACGTTCATGAGGAGCATATTCTTATTCACTGAGCTTAAAATCGAGAATTATTAGACAACGACACAGCGAACGAAAGCGGACGATTGGGTTGAGTCCGCTCGTGACCAACGGCCTGCTGTAAAACGTAGCCGAAAAGTCAGCCAAGATATGTGAGTACACCAATGTTATTCACATAAATAAATATCGTTTAATCCCCGTTTGATACATTATAGTTATAATGCAACGCGAAAATCTAAAAAACTATTTATTCATCGTGTAATTCCTTCCCATAGCTAACTAAAATTGAATACCAGTGATGCACCCTTAATCTATGAACGGATGACAGAATCATAAGCTGGTTGGTATCTCTTCCCAGAACCAGAGAAAGCTGGTATTGTGTATTTAATATACTTCTTTTAATTTACACATAAAACAAATACTTAAGACAAATTGTTAATTTTCTTAAATCATAAACTTGACATAACATAGACTAAGATCTGTAAATTTTGTGCAATAAAGTGTATCTATCTATCTTGACGTAATTATATTTTTATGACTTCAAAACCCATGGTTGTCATATTTTAAGAGAATGAAGTTGTAAAACAACTAAGTCTTAATGTTTATGTATGTATGGGATGAACAATAGACCCGCTTTAATCATAGAGTAAATTTATTCTTGATGCATTAAATATCAGCGTACACGACGACATACGTTATAAGTTGAAATATATTTACATCTTTATAAGATTCTTCAGATATTTCCTAAGAATAAATATATTTTATATGATAGGTTAAGTTTTGGTTTCCCCTGGAAAAAAAAGTAATAGTAAGCCGCATGCTATGGCAACACCAGTGGAGTTACAAATGTCCTAATGCAAACATTGATCTCAAGAAAAGCGACATTAAAAAGAATGATTTGTGTGAATGGAATGACACGATCTAGTGACTTTGATAAGGTGAAAGTTCAAATTAACAATTTTCATGTCAGGAAAATTTAATTGAAATCAAACCACCGTACAGTAAGTAGTCTTATTTCGTAGGTACCTAAAGCTGACCATCTAATAAGTGTGAATTGGATAAGGTGTAAGTTCAGACACGTATACGTTGTGCAGACGAGTGTTTAACGCTAATCTGACACGGAACGGCTGATATCAAATCGCGGCCGACAGCCGCTAATTTGTAGTAATTATGATAATTCTACGACACGCGCTGTCCGAACATGACGAAGTTTCTGGCCAACGAATCTAAACGAGCACACCGATCAGCGTTAAGTGTGGTAAGTAACTTGAAAGAGGCAATAGAAAAATACTTTTCCATTAACAAGTTGGATACCCAACTTGTTAAATTTTCTATTGAAATTAACGCATGTTTATGTTTTATGCACATTATTTTAGTAAATTCATACCTTTCCTACATTATTACTTATTCATTAACTAACTCGTTTTTTTCCTTTACACAGCAATAATATGAACATTACAGAGTAGTGACTTTACATAATAACATTAATAAGGTAGCTATCGTGAGAGAGCGGAACCTGTACTAGGATGCTCTGCGTTACAGCGTTCCGGTCCACCATTCACCGGACTTAGGGCTGATTTCCCACCAGCAGTACACGCTAGAGGCCTTTAGCGCTATCTCGCAGACAGCTGAGCATCCTCACAAGAACCATTACTGGTCACTGCAGGCTGAACAGACACGAACCGGGCTGGCCGGAGGCCCCACCTGTAGATTCTGTAAGGCAGAAGACCAGACACCGATGCACGTCCTATGTCAATGCGATGCCCTCGGGCACCCAAGAAGCCGCAACCTGGGCAGCTACCACATCTACCCGGAGGATGTTAAGGCTATCGCTCCCAAGGCCATCATACGGTTTATGCTGACCATGGACCTCGGAGACGCGGTGGGAGCGGAGGTCACAATGGATCAAATATAGTGGCAGATACCACTCGGCAGAACGCGAACGCTTCCCAGAACTTCAATTATTAATAAATAGAGCCGATTCCACTAACGTTATTTCAATAATAAATGTATACTATAGCGCTGTCATTCTATACAAATCTGACATAATACCATACATTTATTCACGGATAAAGTTTTGGTCGAATCCAACCTTAATTCACTTAGCTTTATACTAGAGATTATAAAATAATGAAAAAAATATTTTTTTTTTACATTTCTAGGTGGTTTGTGAAAATACTAAGTATGTGAGTGTGTTAGTATGTGTGTGTATGTGCCAGACCTTTCGATTTTGTAATCAAGATACTGTTCAAATCGTATGTAAGTCGAAGTTACAAAACAAACATGCATCTGACGACTTCGCAATGTAAGTAGTAATCTGGTAGAATTTATTGATCATAAACGCACCCAGAACGATAAAAAGCAAATGACGTGAGGCTAATCAATGCGCTTCCTATCTCGCAAGTAGTCACCGCAACCATAACGGGCATATGCGCCTGCGCAAATATCGCTCATTTCGTTACCTAACTGCAATAGAATGTAAATTTGAACGAGATCGAACACTCGAGTATTTAGATCATGATGTTATCCAACGATGCAACTTTCGCTGAGACATCTTCGCCGCTTCCCAGTCACATGGGTGTTACCGTGCCCGAACGCGTGTTGCTCGTATCGGTATGGCCTCCGTGTCGGTACGCGGCCTCTCACTTTCGCGCGGCCGGCAACCGCGTGGGATAAGGCGTAACAAGCTTTTATGATCCATTCTGTAGAGGATCCACCTGACCGCCCAAACGAACCACTTTTACTTTCAAACTCAGCTTTTCTAAACGAGTAAACGTATGACATCACGATATACCAGTTACACTTACTTCATACGCTCATCGTCTTTTGTTGATCTGACCGCCACTTTCATCAATGGTAAAATACTTGTATGAAATTAGAAAGCATGAGATTACGCAATAATTAGGTTTATATCATTTCATCTGATATCATTTATTTGTAAAACCATTGAGACTCTTACACGCGCTAAAAGACAGAATGATGATGAGTAACCGATGTTTTGTATTCCGCTCGACTGAAACAATATAGGTAGGTACCTAAAGTAGATGCTTTAAAAGCCATGAGTGATTATGCATAAAAAGTATACATAGCTATAACATAGAGAATGATGAATCCAGTTTTACCTACAAATCATAGTAAAAAGAATTAGGATTAATGACAATGCCGATTTTACACCCTAACTAGTCTACGCCCACGGCGTTGCTTACCTACGCATATTTCGGTATGTATGAAAAGACCCTCGTCTCCCATTTGATCTTTTTAATATCGTACTAGAATAACCTTGTACATCAGCTTTATTTCTTATTAGGTATAGTCCACTATTTCATTACATTCACATATACAACACATCTATGTCGCCACCTGCTAAGGTAAAAAATCACTTGTTTCCCGTGTATGAGTGCTTCTGCACATAAGAAACAATGAGCACTTGTTCAATGTTCATTGTATATATTAGAACAATATTATTGTCTCTATTGTTGTTGAACTCCGTAACCCATAAACCTGCGTGACATGTCACGAGTTGGCTGGCAATGTCAGCTGACGTAACCCGCAGACAATGCGTCTTTGTGGCGAGTACCGTACGGTGTGACACGTCTCCGTTCTGCCACCCCATCTACCTACAATGAAGAAAATTCTCGAGGAAACCGAGCACAGTAATCGCTCTGACATGATTTCTTTGTCGCAACCTAGCTGTCTATACTTAAAAACTAGGCCTGCGGTCGGGAACTGTTACTTGCTTATAAAGATATCCCAATTCATGTCATCGTGGGAGAGCCACGCTTTGGCATTGAATGGGCCGGCTCGACCGGAGTGATTGCCGCACCGGAGTGACCGCACTTGTGCTCCAGTGACGCCCATGGACACCCGGGCGGCGACAATCGCTTACCAACAGGTGATCCGTCTGCTCGTCTGCCACCTATGTCATAAAAAAATCGTTTTTTCCTCCAATCTTAACGTTCAATTCCCAGTTGCGTCCAAAGCTGTCGCTCCGGAGCCCGGGGTATGCTTAGACCATAATCCAGGATTCGGATACTCTTTTAATTAGAATGAAGCAACTGCCGTCTGACCTTCACAACCCTTAGACAGGGGAAACAAGACCAACTGGATCACGGTTACACGTTCAGAAACATTATCTCACATATTGTAGGTAGGTATCCATAATTAAGAAACTATCCGAGACGTGCAGATTTCCTCACGATATTTTCCTTCACCGTCGAGCTAATGGTAGAAATAAGCACGTGTATGCACATGTCAACATTTTTTCATTCCTAGGCACCACTTAAGTAATAATATCTTCCAACCGATTTCGGCTACGGAGGCCAATCTCAACGATCCACTTAGACAGGATATACTATAGTACTCAGGTGTGTGCGCAAACACAAGTGCACTCTTTATTTCCTTACCATCATAATCCGATAGGACACCAGCGTGACACGGGTGCAGGACCAACGGCTTAACGTGCTTTCCGAGGCCGAGAATTCCAGAATATCCAGACTCCGGGCTGACGAGGCAGTCACCACTAATATATATATATATATATATATATATATATATATATATTTTCTTGCCTAGTGTGGGGACCAGCAAAAATTTATATGTATGTGCAATTTTTGGTTAATAAATACTTACTTAAGTAGATTGCAATGTTGTATCACCATTTCTTCACGTAAATTTTAATAGTAAGCTACTTAACGTTTTTGACATAACCACGTGGGCTCAATAAGAAGACCAGTGGCTCTTCACAGTTCCTCATTACAATAAATGTCTTCGAGTGGACACTGCTAGTCATAATGTTCTTACCGAGATGGAACTCTGTTACATAACTGGCTAAGTATATGATAATGGCAGATAAAACCAGTAACTAAGTAACGTAAATACGTTAATACCATTGTTAATAGAAAAGCTTTCAAGAAGTTGTGAAATTCATTGTGAATGTGTTTAAAGAGTCATTAAAATTTTACACTGTTTGCTTAATTATTTTATGAAGATATATTTCGTTTGTAGGTTCCAAAAGAAACAAAGGAAGTAAAGGTAATTTAGCACTGTAAGATAATTATTAATGGAAATATAAAAACAACGTCCCGTATTTTTTTATATATAAAGTGTGCAAGTGTCTGCCAACCTTTAAACGCTGGTTAGATTATTCAGTGATATTCTGTAAACCCGTCTAAATTCTTCCGCCTATTGCTCTGTAATTGTAAGTAGCAACCGCAGAACATTTTTACCACATTACAGAAATACACGGAAAACACATTCTTGTCATTAATTTCGAACATTTAGCGCGTCTTTAGATGTTGCGTCGGTTCCGTAAATACATACACTCATACTTAGTTGCAAACCACGTAGAGAAGTAGGTATATCTGTAAATTATGTAATGTGTGTAATGTAATTTTACACATCTGTATAAACATTAGATAAGCTACAATAATCTCGATTAACGCTTAAAATGTTCGGAACAAGTTTGTAAACTCGTCGTTCCAGTGTTCTACATAGCATATCATCAGCTCATCAAAAAATTATTCAACACTTGAAATGTTACGGTAATATTATAATTTTTTGAAGTGAAATTAGATAATCATTTTATGATTTGTCAGAATTGATACCTGACTGAAAGCGGAAGAATGTTAACTATGAGAAAAACATAGAGTTATAAAATAATATTCTAAAAATGTCATTCCATAATATTATCCAAGTACATACTAAACATATGGTTCGATAAAACACTAATTTGCATGATATTATTTAATCGCTAAATAATTTTAAGTAGCTACTTTAATTGATGTTACATCTACATTATTTTTATGTAACCACCCTACTTTTAATGTATCTATTTTTAATTATTTATTATGTATCGAGGACTATTTAAAAGGGTGTAAAAATCATTGACGATAAACATAGTTTATGCTACCATCACTTGTCAAACCGGGTCGTGGGTTCGATCCCCAATCTGGGCAATTACACCTGCGTTGTTGTGTTGTTTGTTCATTGTCTGTTATAAATGTTACAATACACGAGGTGGAAAAAACCTTGGGCCGTGGGAAAAATATCTTAATTTTTGGAATGATTTCCGGAAGCGGAATCGAAGCAGAACCCGAAAATGTATGAAAGTTTTCCTCCAGGGCCCAATGTAAAATTGAATAGGTATAATAGTTTAACAGTGTGGTGATGCGAACAATTAACAAAAAAAAACAGTTCCTAAATACAAAGATGATATCAAAAACTAATTGAATTTACTCAAAAAATTTGAAACAACTACAAGATGCTCCAACAACAATGTTCCAGCTTCATCTCACTCGGCGCTTTGCTATTTCCACTTGAATACACATTACAATTTCACGGCTCCGATACACGGCAAAGCTTTTTATTGCGCCGCGGCGCGCGACCTGCCGCGTTACTAGCCGAAATAAACAAATTAATAGTTACGCAGGGTTGCCAGAGCCAAAAGCCTTCAATTAGTTTTATAATATTTAGGGCTGATTCGACCAATCATAATCGGATACCTAAATCAATGGGCAGCGCTCTCATTCTATACAAATCTGACGTTATATCATAGATTTATACATGGATTAAAATTGATCTAAACTAGCCTTAACATTTTTAACTTTGACAATTGAAATTACAATCTTCTGCAACAAAATATTTTTAGCTTATCCATTGTCCTTTCAGTAACAAATCTCCTTTATAATTTATATCTAATGAATCATGAAGAATAAAAAACACATTTAACTAGAAACATTGTATTAGAATCCAGTCCAGGGGGGACTGGATTCTAATACAATGTTTTATCGCATAGCATTGAATTCCATTTCTATGCGGGTTATCTCGGAAAATGATCTAGATTTTTTTAAATGCTAGAAGCGACAAACGAGCGGGTCACCGGTAAGAAATCATCGCCACCTATGAACACCAGCGAGATCAGATGAGTCACTGATGCGTTGCCGGCCTTTCAGAAAGGATATTTAGCAAGCAATTTTCATCTGGCCGCATTACTTATAACCAGATCAAGGTATCTAGGGGCGCAAATAGGTACGCATGTAGATTTGGAAAAACTCAAATAGACCTGGCAAAATAGTATCTTTCAAAAGATTGAGACATCTGCACAGATGTGCCAATGTCTCAAGGTGGTGCAGAGATGCGGAACAGTAAAACGCTTCATTTGGAACATCGACTCTTAGACAGATCCGTGATTCATTCCGCTCATTCGTGTCATTCGGCTCACTCGGATCATTCAGCTTATTAAGGTCAGTGGCTCATCGGATCATTCCGCTCATTCGAATTATTTGGCTCACTCGGAGCATTCAGCTCATTCGGATCATTCGGCTCATCGGATCATTCAGCTCAATCGAATCATTTGGCTCACTCGAATCATTCAGCTCATTCGGATCATTCCGCTCATTCGAATCATTCTGTTCATTCGGATCATTTGGTTCACTCAAACACGAGATTCGGAACAATGTCATTGAGCTGAGTCGGATCACTGAGTCGTTTCAGTAAAGAGTTACACACGTCTAAACTCAAACACTTTACTATTTGCTTTTAATACCTTATCCATTTAGCTATCGCTAATAACAATACTATATACATACAAAGATAATTACTTCCTAGATACTGGTTTTGAAACCCTCGAGATGAGAGGGGTCAAGCTAAAGATAAATTGAAAGATATTCTTAGACATGAAAAATTCTCGAGGAAATATAAAGAAGTGAAAACCAGTCAGGCATTAGCTCCTTCCTTAATAAATTCTTTAAGTGGTTTGTTATAAAACAAAACTAATCAGACAGATTAACCCAAGGGGTAACGACCTAACTACCGGTGTAATAGAAGTTGATTAATTTGTTATCTATCGTCCTTTAATATTTGTTAATTTTTAACTTGGCGTACCATATACCCATTTATTTCACGCACATACCCGTAGATGTCTTCATTATATAAATTTGGATGCGATTATAAATATTATAAAAAAAAACATTGTAAAATAATTAGGATTTTAATTCATAATAGAAGGAAAAATATTTCTGATTAATTTTCATATAAACTACTTTTTTGTACTGTATTTTGAACATTAGTAAATTATTTATTTATTCTTTATTGCACGAAGTAAAAAGTACAATTCTCGGAATTCAATATGTATAGGTAACTTTTTATTACAGGCCACTCTCGGGGCAGCCCTGAGCAATCGGCATCCAATCAGAAGTAGATCAGGCGAAGATATCTTCATATCTCGCCACGCTCGATTACATCGTGACACTTAAAATTAATCAGCTCGTTTCTTTAAATTACCTCTTTTTATCATACCTCGTTTCCAAATATTATTTGACTCGCATCGTAGACGATTGTATGCAAATAAATAATGAGAAATATAATAGATAAAACCGGGACTACACGCGATTGTAATTAATGAGCACATAATTATACTCACAGCTTGACGTTTCGACCACGTTACAACGGCCGTGGTCACAAGCGGGCTGGAGGTGCACGACGTCGCCTGCTACGCCCGGCTTGCATATATTCGGATACCCTCTGATTTTCGATCGATTAACACTGTCACTTAATAAAATATCGGTGAAGTTACTCCGACACACTTCGCTCACAGTATCCGGGTTAGATGTAATTTGTAACGGCAAACTGGGACGTTTACATTTATTAATCACTCGATTCCACGCCGACGACAATTTTAACCCGTCCTCCCGATTGAAAGTCTAATGTTTCATTATTTCAATCGCTTCACGTACTACTCTCGTGTGGTAATGGCGACCAGTGGAGAGGATTTAAGAGGATTGAAACTCCATCCAATGATTAACACCGCTATCGAGGAGATGTTCTGCTGCCGCCGATTTATTTAGTAAACAGTGTAAATATCGAAAATCGGATGGTATCCGGGCGAGCCGGGGGCGTAGCAGGCAACGCCGTGCACGTCCAGCCCGCTTGTGACCACGGCCGTTGCAGCTCGGTCGAAACGTCAAGCAAGAGTATTATTCTGTGCTAATTAAACACATTTTTTTATAACTGAAACTGTTTTATACAAATCGACTATTGTTTTAATTAGAGTTTTGACAGCAGACTGCACGCGATGACTCTCTGTGAGTCACCTGTATGTCCCTGTGGAGAAGCTGATGAAACTCGAGACCATGTGCTGTGGGAATGTCAGCTGTATGAAGAAGAGCGGCAACAGATGCTGAATGACTGGAACAGAAACGAGATAGGACCAGTATACCATCAAGGGATGGTCAACTCTGCAGAAGGTTTTCGACGGTTGCGTGCGTTTGCACACAAAAGGCTTAACATTAGGAAGGAGATTGATTGATGTGGAACTGCCCGAGCGCGAGTCGCTTGTGTTGTGGTGTTTCACGCCCCATTTGGGAAGAAGTGACATTGAGATGGGACACAGACACAGACTTTGTAGGGAGTGAAGAAACGCACCGGGGAAAGAGCCCTTAGCAAGTACCTGGTGAGCGTCTCCCAAGATTCGGTCCGTATGCCGAGACGGTAGGAAGGACCATGGGCTGGTGGAGGGACTGTGTCTAGAAATCGACTATTGTTCTCCGTCGTTACCTACAGCTAGGGTCGTACAAGTTACGTATAGGTATTAGCTAAGTATCTATACTAAAAGCTGAGACTCGCTCCAGACGGTAGGTAGTGAAATACTCTGCCGTCATCCTTGCCTTGACTATAGTCTATCCATGTGGATATTTAAAATCTGCCAGATATAGCAAGTAGGAATGTAATTTTTATGCTAATGTACATGACGAGTGGTGAAGAGAAGTGTTGCGTGTGCGCACCGCGCGCCGCTGCACTTCACGCTCGCCCACTGCTGCAAGCCGGTTTAATTAATATCGCATCTCTTTGTTTATCAGCACAAGCAATTAAACAAATGATTGAATCAAATATCCGCTCCGCTGATATTGTTAAGCTTTCATAGGCGCTTGATTCTTGAGATTAAAAAAGTTGTGGTGTTAACAGCTCCATTGATCGGTCATCGCACGTTGCCATACCATCGACAGATCCATAGAATGGATTGATCTGGTGACTTTAGTCGTTATTATAGAGCATATTTGGGTTTCACAACACAATACAGGGATCAGAACTATTATTGTTATTATATTTAGGAAGTTGAATTGACATATCGATGTATAAAAATCTGTCAATCTAACTCGTTTCATTCAAATGAGGAAATTTGACAAAATGTAGCCCTCTGTACAGTGGATAAACAGAAACTACCACAATATTGCCACAAGCGGGCTGGAGGTGCACGTCGTCGTCTGCTACGCCCGGCTTGCGAATCTTCGGATACCCTCTGATTTTCGATCGATTAACACTGTCACTCAATAAAATATCAGTGAAGTCACTCCGACACACTTCTCTCACAGTATCCGGGTTAGATGTAATTTGTAACGGCAAATTGGGAGGTTTACATTTATTAATCACTCGATTCCACGCCGATGACAATTTGAACCCATCCTCCCGATTGAAATTCTTGTTTCATTATTTTAATAATTTTGGTTATTGTAAACTCACCACCATTGCTTTTGTGAAAAGGTCTGCAGAAAAATCAAACAAGAAGTAGAATAAAAAATTATTTATTTTTTCGATATGGGAAAAATCAGGAGGTTTACATAATAAAATATATGTACAAGTATGCGAGTGAGCGAGCGCGTGATAGAGTGTGCAAAAGCGCAGGAGAAAAAAAGAAAGATGTGCTTTACTGTTAATTCTTAATTTCGTATTAGTTGTCATTGGATATTAACTTATAGGTACTCTCTTAATTTTATCAATATAATTATTCTCTAAAAAAATCAAAAGATTGTTTGCTATCGTTACTTTAAGCAAAAAATATGTGAACTGAGGATTTGTGGCGAATTTACAACAAACCTCACCCGCCTGTGACTAACTTACACATATTTTTAATGCATGTGGTGAATTTACTTTCAATGTATGGAGTTTACAAAATGTGGTGAGTTTACTTTGTGGTCAATGTACAATAACCCATTAATCGCTTAGTGTGGGGACCAGCATAATTTTTTATGTATGTGCAATTTTTGGTTAATAAATACTTACTTACTACTTACGTACTACGTAATAATATTTAGATAAACAAAGAAAAATCAATAATAATCATTATCATTTAGTGTGTATTCCCGGTTGTGTCCAAGATGATGAAATGATGATGAAATACATTATATGGGAAAGCCAACTATGTAGATACATATATGTAGGTATACTACTACTAATAACTATAAAGCTTTTGTGATGGGTAGGTAATAGCCGTAGTAAGAACTAAACATCACGGCAACCTACAATTACAACAAATTAATTTGACTTTACATTGCCCACTCGCTCGAAGAAAACCTTTTCGCTTGAGTTTTTACGTAGGAAGATTTTTTATTCTGCCATGGTTATTATTTTAATAAGTGCTTTAGTTTAATAACCTTCTTAATACGTGCCATTACTGTGTTTATACATCGAGTGTTAATCAAGATTAGCGCCAATCTCCGCCGCACGTGAATCGGCGAGGACCAAGTGAACATGAGCTTTATACCTTCCGATGATGCGGAGTTAGTACAAATGTGGACTTATAACTGGTTATATTGATGGCTTGCAAAGCAAGAAAAAGAACAAAATATAGAAAGACTGAAAAATAAATTATTTGACCGTAGAAGAGCCACGCTTCGGCATGGCTCGACCGGTGTGATACCACGGTCTCACAGAAAACCGGCGTGGTACCGGAGGCCCAATCCTGGGGAATGGGGGTTTAAAGGTTTGCAGCACACTTGTGACTCCACTGGTGTCGCGGGTGTCCATGAGCGGCGGCAATCGCTTACCATCAGGTGATACGTCCGCTCGTCTGCCACCTACCACATAAAAAAAAATGTGTGGAACAATAAATCATGTCATGCTTTAACTGAATTTAGTTTTACCGAATATCGAATTCTTTCGAAGAATAAGTAATGAGTCTAGGGCCCGATTTTACCAATATTTATCCGTGGATAAATCTATAGTATAATATCAGATTTTTTTATTATGAGAAAGGGAGGCAAACGAGCAAGCAAGTCACCTGATGGTAAGTGATCACCGCCGCCCATGGACATCGGCCACACCAGAAGAAGTGGAGATGCGTTGCCGAACTTTTAGGAAGGTATAGGCGCGTTTATTGAAGATCTCAATGTCGTACCGGTTCGGAACTACCGCTTCGGGAAGTTGTTTCTACAATGAGAAGATGCGTGGCAAAAAATGACGTGTAAAGCGCACGACGCTTATACAGAATGACAGCGCTATACAATAGATTTAGGATTAAGATTCAATATTTATCCGAGAATAAAACTTTGGTAGGTATAACGCTGTCAAACCGTACGAATCGGTTCGTCTTGTACTTACCATAGATTTTTCTCGAATAAATACTGGTAGAGTCATTCTATACCAATCTGACGTTATAGCATAGCTCTATCCACGGATAAAGATTGTCGAATTAGGCCTAAATTAGACAAAACTGTCATATATTTCGAATACGACAGAATACCATAACAACAAACAGTCACTGTTAAAAACCAATAATGCACAAGTGATTAAATTTCCATTCTATCGATAAATCGCATTCTGAAAATGTTTAGGCGTGCCGCAAGCACGTGCTGCTTTCTACAGTCGAGCGCTCTGCAGTATGCAGTGCATGCAACCATAGTGCATAGACATTATGACAGAACAATCATTTTAAATAGTGAGATTTGAAGATTTATTGAGGTACCACTACAAACGAATAAATAAATCAATAACTAGACGATATGCCGACATAGCAACATAACTAGGTTTTGTAAAAAAAAAAGTATAAATCAAAGCATTCG
The DNA here is from genome assembly GCA_019059595.1 of Marasmia exigua. NCBI lineage: Eukaryota > Metazoa > Arthropoda > Insecta > Lepidoptera > Crambidae > Marasmia > Marasmia exigua. Next base: position 5,216,003 of record CM032478.1, read on the forward strand.
ATATAGATTATGCAGATAAAGTGTTTTAGAGAAATAGATTTTGAAAATGAAATTGAAAATAGTTTATTCAATTTAGGTCCATACACAACACTTATGAATGTCAACATGTTTACCACTGGTTCGGAATGTAGTTTTCTGCCAAGAAGACACTCAGCAGTTTCTCTTTAAAAAAAAAGTTTTACAAAATGTCACCATTAACTTAAAAATATAGTACAATTTTTGTGTTACTAATATGTCCCTAAATTATTGTCATCAAAAATCGTCTATTTAGCCTTTATAGCCTATTAATAGCCTTTCTTTATTAAACAGTTTTTTATACACAATTAAAACTTATGTGTGGGCAAGTCAATAATAATCTGAGGTAACTTATTAAACATTTTTATACTCAATCCTATAAATGAACTGCCAACCTTATGGAGCCTGATATTTGGAACGGAAAGTCTGTGCTTATTTCTGGTGTTAAGGCTGTGACAGTCAGACTTCTTCAAGAACAGGTGGAGATTCTTATGTACGTACATAATGCAATCAAGAATGTATTGAGAAGCCACGGTAAGTATGTCGATTTCTTTAAACAAATCGCGCGATCTAAGGCCATAAATGGCGCGGATGGCTCTCTTCAGGTAATACGAAAATAGTCTGTATATCAGCAGCTGATTCCCATAGTAATAGACCATATGACATAATGCTATGAAAGTAGCTGAAATAAACCAGGCTCGCCGTTTCAACATCAGTTAGGTTACTATTATTTAATTTACGTTACGATTAAAAGTCGTGACATGTTAATTTCTTGTAGATCAATAGCACCGCCCTATTACTACCAAAATGATCCATTAGCGAGCGACAGATATGTTATGTTTTATTTTATAAACAAAGTCAATGTAATGACAGGATAAATTAATATCTCAGCTTTTTGCTGCGGTAAGTTTCATTAAGTATTTCCGTGAAATAAACGTGAGACTTTTAAGTTTATCTCTAAATTTAATTACATTTACAAAATGATTAAATATTAACGGCGATGAGAAACAAAGCCGTAAAATACAGTCTGATAAACAAATGTGAAAGCAGCATTAAACATTAATAAAACCGAAGTATTAATTACTACTTAGCTACTTACATCTTTGTTGCTATCTTCTCATAATCCAGTACAGATTGTGCAGTGTTCCTAGCGAATGGGCTTTCTACGCGCAGGCGCACACTAATCATTACATTGTAGAGCTCATTATATACAGATTAGGCATTTGATCCGACACCGGAAATCGGCTAATTCAAGATATTTAAAAGAGAGAGGTGAACCGCAAAATGAAGAAGCTTCACCACGCTTGACAGTTTTAATTGTAAAATCCTCTTGTAATAGTTTAGCACAGGGTGCCCGTAATTGGTAAATATATAGAAATGCCTATGCCTATTTCTAGACATTTTTAAGAAAACGGAAAGAAGCGGATATCAAAAATCAAAAGTAGGAAGAATTCAGGGAATTTGAAATATGCATAAATATCATAATAATAATACATTACTTTCATTTCGTTAACATCGGTAATATTTACTTATTAAATAAATATTTGAAAAGCATCCAAATCATAAACGTATCAAGGTAGATACATCTGATAAATAAAATAAATAAATAAGTTTTTCACAACATCACATATATTGATCTGACTCCGAGATAGGTAGCTCAAGCACCTGTGTTACGGATATCAAAATCAACACTGGGATTACAAATATATACATATAATATACTTTTCTTTTGTAAATACATACTTATAATACATAGATCTGATGAACTAAACCTTCATGGATCGCGGTTTAAGCGAAGATTATCTAAAATATAAATTAAGCAAATATTATACCTGACACTAAAAGCTTTTTCCTTAATTCAATAGTAGGGCCATAGGTAGTTATTAGCAATATCATCAACATCGTGCATTAATTCAGACGAAAACGCTAAACCTCCATTAGAATCCTTGAGTCATTAATGTAATAATGATTAATTGGGATCAGTGACTCCGGTCCATTTAGTTTTTGCGCGAGGCTTTGACAGTGACATGACGCAGGCGCACGCTAATGTGCGAACCCGGGACCGCAGTCAAACGTTACTGTATATACGGCATCACGTGCAGTTACCCTTTAGACCGTCCTTATGGCTGAGACAGAAGGGCTATTTTTACACTGCGTCATGACGCCGTCTGTACACTGACAGGTAATGGACAGGATCAACGCGCTTCCGATCCGAATGCCGAACCGTTACTTTTAAGGGGCTTCACTCAAATGTGGGCAGTTGGAAGGACTAATGAAGAAAATAATTAGGAGTGCTTGGCCATTTTTGAGTCAGACTGTTGCGGTATGTCATTTCTAGTTTGACTGTTCCTCTGCCACTAATGGTAAACTATAGTTTTTTCTATGATTTGAAGTAACAATTATGATGTAATGTTATCAATAAATATAGACTCCCTCTGTAATTTTATTTACTCCCTGAGTCCGCTGTATCCTCTTATAAATAAACGTATTTGAAAGAGGATTCCATTCCTAACAAATAAAATATAAAAGTCTTAAATGAGGTAACTACGTAGCTTTTTACTCGTTTCCCTGTCTTGTAGGGTTAATGTGGTTTCTGATTGGGCGTGTCATGCTCCTTCGCCGAAGGGCATCATCCTCGTAGTCTACGTCATTATAAACATTTCACTACCTGTCATCACGACTATACATCTTCGTACAATACCATTTATAACACGCTACATTAATTTGCATGGAAGATAACTATTAATTATGATCTGTTAGTATTTTAAACGCATACTTGAGTCTTAAATGAGTTTTCGTATTTGATGGAATAAAAACGCTTCTTAATTAAAATAGAAAGAGTTCTATGCATGAATTTCCTTTGTATTGTAACATAGTTATTTTACGACCGATTGGATCAGTGGGTTCGATCCCCGCACAGTACAAAATATTTGTGTGCATGAACATGCAGATATTTTTAAGTATTATTAGTATGTATTTAGAACAATAAAGTATTATGTTAATTCCGCTGTTGGTTCTGATATCCTTAACACAGGTGCTTGAGCTACCTATTTCAGAGTTAGATCAATGTATGTGATGTTGTGAAAATATTTATATTTATGACCTACGATCCGCTGAATATCGCAGGAATCCATTGGATGGGGGCGGCACAGGACCGATCTGTGTGGAGAACGTTGGGGGAGGCCTTTGTCCAGCAGTGAACGTCTATTGGCTGAAATGATAAACATCGAATAGCGACTGCCGAGATTAAACGGAAGCCTTTTATATAGCCGCGACTAATTTGTTAGGCCTTTTCATTCCAAAAGTAATACTAGAATCTTAAGTGAAATAGGAGTTCTATTATTTTTTTTGTTTTTCGAGCTCAATAATAAATAGTCTGTAATCGAAAGTAAAGATAAACAAAATATATTAGGAATATGTTCTACTTTTGATCTTGCAAAACATAATTTCAAATATACCAATTTCACGTTTTACTTATCATAAGACCTAAAATTATTTCATTTTGATATCATTCAAAGTAATTTAGTAACAATCCTAAAGAAAACGACAATCTAATGTGTTCATTTTCAGTCATCTGTGACACTAACGACCGCTTTTTTCCCACTAAACACTCTACATACAACGGAGAGTCTAAGTGCGGAAACGGAGTCCACATTACGTTTTTTCCCAGACAGAATCGAATTTCGCTAAGTTAGTTATTGTTGCAGGCTGCCTGGGTACTTATTGTGAAGCGACAAAGCGAGCGCGCCTCGTGGGAAGTGGGCCGCGCGAGTTATCACCCGGGTGGGGTCAGCAGGAACGGGCCGGGATCAACTGCGCCGCGGCTCCCCGTGGCGCGAACGTGTACTAAATGACTACTAATGCCGTGCCGACACACTCGTATTATGTATCTGACACTAAGTAATTGTACTGTGTAATAATCTATCTTAAGCTGTTGACATTGGGGTTTCGCTTTGTTTCCTTATCAACACAACGCTGTTCACTATCTACTTACACAGTTTAGGAACATCATTAATTTCAACGCCTAAACAGATACCCATCAAACCGTTACTTTTATTAATAGTACAAGTTCTTGCAATTAGATTTGTTGAGCAGACATCGAATGCTTTTTGTTACCTACAGGATAAAACTCATTAATTTTTATTACTAAGACGAATCAAAACTTAGCATTAAGGTAGGTCCAAACTTTTATTTCGTACCGAATCTATGCCGTGTCGTCTTCTGTAATCATGACTTGTGTCATTACTGAGAGGTGACACCCGCCGGCGCATTGAGTATGTAGTGGCCTACAAAATTAACGATCCCATTCGGTGGGGGTGCATTTAGGCCTAACTCTTGCTATACGCCAAGATAGACTTGTCGCTCTGTATATCAACTTCTTTCCCTTACTCGACAAAGTTAATAGATTCTCCGTGTAATAAAACTCTGAGTATATCGGTAATACTGGTTTATAAAGCTCTTTTAATCGATCGTAAAAGCGAGTCTGTAATTAGCTTTAATATATGGTTGAGTATTTCATGATCTTTTATGTTTTGGTACAAAAATGTCTACGTATCAGTAGTATGTATAAGGTGACTTATCCAAATTGGTGGAATATTCAGGAGGAAAGTGACAACCTAATAGAAAAAATATCCAACCCTCAGGAGGTTAGTTACAGCTCTATTGCGACCACTTTTTGCTACCTACCCTTTTTAAAAATGTGATAGGACATTCACTTCTTTATGCATCATTAATAAATAGGTATTTTTTATTTGCACGCAACATAATACATGAAGATGGTTAGAATTACAATGGAACATCATGCTCACCTACAAATATTATTTATTAGGTAGGTCTACTTAAACATAAAGCTATGCATGCCAAGCTATGAATAGCGGTAGGTTCAATATATTTAACATTCATGCGACATAGAAATGTTTTGTATTGACCTATTATTAGGAAAAGATTTTTTATTTTCTTTCATAGAAAAGACTTATTTAGGTTCGTTTTACATTTAGGCAACGACCAACATTATTTAAAAGGGTCGCGTAGTACAAGTTACACTGCTGACAGATGCTAATATTGGTCATTACATACAATGAGCCAGATGATGTATAATGTAGAACTGTAAGTGAACGAGAACACCATTAACTACTGAGAATGTTTTGACTTGCAAAAATGAAACATTCTATTGTTAGCAAAATCTGATTAATGGTTTATTACGTACACGCAAAATGATTTAAGCACCTACTTCTAACGAGCCTACCTTTTAATGTAGAATTGAGCAATACTTACAATACTTATTCGGTTTTATCGTTTTATCTCATAAATTGGCCCAACTATACTATGTGTAACAAGCTTTAGTTGCTAGAGAAAGCCATACGCTTCCTGAATAATACAACTAAACATTTTAATAAGGTACCTACCTAGACACTGTTTCAAAGTATCTTAGCTGTCATGCGACATGCCATAAAATGCTAATGGCGGTGTAAGTAGGCCTCGTCTCCATAATTCCGATTAGTGCTATGGATCAAGGATGAGCCCGCGCAAGTCGGCCGAGGAAAGTGCGCCCGCGTCGAGCTGACTACAACTTACTATCGGACATTCTTAAAGACAGACTAGATTAGACTTAGAATGTTACTAGATGAGACCTTGTTTATACTATGGTTTTTATAAATGGACGTCAACATGTTATTTTACTCATATAACATAAACAACTTATTCTATGGAATTAATAGTGAAATCGGAAAAATAAATAAAAAAATCGAAATGTATGACATGACAGTTTTTTTTATTTCGCCAGTATTATAGAACTAGTTTGTAATAATAACTACGTGAACACCACGTTAATATTTTGGGCCACGTTAATATAATGTCTTCCTATGTAGGTATAAACTCGTGACTTAAAATAGAATGGTGCTTGGTGCCAGCTAGCGCCATTTTGCAAAATGAAAGCATTTCTGAGTATTGTACTGTTTCAACCTAAGTTTACGGTATCTGCATACTTATAAATATTATACAATACCTAAGACCCACACACAATAAAGCAAAGACAATATAACCATCAGGTTCGGTCCTCCATGCAAAAAAGTAAGTATGAAAGAACTTAATTCTTCATTTCTATGTAACTATATCTGTGCTGAGTCGCATTTCCACTCAATATCAGAGCTACGCTAATGACCAAGAAGTAATTAAACTATATAGGACATTCTCCCTACATGGCGTAGTTATCGTACTGTATACAGGAAGCATGCGACCATCTCACAGTGGGACCGAGTCCTGGGAGCAAGAACATTAATGAACACCATTTTCTGTGTAGTTATATTCCTACCTAACATATTACAAGTAGGTATATCAGCAAAATATCACTTTTGCGCTATGGTTATAGTGTTCCCGCAGCATCGTTGATCTGAAAAAATACTTTGTACAGCATGATGATTATAGCACTATCGTCAGTAGCAATGATAGTAAAAAGTTTCCTATACAATCAATACAGGGTGTATCTGTGAACATTTACATCCCTCCAACCACGCGTTCTACCAACCATTCTGAACAACATTTGTTCTATGACTTTTGGAAATTCGCATAAAAAAATGCAACTTTTCATACAAAGTTGGGCACGTGACTTAGCCATTTTGTATGGGGAGTCGATAAAAATTTCGACGAACTTCGAAAAGTCATTGAACAAATGTTGTTTAGAAGGGTTGGTAGAACACGTGGTTAAAGGGATGTAAATGTTCACAGATACACCCTGTATTACTTACTTAAATTACAATTTAATAGGACTTAGTCACTTTCGAAAATATTATCATTAATAATTATAAAGATGCACATAATTATGTTAATTTTATAATAATACATAACTAACGAATAATAGATCGATCAATAGTGCTGTCAATAATCCTTAACTGTCCGAGATCACAATATCATTGGTAGTTCAAAATTACATATACAGTAACACTGACAGTATGGTTTCAAGTGCTTGCTAATAAACAGTATTGCAGTCTTTAACCAGTACACCAGTACAATAAAATTAACCGTTGGCTTATGTTAAGTTTTATGCGGCATAATAACAGTATTGTGACCATCTTTTCAGATTTTCTAATACCTGCAAGTGCACATAAAGTGATTTGCCATTACAATAATGCAGAAACGTATTATCGGACAATAGAGGGCATTATCGAGGATATGTTTAAGAGAAGAAAGTTGGAACATCAAACTGGCATTACAATAATAGCACCTGTGCATTTTCCATACACGTCGTGCACTAACTTTTACAGACATTATAGATTAGTATTAATTTGCATATGTGATTTTATCACACATAGCTTTCAAAAACGCTTATCATCACATCATCGCAGAAATTAATCACATGACGTCACTTAGATATCAACATCATCTACTCTAAAGAAATGTTTTATAATTTTGTTAATCTAAATACAAATCGATTTTTGTGTTAAAATATTTTTAAATTCATGATGTATCTGTGAACTTGTTATCAGAAAGAAATTGCGATGGACGTAAAACTAGTTATAATAAATAAATAAATAAATATTTCACAACATCACATACATTGATCTGACTCCGAGATAGGTAGCTCAAGCACCTGTGTTACGGATATCAGAATCAACAGTGGGATTACAAATATATACATATAATACTTTTCTTTTGTAAATACATACTTATAATACATAGCAAACACCCAGACCAATACAAACAAACATGTTCATGCACACAAATGTTTGTACTGTGCGGGGATCGAACCCGCAACCCTTGTATCAGAGGCAGCGTTCACTACCACTGTTCCAAACGGGTCGTCGGGTAGTTAGTTATGTTTTAACACGCATAGGCTTAGAATTTTAGGCAATAGGTCAAGTCGTAGATATCTTCATTAGGAAAATAGGTTACAGAAGATCTGACTTAAAAGTTTGCCAATATTCGTTTATTACATTTATTTATCTGCACGTATTATCAAGCAAATGGGTAAGCACCTCATTCGGTCACTTCTCCCATCAAGAGTCTCTGCCGTGATTGATGTGTGCTCACAAACAGCATAATCATACTAAAATATTATATATTACCTACATATACAATATATACTGTGACAAATCAGCCTACTTTCTTCGAATTATCAGTACTTACCTAGATGTAAGGTAATTTAATAATACGTTGGTTTTAAAGCGTTTTTAATTTTATCAAAAACAAAGATTTTATGGTTATGCATACAATTTGCCTACGAAACATTACTGTAAAATGTATATTCAATATATATTATTTATAATTGAATTGCGGAAACATCTCCTATAAAGCCATGCCGTTTTTTTATCAAGCCTTTTAAAATTCATACATTCCCACACAAGCTTCTTGCATAGTTAATTAGTAAAAGACAGTTATCTTAACTACCCTATCCCGTCATACCGTGTATTCTAAAAAGTGCATTTGCAAATTATGATAAACTCCTACCCGCATCACACGTCATATCACGTCACCTGGATGCGCCACGGTCTAGTAAAAATACAAGAAAGTAGTTCAACTTCATACAAACGCGCCAAGTTTGGTATTTGTATCGTAAGCATCATAGTGGCTATTGATATGTTTATTATTATTATTATTATTTTATGTTATAGGTGGCAGACGAGCCGACGGATCACCTGATGGTAAGCGATTACCGCCGCCCATGGACACCTGCAACACCAGAGGTGTCACAAGTGTGCTGCTTACCTTGTAACCCCCCTTCCCCTGGATTGGGCCTCCGGTACACTCACTCACGCAGCGAAACACAGCGCATGCACTGCTTCACGCCGGTTTTCTGTGAGGACGTGGTATTACTCCGGTTGAGCCGGCCCATTCATCCCAAAGCGTGGCTCTCCCACTGTTAAATTATTGACTGTTTGATTAAAATTACGCATGTGTTACAAACACAAGTTTCCACTGTTACTTTTATCTTCCAATATTTCTTTCATTATATTATTGGTATGATGATGATGACACAACATTGTATGAAAGTTTGGCGATTAAAAAGAGTAACTGGCGAGTTTCTTGCCGGATCTTCTCGACCAGAAACAACTTTCCGAGCCGGTGGTAGAATCGCATTATGTTTATTTATTTCTTTAGTATATTTTATGTATCAACATATATATGTATTGACATGTAAATTATACATAAGTACTTATAAATAGTTTTAAGTCATTAAAATGTATGACGATTTGTAAGTGCTGTATACAAGCCTATGCAAATAAAGAATTATTTGATTGATTGATTGATATTCGGCAGTTACTAATATTCATTTAGCATACACCGACACACCATGCTTTTTTAACCGTCTCACTCCCTTAAACAACATTTTTTTTGAGATTTGTCCCTATGTTCCTTGGAGAAAAATGTTTGTTATCATCAGCATAATGCCCACGATAAGGGAGTAAGACGCTTAAAAAAAGCACGGTATCAGAGAATAAGCTGAAATGAAATATTCTTTATTCAGTTTAATGCATACAGAACACTTGTGAATGTCAAGTATTTAATCTACCGCTGTTGCGGAATGTCGGTTTCTACCAAGAAGAACCAGCAAGAAATTCAGTAGCTATATGAAAATCTTATCACCAGAGGTCGGAATTTGGTAGAGTTATTTATGCACGTGCATCAAAATGTTGATATTCATGTGGATGTTCTCTGCATTTATAATGGACATCCATCACAAAAAAATGTTGACCGTATTTCTCAAATTACGACAGATACATCAACTTTGATCCCGTTATCACCCCCCATTAAATAAACTTTACAGTTCAAAAATATTTAAAATTTTGTAATTCAAAAATTACAGAATTTTTTTAGTTCTGTAATCACGACAATTGCGACATATCCACTATATTCTTTCGCTGTATGAAATCAGTGTAAGTACCAAAATAACTCTGCCTGGTTCCGACCTCTGGTTATTACTTTGCTACCTATATGGAAATAAGCTACTTACTCGTACTTCTACTATGAGCAAGATGTCTTTGCACACAATGCATCGTTTGCACTTTTTCCTGCGGCCGCCGCAAACTCCCGCAAGAACGCCCCATTTGAATTCAATAAGGTTCAATGTAATCTGGCGCAGTGAAATCTACAGTTAATGACATCTCATGCACTCACAACTACAGGTTCTTATAGGAACAAACTCTCTGGGCTTTATTCATAAACCTTTGTTAGGTAAAACGGTGTGATAGAGCTGTTTTGACGTTTGAAACAAAAAAACATACAAAGTTTCGAAAAAAGTATAAAAACTAATTGATAACACGGATTTAGTTAACAGCAAACATTTATGAATAAGACCCTTGTTTTGTACTAAACTCATTAAAGTTTTACATTGCAGTTTAATATCCCAACATACTTAATCAATCATATATGTTTTTTTAAGTCATAGGTGGCATACAAGCAAACGGATCACCTGATGGTAAGCGACTGCCGCCGCCCATGGATACCCTCGACACTAGTGGAGTCACAAGTGCGCTGCCAACCTTTTAACCCCACCTTCCCCCGGGAGGGCGGCCGGTACCCTCACCCACGCAGAGAAACACAGCACTGTCTGCTTCACGCCAATATATTGAATGAATATTACTATAGAAAACTAGGTAAGAATGCGAGCTTCCTTTTCCTGAAATATTCATAAAAACAAAAATTAAACAATTACAAAATTATTACAAATTAACAACGGTAATTGAATTCAATACTAATGGAAAACTCTTATTTTGGACCTATATTTGTTTTAAAATAGTTTGGTTTAACTCAAATTAGTTTACGGCATGTTAAACGTGCTCCATAGAAAAGACATCAACGCGTTCTAGCAGCACTTTTTATTTAAAAAAAATAAAATGTGTCATGGCTAGTAACATCTAAAAAAGCAAACAAAGTAAAGTAGGTTAAAAATAAACACCATATTCATCAAAATTCCTACGGCTACATAATTACGCGACATCGAAATGTTGACAAACCAATTTCACGTCGCGACGGACAAAAAATTGCAAAACGAAATAGATTACCTGATAACTTGCTAGGTGTGTACATGATAATTACACCATAAAACAATTACCACTGGTTCTTTTTGTCAACTATAGTTGCTTAATTAAAATATCCTCAGGCTGCCTTCCGATGCACCTCGAAAATAGCACACAATACGCTCCAATTAACTATTTTCAAATGATATCCACCTTTACAGCTATCTATATAAAGCGCACGTCTATTCTATGTGCAGCGAAGCTGTAATTAAAGAAAACAATGCAGAACGTTAAAAACTAGGGCTTCAGGAACTGCGACACGCGACTTTGAGCCCTATTGACGCAACATGGAACTCGAAGAAACCTGGCTGCGGTTGATGGAGAGATAGCAGCGCTGAGCCGGCACCACCCTATGTTTTTACAACTAAGGTCGCGTTTTGTACAGCGGGTTATAAACGTGACGATCAAGTGCGGTTTCCGCAGAATGCCTTTGTATTGCGTTCCTATCTGAGATATGTGTCAGTGTTATAAGATAGTCGGGTAAGTTGTCATTGCTAAACTGATCTGTTTATCGGCGACCAGCCACTCATTAGGGTTATCTTTTCACTCGCTCGATAGTGCAGGGTTAAGTAAGCTCTCGTGATCGAGCTTTCACAATTACAGAAACTGTGTTAGTACGCTACCAATTACATTTTCACATTAAATTTCACTCTTGTGGTCGATGCTTTCAAAGCTTGCGATGATTACTCCCAAAGCTATTTCAATATACTCGGATGTTAACATAAGTGATATTGCTTTCAATGTGTAGAAATACATTTTTATGTAGGTACTTTAAAATCTAGAAAGAAAATGAAGAGTCTGTCCTCGACCATGTCGAGGACCGACTCCTTGGCTCTAATTTAGTTTAAATATTTTTTTTTATGTTGACAGGAGTTGCCTTTTTTGTAAAATTCTGCTCGGAAAACGTACTAATTTGGTCTGTATTTTTTATTTATTTATTTTAATATATTTATCTTCCACTTTTTAAGCGCGATTTCTTTCGTCTGCCACACACCTATTTTTACTGTCCATCTTATTTATAACTTCCCATAACCTTAATTTTACGAGTACTGTTGAGTCGTAACAACAAGCAATAATACAGTTTCCATTTACATCGTGAAAAGCTCTATCTTCGTATGCAGGTAAATGACTAAAACATGTTCGTTGATACTGTTTACACAATCCGCGGCGTCTCTGTGACCCGTCTGATGTCATTGCTAAATTGTTAACCGTGCGACCTTTTTTTTCTTAAGATTAATCTTCCGAAGCAGGCGCAACCCTCTTGAAGGTACTTGATAGCGATTGCTATTACTCGTATCGTTTGTCGGCGCCCTACCTCTCGGTGTTTACTTTAGCTGCTATAACCTCGCCACAAGAGCCAGCTATCGATCATGCTCTCTTTGCCTCTATCGACTTGCAACACGATGTTTACATGTTTGATTGAAAATTATAAAATCTCTCCTCGCGAGGGTATCATTAGCGCACCTGGCCGCGAGCGCATGAACGCGCGCTCGACGCGGATGCTCCACTCGCCTGGAAAATGGAACAGCGTAATATGGTGTTTACGCACACTCTTTAGTCTTCGTCTCTGCGTAGGCTGAGTGATATTTTATTCAAAGATACATTAGGCAAGTCGCTCGGTGCAGGTGCAATGTCGAGGCGACGACGACCGATGAAAAAATTATGCCTCAAGTCTACAGGCGACCTCATTTAGCTTTTTGCATCGTCTTTAGATTCTTTAGACCGCGTTTAATGGCTAGATTAGGTCTACGTGAGTTTTATTTTCTACTTTTATTTTGTAAAGACTTTTTATGGCATAGCAAACGAAGCGTGGTTGTGTTGTGACCAACTGATGATGAATCTGAAAACAGCGATCAAAAATCTACCATTATAAGTTAAAATGGATGATTATACTGGACTTGTAACTTTTGTTACTAGTACTTTAGAAAAATTATTAAAAATTTAAGAAGCTATTAGTTTAATAATAATGTAACGCCTGTTAAATACGAGTATAACGGTTATAAAAACAAACTTTTAAGCCTACCACAATAAAACTTACAATGCAACCGTTCAACTAACTGGTCTGTGTTCATGGTCAACGAACTGTATTTTTTTACAATTGCTTTTATCAACTAAATTATACAACCAAAGTTCTTTACAATTTTCCGCTACATTAGTTGATTCCATAGCGGTTTTGGTCGTGATAACTCTGTCCCCTGATGCAAATCTCCTTGGGAGCGCAGCCTCTGGCCTGCTGCAATCTTGTCTATTGCGAGAAAAAGAGTAAATCAATGAACTACTTTCTGCCCTGAGTAGATTGGCTTTTATTCTAAATCTTTCCCCGTCGCAGTCAAGGCACGTCCTACTTACTTTCTTATAAGAAATGCTTCTATCTTGATGAACATTTCTTATTGTTATCAGGTTAGCGTGTTTTGTCCTAACGGTAGCTAGGCGACTGTTTAATTTAATTCGAAAATTCCATTTAAGTTGACTAACGAATTCACTTTATTACACTCATTAAATAAAATAGTAAGTTATGTTACCTAAGAGTAAAAGCAACGGTTAAAAATAACTGGAACCGAGAAATTTCAGTAAAAGTGAGAGATGTGGTCTGCGAACAACGGTTAGGTTCGACATCTGCTGCAGAAGCGGGGATCTGGAGCGATGACGAATCGCGGAGAATCTGACTATGCAAAATTGCTTTAAAAACCAATTTCATAAACTATTTTTTTTAACTGTACCGTCGATCACTAACACAAAACAGTTATTTGAATATAGGTGAAACACGCGAAATTACTAAGTTATCTCGAATAGAGAATTGTTAATTTATGAGGCCTTTGCTCAGCAGTGGACGCTACAGGCTAACTTAAAAAAATGTATCTATCATCGTCATATCAGTAAAATAAATGACTGCTAATGTCCAATATTATGTGAACTGCATTTGATAATTGAAACCAATTGCCTGACCGATGTATCGCTTTTTAAACGTAGTTACACTCTTCGGCAAGATAAAATCGTTAGAACCCTATAAAGTGATCAAGCGTAACAAGGATCCTTTCCTGACCAATTTGCAATTTGCTCGTTGTAATTGAATGACCGGTAATAGCAGAGTATGCCTAACCCGCGGGATCCGGGAATGTAAATCAGGTTATAAATGGTACACTAGTGATGTCGCAACAAGCAAGTGACTTGAGTGACATTGGAAAAAAATTGGTATACTCCAGTGAAAAAATGTCCACTCGAGCGACATGGGAACAAATTAGCGATCTGAGTTTAATCGGACATTTCCCACCTCACCCTTAACCTTAAACAGAAGCTATACGGACTTGTTCATAAATAAGTATCATTCAGGATTTTTTATCTATAAAAGTTATTTAGTACCTAATTAAAATAAAAATTCCCGCAGCAGGTAAGCATTTTTTAACCGGCAAGACATTTAATTTAAGAAACAAGCCTATATCTTCCTCAAAGGCTGGAAACGCATCTGGGGGGCAGTTGTCATACACTCGACTTTGAAGTCAAGTTAGAGATTGATTTGTATGGACGAATGTATGAAAACACTAAATTCGACTTCAATATCAAGTCCACGTGAATAGGCCCACTTTATTCCTTCTGGTCTAGCTGACGCTTGCTCGTCAGTTGACAGTTTTTGATTCAAATTGTAAAACAACACGAATAACTTAAGTGGCAAGAAATAACTCAAGTTACATTACTGTAGTATCTACATAATGAAGGGAGCGGTAAAAAAGTACCTCTCCCGTTATCCTGTGGCCTTACTGGCCTTTCTAGATTTATTAGACGAATCTATAATTGGGTTTACACAAAACGCTGTGTTCATGTTTTAATTGGACACCATCATAAATGGCAAATGTTTATAATCCCTTTTGTGTCATCATTATAATACCTTATAATAGGTATATCCATATACAATAAAGATTTTACTTGGATTCTCTACGAATATAAAACCACAATACAAGAATACCTACTATAACCGTCCGTATGTGTGTGTTTGTGTGAGGGATATAATTAGGGATATAACTAATATATACCGTCTGTTTGTCCGCCACCTTTGACTTAAAAATCTTTTTTTTAACTTGAAAAAATATCTATAATGACAAAAAACTATTTATTGAAAATCATGCAAATTGACTCTTACCCTTGTTTTAAATTTTAGTAATTTATTGGACAAATATAAATGGACAAAGAGTTTTTAGTTTATATTAAAACTCATAGAAACATCTGTCACATCCTGTCTTGTAGGTGACCACTATACAGGATTATACCTAATATGGGATCTACAGTGTGTTCTCCTGTATGTTTCAATTATTGCTGCGTGAGTGAGGGTACCGAGGGGCCCAATCCATGGAAAGGGGGGTTTAAAGGGGGGGTGTAACCCCGAAATTGTTTAAAATAGATCCGGTTTAGTAGCTGAAAATTAAAATCGATTGGCGTCGCTAGTGTGCCCTACCCGTCACCTTAAGTTTGCTAAACGATATTATCTCTCCAAAAAACCTGGTCGCTGTTATGATAAGTTACTTTGATATAAAAAAGTAACGGGAAGACCTAGGTGATTAATCTGCTTTGTTATCTCAACGTATATCTAAACCTTAGAACGTGCTGTACCGGCCTCAGAAAAGGACGCTCGTGAGAATCTACCTCTATCATGTTCGTTCATTAGGTCCGCCTTGGCACTTCACATCGCACAGGTTTATTCACAGGTCATCGAACTAAGTACATCTTGTACTTGTGAATATTAGACCTGGCAAAAATGTATCTTTCAAAAGATTGGAACATTTTGCATCTGGATCAGTGCAGAGATGCGAAACAGTAAAACGCTTTATTACATTTGGAACATCAATTCTCAGATAGATCCGTGATTAATTTATTTTGTTACGAATGAATAATCGATCCCTTCCTGCTGTGACATGTAATACACCTATCTTTTTTCCCCGCGTAATACATGGAAAGACGGTTACCTATTCACCCCAAAGAGCCCACAGCTTACTCTTTCGCTCTGAATTCGGATCATTCCGCTCATTCGGATCATTCGGCTCACTCGGATCATCCAGCTCATTCGGATCATTCACTAACACGAGCATTGCGCACATTTAACGAGGTCGCTGAGACAGTCGACGTGTTTAGCTGCTCTTTGACTGAATTTACAAAGGCTACTTTATTTATAATTTGTTATAGCACAAAATAAATTAGGTTAAAAAGTAATCTACACTATCGCATTGGGGAAACCTGTAATGTTAGTAGTAAGATTTTGAATAAATAAATAAATTCAGCTCACTCGGATCATTCAGTTCAATCGGATCTTTCGTTTCACTCGGATTCGGAGTCGAATGATACATTCGGAGCGAGCATTTGAGATTCGGAACCTTGTATCATTAGGCTGAGCCAGATCATTGAGTCGTTTCAGTAAAGAGTTACATACGTCTAGTGAATTTTAATTTTGCTAATTAGCATAAAATATCATTTTAGGTGGAGATCAACAATTCAAATCATACTTCTGACCGTGGGAGAGGCACGTTTCGGCATGAATGGGCTGGCTCGGCCGGAGTGATACCACGGCCTTACAGAAAACCAGCGTGAAGGAGCACCGTGTTGTGTTTCGGTGCGTGAGTGAGGGTACCGGAGGCCCAATCCGGGGGAAAGAGGGGTTTGAACTGAGAGGTCGCTGATGCGTTGCCTTTCAGAGAGGAACTCTTCACTTGAAGGTACTTAAGTCGTAGCCGTCGGTTTGTCTCTTATTTTGAAAAATCTATGTTTTATCTCTAAACAGACTTTTCTCCTATAACATAATCCTAAGACCATGACCCGGGAATTCACGAGTTGGGTTTGGTAATCAGTAGAGATGGGCCGAGTACTCGGTTACTATTCGGTACTTGGTGTACTCGGCAGTTTATTGATACTCGGTACTTTGCCGAGTAACTCGTTACTTTGCCGAGTAACTCGGTACTTTGTCGAGTAACTCGGTACTTTGCCGAGTAACTCGGCACCGTCACCGAGTAACTCGGGCATTTTTTTTTAGTGCCACAGTATATTTGACAGGCTCTCCTCAGCCTGATAGTAAGCAAGAGGAGAGCCCAGATAGATTTGGAAAATCCAGAGGTGCATGCTCGGATTCGAACCATTCTTATTCACTGAGCTATCACGAGCTACCATCGCTCATAGGTTTCCATAATATGTTATAGAGCATTTATTAATTTGAAACACAATTATAAAATAAAATAATCCTTTTTGTAAATCTGGATGTTTTAAACTTTCATGATCACTAATGTTAGAATAGTATTTTAAGGAATTGCTACCATGTTCGTGTTCGGCAAAGTTGCAAATGCAATGGTCACGGTGTAACTATGACGCTTTTAGCAGTGCTAAAAATAAGATAACATACATGGTGGCAGTCCCGTAAAAAATACTATTACTGAAAACAGAAGAAGTTTTTGTGTCCCAAAAATGAACCGAGTAACACGGCCGAGTGAGGAACTTTGAGCAGAGTAAACTCAGTACTCAGTAACTCGGTCCTATCTTCATAAACCTGAGGAGATACGTTCAATCCTGAGAATAGTTATTTACGAGATTTCTGTACCATGTACCTTAAATTTGAGTTTCCGATATTTCGGCGTTCTAGTTAGCTAGTTCAAAATCCTTATCTCAACAACCATGTTTATTGTTTATAAACAATTTGTGAAACGCCTAATGCATTTTCCGAACGATATTTTCCCTTACCACCGAGCACGTATCTCTGAACAGACATGTCATAAGATTGATGGCCATATGTGTGCTCTCTAACAAACAATGAATTTCTATGCGAGCCAAGTTACAGCCATATGTTTTACGCATTGACTTCGAAACAATTCTGAATGCATGGAACACCTGGTACCAAATTGAATGCGCATTGTATATCACAAGTCTTCAGAATACAAACTAGGTGGTTGCTACAAATTAGTTCACCTATTTACCTACTTTGATACGGGTATGATATATAATTAATCAGGACGGGAATTAACACGGTATTTATTATGTGATACAACATTGTGTACTCACATATGACGTTTCGGCTACGTTACAGCAGCCGTGTGGTCAAAGTCAAAGTCAAAGTCAAATAATTCTTTATTTGCATAGGCTTGTACACAGCACTTACAAATCGTCATACATTTGAATGACTTAAAACTATTTATAAGTACTTATGTATAATTTACATGTTAATACATATATATGTTGATACATAAAATATACTAAAGAAATAAATAAACATAATGCGATTCTACCACCGGCTCGGAAAGTTGTTTCTGGTCGAGAAGATCCGGCAAGAAACTCGCCAGTTACTCTTTTCAATCGCCAAACTTTCATACAATGTTGTGTCATCATCAAACCAAGCCATACAGTTTAATTGTGGTCACGTGCGGACTGGCGGAGCACGGCGTCGTCTGCTGGGGCCGGGCTGTGAATCTTCGGACACACTCACATTTTCCGATATTAATTCATATTCATTCATATCATATATCATTTTATTAGAATACCTAAGTAGTAACCAAAAATGTTAATCCTATCTTCGTGTCCTAAGGTCCTATACCTAAGAAAAAAATTACAATATCTGCATAATTACACCATTTATCAAATAGAAAGAATAAGGCATTAAAATGCATTAAAATTCTAATCCAGTGGGATACTATACAACATTTAAGATTTTAGATGCTAACCTAAGAAACCTGAGACATTAATGTAGTGTTACATATTGTTATCTAAATTGAATTCCCATGATGATGAACACGTCAAGTGCAGATTCCATTTCCAGATTCTCCCACTATTAGGACGCTATTTACATGCGCCGGCGTCGTTAGTGCCAATGACGACTCGAAACTGCATTCCTTAAACTTTCCTCTGAACTCAATGAATACTTTAATGAGGAGCAGTTTAAGACACCTGCCTTTTAAGGCTAAGTGTTGTAGTAGACAGCTCACGGTGTTGGGACTGATTAAAAAGATCGCTTTCACAAAGAGCTGACCCCAATGTAATTTCACGCAAAAAACAATTGGAAGCACGAAATGTTGATCCATAAATGGGCCATTGCTATGTAGGCATTAGAAGGACTTGTTTGGAAATATGACAAGCGTATCTGTCAAAATGTTACAAGAGAAATCCAATAGCCTGAAATGCAAATAAATAAAGAAAAGAACAATTATTCGATATTTTATCTACATACTTAACTTACGAGAATTTGTTTGTTATGTTTTCAGCAGTGAGAGTAGGTAGGTAACGATCCGAACAGGAAAGATTCACGTCAACAAATTTCACATGCCTAGCCGCTTTCATAAATTTAGACGAGTCGTAGTTTTTGTGTGTAGTACCGTAACTTCTTAAGTATACGACACAGTCACTTTTATCGAAAACAATATCTTAATGAAGATATCCTTTTCAGCAAACAATTACAGGCCACATCCATATCTAATGTGTTAATACTGGAATTAACTCGCAATGACTACATACATTACATGCAGTATGAATTAAGAGTCTCATGTGCATTAAGAGTCACATACGCATTATCAAATAATCACGAAGAGACCTCGTTGACCCAATAGCAAAGTTCTACACAAATCACAAGACAATTACACGAGTAAAGACATCCGAGCTTGCAACCGCTCGCGTCCAAGCGAACGGTAATCACACGGCCACAAAAACCACGCTTGCAGGTACTGACCTCAACAACAAAATTATCTAACTGTCCATCACTCAATTTTGGACCCAGCACACGTCGCGGCCGCAACAAAAGGACCCATTAATATGTTGGTTAGCGTTCAAATTCTAAATAGAACGCTTGAATCAGAATGGAATACACTTCAGATTGGATTTTTCTTCGACAAAGATCTGGTGCCAAAAAGAAACCGAGCGTAATATATCGTAATAGTCGCCTGGTAGGAACGATGCTCATTTTATTTTATTTTTATTTGTAGTCGCTGTACTCTATGAACTCTTGGAAAAGCATGAATTATATTTGAGGAAGTGGCTCTGAATCTTATCAACGTAATTGTAGTGGTTATAATTGAGGGAGGAGCCTTGTTGCAAACTACTTCATCGCTATTGTGCGAATATAAAAGTATTTGAATCCCAGTGCAGTTCATTGAACAATCTTTTTTATCGTCAAATATTTGCAGCATAGACACACCAATCTATCCTTAATTGCAGACGACGAACAATAAAACCGGAACACGCTGCCATTGTTGGAGCATTTTTGTAACGAATGTAATTTGCGAACATGCGTTTATTTCAGTAGCTCTGAGCGCATCTTTTTGTTCCAGCAACCACCGAGGAGAATACAATACACTTTTCTCTCTTTACCTATCACAAGTAGACAGCAACATTTTACTTAGCATTGTGTCGCGGGATGTTACAGGATCATTGTTTTGTATTGAGCTCGGCGGAGCGAAACTTGCCGACTTTGTAATCCACTCACGTCTATTTCCACTAATGCCAGTAGCTTGGCTCGATCTTTATGGAAAGTGCAATTGTTTTGACGAAGTTACTTCCGAGGATTACATACAAATGAGTGTATCCAGTGTGGTGAATGGAAGACGATCTGACCTTGTGGGGAGATGCCCGTTTCTCTCATTTCGCCGACAATGCCGTATCTGGGCCTAAGCGCTACGGTGCGTGTACCGATATAAGAACATAAGAGGCTTTCCACGTAAGTCCTTTTAAGAGACTACAAAGTACTACACGGTTTTCCTTTCCTATAAGATACGCCGCTAAGTACCGTATGAATAAGCGATTCGTTTATATGGATCGAGATTTTCTTTCCAGAAGCAAAGTAGCGAATTACATATTGAACATTATATTGAATCTGTTTTACCTTCTATGCGTATCATGCAGGCATTAAATTTAATTTTAACCGTTACTTGGGTTTAAAGAATAATATACGAGCATCTTCGCCCAAAGTCTGCAAGTTCCACCATAACTGTATGCAAGGCCGACATACAATTATGTAGAGATCGCATCGCCGCGCGGCGAGGGTAGGAAGTGAAGCGTGCAGGATAACTGTCCACAGCCCGCCGATACCTACATAAAGCAGTTGTGGTTCCGTATCGGTTCACTACTAAGACTATCTTGGATACTACCTATGACAGGCAAACGTCACGGATATACCAAAAGGCAAAATAATTAAAGCCCTTCGTCCTCTATCCGTCGTTCTTCCTTATGGGTTAATGATGATGACATCCTGTAGTCCCTCATCAGAGATATAGGGAACTGAGAAACGCTATTCAGTCTCCGATTTAGCATCTTCTAATCTAAGGATAGAAAAAAAAATGTAAAGCCTAGCCTATATACTGTCGCACTGTAGGCCAAAGACCTCCATCATAGAAATAAAGTCATCGCTACTATGATGGGATTAGGCTTAATCACCACGCTTGCCAAATGCGGATTGGTGATCACAATTCCGAGATATGTTTGAAACATATCTACCGAGATCACGGCCTGGTACTTAAACCACTAGACCAACAGGGCGGTCTACGAGTAAGGATACCTACGCCTTCCTGATTCTTTTAATCGCCTTGCCAGCCCTTCTATATTGTAATGTATTTGTATTGTATTCTATTTGACTGACCGGATGACACAATTGGTAGTGACCCTGCCTCTGACGCCAAAGGTCGTGGGTTCGATCCCCACCCTGGACAAACATTCGTGCGATGAACACTTGTGTTTGTTCAGTGTCTGGGTGTAATATATGTATTTAAGTATATATTTGTGTTCCTCTGTTGTCTGATATCTGTAACACAAGTGCTTAAGCTACTTAGTACGGAATCAGGTCAACCTATGAGATGTTGTGAGAATTATTATTATTATTATAATGTCAGTACTACATTTTATCAAAGTCTTTTTATATAATGTTAACATTACAATAGTTACCTAAGTCATCATCATCATCATCATCAGCCCATTTAAGTCCTCACTGCTGGGGCACGGGCCTCCCTCAATCACATGAGGGGTAATTGCCATACTCACCACGCTTGGCAGCCGGGTTGGCGAGGGTTTTGATATAAATGCAGAGTTTTCCTTCTCTGGGTGCTGATGATCATGCCAGCAGCTTTACCTTAGTCGCCTTTTACGACACCTCAGTAAGAGTGAGGGTGGCCTATTCTACTCTGCCGGGACCACACGGCAACGGTTACCTAAGTAATAGGAGCCCTACTTACATACATCTGATGCTAAAATAGTAGTACAAATATGAGCGATAGACCTGCGTGACTTCGCCACTGATTCGTTCATATTCATAAGCTTAAATGCTGGTAAATCACTCTCCATTCTCGTGGACTTTTTTTGTGGTGGCTCAATGTGAAATGGCTTGGAAAAAACAAATATTATTTATATCATCAGTTCAACACGTACAAAAACGAATCGTAAACGATTACCTACGTCGTAATATCTACCACATTATTATGATATTTGTGCTTTCGCCGGCCATACCTTTACATTTTATTTTTTATTACCTAACTTTCAGAGTGATTCTTAACGCCTACATAAAAGAAGTCTCATAATATTCCCGCTGCTATACTGAATATAGTTTACGATGAATGCCAAAGTACCAGCCCACACAATAATATTGCCGCTTGTTCTCTGACGAGAGGAAGCTCGAGTAACTCAGCTGTTAATTTTATTTGCATTGAGGAACTTCTTGAGACTACAGTAGTTTGCGCAGTTGTCTCCTCAAACGTCCCTTACCATATGGTAAGTTCATGATTATTTGTATTTACATTGGTTTTATTAAAATAAAATGTAGTTCATATCGTTACAAAATTATATGATGACGAGTGTAAAAGTTTTAATTGAACAATACAGGTGGCTTCTTTATCGTTCCTCCAAATTATTCAGGTATTCGTTTTTATGATATAGGTGGCAGACGAGCCGACGGATTACCTGATGGTAAGCGATTACATCCGCCCATGGACACCTGCAACACCAGGGTGTCACAAGTGCGCTGCTTACCTTTTAACCCCCCTTCCCCTGGATTGGGCCTCCGGTACCCTCACTCACGCAGCGAAACACAGCGCATGCACTGTTTCACGCCGTTTTTCTGTGAGGACGTGGTATTACTCCGGTCAAGCTGGCCTATTCATGCCGAAGCGCGGCTCTCCCTACGGTTAAGGTATTAGTTTGTACCTATTCTAAAAATAAAACACAAAGTAACGAGAGCAATGAACTATCTAAAAGCATTATTAAGCCACTGGAGTGGAGGATGGATGAACACACCAACATACACAGAACATATCTGCAGAAGCACATCAATAATAATAATTAACATTACCTACCTCAAGAATAAGTACTTAGAATCGAATGTAGAGACCAGATACGTTGGAGTTGAACTCAAATTGATACTCGTATTGAACGAAGTGTTTTGATAAACGAACGAAATCTGATCTGACAGATTGTAGTTACCCAATGTATGTATGTGTGTCTGTAAAAGATTGTGACGTTTTTTTAGAAAAATGGCCTCTGTAATTAACAATACAGTTAAATGTTTTCATAGATGATTTCCTCCTTCAAATTACTTAAGCAATCAACTCACTCTAAAAGTGTTTGTTGATAGTACGTATTGAACGTCAGATCTAGATCTATGCAGATTTCTCGAGTGTGAGAACAGCCGGTGCCGCGAATGGTGGCCGGGTTAATTATTGCTATTAACATATAAACGTACCTTTCTACGAATGGTTCATTCAGCAGGCAACCTCCATTATGTTCCTCGTTTCTTTTCTCGGAAAATTCCTTATTCGCAATATAACAATCGCCGTCGTCTGCGTTTCTCCGCTGTTGGAGATGGTTCTAATTGTCACATGTTGGTTGAACCCGGATGACACACAACCCACTGTGCTTAATTAGATTAATAAAAAGTGCACACAGTGCATGAAACATAGAAAGTACCTAGGCATAATTATACGGAAAATAGATTATTTGTAAAACATATTACCACATGATAGCACTTATAAAATCAGTACAAGTAAGTACTTGTATACATACGTATGTATGTACTTGTATAAAAATCTAATTTGTTATTAAAGTATTTCTCTGAAGGACCGCATCAGAAATGATGTAAACCGACAGAGAACCAGAGTCACCGACATAGCCCACCGAATTAGCAAACTGAAGTGGCAGTGGGCTGGTCATATTAGCCGCAGAACTGACAGCCGTTGGAGCCGTAAAGTCCTTGAGTGGAGACCGCGACTCGGTAAGCGTAGTGTAGGACGCCCTGCGGTAAGATGGGATGATGATATTCGAAGGCTGGCTGTTGTGGGCTGGATGAGAGTGGCCGAAAATCGGGAGCAGTGGCGTGCATTAGGGGAGACCTATGTCCAGCAGTGGACGAGTGTGGGTTGCTGATGATGATGATTAAAGTATTTATACAATGTGTAGATATTTTAGAGTTGCAATCTTATTTACTTTTACTTACTTAAACTTTGTTCTAAAATTTAGAATATTTTTATTGATTTTTGAGCGATAACACGAAAATTGTTCTGATGTTTACTTAAGAGGATTTCCGCACTAGTAGAGTAAAAAGTAGCAGCAATAAAAAAATAATAGACAACAATCCTATTAAAAATCGCACATATTTTTACGTCCACTGCAGCGATCACGCACGATAAAGTCAATTTCAACAACATTGTAATTAATTATTTACTATAAAACGAAATTTCGTAAATTACCCATCAACATAGTAATCATCCGTCAATCATTTAAAAAATTCATCTCTCGGGAGAAATTGCGTTTCTGCTCCAGTTGCGCGGGCGTAGCTACACAGGTCGTTGTCGCCGGCGGGTTTGTTCGCGATTTCGATTGTATTGCAGAAATAAGCTGTTAAATATAGATAAAAACGTGTACGACTGTTGGATTGAGTACTTACAGCTTTAATCTGACAGGAAAATAGAAATTCTTTGGAAATATGCGATAAAAAGCGTCCTCAAGAAACCGCTCGAATATCGCATGGGCAAGCTATGGTAATAATTAATTAATCTAAATCTATACAAGGGAAATCTGACTGACTGATCTATCAACACAGAGCATAAACTATAAGGGCTATAAACTTGAAATTTTGCACCACCCCTGTACTTTCTATAGCGTTGGGGAGCACTAAGAAAAGATTTTTGTAAATGCACCGCCTTAGGCGGGCAAAACGT
This sequence comes from Marasmia exigua, assembly GCA_019059595.1. Taxonomy (NCBI): domain Eukaryota; kingdom Metazoa; phylum Arthropoda; class Insecta; order Lepidoptera; family Crambidae; genus Marasmia; species Marasmia exigua. The sequence continues at coordinate 5,241,177 of CM032478.1, forward strand.
GAGTTCAGTATGATATTTTTTTTGGTTTTTAAAGTTATTCGAATTAACAAGACATATGACAAAATCATGTCTTAAGCGAATAAAATGGGGGTTGATAGTTTGTAATGAAAGTTCCCGAGTATGATATTTTTTTTGGTTTTTAAAGTTATTCGAATTAACAAGACATATGACAAAATCATGTCTTAAGCGAATAAAATGGGGGTTGATAGTTTGTAATGAAAGTTCCCGAGTATGATATTTTTATTGGTTTTTAAAGTTATTCGAATTTACAAGACACATGACAAAATCATGTCTTAAGCGAATAAAATGGGGGTTGATAGTTTGTAATGAAAGTTCCCGAGTTTTGTAAAATTGATTCCCGAAACGAAGTGAGGGCGGGTAAGTAACTAGTATACAATATAAGTATGTAGGTAAGGTAAGGTAGAATAGATACCTCAGTAAATAAAATATAAATTTACTTTTTTTTTTTATATAGAAAGGCCAATCAGGATGACCTCACTCCGCCTGATGGTAAGCGGCCGTGAAATCCAAAAATGAGGCTGACAGGCACAGAAGAACTAACAAAGTACCCATTGTGTCTGCCATCCTCACCCTAATGGCCTGCTGAGATGACGTTTCACGCCCCGCCTAAAAGACCCCGGATTGTATGAAGGAGGAGCAAGACACATGAGCTGGGAGGGAACTTTTTGTTTAAATACCTAATTGGTTGGTCTGTTTCCAGAATCGGCAAACTAATTGAGCTAAGTCACGATTTTTAGAGTTCGGTACTTCACAAAGTAAAGAGTAATCCTCAGAGGATCTGTTTTTGTAAGTTTGTCAAAGAATACCTTGCATTTATAAATACCTACATTTTTTGTATTACAACATACAGCATGATATACGACAGCATTTATACACATGGCTGTGTTCGAAAATTGCAGAAATTATCACTTTCCCCTCGCCCTAGAACATACCAATGTTACGAGGAAAAATTCTGCCGAAATTATACCATTACAAGATTTCGTAACAGTCGTGACTAAACCATGCATGCATATTAATATAATCCACAAACAAATATCGGTTATGTATTAGGAGCTATTACATTTTTGCATAACTATAGTTCCGTAGATTATTTCCTTGTTTCCATATTGTAGGCGATGAAAGTTCTTCAACATAATAGATTAGATACGAGACGGTTTTATGGACTAAGTTCTAGGCTAATGATAGCTACGCGATGATAAAATTATACTCATGAGTTAATGCATTCAGTAGTCAGGCAGAGAGACCTGATTCTCTCAATAATAGCTTTGATTAAGATTGTAATTCAACTTTCTTCAATAATTTCCTACTAATTTCACACTTCCACCCACTACCATGATTAAATAAAACATTTAATAAATATTTCACGACATCACATACATTGATCTGACTCCGAGATAGGTAGCGCAAGCACCTGTGTTACGGATATCAGAATCAACAGTGGGATTACAAATATATACATATAATACTGTTTTTTATTGTAAATATATACTTATAATAGTAGTAACTCATAGTAAACACCCAGACCAATACAAACAGACATGTTCATGCACACAAATGTTTGTACTGTGCGGGGATCGAACCCGCAACCCTTGGACCAATGAGAGCATTCACTACCACCTGATTCACGTGCCGTCCCGAGTTGTTCAAAATACGTAGACGTCGGGCAGACTTTGATTGGTAAAAACTCGGGATGGAGTGAAGAAGAATCATTAGTTGGCAGCATTGGAAATACGTCGTGTCTTCATATCGTCGATACCACAGTGCTAAAGCGAAAGTCTTCAATATGTCTACGTCATGACATACGGAGCGAAAACGTGGACACTATTGTGGTCCACAAGTGAAGTCGCTCAGCGGCTATGGAACGAGCTGCTCCGTCTCTCTCCGAGATCAATCCGAATGGGTGATCGGAGAACAAGTTATCGACATTGCTCGGATTAGCAAGTAATGGCAGTGGTGCCATTTAGCCCATACCACAACATGGGCAAACGGTTCTGAGTGGAGACCCCAAACGGGTCGACGATTGCTTAAGCTTGATTGATTAAGCTTTGATATTAAATCGAATTTGTTCAACGAGCTCTTAGGCACTTTTCCCAGTCCACAGTGCATTATCCAGGAATGCACGATATACACTTTGTATAAGACAAGATCGATATCTATAAGATATTCACCTACACCTAATTACTTTATCGCGGGCAGTGACAGTTGCAACAGCACAATAATTAATAGCCGTTTAATTAATGACATTATTTTTTACTCCACCTCGCACTACATTCTGCACTTAGCTCTAGACTTTGAAATAACCTTTTAAGATAAGTTCTTTAAGGTGACGGGTAGGGCACACTAGCGACGCATATCGATCCCCGCACAGTACCTACAAACATTGTGTGCATGAACATGTCTGTTTGTATTGGTCTGGGTGTTTTCTATGTATTATAAGTATGTATTTACAAAAGAAAAGTATTATATCAATGTATATATTTGTAATCCCACTGTTGATTCTGATATCCGTAACACAGGTGCTTGAGCTACCTATCTCGGAGTCAGATCAATGTATGTGATGTTGTGAAATATATTATTATTTTTTTTGTTTAAACATTTTTTTCCTCGAAATATTTTTTTTCAATATTTCAGATTAGACTGGGCTCACGGGCCTAAACCAAGTGAGGCCCAGTTTCCAAGGTAGAATGATTTGTTGTTGAACTATCGTAATTATTATTATCGATTTTAATTTTTAGCTACTAAACCGTATCTATTTAAAGCGGCCACTTTTGGCGTGAATTAATTTTTCGCGTACAAAAACGGACTCAACATTTGTGCATGGTTCTTTAATAAATAGTATAAGTGTTTGCCGCGAGGTTGTAACCCCGAAATTGTTTTAAAGATCCGGTTTAGTAGCTAAAAATTAAAATCGATTGGCGTCGCTAGTGTGCCCTACCCGTCACCGTTACAGTTAACTAGACCTTCTGAGTTAGCAGACAACACGCAACTGTAATAAAAGATCCTATGTAATATGTTTCACCACTTATAAAAACTAGTGTTTAGGATGAAATAGTAGATAATTTTGATTTTCTTATAACTGTACGTAATTCAAAAGTATTAAAATATACTAGTGGATTTTGTTTTAATATTGTAAATGTTGTACCTGTGCAATAAAAATCTATTACTGTATCTTTTTTGCAAATTCGTCTGTATCTGATGATCTTTATAGTAGTTTAAGGAAGTTCTTAATTAAGTTAAAACCTAGTTATACCAATTATATAAACATAAGTAAATATGTTTTTTTTATCAAGCGTACTGTCACTCACGCCGTCAAGTCCAAATGAATCAATGAATGAATATAGGTATACTTTTTTGCACACAAAACATAGGTATATAAGAAACAAAGAAAGTTTTAAGAAATTACTGGTAGTGTCGTTTCTCTTTCTTGATAGATTTACTTCGGTTGTAAACAAAGAAATGTCTACTTTGGTTATTTTTTATAAACACATTCATTTGATGACCGCGGTGGATTGGTTTGGGTAGCTAACGCCAATGGTCAATCTAAGTAATCGAAGTAATGTTGTTTTGGTCTTTTTCCGATAGCACAATCCTTCAACAACCTTAGACTCGGCCTCAATGCTCTTTCATAACAATGTCATCGTTGCACAAGTGTGATGTCTGCGTCTATTGTCTCAGCATCCAGCGCAAGAGCAAGCTTATTAGCAAAAACCGAGCACTCGGGGCGCAGTCATTCACCCCGCAGGAAGTCGCTGTTTACATTGCGCTGTTCTGAGAATCGCATCGGAACTAGGGCTGCGAGATGCGGAATGTAACTGTCAATCAATGAGATCTCTATCATTATGTGGAGGTGTCAGACGATAATTATTATTACTGTCTTGAACCAATATTATCATATCTTGTTTATCGATTAAAGACTGTTGGGTACCGATGGCAACATTAAATTAAGTAAAATTTATGTACTTAAATAAGAATTCCAGCAAGTCGTTCCCCTTAACTGAAACCCCATGCAGCTGAAAGTGAGTAGCCTAAAATCGATCAAAGTGACGAACATTTGGAGAAACCTACGTCCAATAGCGAAGCCTCTTCAAAACGGATTCCTATGGAAATCTGAAAATTCCTATACATTACCTACTAACACCTCCTAAACCTATTAGGTTTAGAACTATTGTAAATAATTTTAAGACCTAATATACTACATGAAAGCAATAAATAATGACTATCACGTATAAATCTATGCGTATTTTCTGAAAATGCGAATTAGGGCGATTCAATATCTCAGAAAATAGAAGAATTGAAGGTGCTGGAAGTCAAGGTAAGAATGGAAGATACTCCACCGACAAGCACTGCGCTCTATAATAAGAGAAGGAGGGAGAGACAGCCCTAATAGAAAGATGTACCTATGTTTTATGTCTAGTAATTGCTTGCTCAAACGTTCGAGATAATTGTAATTAATTCCCTAATCAGTCCCCGTTCGGATTGACGCACAATTTCTATGACTTCACAAAAGAAAATAGCGACAATTTTCTTATTCATTCGCTAATTGCGTGTGTCAGCGAGGAAACGTTTAGTTACGTGTGTTGATAGAAACAATAGTAGCGGCCGAGCGGCAGGAAGTACTCGCGGCGGCGGCCGATCTCCCCGGCTTCTTGTCGCCCTCATCAGCCACTGACATCAGCTATGCTAATGTGGGAAGAGATTATAAATTACCTATCAGTTATTCAACAATAAGAAACCGGCCGGCAGTACCTAGGCCTAATAGCCTATCTCAAAGATGGAATCTCACTCTAATGCAACTCCAAGATATTTTAACAAAGAATATGCTTAGTAACGCAATACATTAGAAAGCGTCATACGTACTAAATTGCGTTTTTAACATCAATAACATCATTGGGCACATAAGAAGATAAGTCACGAGGTAAGCAGATTAGGTTTCAGCGCGCGTCTCAACTCTGAATAGTGCGTCAGTACAGGATTACATTCAAGAAAGCGCTCGGTACTCACCGCTTGGGCACGCTAATCCGCCTTTGCCGGAACAGGTGGTCCATTGTTTCTAAGCTCCTCTTTGTTTTTCCACTTTAGCTCGGACTCCCACACAAATGGGGGAAATTACAGACTTTCACTTGATCTCGTCGGTTCCGGAGCGCGGAACAGTTCTGTGTCACCTGTTTGCACAACACTGAAGGTCCACTAAACGTCTTTATCGTTTACACGGTCCATTGGAATTGGGTTTCAATTGTGATTGGATGCCGGCAATTAGTCCCACGGTACACGGGCTACGATTGAATCGGATTCTGCAAAAGATGAATTAAAAGGAAATTAAAGGTATTTATTAGGTACAACTATGCATCCTATTTATTTACCGTCATCTAGAACTTGTAGTACGGTCAACCACATGTTAACATAAATACACAAATCTGTCAAATTTAATCATTTGACACTCACAATTGAGAGACTAGTAACCAGTCCGTGTAGCTATCCTCAATAACAGGCGGTACCTATAGGGTATGTTCCATGTAGTTTAGGGCTAAATTAGGTATACATTGGCAACTGTCACATTAACTTATTGTTTTTTTTTATTATTTATTACCTACTATAGTAAGGTAGGAAAGTATACTTTCGAGTCTATTTATACCTCAATACTACTTGTGTCGAGTTTTTTTTTATAGACATTGCTTTCTTTTTCAACACGATAGTCATAGTGACCAATCAAGTGTTTTTATTTGCAATGAAACAAAAGAAGATGAATTGTTATAAGATAACAAGCTTTTCGTCGCAATCGCACCGGAGAAAGTGAACGATGCGCCCGCGCCGATCGCCAGACGTCGCGCATAATCAGACCAATATTGGACATTCTCAAAACGTAATATACCTACTAATTTAGTCCCGTAATTTCTCGCACGTGATAAATATCTGATATATTAGATAGTAATGCTTTACTGTCATTGTTTTTAACATTACAATGTATGTTTTGTAAACTTCTAAGTCTTTATCTATCTACACACTCGCAACCCGTTTGCCTCGTTTCGGGACATATTTTTCAAAACTCAGTATTTGCTTCCAAGTTCAAAAAAGTACCTACATAATAATCATAAATTGAAACAAAAGTTTTTTTTTTATTAAATTGGTATAAAAGCCCAACTACCAGTTTTCATGACTCTAGCTTTAAAAATGACAAATCCTCCATGCGACGTTTTTGCCCAAAAATATCTGAAAGTATTTTTATTAAATTTGTATGAAATGCCTCAATACCTGTAATTAAAGCAGGTATAATTACTAAATGACTACACCACAACATGCAAGTTCTTTTATTATTTTACGAACTTTTATTTTGTATAAAACTTGTTAAAACTTTTCAGGCATGCAAGCGTAGTACCTAGGTAGATATGTACGAGTAGTAACACTAGATAGGTACCACAACAAAGGATTATAATAGTGAATATAGACCTATTTATTTATTAACTTGCAGTACACAGGTAGGTATTTAATTAATTTGAAATATTATCCACTCGTGAAATGACGTAGATGTCAGTAGATCCAAACTCTTTTTTTAGGCTGTCTGCACTTAGGTAGATAGGATTTGCACACTTTGGAAAAAATAATATGACGACCGTATTTAAAATATTGAAAGAAGTAGTAGTGGAAGTATTTGCTTTGATCTTTGTTAAGTTCAAAAACAGTTACCGTTATGGGAAATTTTAAGCGTTGTGATCATATTTTCGGACCAACAAAAAGAAATGGCTTAAATCACCTACATATTTGACAAATTTTGTGAACTTAAAAATGTAACAATAGATAGAAATAGTTCTTGTTCCCACAGCCCTGTCTCTATTTGAAGTGGCATTAGTCGCGCCTATAAAACAAATTTAGCTATTTCAAATGACTTGTGGCTGTACGTAGAGACACACGGTGTGACTACTTACAACCTCTATTCAAATAGTTACCAATGTTTTTGACATAAAGGGACAGTAGTAGACTTTATCTATTATTTTAATAAAATCGGATGAAAAACTTTTTTCCTCATTTTAGCGTATAATTAAATCGCGTCGAATAGCTTCATTGCTTCATTAGTATCTAGATACGGACAGCCACACATCAATGTATACAACTCTGTCTCTAATTTATCTCTTCAATCAATTCTCGCCTAATAATGTCAAACATATACCCCCCTTTTACAAAATGCGATCTAAGAATAGTTCCGGAACAAAACACGTTCCAACCCTTTTGGCATGAGACCCTTTGAGATGGCATAAGCTTACGGTAATAGATCGCGTTTTGTAATAAAGTGGGTTAGTAAGCTGATGTTTTCGGCAGTCTTTAGGTAACATAAATAAATTAAGTGACAAAGACTACATTGCACTGGGGGAAAAAAAATAACAATCATTGCAATTGACTTAGTTTTTACCCTAATTGATATACTGGTCTTCTCGTAGCAAAATTTCAATTAGTTACTTCACTGTTGTTATTTATTTATGAGTATGTAACATATAAATTAATATTTACGAATGCACGAGGCCAGAACTAGCAAATGGAAATGTTGTTTTTCAAAAGCCTGTAGTTTTGCAGGATATAATTGCCATTCAATTAGTCGATCCATGGAGAATGTTAAAATTTTCTCGGCAGTTGGCAGGTTTACCCACTCCCGCGCTGAGCTGTAATTACTGATATTAGCTAATAAATAGTGTTGCGACTCGAGTCGACTTCACTCGTGAGAATATGTGTCATCCGGAATGGCTCAATACTTACAGTGAACAATGTTCACTGGATACTTGGTGTATCAGTAAACAAACAGGGGCCCGTATATCCCCTCGTCCCTTTCACACGCGCTGTGCACTTATTCTAATCTGGATTTGGGACAACTTTTGTCGGAAAATTCCGGAATTGAACCTTCCCGTGAATCTGGATTTCCTTGAAAACTGAAAAGACTCGGGCTTTTCCTGGAAAGTCAAGTGACTTAAACACGAAATACAATATGTAACTTAAGTTACATCACTAGTCACTAATTAGAGGAGTCTTGGGGTGTTGTAGGCTAATCTAATGGCTGGAACCGTGGCGTGCCCTTTGCATAAATTGCACCGGTCACCATCTGCATTTAATTCGACCATACCTACGCACAATTAATTGACGATACTGTACAATTAATTGGGGCTGTTAAATGTAGACATTCAATAAAAGATTGGTCAATTACAATAGATCTATTTAAATATGTAAACGAGTAGGTAACATCTTAGGAAAAATTACCTAACATAGGTATGAGGGTATGGGGTATCCACGTACGTATACTACTCTTCCTGGTAGCTTTTATACTTAAGGTGACGGGTAGGGCACACTAGCGACGCCAATCGATTTTAATTTTTAGCTACTAAACCGGATCTATTTTAAACAACTCCGGAGTTACAACCTCTCGGCAAACACGTATACTATGTATTAAATAACAATGCACAAATGTTGGATCCGTCTTTGTACGCGAAAAATTGATTCACGCCAAAAGCGGCCACTTTTGACGATAATCCAAAATTCGAGTGCAAAAGCAGACCAAACAATTAACTGTAAGTATTAAATAAATAATATAGGTGTTCGCCGAGAGGTTGTTACCCCGAAATTGTTTTAAATAGATCCGGTTTAGTAGCTAAAAATTAAAATCGATTGGCGTCGCTAGTGTGCCCTACCCGTCACCTTAACTAACTACAATATTAAGTATCTAAAGGTACCTAAGCTACGTATTGTAGCTTCTTATACTTATTATAAATAAATAAACTTTTTTTATTTGCCATAAAAACAATTACATACAGTTCTTTACAAGTTTTCAAGTATCATGTGTTCAGCCTGCTATGTATATTTATTTATATTTGTACATAATAATTTACCTACTTTCAAAAAATAAGAAGCATTTTTATTATATACTTGCTTTTTACCTATTACAGAATGAAATTATAAAACAAACCCAAAACGCGTGTAACAAATGTTATATATAATCTACTTATTTACCTATGTCGTAATAATTTCTTTGTCGATTCGATATCAATTGATTTCATGGTTTATTTATACTTACATAATGTAAGGATCAGAAAAATTGATTGATTTTTTAAAATAAAATGAAAATAGCATTTTAAATTTATGATTAAAAAAAATATTTTAATTTATTATTAAGTATTTTGATATTCATATTTTAAGTGCCTTTGCTATAATTAATGTTATATATTGGCGGCAGACATAATAAATAAATATCATGAGTTTATGAAGACGCTTATTTAAAATTTATGAAAATTAGCATATCCAAAACACGCACTGAACAGTTGTAATATTTAGCACATTTTAAAAATATTTCAAAAATTATTGTTTATGAAAATAATTAAACTAAGTTGCCTGTTTCCTGGTTTTAAAAACTTTGAATTATCGTGATTTTTAAAATTTTAGAAAATTTATTTCTTAACTAAAAAAATTTACTCTATTTTCGTGAATAAAACAGACCATACCGTAAGAACATAAGCACTAAAAATCGTATGTTTCGATATCCGCACGCACTCGTCATCTGCGTGTTCCGCGGCGCGCAAGCCGGCCGTGCGCCTCCTGACCCGCCCGGCAGAGAACTGGCGCTGGTGCCGACCGCGGTAAGAGGCGCGAGCCGCCCTTCGACACGGGAAAGGACTTTCTTGAGAGCAGTCCTGCTTTCGCTCGGCTGACACTGCACTTTTGTGAGATTAGTCCTGAATGTTACTGCACTTTCAAGCGGTAAATAATGTCCTCCAAACCGATATTTCGGTCATGGCGGCCAATCTCAGCGATCAGATATCGACGCAGGACATATTATAGTGCACTCTCTATTCCCGTACCCTCTTATTTCGATAGGACACTAGTGTGACATGACCGAAGAGGGATTAGGCGCAGGACCAACGGCTTAACGTTCTTTCCGAGGCACGGGGGTACAAGACCCCCACTTTGCAGACACCGGGCTAACACTGTGAATTTCTTAACAGAAAAACTCAGGTATAAATATTGATGGATCGAGCCCGGGACCCCAAGCGCAACCGTCGCTTTTAAGCGGTAGATACATATGTATTGAAATATTACGTATCTACCTAATCATCACCTAGTAAAAATTTGTATGAACAGTTACAAGATAGACACTAAATATAAGTAGGTACAGACGAACGAGCCACACATTGGGTCACTCCAATCTTTCTAATTTTCTCAATTGAAAGACCTCTCACCTCGCATCTCAGCGTATATTTCCGGTTGCGTCCAAAACTGTCGCTTCGGAGCCACTACACTCACGGCCGCTCTCAGAGACGTCATTTAAGCTAATGTTCATTAACTTCAGTATCGGTATTCTTTATGCGTATCAAAATAGGTGTAAGTTAATCAACGACTCTGAGTGTGGCAGTTAGACCATGATTCAGGATTTGGGATGTCTGGTAATTACATGCAGCGACTGCCTTCCGGTCTTCGCAACCTTTACCTATCAGCTTAGCAGGCGAGCCAGACCTACTGAATCATGGTTTGGTACACGTTTCAGAAACTGTACAAAAAGTCCAGGTGTTCTGTTTTCGCTCATCGCCGAGCTAATTAGGTAGAAATACGCACATAGATTTGAAAAATTCAGAGGCGGATTGGAACCTACTGCTTCCTGCATGGAAAGCGCGTTCATTAGGTATATTAAAGCACCATAGCTCTCAATTGATATCTATTGAAAAAGAAACATTATTAAAAATTAAATCATTATTGAATTAAATAGATGGGTAAGTATGACAGTTAAGTCGGTTGAAGAAGGAATCGGTGTTGGGTCGTGGCGCCCGTATGGGTAATAGGTTCGTCCTACAGCCCACGACGCCTTCCTATTTAAGGGCGATGAGGGAAAACCGCTGGGGTTTAGTCGGTATGCCTCTGGCCGGCTTCTCGTTAGGAGAAGCCCCCGCCAGAGGAGAGCCCGACATAACCCTCCTGCTCCCCAGCAGGAGGGTATGCATAAGGCGCCGCCACTAGGCGGCGACGTCGGCCATTGCACTACGGGCCGGCGGCATTCCCCAGCGAGAAGAAAAAAAAAAAAAAAAAAAGGGTTAAGGAAATGTTGAAATAATGGTACCCGTCCCTATACTCCCCAGTTAAGTGTGGAGCTCGATGTGATAGAGTTGTTTAATCTCATTTCAAATACATAATACTTACCCTCATTGAATTATTTCGTAATGTCCTTGGCTTCCAATCTCAGTATTATTTATATTGCTCTATGGCTTCCAATTCCTAGGAGCTCGAGCGCGGACTTAGGTATTACCCTGTCTCTATGACTCCTGTAACACCCGTTTCTACCTTACGTATTTATACGTATACCTTTACGTATTTGTTGGAACAATACAATATTTACCTACTTAAGTTCCAACCTCCAGATGAACGTCCTGTTGGTCTAGTGGTTTAAGTACCAGGCCGTGATCTTGGGGTGTTCGATTCCCGGGTCGAGCAAAAAGCATGTGTCGAATTTTTCGAACATAGCTCGGGATTGTGATCACCAATCCGCATTAGGCAAGCGTGGAGATTAAGCCTAATCACATTATAGTAGCGATGACTTGATTCCTATGATGGAGGCATTTACCCTGCAGTGGGACAGTACAGGCTGATACGTTACCAACCTACTTGTAAGTTTTGTCACCATTTGAAGATGACCCAATGGTAGTTAACAAGGGAAACAGATGTACCACTTCAGTTACTTTAATACAGTCGCAGCACAGGGAGCCTATTCTCGTGCACTCGACATTGAAGTCAAATTAGAAATGTATATGGACGAATATATGAAATCTCTAAATTCGAGAATTTCCCCTCAGATTTAATTCTATAAGTCGCAGGTTCCGTTTCTGGTCCGTACTACATAACCAGTCACATGACCAATCATAGACATAAAAACGTACACTACCTAATAAAAACTTAATCGATCGCGTTCGTCACGGAAAACGGGCAACACTACGAAATACTTATACATGCACTTAACTCATGGAAAGATCAACTTGCACTTGGATAATGAAATATCTTTATAGTCATAAGCTACTGATGAAAAAATCCCATTCGGTTAAGGCCTTTGCATCTTAGCAGAGGTTTTAAGTAGCAATCCGTGTAGGACCACAGCATCTACGCTCGAGGCTGTACTTACAAGCCGATTCGCGAATGAACTTTTCAATGTTCTTGTGAAAAGTACATTCGGTTAAACATTCACTAGCACCATAAAACGTGAACGAACAGCCTATGACAACACAAAACAAGCACAAATAAATTTTAATAAACCCTACCCGATTTAGGTATTTGGTCTGCGATAGAAAATATCGAATTATCTACCTTCACACTACCGTTACATCATAGAAAATCGGTACCACCTACCTACATTTGGTAGGGTGACCACTGACCACTGTAATCAGGACCCGAATTAGGTAACATCCTTGTGATAGTTATTGAAAATCGATATTAGATCCACCGCCTACTTGTACTAGTACATTACCATAGGCTAAGATCTATAAATTTTGTGCAATAAAGTGTACCTATGTATAAACCATTGTTTATTTGTAAATATGAAGTAGGAAAATGCCGCCTTGCTTTAGAGTAAAGAACGCGGTAGTTTCATCCGGCAGCCAACAGATGGCGCTAGTCAAAACAACGTCAGCTAAAAATTGTATACCGCGATGACGAGATTTTTATTTCAGCATACTTATTGGCTAGAGAACTTCCAAACTTAACTCTTAAATTCGTCACCTAAATTGACTTTTATACTTTACTAAGATTAACCGCAAATTACGCCGAGTCGCTGAGGTCCGTGGTTTGTCCAACCTATCTCTCTATCTAATTTCTCAGTTTTTGCATGCGATTCTTTGATAAATGCGTGAGTGTACACGAATGTGTGCCTGTCGCTGAAAAATCCGCTGGACAGCATTTATACCTTACAGATACCTCTCTGACCGAACCGCAGTCCATAAAGTCTTAAAAATAAATTATGTCGCCCCTGTCGGTTACGTCCTATCCAATGGTATGGTAACCCCATTATAGTAGGTAATGAAATGGGAACCCGTTATTTTCTCTAACATTCATTTTCACGACATTCTTGACCTATATATATGATTATCGTGTGGCTGATAGTACTTAATAGCTTTAAATTATGGTAAATTCTAAATAATTTCACTGCAAAAAATATTCTAATGTTCCTGCAGGAACATTCATAGGGCGTATAACTTCAGTTGCATACTAAATAGATATAATATAGGGTGAGGAGCCAGCATTTCACCATGTTACTATACTTGCATTCCCATATCTTAATTATAGAGAAACGTTTTTCAGTCGCAACGGTTGCGCGCACGCAACGGGTGTAACCGATCCATAAACAACGCTTAGCAGTCGCGTCGTCTTTATTGTTCGCGAACCGTTCTCTGCGCCAGTTTCGTTGGACAAATAAAATCGCGAGAAAATTAATAATTTTCAGGTCTGTAATTACCCCGATTATCGCATGGATACGGAAGAAGAATACCTATGATAGATAGATAGATAGATACTCTTAACATACAAAACTTAAAAGCTAGTTAAACAGAGATACAATGTACAATTCAGGCGGTCTTATCGCTGGGAGCGATCTCTACCAGACAACCTTCAGGTAAAGGACATTAGATAGAAGAGGGGAGGGTGGTGCAATCCTTTTGATTTTGAATATTGATTAAGTAAATTTATAGTATAAATACATATGGTATGACGATACGACTATGGTGCGACGATACGATCGATTATTAACTAAGATCAACAATAGCCTTTTTTAGGGTTCCGTCATCATCATCTTAGCGTTTAACCCCGGTTGCGTCCCAAGCCGTCGCTTCGGGTCCGCTTTCCTGCTTCTACTCCTCCACTTCGCACGATCTTGTCCATCCAAAGTAGTCAATTTATTGGTACGCATGTCCTCCTTTACGACGTCAAGCCACACCTTTATAGGTCTACCCCTTCTGCCGGGGCCCGGTGGTGGTTGCATGGCCAGACATTTGTTTCCCACGTAGCTGTCTGGTTTTAGGGTTCCGTATCTACCTTAAAAGGTGAAAAACCATACCTTATAGGATCTGTTTATTGTCCGTCATCTGTGTAGAGAGCGATGGTAGCTTAGTGGATAAGAACGCGCCTTCAATGCCGAGTTGTAGTTCGAATCCGAGAATGAACCTCTGAATTTTTCAAATCTATGTGCGTATTTCTATCATTAGCTCGGCGCGGTGAGATAAAACATCGTGAGGAAACCTGCTCGTTTCGGATAGTTCTTGAAACGTGTAACCATGATTCAGTTGGTCTGGTTTCCTTGTACCTAAAGGATTGAGAAGGTCAGACGGCAGTCGTTTCATTGTAATTATTACCGTTATCAGACTCCCTAAATCCTGAATCATGGTCTAAGCGTACCCTGGGCTTCAAAGCGACAGCTTTGGACGCAACCAGATACTATACGCTAAGATGAGGTTTGTGTATCAATCAAAACCCTCTATTTTAGGAATGTGCAGATAGGTCAGTGACGCTAGCTCAGTAGATAAGAAAGTGCTAGCGTGCGTGTCTAGCGAACTGTACCCTTCCCATAAGTTTGAAAAACTGTTCTCGCTATCGAAAACTATGGCTTTGTCCCTTTCATTGTGGTGTATGTGAAAGAGACAGAGCAATAATTTAAGATAGTATTTCAAACTCATGGTAACGTCTCTGAAGGGTCGTGGGTGGGAATCTGAGCAGACACTTCAAGATTTTTTAAATATAAGTATGTGCTTAGGTTTTATAGGTACCTACCATTCGCTCAGCGGTGAGGGGCAAGGGACAGTCCAAAGTTCAACAAGTGTAACTAAATTAAATTACAATTATGTAACTAAAAGATTCTCTTACCCATAAATGCATTACTCAATGATCGAATATTTACAGGATAAAATATAAGAAAATACTTGTGGATTATAAATATATCATACATATTACAAATTACAAATTTCAAATATTTAATACTATTTTATATACTTATTAAAAGCAAATATTAGGGAAATAAAATAAAAAATGGTCTCCTGATTGTTTAATGTTACCATATACCTACCTAGTCATATGTAATGCAAATAAATAAATAAACTACGTATCGCCGTGTGCACCAACTTACACTTTTTTGAATAATCATCATCATTATAGCCAATCTATGTCCACTGCTGGACATAGGCCTCCCCCAATGATCTCCACACAGATCGGTTCTGTGCAACCCGCATCCAAGGGATTCCCGCGATGCGATATCGAAATATATCATGGTACCTTACTTACTAGCCGATGCCGTCAGCACCTACGTATAGTCGTCAAACTACAAAAGAGCAACCGACTGTAAGCTAATGAAAGCTCTGCCTACGTCCATTCTCCGAAATTATCACAATAACCTACACTTATCCACTCTTGATTACATCATCTCGAGTACCATGTCGTTCCACAATATCCTATAATGCATTTCCCAAAACCAAATCAAAATTCCCACATCGTACCTGCCTACTTAATTTCGATCCCGCTATACGATCCGGAAATTCTGGTCCAATTTTCGCCAAAATTAGTTTTGATCGATAAGCTTGATATGAAATATGAATAAATCATAAGACATTATATCATTTTAATAAAAAAAAACGTTTTGACACCAAATGGTGTTGTGGGAATATTTTAGTGAAAGCCCACGTTTCAGCACCATAGTAGGACAGCAAAGTGGAATAGACTGTCCAGGCTAATCGTAGGCACAGAACAGACTTCTGTTCTTACTTACCTTCTTTATGTCGTAGGTACAGTACAGGTCACTTTATCCGTTTTTTGCTTAGTTTATTGTAGTAGGTAGTAGACGATCAGATATCAGACGGATCACTTGTGGTAAGTCGCCACATGCAGCACCACCGGTGCCACAAGAGCGCTGCCAACCTTTAAACCCTCACTCACTAGGTGACGAAACACAACACAAGTGCTGCTACATGCCGGTTTTCTGTGACGTCGCAGTACCCATCCAACTCCGGTCGAGCCGGCCCATTCATACCAGAGCGTGGATCTCCTCTTAATCTTGACGACCGCTTTTTCCTGCTCCAAATACGTATTTAGTAAACCTACTCTATAGTAGTATGGTCAATTGTGGTGACCGCGTCTGAGATTGTGTTGGAAACCTTTGTTTTGTTTAGGTCAATTTCAACCTGAAGATGCATTTCATTTAACCGATTTTTAAAAAAGGACGAGGCACGTTAAGCCGTTAGTCCTGCGCCCGATTCCTCTCCGGTAGTGTTCCATCGGAATATGAGGGTAAGGGAATAGAGACTGCACTTGTGTCTGCGCATACACTTGAGCAATATGTATCCTGCGTTAGTGGCTGATCGTTGAGATTGGCCGCCGTAGCCGTAATCGGTTGGAGGATATTATTATTATTATGGTCCCTGATTGCTGGACGCTTGGACCGATTCGGAATATTTATTCAAAAGCGTATGGTTCCCAGGTGGTTCCATTGTCAGCATGTCATGATCGGATGATGGGATCCCAGAGAAATTGAGGGCAACCCTCAACTTTTATAGGAAATTGTAATGTTTTTGTATGATTTTCAAAGATACACCCGTATTTATGCCTGATCGTAATAATTTTATGTGGCAAAGCTGATGATGGAAGGTCAACTCCTCAATGGTTAGGCGTTGAAGGATAATTCTTTCAATACTGTACGGACATTAAGGCAACGGGTAGCCTTAACTAGCGACATCATTCGTTTAATGGTAAGCTACTAAACCGGATCTTTTTTAAACAATTTCGGGGTCACAACCTCTCGGCAATCGTTTATACTATTTATTAAATAACCATGCACAAATGTTGGGTTTGTTTTTGAACGCGAAAAATTGATTACCGCCAATAGCGGCCACTTTTAGGGCTACCCGTCGCCTTAAGGCGGATAGTTTGATCAAGTCGACGCGACGCCCGAATCATCGCTTGCATTTTGCCACAAAAAAGAATCATACTTATCTTATGACTTCCTTTTAAAAAAACAAGAGTATGTCAAAACTTTCGCGTAAAAATACTATTTGTGGCAAAGCGAATTCCATGCTAGCAGAGTCAACCAGTGTGCTCTGCTGACATATGATATTGGTAGGTACTATACTTGTGGCTGACACTTGTAATATGGACGGACATAGTGCATTGTTGCATAGTTGCATAGCAAAGACCATTGTTGCATAGTGATTGGAAAAATTGGGGTTATCTTTAATATGTTACCTACTTAACCTAAACCTACTTAAGAAAAATTGCAAATTTTTCTTAAGTAGGTAAATAATAATGACTCAAAGGTCGTGGGTTCTTGTCCCACCCGAAGACGTACCGATTGAGGATATTTAGTTTAAAAAAAGGGGTTACTTACTCACCAATCTTGACAGAATAGATTTAGACAGACGTGTGTCTAGTTGGTAAAACGTATTATTTCGTCATCTGGATACACTAACACTTTTACCTACCTACTTAGTTGTAGGTACCATAAATTATCTCCGTCATGAAATATTATAAAAGGTGACCAAAAAGAAAAAAAAAATTTTTAAAGATATATTTATAGATAGTGCACGGATATCTTATTGAACTTTTAATTAATTAACGAAACAAAAAAATACGATTACACAACAATAACTAATAATTATTCTATCGTCGAAAAAATTTTTTAAAGGCTGTATCAATTATATACAAATTCGCGCAGGAATACATGAATACCATTTAAATAGGTAGTTCTATTCCTTGTATGGCATAACATCTCGTATACCAGAAAGGTGTCAGTTTCATTTGCAAGTGAAATAGCATGCCTCTAATGGTTCGTACATTTGGCATCACGGATGTCTGTACATGTGTAAGTTCTTATTTTATAAGATGTTAGGTATATCTCGGTAACATTTTAGCGCTGCAGCACATTCCGCCAACTGAGTGATCAGACTAAAAAGGTGTGACCAACCGTCGCACTCGCACGCGTTACATCTTTAACGTGTCTCCACTCGATTGCCGCGCGATATTTGGTCACACCTTTAGGACCAAGAGGTCACCTCTTTTTATAGTCAATATAAAAAATACGGACACTCATTTCCGCTAACTAATTGTACTAACAAATAATACTAAATTGCACACTCATTTATATTAAATATCATAGACGAATTACACTAAACTATATTGTTATAGATATCCTACCTAATTACCCTCTGTTCATGTCATTATATTACTTTTAAAATAATAGAACTATATCAGTACATATATGTAGGTATTATTGTTTAAAATCATTATTTTACTACGTACAATATCTTAGATTACTCTTGTCTCGTTATACGTTCAATAAAGGAGGACTTACGACTAGTCGTTACATCACAATCAATCAGTAATAAATATTTTCAAACAATAAATGTGACAATCTACAATAAAAATATTTTAATCATACACCATATGAAATGCAGTACTGTTTGTAAATGAAGTGGACTAATTTATTTCATAAATTTAATGAGAAATTTTTTTAACTTCAATGTAAGTAATTGCATAATTTTTAGGGACCTACACAAAAATTACATTTCCTGTTAAAAGTACTAAGCTGTTTTTAGAATTACCAGTTTATTACACGTAATTTTTGTTGTGAACAAACAATAAACACCAAAGCCATTATACTTCCGCATACATTGTCGGATCACCATTAGTCAGATTTTCGTAACATCATCTAACAAAACTGGTTATATCTCCGAATCTAGAAATCGCCATACGGTACCTTTTCCTGTTGATTGTCACAGATATAGATTTATGCTAGTTAGGCCCTTGCGGCGATATCATTTTGCCCCAGCCAATGTAGACGAAGACTGTCGAGTAAGAGTACATAATACCGAACTGCGGTCCCGGATCGTGGCGGTGCCTCTTGACGGGCGGGGCGTCCAGGGTGGGCCGCGCGGGGTGATTGATGCCGAGCTCTCCGTTACCGAAACACCCCACCAGCCGGCTGTTGGGAAACTCCGCTCTGAAGTAATCTTCTTCCAATTCGTGCTTCTGGTCTCGCCCCACGCATGACAGCTTTAGAACCACACTGTGTTCGAACCGAGGTACTTTTTTGGAAAACTAAAACAATACAAATATAAAAAGTGTAAGATTACATACTTGCGACAGCAATATAAAACAAAAACCATACAGGTTGTATCAGTGAATGGTTACATGCAGGTCTACTAATCTTATTTGGAACATTTTTTGTCTGACTTTTTTTTAGAAATTCGCACAATATCAATATTTGCTCTCCCCATACAAAATGACTGAACAGAATAGCCAGAATTATAATAAACATTATAATTTTTTTTAAATAAGATATGCTCATTACCTCATTAATAGTTTTCTGTATTTTCTGTTTAGTCCAGTCAGTTGACTCAATAACTAGAGAATACATGTCAAAGTTATTCTTTTCTGCTTGTTCAGTATTATCTGTGCGCTTTGGAACAGAAAATATTCCTACTGTGATTAGATTTTCGCTCACAAAATAAGTTCCTTCATTTATGCTGTCTACTAAGGGTGAAATATTAGCTTGTTCAAGCACAGTGTCCTCCACAATGCACCCTCCCAGAGCATAAGGGATATCTGGTTGACTGAAAAAAAATTAAAATAAATAAAAAAACTTGTAAATATTAAATTTTTTGTAAGAAACCTCAAATATTGAATTAACTAAACTAAAACTTTATACTTCATGCAATTCTTGAATAGGACTTTAGATGTAGTTTGTGTACCTGACAGTAGCTGATCACTGGTGTCCATGGACACCAGGTTATGACATAGAAATCAGAATAATAAGAAAACAGAAAGTAATTTACAGGTTCACAAGAATTGAACTGCAATGTGCTAGCACTGAAGCAAAATTTCAAGTAAAAATACTCACACATCCTTGAAATAATTTAAATAAAAACACTCTTCTATCTCAGAATGCAATAGAAATTTCTCTGTCACATAAATGAGAACACCTTTGATTATTCGGTCCTGTGCTAAATTTGTCACTACCTCAAAATATTCTTTTGACATGTCAGTATTGGTTTTAATATTGATCACATTAAATTTAACATCAGGAATTGTCGGGATATAGATCCCTCCGATGAAGGGGTATGACCTCCTGAACATACGGTTGGTGATCATGTGCTTGTAGGTGATAGACTGAGGTAGTGGCATGTATGAGAGATAACTAGCTCTTACTGTCAACATACAATCTTTGGGGGCAGTGACATCTCGCTGGACATAATCAATCACTGAAAATAAACAAAACACATTTTAAGACTTTTCTATATTTATATTTTGTTGTTAACATTGCAGTTTCTGTGCTAGGTGTACTCAAATTATTTAAGTTATTAAACTACCCCTAGTTCAAGCAAAAAATAATGCACGACAAGGTTTTTTTTCAAAAGCAATGTTTTATTTGTCGTTATAGTTTAATTCATTCACTTACAACAATGTTCCTTTTCACATGGTGGATCACAAGGATGAGGCAACAATACCATACATTTGCTGGTGACACCAAAACCAGCAGTGTTTGCAAATGTAAAAACAACCAATGGCTCTGTGTCAAAGTTGCCAGCATGCTTGTACTTCACACCATTCTTGATAGAACAGATCTGCAGGTCCAGAACAAAATCTGCCGGGGCCAACTGCTCCTTCTGCAGTGCAAGCACTGCCGAGCGCCACGTCTTGCACACATGTTTACATAACAACTTCTCCTGCCATGACAATGTGCTTAGAATCTTTTTAACAATAATGTAGTTGTTTATTACATTCTCAATAAGATTAGCATCACATACTACCAGCTCAGTCTCTCTCAACAGCTCTTTTTTCTCCACATAAGCAGCAATGTTCTCTGCTAGAGGTAATTTGACACATCTCACTGCCTCTTCCTCCTCCTCGCTGGCACTGCTCTCTACCTCGCTATCCTCACTCGCATCCCCTACCTTAATGTCATCTAATGAATTATCAGACATTTTTACATTTCAGTTATGATCTGATCATCAGCGTGCTTCTGTAGGGGATCTCCTTTCAAGAGAGCAAGGATAAAGCAGTACAAATATATGAAGAAAAATACAAGGTAATATCCAACATAAATCAGTACATCACGGAGATGTTTCTTCAATTGACCTCGGTTGTGTATTTCCGCAGGGTCATATGCACCAAGATTTCCTTGTGGTATGGTAAAGTACTCAAACGTGAGCCAAATGAACATAGGCAAGTTCAGGATAAATAAGAGCAACTGCCCATGGAACAAGAGTATGAAAGTGACAAATGAATGTGCTATGTATTTCGGCAATATCCAATAATTTAAATTGTCACAACACTCTTGAGCATTTAAATAATCACATTCTAAATCAGATAATGTTATTATATAGTAAATTAAAAGGAATAAGATTGCACCGCTATCGATTAAAGACAGTAAAAACAACACAGATTCATCCAATATCATCACTGAATATCTTCTTATAACCAATCAGAACAAATCTTCACTTGAGTAATTCAGTTTAGTCGGTTTATGATTTTACACAAACATTATTGTATTTATACCAAATTTATTGCAAATTAACAAAGAAATTCGCAAAATCACATCACAACACAGACGGTAACGCCAAACGTCAATGAACTTTTGACATTGACAATAGTGATGCAAACTTTTTATTAAATTATTGAAACTTCAATTGACCGATTTGATATCGTTTTATATGTTATCAACTTGTTGCACCGTGTTAAAAGCAAGGAGCGTATAGTACAAGGCTTATACTATAAGTTACTATTTATTCATGTGATACGGGTGTGGGTGGTGTCCCCGTGTGTGTTCTATGGTGCCGTGAACCGAGTAGAAGATACCTATCGCACCCGATAAATATGAAAACATTAAATTGCATTTTATAAAATTTATAAGCACTCGGTAATTAAAATAAGTGGGATTCGAACCCACGACGATGTTCGGTTCGTTCGATGCTCACTTCGTTGACTTACCTAGGTACCTAGTATGTTCTGTAGTATACTCTACTCAAAGTACCTTGACGTCTATAGCTCAGTTGGTTAGAGCAATTGCGCGATTTGCATAAGGTCGAGTTCGTAATTCGAATTTAAAAGAAGCGATGTTTGTAAAGGCGCACCACGACCCAACGAACCTAAATAAAGAAGGGAAGGAAGCATTATAGTAACATTATTTATTACACTAAATGAAACAATATTTTGTGTCAATTTTTTTTATTTAACATTCTTTCCTTAAGCTAATAAACGCTTGGTAAATATTTACAAGGCTTCATTACAGGGCAAGGTAAAAAACTATCCAATTACTCTAGTTCCGACTCCTGTGGTTATCACATCATAATAATAATAATTGTATTGAATACTTGGCTCTCCTACACTGCAGGCTTTAAGCCATGTTGCTTACTCCACTATAAATACGCTGCTATAGTTCTAGACACGTATCTAAGTAGTGAATACACAAATAATCTCAAATATTAGGTGCGGTTAATAAAATACCAAGGTTATAACGAAGCCAATTACTCAATTGTTATTTCTATTCTACATTAATAAATATTTATTGCAGAGAGCAAAAGTGTATTTAAGTATCAAAAACCAGCATAATTTATCACTTCGGACACGGAATAGACTACTATAAAACAAATATTAAAACTCTCCTAAAATAATTACAACAATAATAACAAATATGCAGATATTATGAATACTATATCAAACATTAATCTCACTTAGTATCTCGTTAAATACATTTAAACTAAACTCTCAAAGAAATGTAAATACAAAGCTATATTATCAACACACTAGGCAGTCAGCCGCAAGGCAGGTTCGCTGCCGTCCGCGCCGGGCCTGCCCTGTCATTCAGTTATAACATCTGCTAATTTGCTAGTACATACATACATGTAAGAAGCAGATATAAAGTAAGTAAAATAATCAACTTTACTCCGATTAATGTCATCCCCACAATAGAATATTTGGCTAAATGGATAGGTACAATTTTGATAATGAGCAAATAGATTTTCATAAATATTAAACTCTAGCTAGATAGTAGGTTTGTTAAATTACTTAGTTAATGGAATATTACTTAAGTTTACTAAAAAGTAAACAGTAAATTTTGATATAATAACGGTAAATCTTACCGTGTATTTTACCACGCTTTAGCTACATACATGATATTGATATATTAATAAGAATCGAAATGATTATAAATAAATAATTCAAAAAATCACACGATTATGATTTGATTTACGTAAAAATTAAGTCGCAAATTTTTCGTTAAAACAGTTTTTCTATAATCCAATACACCTTACATAATTATAGCACCATTCCTTATGTGATTGTACTGCAAAACTTATAGTTTTCCATCAACTGAGATTAAGGCTGTATATAATATTTCTGAAGTACTATCACATACCTAACCACCGAAGCAATCAGAATTGCTCAAACCACGATATATACCTGAACATCTTACTAGTAAATCGGTTAAATAAATAGTTGATTGTATATTGATGCCATTATATTTTGATATTATTTGAAACATTGGCACTTTGAAGGCAGCAAACTTTATTCGTTGTTCTGACATGTATAATTAACATTGTAATAATTAAAATATAAATGCAATTAATGGCAATATGTTATCGATTCACGATTCCGCTTTTGAACAATCTATTATTACTCAATGACAAAATGGCAAAATCCAAATTAATTAGTGGAACTACACTCACACAAATTAATGAATATACAACGAAAAAAAACGGTAGGTACACTTTATGGTGTAAATAAATATTTAATTATAAATAAAGCACCCCAACAATTATGCAAACACACAAACTCTCATAAAGGTGATACTATGATTAGCGAATTCAAATAGCAACTTATTGATAACAGTGCACCTATCCTACACTTTAGACAATACATTGGAATGATACATTTTCAAGAATGTTCTGTGTCACATCATTAAATAGACATCTAAATAATTTTTACATTTAAGAAAATAAAAGCGAATAATTTTCGTAAAAGCATGTCACTACCACAATAAAACAATTTATTAGAGGTCTGCTAGAGAAGGAAATTTGTCTACTAGTGACAGTTATGAATGTTTGCATAAGAGTTGGAATGCGAGGAGCCGGCTCCCTACGTTACCTAAATGAATTCTAACATTGTTCCCAAGCTGGTCCCACCCATGACGATGGCTTGTGAATGTGCATCTCACTCTCTCCACTAAACTAGAAGGTAACAAGATTCAACAACGGCAACACAATTCCTGAATGCAAATAAGAGAGACGAGTATGCTTGTGCCACTCTTCGCACTTCAACAAGACTGGAATGTCACTTATTGATTTGGGAAAAAGCTATCATTTATTTTGATATAGATAGCACAAAGCAGATTTAGTAATTGACACAACACCGATTTCACATATCATAGTATGTGTACATAGCTAGGTGTCTCGTAGATTGACTGTTTATGTCCCAACAAAACAACTTTTCTTATGATAATTTTTCCCTAAGTTTTAGTCATCGGGCGGAATGCAGAAATCCACAACTATGTTGAGTATTTTTACTTTCAATATATACATAAGTAGATACACTTATAAATAGAAAATAAAATGGATTTATTAAATGTGAGCCAAGTATGTCACGGCGCACGCGGTGGCTACGTACGCTTTAACACTACATAAGTTAATCAATATTTTTATACTATTTATCATCTAGCGACACAAACCTTGCGTATTAACTATTAAGTACAAATAGTAAAATGTAGTCCTTCGATAACATCAACACTATGTGTTTTATAGCAACTTTAGACATGTCCTTACGCGCGTAAGTCGCTAACATGGAAGAACGAGTCACTGAGGAGACTAGCGTACGTTACACGAACCGTTACTCGGTACCGGTCGTCATAAATATTATTATTCAATATTTTAAAAATATTTCTGCACCAATAACAAATATCACTCGAACTGCACAAATGGAATCGAATGCTCGCGCGTAGTTCAGGTATACGAGAGAGCACGAGGCGGGCGACCGACCGCCGGGGCGAAGGATGTCGAAGAGATCATATCGTAAGCATGCACAACGAGCGGCGCGGCAAGGCGGGGCGCGGCGCGGGTCAGGTGGCGTCGAACTCGAGCTTGTCCCAGGAGTAGTGCTTGCGCGCCGGCCGCGGCGGCGGCCGCGCGAACACGCCGCCCAGCAGCGGGTCGCACTGCGGCACGTACACGCGCCCGAACGCGTTCGGGATCATCTCCGTGTCCATGTCGTGCCCGCAGTACTCGTAGCCGTCGCTGTCCACGTTCATGCTGGTCGGCGGGTCGATGCCGAACTCCTTCAGGTCGATCTCGCACGGCCGCTCGTCGAACGGCTCGTGCCGCGTGTCCTCGTTCTGAAACGACGGGAGCGACAGGTCCTCCATGTACTCGAAACCGGTTCGTGTGTGATCGAGTATATCGCCGTTCGTCAGCGGGGTCATGACCATTCTTTCGGACACGTCCTCGCCGATATCCATGCCGGTGTGTTGCGATCTGTCGTCGAGGCGATCGCCGTCGCCCTGCAGCAGACTCCCGAAGTAGTACTCGTGGTCGTCCGTCGTGGGATCCGAGCCCCCGAACTCCGCATGGAAGTCGCCGTTCGACAGGAGATCCACGCTCAGCTCCGCGTCAATATCCGTCGCCGCTGGATCGACGTCGCAGTGAGTCACTTCGCCGTTGACCGCATGCATGTCCGCGTGACTCAAGATTTCATTCTGTATATCGTCCAGCTCCCTCTGCAGCTCGTCCGCCGCCAGCGAGTCCCGGACGTGCGGATCGCACAGAACGTCGTCCGAGAGGACATCGGCAGGCGAGAACGTATCCGATGTGGACACGAAACTTCCACTGAGAACGCCGTTAGGGACGGTGTTACCGACCGCCGACGGGGGTAGCTCGCCGTTCTCGACAAGAATTTCGAGGACGTCGTCCATTATTTGACTGTCCTCGGTTCGGTCGTGGAGGGACGTCGGCAGCGGCACCTGGGTGACTTGAGGCATGGGCGGCGGTGGCGGCGGAGGGGGCGGCGGCGGCGGCGGCGCGGCGGCGAGGCGCTCGGGCTCGTAGTGCGGCGAGGGCAGGATCGCGATCGGCACCACCTTGACGCCGTTGAGGATGTAGGCGGGGTTGGCAGTCTTCTGGGGCTGGGCGTCGTGGGAGTCGGGCGCGGGCGAGGGCGCCACGGCGAAGACGCGCACGAGGCGGTCGGGCGCGGCGTCGGCGATGACGTAGCGCGAGGCGGGCGGCGAGGGCGCGGGCGGCTGCTGCAGCGCGTCGAGCTGCGCGCGCAGCTGCGACACGCAGATGTGCGCCTGCAGCAGGCGCCGGCTCTGGTCGCTGGCGGCGGCGCCGGCCGCGTCGCGCCGCACCGCCTCCAGCTGCTGCCGCGACGCCTCCAGCTTCCGCTCCAGCTCTTCAATCTGCCGCCGTTGCGACTGGACAATGTCCTCCGCGGGCTCCTGTTCCAGCCGGGGGTCGGGCGAGGCGAGCGACGCGATCGACGCCACCGACGCCGGGGAGCGCGGGGGCTCCTCCTGTTTCTCTATGAGGAACGGTCGCAGCCGATCTATGAGCTGCGGCTTCGGTCCCGAGACCCGCAGGTTGCGGCGTTTGCACTCGGCGCGGAGGTCGGAAACTTTCATATCCTCGAAACGTGCGGCGACCGACAGGGGTAAGGACGGAACCGGAGGCGGTGGGGGTGGCGGGGGCGCGGGGTAGATGTCGGAGGAATCGGACGCTATGGAGGCGGAGGAGGGCGCGGGCGACGCGGGCATCAGCTGCAGGAGCAGCTGTTGCTGCTGCAGGAGGAGCTCGTAGGGCGTCTCGATGGAGCCCAGCGGCGATGATGCCTTTTGAGCGTTCGGTGGACCCTTGTATTCGTGAAATTTAAAACGTGCCTTGGGTTGTTGTTTTTGCTTGCTCTTTTTCCGATTTTTATCTTTGCCCGGTGCCGGGTGTTGGGGAGGGGACGCTACGCTGGCGGGCGAGAGCGTGGAGGGCGGGGAAGGGGATGGCGAGACTTCATCCGGCGGCCCGCAGTACGAGGACGGATGTTGTGGTCGCCCTGAGGCTCCTTCACTTGTTGCTTTAAAAGAGAGCGTGCCACTTTTAACTGCTGTCTCTATATTTTCTTCCGTGTGCAGTATATTCTTCTTTATTAATTCGAGTGGACCAGGGCGGTGCGACAGCTGGTCATTGAGTTGGTCAGCCAGCCGCGCCTTCTTCAACATGCGTTGTTTCTCGGCGAGACTGGGATCAACATGGCTTTCCTGAAATAAAAAAAATGCAGTCACTGACAGCTCTTACATTAGCTCTTTTTTTCTGTATGACATAAAATCAATAAACACAAACCTGTTCTAAAATGTGTCTTCGTTCTAGTTCCTGGCGGTCTGGCCGTCGCTGTATTTTTGCTTTTAGCAAATCTCCTGTCTTTGCTCTTTCAAGTTGCTTGCATTGTTCAAAATAAGCTGGTGGAGTTTTTAATGCTGAAACATAAAAAAATTAAATTACGACAACCGCTGAAGAAGCATAAACTTGTATTGGATATGTTAGTCATATTATGCAGATTGAAAGCTCTTTAATATTAATCAAAGTGTAATTAAAAGTCAATGTGACTGGTAACGAAAATGATGATAGACAACAGTTTATATTTCTTTTGCCAATTCTCTCTCGTATAAATATTTCTTTCCTATGTGCCCAGTTAGAAATTCTCATTAGCCGTAGCGTTCTGATCGTAAATAAAATTCTTTCTCCCACGCTCGTGCGAGTCGCGGATTCGGACGTAAGCGTGAGCACGCGAGCGAGCGAGCGAGCGGCGGGCGGGGCCTAGGCCGCTGTTAGGAAACTGATAAAGTGATAATAAACAACCCTACGCATACTTACGCGGCATTATTCCTTGGGCCACGAGCTGCGTGATTGGACGCCGCATCATCAGCTTCACTTTCAAAGCTGCAAACAAAACAACGACAATAACAAATAACCATCAAATTGACATCGTTCTGACTGACAAACTGTTTTCCTCGGTGTATTATCTTTTTCCCGGTATACACTACTACAAACGTATAAATATAGCAATCGATGACTGCACAACGACGATTTTGCGATTCAAATGACAATATTTACCGGCCGCCTTTTGCATACAACAATGAGCGCTGATTGAATAGCTGTCGCGTCGAGAAAAATACGGTGTTATGACGCCAGGTGACGAAGTTTGACGTAGCATAACGAGTATCACGAACGAAGGTCCGCGTGATCGATGCGTCTATCGATATAGGATATATCGATTGAGTCGGCGGGACCGCTGCGTAGGCGAATAGCTCTATACTCTTGTTTGCGTGTAGACAAGCGGAGAACAGCAAGCGACGGGCGGACAACGCTGGCCGAGCGCCAACATAAATAAACACTGCACAAGGAAACTAGTGTTATGCCGCGACCGTATTACAGACGAAACATTCACTACCACTGGGCCGAATATTGTGGGTTACTGGGCGTTTGCGCACAACTCAAATTGCGCTTATCCAGTTACATTTTCAACTAATCATTACATCCATCATGCATTTTTTTACAAAAAATATAAAAACACGCAACGAAATCAAACTTTTTCATATAGTAGTTTTATGAATTCCACATTTATGATGTCTCTATGAACATCACGAATGCCAAGAATATGACTGACAAAATTTTCCAGTTCACACCTACACGAGCCTTTGTAACATGTTTAGATTATGAATAAAACTTACAGCAAACTAAGCTTTCGATAATGTTTGGAAGGACTTTGAAAATAAATAGTATAATTTAAAAAGCAGGCGCTAATGGTTTTCTAAAACAGTTTCGCTAACTGATTTGTAAACATGCCATACAGAAAAATGAAAAAAAAATTGGCGAATTGATGGATAGTCACGTGTTGACAAGGGTTTGTTTGAGGTTGTTTATTGGTGATGCGCAGGCGCGCGCCACGGACGGAAGCGAGGACCCTGCGAGAATCGTAATGTGCCGCCATCGCCGGCAGACGTCGACCCGCTGAGACAGGGTCTACGGCCAATGGCCCGACTCACATCTAGTCATTGCAACTTCTCTATCTCTAATACCATGCAGTGTCTTCACTTGTTGCACGTGTGAAAGTATGCACTTGCCCCCAAAAAGTGAAAGCCCGTGTGCAGATCATCATTCGTATTATTTCCCATTGATATGAAGCTGTGCCCGTTCGCACGGAATAATTCATTCATATTTTTTAATGTTCAGAAACCCGTTTTACTCTGAACGACTTTCACGGCTTCTTTACAGTTTCTGATGTAAGCATATTTACCTCGCAAAATATAATCACTGCGCTTAGAGTTCAAAGCTAAAATTGTTTTGGTGCCATTTAATTATTTTTTCTGCGAAATGAGACTGTCCTCATTTCGAATATTAATAGATATTTTCTTACTACACAAAGAGCGTACGACATTACTCATGTAGTGCTCTATTCCGCAATGGTTACAGGGTCATTTGTGCATGCTGAATATGAACTTTAAACCTCGCCATTTAATTTACCTTAACATACCGAAATAGTCCTTAAACTTTCTTTTGATTTTAGACTATTTTTTTAAAGTATACATTGACATTGAGAAAACGAGTTACGAAAATAAATAAAAAAGAAACGGCATTCCGTATCTCCTGGGTTTGATCTCCATCCTGGACAAACTTTCATGTGTTGAACATTTGTGTTTGTTCAGTGTCAGGGTGTAATACATATGTATTTAAGTATTTCCTCTGTTGTCTGATGTCTCAAGTGCTTAAGCCATAAGTACTTAATACCTTGACCGTGGGAGAGCCACGCTTCGGCATGAATGGGCTGGCTTGACCGGAGTGATACCACGGCCTCACAGAAAACTGGCGTGAAGCAGCACTGCACTGTTTCGCTGCGTGAGTGAGGGTACCGGAGGCCCAATCCGGGGAAAAGGGGGGTTTAAAGGTTAACAGCGCACTTGTGACTCCACTGGTGTCGCGGGTGTCCATGGACAGCGACAATCGCTTAACATCAGGTGATCCGTTTGCTCGTCTGCCACCTATCACATAGAAAAAAAATACGGAATCAGGTCGATGTATGTATGACGTTGTAGGAAAATCATATTCTCTACAAAAATTTGATACCTATTTTGCTTTAATTTGCAATCATTTTCGGGATTAAGAGCAAAGATTTTCTGCGATGCTGTGGTGCAGAGAGCGGCTTTCCATAAGAAGCAAATACTCAAGCTACCTTAAACAAGCCGGTCTTCGAGCACCAGGATATGGTGATGTTTTACACGTATCACATAGGTACTGGTCCATGGTGAGTTGGCGAGCGAGTCCATTAGGATGAAGCATTAACCGCCCTTTGTAATTAGCTGCCAGACTCTAAATTTCCTTAATTGTTGTGATGATGAAAATTGTAATACTAACATTCTTTATGTTTCCCCATGGCAGGCTGCAGCGGACTGTCGTCGACGATGACCTTGGGCGGGGAGACGCGCGGCGAGCTCGGCGGCTCGCTGGCGCAGCTGCTGCTCGCCTGACGCCCTGCCATCTCCTCTGCACCAGAACTGAATACAATACAAAAAGGGATGTCAATAAACAAACGGAATTAGGAATTCAGTGTACGATTTCAAAATAAATAAATTGTCTCTAATAAATAATAGCAGTAATTATACTATTAAATCACGAATAAAATACTAGCAGCACATTACTCATGTCATTAGCTAAATTGTTCTCCACTCTGTCCTTCGTTTTAAATCGCAATTACAGTCTCTCCGGACGTACAGAGCATTAGTCAAAATTAGTGTAGGTTATCAAAACAATTGAAACTAAATGCGATAAATTGAGCTGTTTTATTGAAATTTTACGAGTTACAGACTTACGTAACGAAAAAGATTTATTGGACCTCGACTGGACAGCGGAAGAATAATTATAACCAACACAATGGCGACTGAAAAGCAACACATTCTGAGCAATTTCTTTGAATGCACCTTCGTAGAAGCAATACAACACTTCTAGATTCAACGCAATGTTTCATTGAATTGTAACGTTAGCTATAAATGTATTAATACCCTAACGGGACATTACATACGAATAATGACCCGTTGCAATAAACGAATGACTATGGAACAGATTCATTAGGACCAGAATGCGCTTTTTAAACCAACGGATCTGACTATTTATTAATATGCTTTTGCAAGGTATTTTGAGGGACCATTAAGACAAACCACAAATGGATATAATGTATACTGAAAAAAGTTACGAGATACTGCTTGACCGACTTTACACCGTGACTTTTTGAGCACCCTAGAAACTTTTCAAGGGTATTATACATATAATGAAAGGAACAATATCACATCGAATTATCCAAAACGTGCAGAATTTCTTACGACGTTTACCACATCGCCGAGAATATGGTAGAAGAATAGCTCTCACTGTAGTAACAGTACGAGTAGAACATAGCGTACCTGAAGGTATCGTCCGAGGTCGGAGTGGCCGGCGTGCGCGGCGAGGCCGGCGAGGCGGCGCGGCTGCGCTCGCGCCGGTGCTGCGGCTTGAACCACTCGGGGTAGATGGCGCTCAGCGTCTCCACGAGGTCGTGGTCCAGCGTGACGCGCCACGACGCGCGCCCCGACGAGTCCTCCGAGCCGCCGCTTCCACCGCACGACGATCGGCTCTCTGTTAACAAACGAAAATTAATAATTAGACCAAATCGACAGTATACCTAGTCCAAAGATGACCAGTAATCGTCCTTACTCCATTTCGTGTATGCCACAAGGTGACAAAGATTACTACTGAGGTGAGCGTTCACTGAGGCCTTTGGAAGCTGAAGAAAGCTTGAAGAACTACACTAAGACTCACTATAGAAAACCTAGGTATTTCCTACGATTGAACAGTATTCTATTTTAAAGTGATTAACATATTTACAGTAAAACTAATCAATTCAATGACCAATCGGATGGAATTAAGGAAGTAACCGCAGATTAAACCACAAGAACCATTTTAAAGGTAATTCAGAGGGGCACTGCATTCATGTTGGGTACTTGGGATACAAGATATCGTTCACTCGTTATTACGATGACAGAGTGTGTACTCTCATGTTAACGGATGATAATAAACATAAAAAAGTATAGATGTACGCATTTACGACATCAGCAAAGTATAATAATTACAAGTAGCAAGACATGGAACGTTTCGGACGTACACTCTTCGGAGCCCATACATTTTTAAGTGATAAGTGGCAGGCGATCATACATTTCCACAAGGCGTCCTGTCGATCATCTGGATCTGAGACTAGAGAAAGTGATCAAACACGTTGATACGCGGGCGCAGTCGGGAAATATCAAACATATCGTTATGTTATGTCCAAGTGTCCACGTCTAAAACGCACGTTCAGTCAAAGTAGGGCAGAAGCACTGACCGCCGCGCCCACGGATTCACCAAAACAACAGCGCGATCGCGCGATTCGGTTTACCGTCCCCTGCCCTGACCTCCATACAACTCAGCGTTGACTGTAGATACTGTGTCGAACCACTGGTCAGATAAACGCTGTGGTAACATAATAGATGAACGAAGTTTCGGGCACAGGCGCGGGCGCTGGTTGGCGGAGGCAAAGGCGCGTGCGCCCGGATCCAGTGAACCGCGGCTCATTTGTTTACGAGCCAGCGCTGATTGTTTCGAGTCCTTGAACGTGTTTGCGTGCGTTAAAACCCGTTGCTAGCTAAAGAGCTAGCTATGTACTAAAGGAAACATATGTACGGGATTGGAAGAGCGCGAAACATTTCCATATGTAACGTTTTGTGAAAATCTGAAAATAGGAAGGATTTTAAAGCTTTATGATGCCGAATGACAGCAGCAGTATTCAGGAATGATAAATGAATTCAAGTCTGACTATAATTTTCATTGAACATCATGACCGAATCAGACCAAATAGCAAATTTAAGTTGCTGGTTAGATAAAAAAAAACGGATTCTACCCTTCTTTTTTTTGTCATTAGAGGCAGACGAGCAGACAGATCACCTTATGGTAAGCATATTGCCGCCGCCCAAGGACACCCGCGACACCAGTGGAGTCACAGGTGCGCTGCCAACCTTTAAACCTCACTTTCCTCCGGATTGGGCACCCGGTACTCTCACTCACGCAGCGAAACAGCACAGTGCTGCTTCACGCCGGTTTTCTGTAAGACCGTGGTGTCACTCCGGTCGAGCCGGCCCATTCCTGCCGTAGCGTGGCTCTCCGACGGTCTAAAATTATCAACGTTTTCTAGAGACGTCGCTAAAGCATGGGAGTAAGTATTACGTTTAGAGCTTGTAATAAAGTCGAAATTACGAGGGAGAATAAATAACATCTGTCCGCTTACGTTAGATACAATAAAAAACGAAAAGTAAGGTAAACAAACGTGCACTATAATAACTTATTTTGATGGAATCTTCTAATTTCACTATATAACGATTAGAAGGATAAATGAGAATCATGAGGAACCGCGCCTTCCACCTGTGGATTTTAAATCTGTGTGCATATTTCTACCATTAGCTCAGCGGTAAGGGAAAACATTGTGAGGAAACCTGCACGTTTCGGATAGTTTCTGAAACGTGTAATCCACGTGTGTTGATTACTTTCTATTAGGTGACTCGCTTGCTCGTTTGTCCGCCTCTAGCATAAAAAAAATCCCCGTTAAAAGTGTTGCGAAGGTCAGACGGCAATCGCTTGATTGTAATAACCAGACCCCTCAAATTCCTGAATCATGGCACGCTTAGTACCCCGGGATCCAAATCGACCGCTTTGGACGCAACCGGGATTTACACGTTAAGATGAGAAGGAGGAACCGGTAGATAATGAACAATTTACTACACGATTTATGCAACAAATAGTATAATTCACGTTTCATTTCAGTAGGCTTACTTCAATCAAATTATATGAAATGGATATAAAAAAACTAGTGATGTATATGTCGGTTGAAGTGTACGTTTTTACCGCAAGCCGTCACATACAAGGTACAGCCGCGGTGACTCATGGAAACCTCCGTCAGAATGAATGTTTTACGATAAAGATTTGTTTAAAACGAAACGTGAAGATAAACTGAAACAAAGCTTTCCGAACAAGAGCTTATCTGAGACCGCCGGCCGCCGCATCCGTTTTCGAATCGACATTTGGTGTAGGTATGTCATGTTTTTGTAACTGTTAAAATATTTCAATAACCATTTTTTACATATTCATCACCATCACAGTCGCGCTTGGACCATCATCCAGAATTTGGTGAGTCTGGTAATTAAAATGATGCTACTGCCGTCTGACCTTTGCAATCTTTTAACAGGGGAATCAATTAGACCAATTTTTAATGTGTCACACGTTTTAGAAGCTATCCGAAACGTGTATCCTCACGATTTTTTGGTCACGATGAAGTACATTGCTGATTGCATGCTCGGATTCTAACCTGTCTTTTAGGTGCCTGGTCCCGATAATAAGGTACATGTTCTTATCCACTGAGCTAAGTACGTCGCGCTATTTTTTACATATTTTTTGACTAAATAATACATAAAGGTAAATTCTGGAGAGACAAGGTTACCAAGGTAAATAGTTACAACACTAGTACATTACAACTATGCATTTCTGTAAGTAGAAGTATAATGTTTAAGTTACTAAATGGCCTGAAACTAGAGGTTTACGATGTGAATGTGATAAACCACAAAAGAGGATTCTGTTACAAATGGTTTGGATGGAATAGTAATTTTTATTACAATAACAACTAATTATGCCAAAAACAACAGGTCGTAAAAAACAAATCGTTGCATAAGATTCTTGGCAATATACAAATCGTTGTTTTCTGAAGGTATGCCAGAGTGGATAATTTAATAAGATAACCGCCTATTACGCATCTTTACGTTGGTATTACAGAATACCTTCTTGTAAATAAACCGACGCG
Source organism: Marasmia exigua (assembly GCA_019059595.1). Lineage (NCBI taxonomy): Eukaryota > Metazoa > Arthropoda > Insecta > Lepidoptera > Crambidae > Marasmia > Marasmia exigua. Next base: position 5,276,115 of record CM032478.1, read on the forward strand.
AGCGGGCGCACGTGTGCGAGGTGACTCATCACGAGGATTCGGCGCTCGCAGGCTTCAGGCGCGGAGCACATAAGAAGGCAAGGGACGTCCACACCATAACTACTAAAAGTTCCCTTCCATTACAACAGCTTTCATCAAAAGCACGAGCGCTAAAGTTTTTCATGGCATAGATATCTTAAATACTTTATTTCATAAAATGTGCTGTAACATTAGGTCAGAAGAGAGTACTTACATCATTTGAGATAGCATGTCTACAAACAATTAAGATTAATTACCTATACTTCCAAACCAAGTAAGAACATGTAAGACTTATAATGCTTATAATAACAAATGACAGCGAATGCGTTTTTGCCAAAACAAATATCCCAAAATTAAATAGTTATTGAATCGTTTTGAACGTCCCTAATTCAAGGCCTTAAAACATCGTATTTTTATAAATGTCACCTCCAGAAAGTATCCAGATTTCTCTCTACTAACAACCTTACATTATTTCCCAAGGGTATGCAAAAATACAGTGACCAATTTTCCTACTACATCATATAACATACGCCTACGATTATACTGATTGTAAGGCTTCGTTTTCATATCACGTAGCTTCGACTTTATTCATGATCAAATCCGATTTCCAAAATACATTTTATATTACCCACCTTTTCATTTTTATTTTCTATTATTCTATCTCAACCTTTACCAAATAATCCCCCATGTAGTTATAGCCGTGTTAATCCTATAAACAATGAATTAAATTAAAACTATCGATAACCATATTCTGATTAACTATATCCTTTGAGACCATTCAAAAGAGGTCAAACATGATACCACAGTACCCACAGTCGTTGAAAGGCAAGCCAAGAGTGTCAGGATAATAGAGTAAAAAGTACCTTTTATTTGTTGTGTCGAGGAAATAATAACCACACGTACTAAATTCCAGAAGCGGTGACTACGGTGGTGAAGTGAAGGCGGATATTATGACTACAAAACCCTACTGATCTCCTCAAACCGAGGCAATAAAAGTGTTTACGTTTACTTTTCTCCAGAATCTCCAACATTTGATATAGTGTACACCTGTCTTTAGTAGCATGCTCAAGTCACGCTGTTTTTCTTTTCATCAGTGCGCGGCGAGATAGTCATCGACGCTGATTTGTCGGCACTTCCCACGCGCCACTTCGCAGATTAATCCAGTATCACACGACACTACTCGGTTACTTAGTCAATGAATGGGTCACCACGATACTCTATCCGATTCTAGAAGGTCATTTGGCGATAAAAAAAATTATAACATCAGCGATGGAAAAAATATTTCAAAGATTTTTTGTTGGTCTACTTCTTAACTCAGCACAGTGACTAAATAAAATGAAAGACCACTTGAAAACACTGAAGCAAAAGATGACATTTACTAAGAAAAAGATAAAAGAATCTTTGTGTGGTGAACAAATTTCTTGCATTAGTGATTTACAACCAGGTCAAGGTTCGTTCCACGAAGGCAAATTAGTAAATAGTTTGAAATATGTATGAAAAATAGAAAATAGAGCAGTAAGCTGTCTCTCGCTTGTATCGCAACGCAACGCGTCAATCATGAAGCGACACCGGCTCTCTCATCTTTTGGCCTGCCATATCATTTAATGTTTCATTAATTTGACTAACGATAAGCTGTACATATTACTCGTAAGTAATATATTCGATTTATTAATAGTTGTAATTATTATTTTAATAACAGCTATTATTTACTCAGCAGTATTGAAAATTGTATCATTGGAAATTTTAGAATAGAGAACATTAAAATTCGGTTTACCTTCAAATCTTAATAATCACTTCAAAATTTATTAAACCGTTACACCAATGTCAATTCTTATGTTAAGATTAACTTAAGGTTTTCTTAGAAAGAGTACAAATGTCAAAGCTTTCAACGGGCTAGTGTATAGTGAAAGTAAAGGAAATATCACCTAAGGAAATATAGCTGGAAGTTAGTATGTTTCGAATTTTACGAACATAACTCGGGTTTGAGACCTGATCACGAACCTGCATTAGGTAAACGTGGTGATTAAGCCGTATCTTATCATAGTAGGGATGATTTGATTTCTATGATGGTGGCCTGTGCCCGGCAATGAGACAAGAGGTTGAAACTTAACTATAATAATTACGGCCGAGTTTATCTACTTTTCAAACGACTGTAATAATCACACTTTAGCCGTGCTTTAACAATGCAAAACCGTGTTCTAATCAGTGATTAAAGCACGATTAAAGTTACCGCTGTTTTAAAGTTGGTGAACTTGGCCCTTAGAACCACATGCCATGGTATCTGCTTATCGCCAGGACGCACATTAATCATACGTGATTCCCATTGAAAAATATACTTAAAGAAAGATTTCCTACGGCTCTAACGGCTGTCAGTTCTGCGGCTAATATGACCAGCCCACTGCCACTTCAGTTTGTCTGATTACGAGGGACAGTCAATAACATAACATTGTATACAGGTTGTTCCGGAGACAGACGGCACGGCAGCTACGTCACCGGAGGCTGTGCCGGTGACGCGAGGCTTGCACACGGCACTGACCACTCGTGGGCGACGCACCTGTCTCCGCCCACGCCGTCACTTTGTTTACCAACGAGCTGACGCACACCTTGCAAACCTTGCTCGCGAACTAACATCGGTACCGAATTTCTGATACCAATCACTGTCGATTATTTTTAATTTAATTAAATGTTTATCCGGTACTAATTATTCATCGATTCGATAGCATACGAAAGCGGAAAATATGACTAATAATTGCTAAACATAAAAACTAGTTATGAGTAGAAACCAAAATATCTAGTATGAAGTAACGTAAGTATGATAAAGTTATGTATCTAGCATTTCTGATGGAACCGAACCTATTGCAGAGAATGATATCATCATCATCATCATCAGCAACCCACACTCGTCCACTGCTGGACATAGGTCTCCCCTAATGCACGCCACTGCTCCCGATTTTCGGCCACTCTCATCCAGCCCACACCAGCCAGCCTTCGAATGTCATCATCCCATCTTGTCGCAGGGCGTCCTACACTACGCTTACCGAGTCGCGGTCTCCACTCAAGGACTTTACGGCTCTAACGGCTGTCAGTTCTGCGGCTAATATGACCAGCCCACTGCCACTTTCAGTTTGCTAATTCGGTGGGCTATGTCGGTGATTCTGAATGATATATGAATATACTATTGTCTAAAGTATTTCAGAAAATAAATTAGGTACAGAGGTACTTACACATAGTGTAAAGTCACTGGCTGATTTTTAATAAATGACCCAGCAAGGTAGTAATGATACTTCAAGACAGGTGGGCACCAAGTTTAATATTTTTCTTTTACGAATCTGGGTCGACCCCAGTTGCGACGTGTATCAAATGCCCGCTTTCATTAAGGCGTCTATTCCAAGATAAATAGCAATAGTCGCAATTCTCCATAGAGCTCGGCTAAATATGATTTGTGGGACAAATCCCGAGGCGGCGACGGAGTAGTGCGGAGACTGACCCCGATACGCCGCCACGCCAACCCTTGTCACCATGCTGTCTTCTACTTACTCAAGTGTCTAACTTTTTAAGTGGGACAGAGATATTAAAATAACCGGCATAATGCATCACTAATTCACTATTCAATACTAAACTAAATGTAAAATGTCAACATTTTGTTGGAACTTTTGGAAGGTAGTTATAATAATGCGTTAATTCTACTTAAATACTGTTATAAAAAGTTCTCCTTGTCTACTACATTGTGTTCCAGGCAAGAACGACTTCTGGCAGCAACAATCTGATCAGCCCGCGCAGTAAACAAACTCACTTAAACTTGCTTCTTAATAAAACTTTAGTGACGTGTTCGTCAATGAAACTATCACATCACAATAAATGAAAATTTACAGCTGTCCGACAATCTCATGACCAGGTTCTAGCTGTGCCAAGCTGGCAACACTCGTATTACAAAATGCAATTTAAAGGAAAATTTCACTGAAATATCTATAGAAATACCAAAATATAATGACTGATCGACATTAGGTACATTGATCTTTAATTTGATATTGGTTTCGGAATCTTTCTTGCAAATGGAGTATGAATCAAGTCATATCAATTTCAAATTCAATTTCAAGACCGTGAGAATATCCCTACGTTTTCATTGACACTGGATGTTATTGTGCTCGGTAACAGCAAGTATTTATATAAAAAAATCTCCGATTCCAAAAAAAATTATGCCCGTGGCCGAAACTATCTGAAACGATTTTAAAACCGTAGGTAACCGACATTATAAACATTATTCCCTTATCCATTCCGCATCGAAAACCAAAAACACATTAAGTGATAGTAGGTTGCATAAAGTACAAAATATAAATTGTGTTGGTGCATGTACGGAATAGGAATGAATATAGTATTTATATTATTAGAAGTAATAATACCTCGGCTATTCGATAGTTTCCTCGTAAACTTGTGAAATAAATCAACGTAGCGGAAAACACGGTTCAAAGAATGATATGCGATGGATATTGCGAAAGGGCAATATTTCACAGTTCATAGCCCATAGGTTGTTAGGTCTACAAAATCCTTTAATAGAGTAAAAAGCATTGTTTAAAAATGTGTCAAGCAAGTCATTAAGCCGTCCATACCACTTAAATCAGCGTGTCAGCCTTGACATAGAAGCACACGAAGGAAGCTGTAAGTCTTCCGCGGAGCGTGACTCACTGCTTGGTAGATTGATAGGCAAATGGAATACATTTCCACAAAAACAACTATATGTTCGGTTGTGTTTATGCATGGTCGTCCATGTTATTTAGGGCTGTCTTTAGATTTAGAGCGCAGTAAACTGTGTGTGTACAAAGTTCACAATTTACGTACATGACAGAAAATCCCAAATACAAACCAAAGGTAATAATAATTCAAATGATATATGTACAATGGTTTTTAAGACGTAGCCCCGTAATTTTAAAAATAATATGATGAAGTTCAGTGCCAAAACTGAGAACGTTTTAGGTATCAGACCAATCGATCAATCATCGATCGATAGGTTCCACCAGACTTATCAATCGATCGTTGATATATGGCATCGATCGATCGATATTAAACTGAATTAGACAACTTCGATCGACTAATAGCTACCCTACCAGACCAATCGATCGACGTCAACCGGTGGAATCAATGGATTAGTTAGTCGCAAGGTATCCGTCGATAATTAAAGCTATCAGACTAGTCGATCGACGTTGATCGATGCCTTCGATCAACTATTGATCGATTGGTCTAGTAACACCCCTTAACACCTTCGGTCATTAAAACCACTAATGCTGTAACATCCAATATTTTGAAATAAAAGAAAATCTTTGTTTACTGCATCATGTCTAACCGGAATGCGTATCAGTGCCATTTCACTATTCAACATTTACAATCAAAATACACAGTGAAGGAATTGAAATACATATTACAGTACATGGCCGTATTTATAAAATACATTTCGACAAGCTTTTCAATGCATGTAAACCGTTGGGCGGGATCTTCATCACCTACATATCGAAATTGGGCATAATATTATTATAATGACCTTTTCGTAGCCGCGGCCCAATTTTATGGCAGTCGCTTGCACAACGTGTATAAGTTTGGCCTACCGTGCTAGGCTAAATTCGGATCTCAATTGACTTTCGTAAGTCGATGAATGAATTGCCGGCACCGGCAAGCGTCTCACGCAGTTTCCTTTGCGAGCCGCTGACTGACGCGGTGCGGGTGATAACCTGCGCGCACGCACATCTTGTTGAAACATTAACTGTGAAGTAGTAGCTCATAATTTTTTTGTAGCCATTATTAAATGGGTTTATAGACAATACCTCGATGATGGTAGATCCCCATAAAACATTTCACGCGTTGTGGATAAACGCATAATACAATGATATTATGCGTAGGCGAAGGTGGGTATTTTTTCCAGGGAAATCTAGGATCTTTCACTTCCCAATTTATTACCAAAAGCTCGACTAAATGTAATAAAACAAAAATAATTTGACAGAAACGTTTGAGTTAGAAGGTGATTGCCTAAACTCGGCTGGAAGGACTTATCTACTTTGTTTGTATCTAATATTTTTTATACAAAATGAAGACAAGCAAAAAATTTTGCATGAATATCTCATCAAACGTAATATCTCACACCTTAGAGCGCATGCTGAAGCGTAAACCATAGCGGGCTGATGACGTAAAAGGATGTTTTCAGCGGGCCGGCAACAGCGGCCGTCTGTTTATCGTCGGAACACAGTTAGATCTACACCTAGTCTGTGCCTATGCTCAACTGCAGCTGTAAAAATACTCACAATCACCACTTCCACTATGCGCAGCAGATGCGCTACGTTCTAAGTGTAACACTCTGTCAATTTTCTGGTAGGTAAACTTTGGTAAAGGAATGCTACCAACTGCCAACAACCATCAACATTGATAAGCATACAATTAATCTAAATAAAAGTCAATTGCGTAATAAAAAAAGCTCTTACGTCGTATTATTGGATGGGAGACATTTTTAGCAGATCAGATATAAACGTTTCCACACTTACGAGTAGTATTTTAGATAAAAATACTTTACCATCCACACAAGCTTTTTCATATTCTGCCACTTATCATTTAAATATACGTTAACACCGACGCCGATAAACTATAAATCCGACAAGAAAAAAGTGGTATAGGTAATTTATCTATGCAAATATTTCCATGACCATGTTTATTTTCGAACGCTTACGGAATGGAGACCGAGTTCATCAGAGTCGCCAGCGCCTCTACTCGTACTAAAGTGTAAAGCGTTTCAACAATATCATAAAGTAAAACGTTAAAGCCGCAAGCGTGACGTGCATGCCTCACGAATCTACTTGTCTTCTCGCATTCAGACGTTCTGATCGCGCTTGGTTGTCTTGTTACTATGAAATTATGAAAACAATAACCCAACCGGACATCGAGTACAATGACCGGACAACATTTCTGATTATGTTGATTTTATACAATTCTTCATAATGTCTAATATTAAAGAGGAAGATTTTAGAAACACACATTTTTAGACATTGACGCACATCTAAGCATAAATCTCAGTAGCGAGGAAATGATTTTAAGAAAACACGGAATCACCTGCTTGCAACAAAAATACGTCAGATGTAAAGAATTACATCTAAAGTAGAACAACTGTAATTTAACACATTGAAGATCTGTTAAGTGGTTAAAACTTATTATTATCACGTTATTATTATTATCACGTCGCCATACATAAGTACTTATATCGTATAGTTTGTGGGAGGTACTTACAAATATTATATAGGCAATAGTAACACAATAATGACAAAAGTTACGAGTATATTGCGTAATCGCGACAACGCATCTTTATAATTCACTGCTGGTAGTCAAATATTATTTTGCGCATATTCATAAAAAAATAATAACTCCAGAAACGAAAGCTGACGTAAAAAACGTGCAAACATTCGGTTGCACGTGTCTCGGAGAACAGCTGTTCGAGCGGAGATAAAGCCGGAGCTTTAGTCGGGCCATAGCCTTGGCTTCGCGCGCGGTACTACCACGGGCGAGACAATCGCGCCGACTGATTAATCTGAATTTATAGTCATTGGCAGCCGAGCGGAACTCGCACAGTAAACAATTAACTGAAACATTTGTAAATTGTCTCACGGAGACAGTATGAAATAACTTTCCAAGCTATCACTCGCCCCGCAGGCTGACTCTTGGCAATGCTGACTTCTCAAACAACATGGCAACTGCTGCAGCTGAACAAAGTGCCAAATTAAACACCGTTAATCAAACACGTATACTCATATTAAACCCACCTAAACTTCTAGATTATTTTCCGCTGAACAAATCTATTCTCATTAAATGTGTTATAGGGAGCAAATTGACGACCAAATAAATATAAATAAAAATAAACGGAGAATACTAACAGTTGAAGCGTAGGCAAAATGGTTTTGTAATTATATAGGTACTTTCTTGTGCCGTAAACCAATGCAGGCACATCAAAAATAGGCAAACGTTATTACGTTTTACGATACACGTATAAGGTAGTAAGTTGCAACCCTTCAGTGTTTATGTGGCATTCGTCACTCTCGGAGGGTTCGCGCGATGACCGCGTAGACCCCTGGGAGTGTTGCACGTGCGGGCTCTCATTCACCCGTCATGTTCCACGCGCCGCCCCGGCCCTCCTGGCACGCTGCCGCGTGACGAGACCACGCCGCAACGATCATCATCATCGTGAACATTCAAAAACTGACAACGTTTGACAACAGGAATTACTAATTATTCCCAGCTGTTGCACCTACCATATTGATTCAGAAACAATTTTGGCTAATGCTGCTCCCGACCACCGATGTAACATAAAATAGTCATAAACGATGGTCACAAAAAATATTGAGCCGATGGTTTATAAAACTTGTCAAGAATGCCATTAAAACAAGACCGAAAAACAACTAACGAACAGGTGCGATCGTTTTATCAATTGACTCAACGGAATTCTGAACCTAAGAAAACTGTTCAGAAACAAGTGGTTGCTCAATGGAAACAAAGATAAATTTAATCATAAAGCTATAGAGCGTGTTTCAGATACAGAATTCTATACGGATGATATTCACGGCAGGCTAGTCGGCCAAGCGAATAACAAACGAGCAAAGCGAGCTCTGTTTTAGGTCAACGCTGAACAAATACCAAACGGGTCGGTCGGACGCTTCCGTGGTCTATTTCTGAACTGCATGTATAAACGACTTCGAGGACTGCGCTGCTCTCGCGACTTTCGCGACGTCCACGATCGTGTTCACTTGCCAAGGTTTAAAATCTGACCTATGACTTTCTCGAAGCTTCAAATATTAATCTAGTCTGTTCTTGTTTTCGCCCATCTAACTATTTATTCTAATAATTTGGACTGACTGGTAATCCAGTTGCCAACACACTGTGTCAGGACAGGCATCGTGCGGAGTGAACCCACCACTAAATGGTAGCAGCCCATTGAATTGCGGAAGTGATAATTCGAATTCGCAGAGCAGACACCCCGATGGGTCGGTCGTCGTCTCCACTTCTATAATCTAAATAAGGAGCAAAAGTTCAACGGCCCGGCCCGACTAACTGGTAAGAAAACATCCAGAGACATCACATTGCTATGCGTCCCAAAACATTTTTTAAATCGTCGACATCCAAAAATATAATAGAAAGAAATGTAAACCACTCCGACTAGAACCACGATTCAAAGAGATGTAATTTCTACGAAAATCAAAATAATTAAATAAGAAATTTTATTCCGATCTGTCATGAAACCAATCATAAACCCAAACGTAGGAATCTCCAAGCCCCATCTGACATCAGTAATGAACTAGGTCATTATACCTGCCGTCACCTGTGCGACTCACATACGCAGTCGTAAGAGTAAATTAGGAACACAAGAATTTAGGTCTAAATGTCAAGCGGCAGGAGGAGTACTTTCCCTTGGCTAGTGCGTCGCCGACGGCTGTGACGTCGTCCCTTGGCAAGCGCTAAGGCGTGAGACAGGAATTGCGTAAAGGTGTCGTGAACACTTCATTCGACTGTCTCAGAACTTTTCACGACGACGAAAGTACAGAAATACCATTAACGTCCGTCAACAAGGACAAAAATAGTATACGTTCAAAATAGTTGCAGGCTTAATTGTTAAGTGTAATCATACGACAAGGAATGTTTGGCAAAGAGTTTAATCACACTACAAGGAAATAGGGGCAAGAAACAATATAAGCTAATTTAGAAAACACTAAATCTAAAATACCGACTAAATATAGTTTGTGAGAATGTGTATATGTCGAAACAAAAAATTACATATTACATTGTATAACTAATGCTAATAACATCAAGATGAATCGAAATGTGTTTAATGAATCATAGAATCAAAATCACACACATATTAAAAAAAATAAAGATTCGAATTGGCTGTGTAGCCAGGGAAGACAAGAGCTAGTGGAATTATAGAACTAAACTACGAAACCTAAACGTGGAAAAAATCTTGGACTCACTCCAAGCAGCTGATTGATGAGGATGGTCATTTCGTACACGGCCAATCCCGCGCTTTTTCTTATTATTTAGCAAAGTAGTGGACGAGTCTATTTCTGTTAAATGAAAAACAAGTCACCACAAAATATTCTTGTTCATAAAAAAGTTTCGCATTTGGAATTAGAAAATCTTTGAAATCGATGTTAAAATGTCAAACTGCGTTATGGGAATAACGAACAGGATCGAATTTGAAATCTATTATCATCTCATCACATAATCAGACTATGTTTAACTGAAACTGTTATAATAACCAAATAATAATATTTTTTAAATATTACGCTGTCAATAGGTCTTTCGTTTGCACTTAAATAAAATTTAGGCATTTAAATACATAGTCAAAACTACATAACATATATAGGTGGTCTCCTTCATTAAGGTGACGGGTAGGGCACATAAATAGTATAAGTGATTGTTTAAAATAGATCCGGTTTAGTAGCTAAAAATTAAAATCGATTTGCGTCGCTAGTGTGTCCTACCCGTCACCTTAAAATTGCACTCTTGCGTAGGGGTAATATGACATGAAGGATTTTTTTGCCGATAAAATTTAATTAATGTTCTTATTTTATTTTTATAATTTTCAATAGTTTTGTTTTATTTTCAATCAGTACTTTTTAGTTCTTCAAGTATATTTAGTTTTAGTTAATTTGTAATACAATTCAATTATATGATGTAATCGAATAGAATTGTAAATGTAAGAATCTTCTATTTCCAAGTGCTTGAAAAAGGTAATTTGTAACATTGCTCTGTCATCGGCCTAATTAACATACCGATTGTATGTGTCAGTGATGTTATAAATTGTGAAAAAATGTTAATAAATAAATATGACTATGAATTAAAGCCATAATGCACAGGTGGGCGTAAAATTGTTATTATAATTAAGACTTTTAAACATTAGGTACCAAATATGATCCCAAAAAAGAACATAAAGTACAAAAATGATTAATGTAGTAAAACGCAGATTGCAGCCATCGCTGCGTGGGCGCAGGCCGAATGCTCTTAGTGACCAGATATATAAAGCTTAACGATCAACATTTTACTTTTATAAAGACTTAGGTACCAAGAGCCTAATTTTTATAATTTTCGATGAGGAAAAAACATGGCAAAGGTCGTATGAAAACCATACAAAAAAAACTATGTATTTGCGATATATATATAGTATGATGACAAAATATCACGTCACGAGAATTGGGCTGCAGTTGTTTTCGAATACTGAAAACTAAGCAAATGGCGTGCACATGCACAATTTTTCACTGTTTTACCCGAATAGGACAAAGACAAAAAAGGGAAGGTTATGATGATAAAGAGAAACTAATAATAGGAGAATGGGTAATGATTGTAGCTGTCTATGGTATGTACATAAGTATGCAAGCACACACACATCATAAAAGCGTACGTAACACGAAATATTCTGTCAATTTCAAAGCAGTCAAGTAAAATTAGCTAATGTTGCTGCATAATGAAAGCAATCAGTCGGGGACTTTTGGTGTAAACCGAAGTATTGGAGCTATTGAACCAATAAAAGGGATTCTGCAGAACCGTATCTGTCTCGAGGAAGGAGTACACTGCAAGATTTTTCATGCAAATCAACTGAAGACGTGGACATAATATGATGACTCGCGAGAAATAGAGTAAAGGCTCCAGAATTCTAAACACGATTAGCGGGGGTTTTAACCTCTGAATTGGACAAGCAGACTGCCTGACTATGCCCTATGGAGTATGCACGACGTCAGATAAAGTATGCTACCATCCGTCATGATAATCGATGGCCTATTGATATAAATAGAATATGAGTAAAATTATTTATAGGGTTTAAGTAAAATTTATATATTCATATCATCATCATCATCATCATCAGCCCATTTAAGTCCCCACTGCTGGGGCACGGGCCTCCCTCAATCACATGAGCGGTAATTGCCATACTCACCACGCTTGGCAGACGGGTTGGCGAGGGTTTTGATATAAATGCAGAGTTTTCCTTCTCTGGGTGCTGATGAACATGCCAGCAGCTTTACCTTAGTCGCCTTTTACGACACCTCGGTAAGAGTGAGGGTGGCCTATTCTACTCTGCCGGGGACCACACGGCATATATTCATTATATATTCATATAGTTTACCATTATTGTAAACACACGTAAAAGTTAATTGGCCAGAGTGGACTGGTACCATCATTATACCATGCAACTTGTTCATATCACGTCGTACAATCAGCATTGATATGGTAGTATTTGCATCTTATTCCTGAAGAGATAAGGGTTAGAGTTGCTGCACTTGCTGCCTACTACTACACGAGTACCCGCTTGCACTGGTCCCACTAACAATTTGTTAAGCTTCTTTATCGCAATTCGCAACTAATTAGTTCCCAAGACAAGCATTTGTCCCCGGACTCACCGAGATATTGTGGATTTGCCAAGCATTCGTACACTCAGAAAGAGGAACGTGAAGGTTAATTACCTGAAAGAATAAAACAAACAATTAGTTAATAAAAGCAAAGAGTGGTAGCTGTAGTGGGTAAGAACGTGCCTTCTATACGGGAGGTCGTGGCACTCGTAGTTCGAAATCCGAGCATGCAGCCTCTATATTTTTCAAATCTATGTATTTCTACCATTAAGTCGGCGATGAGGAACATCATCATTGTGAGGAAACCTGCCTATTGAACCCTATTGAATACCAACCAATATTTGCAACCCAAAGGTCAGACGTCAGTCGCTTCATTGTAATTTTCACCCTCCACCAATCCTGAATCATGGTCTAAGCGAACCCTAAGCTCCAAAGTGACAGCTTTGGACGCGAATTGGAAATCACATGCTAGGATAAGAGTTATTGAAAGCAACTGTTTCAAAGATGGCTCATTTTAAGTTATAATAAACTCAGTACCTACTGTGGCACATGTTTGTATTACGTAATCGCCCGCAAGCGCAAATATGTGAACTCCGCTAGCCATTTTTAGCTGAAACGTAATATTTACAAAACTATACATCCATTATCGGTTACATAAACATTTACTAAGATTTTAATACATATTTGCAAAGAAATATATTCAGCAGAACCAAGAACGTAAATCTATGTGACGAGTTTGGTTCGTACTTCAAAAGATAACAAAAACCACCTCCTTTTTAAAAAGCATCTCGCTTATGTGAAAATGTCTTGGATCTAAAATTCAAATAGCAGGAAAAAATACTAGTTTTATTCAAAGGCAATAAAACATTTCGTTCGTTTCAGAAGAAATCGAAGGGCGTACATAAAGACATCATAAATCACAACATGTCAATCAGGCTATTTACTAAGGGACCGGCGCCTAACATTTTAAAAATGAGAAGGTAATTGGTGTGAACGCAAATATACACTTGGTAAACAAGTTTGACAGCGCCGTCCGAAACGACTACCCACGCGCAAGAGCTGCGCCTACATTAACGAGCCCTAATGAAAACAATACGTTACAATTACTAAGGTTTCTCGCGATCAACTATGTCTTAACTAAAAGGGAGACCAAATTAGAAGATGACTTCAAATAAATCTTCCCGATAGATTGCTAACATTGCAGCCATCAGTAACATCTAAATGCCACAATGTAACAGCGAACAGTAGTAATCAGTAGCAGGTCATTTGGCAAGCAAGACAGTTTCATCTTCATCACTAAAACGGAAGGAAATATTTGTAATCAGTCCATAAGGCAATGTGGTTAATACCTCTTTGCTCCGATCTCTTATTTTTTAACCGTCTGAGGATTCCGTCATATTCTGAACGAAGCCCCAAATTGTTGAGTAAACTTCACAAAAAAAATCAATTAAGGACAAACCTCCGATCCGAATAGGCATTAAGGCGGAAAGGAGGCGTCTTTGTACGCATTTACCTGTGCCTATTTAATAGGTCAGGCGGCTGAAGTTCGTTAATCTCTCAACTGACATTATTTTCGCCGTCGCGCTACGACCAACGTATCGACAAGCCAAAAGGATCGGCCATTTTGGCGGAGTACCAAAGAACGCGATCGTCGGCCTAACTAATGTGCATTTCGAGACCCAAATTGGCATTTTATTTGGTAACGCTACGTGGTAACCAATGATAGCTTAATTAGAGCACACCCAATCAATGCTACCTTAATAAAATGCAATTGAATGTCTAACAAACCAAACTCATAAAGCATGAAATTGCAACTAGCCGTAGCTTATCACGAATTCACGATCGAGTCCGTATAGTTTTAATTTCATTGTTATTTTACTTCCCGAAATATTTTAAAACAAAATATTAGCAACTAAAGATTTTAATTGACTGCTTATCTGTTTGATACCAACTAGCCGCAAATTTTCATATACATACTGGAGCTCTCATTAAACTCGTGAGTATTTATCCTACGACGACAGTTTTGTAGCAAGGCGTGTAGTTATTAACTACACCTTGTTGATCTTGGACGTGCGCTACTAGCAGGTGCGCGGCGTTTATGTTATTTTAAAAGAGTACATAATCCGCGAAACGTCTACGTTGTAAATATGATGCTAAATGTGAGTTTAAATACAGCACACCAAGAGAAATGCGACATTTAATTGCAATATAATTTAGAAGCCAAGAAATTTTGCAACTTTGCTAGAACTTTATGATACTCGCCTCTCCCGTACCCGTAGTAGTCTCGTACATAATTTGTACATAACACGAATGTATGATGACGGGGACGGATTTACAAGTTTTAGAATTGGCGGTAGACTAGGGCCCAGGTATGAAGGTAAAGCGTAATAAAATCTGGTCAAGACTTTAGGAATTTGCTGTCATAATATCTGCTCCCCCGTGCTCTAACCGACAGTCATTTGGTAAATCGGTCACAGTACGAACATAGGTTCGTACTGTGACTTTAAATTATGTGAAGGTATATCTCTTAAATTGGAAAGCTTCATCCAGCAGGCAATTGGGGAAGATCTGCTCAGGAGAGCATAAGGTAGTGCCGTTAGTAGTAATCACAAACAAATCAATCATAAACAGGAGTGATTTTGGTATTTCCATCGACAGGTTCGCATTGCTCGAGACGTTGCGAAATCCACGTCAGCAAGCGCCAAGCGCACCCGGTTGCGCTGGCGCACGGGGCGGCCGCACAGGATGACGCCCCCAGATGACACCGTACCGACAGAAATAAATTTGCAAGCTAAACAAACCTGGCATTTCCGGCGGGCACGTGGTACACGCTGACACAATTAAATAACTCCTTATGTACGATGCATTCCAAATATAAAACGACTGGAACATCTTACGCGATTCATTTGGCTGACTGCGCCATGAATGGGCGTAATATTACGAAAGTTGGCTTTGGTCTCCGCACCTGAGTCACTTATACAGAATTAACATGTCTAGAGCGAATTCGCCAGTGCCCGCAGCTGCAGGGAACATCAATTATAATTATAACTAATAGTTGTCCATTCCATTTAAATCAAATATACTAGGTAAATTCCTAACGAAGCCAAACGCCACCGCAAAATTTGACGTCAAACTTGTACTATAATACATAGTTGTGTAACAGTATTTCATTGAAGATTCTCGGAACGTGTACGTACATAAATTCAATTAGTTAATTTTATTTAGAACCAGACAAAATTGCATAAAAATAAATAAAAATATCCTGTTTTTTTACCTATATCAGAGTAAATTTTTCAGCTCGGCTAACCACTTCTGTTTTCCTTTACTCAGCCCTCGTGATATTAAGAACATTAACATTTTGCAACTTCTCCCAAGAAGATTCTCTAATGGAAATTTAGAGCAAATATTATTAAATATTGCAATCATTCTTGAAGTTGGGTGTGCGTATACAGTACAGACAGACACTCCATTACTCTTACTAAAAAGATAAGATTAGAAATCACGGGAGTTAACAGAAGTGATAGTAACGTTTGAGTAATAGCTCTAAAGGGATTAATGGATGTGATTCAGATATATAATTCACGGCGAGGTGGCTACGATATCCACCGTGACCGCGCGGGCAGGTGCGGAGTATACACGGTAGTAAAATGCGTTGTGTCGCCGATGTATTGGCATGTATCCGTATGTCCCGGGTCTGCAGTCCACGTTCACGCAAATTAGCCCCTTTTAAGAGTTATAGCCGAGGCACACGGCGCTCGGAGCCGTGACCGATCCATAGGTTTGCCAAAACGAGGATTAATATTGCCTTGTCTCACGTATTACAAGTCTAACAAAACCTATTAATATCACATAAACACTAATGCAATCACTGTATTTTCAGCACGTATTTCGAGAACTATGTAGGTCTAGCGTTCATAAAATTCATTTTCCCAAAAAAAAAAACAAATGTGTAAAGGAATTTGTGTAATAAACCCAAATGCAATTATTCCCTGCCCGTCATCATCATTATTAGCCACAGCATCTAGATAATTGTTGCAGTGCTTGGAGGTTGGTGGGAATCCACATCTGCCTTGATGGCTGTTAAGCCCAAATCGGCAATATGTTGCAACAACGAACGCAAGTCCACCTTGCATTCGCTAGGGGGAGTAAGCGCAACTTTTAGGTAACCTGACATCTCCTGAAAAGCTGCAAGCTAAAGTGGCAATCAACTGCCAAACTAACGACGGCTTGAGGACATAAGTTCTGCAGTGGAGACCGCGTCTTGGTAAACGTCGTGTAGGCCCTGAGGCCAGATGGAATGACGGTATCCGCTGATGGCTGGCAAGAGCTGCATGCTAGTAGTCAAAGATCGATCGGAGTGGCAAACTTTTTAAGAGGTCCTTTGTCCAGCAGTGGACTGCAAGAGGCTGATGAGGAAGAAATATCCCTGTTCATAGAGAGTGAGCTTAAAATGATAATTGTGAAAATAACAGAAACTAAAATATATTTGACATATGTATAGGTATAAGACTGTCTGCTTTGGTCTAGTAGTGTCAAAAAGGATTTGGCAGCTGTTACCAACCAAAAGCAGGCCAAGTCTCGACAACTTTTCTATGATCGATGCACATTGCACAGATGCGGCGTGGAGCCTCGATGGCCGGATCGAATTATTTGGAACTGTTCGAATGCACGCTCTAATGCGGCGCCGTATAACGGTTTGTCAACAATACATAGTACACATATTGTATACAAAAAAAGGTTATTTCCGTCGTTGATCCAGGGTCGCTGTGTGGAAACATGTCGATATTGAATCCCCTAAATGTAAACCTAGAACGTATTATGAGGATGTTTATTATTATGACTATCTGACCGATAAACGATCTGGGTGCGATAATACAATGCTTTGGCTTGAAATATGTAAGTATACGTAAGTGCAGGCAGTTAAACCGAAATAAAGTATCAAGTATTAATTAATATAAGATTTATTGGAAAAAATATATTGTATAGAAATTTGATACAAAAATACTTTTTATAACATAATCCATGAAGAAAAAAACCAGTAAGTAACTAAGCTGGTGGGTAGAGAAATTTATATTTTACCATCGATATAATACATCGATTTACTTTACAGATAATATCGTTTGTAGTAAAAAAGTTAAATAAAAAACCTCGATACAAACCAATAAGTTCAATTTAACTAAAAGCGTAAAAGACTAAGATGTATAGAAGTTTATGGCAACGGATTCTTACTCCATGAATCATGCAGCGAGTGCGCGCCTTCACTTGCATTTTAAAACATTGACGTCACATACCTCAAATTGATACAAACTACACGTAACGTACCTACGTACTATTACGTCAAGGAAAATCTAGCCGATAAGGTACGGAGATAGAGCACAAGGCTAACGAGAATATCCTCTCCACACAATAGAGTGCACCAAGAAAACATAAATACATTCACAGAATTGGTAGTAAATGCCGATTTATCTGAATGCAGTCAAAGATCAATAGTAATTGTAAAGCAGTCGTAAAGGTCGTTAACAGTTGATAGTGGGGCAGTAAAATGTATTTATTTAAAATACGTAGAGATTTATAACTCCTTGTTGACTACGTGACACGGACCGGATAGACTAATCCAAATAGCAGCGGCTCCCAATGCCGTTTCGTCTGAGACACGCTTTATTTTAGAATATATTTGGGAATGCTAAGCGATGGATACACATTAATCTGAGAGACTGTTTTACGAAATCGTGCTACGGCGGCCGCGCTGTCACGCCCATTCTATTATGAAGTTACAGTTTATCAGATAATATTTTGTGTACCTTTCGTGACAAGTGTATGGTTTTTATGTAACTTAAAGCTAACTTATGATATTATTTATTTTAGTTATATTTTGTTTTAAACTTTATACATATAATTAATGTACAATGGCGAACAGGTCAAGCTATACAAAACTGTCAAATTTCCTCAATCGATTTCGAACTCAATGTGTAACAATATAATGTATATAATCGAATGAAGAAATTTGACAGTTTTGTATAGCTTGATGTGTCCGCCACTGCACACGGGACAAACCGCGTTCTGTCCCGTGTACATTAATTATTTATATTTTGTTTTTCGAGAATATCTACAAAATATTTTAGAAATATGTACGAGTAATAAATAGGTTAAATAAGTCCTTAGTATTTCCTTGAGGTAATAAAAATAAAATATAAATCGTCCTACTGCATCTTAATTAAGAACCTTTTTTTTTAAATACACATTAGATGGTGTGTTAAAAGATAAGAATGTTAGCATCAAAATAAAATAAAATTCCCTTACATCCCGACACGTAAGAGGAAAAATGTATAATGTCGCAATGGGAACTGTGTCGAAAGGTGACCGATATACGTCTACGCCATGTTGCAGTGTCACAATATTACTGAAATGTTTCCATGCAAAACAAGCATCTAAATCTCGAAATAACAACGCTACAAATCATTCAGATAAGTGTGTATAAAAATTCTATTTTGATCTAAGCTATTGTAATCATAAAAGACAAACATTATTAATACCCACCTTGCTGACACAAAAACCGTGCACTTGCATTTTAATGAGTACGGAATGTTTGCAATAGTATATAAATGTTGTAAATTATTTGACTACGAAAATAACTAGACCGTATAGCGATGGTAGTTCATTGGATAAGAACGCGCCTTCCATAAGGGGTCGTGGTGCGCTTCCAACCTTCATTTCGGGATTTTTAAAATATGTGCGTATTTCTGCCATAGCTCGGCGGTGAGGTAAAACGGCGCGATGATGCATAGTTTCTGAAACGTGTAACCATGATTCAGTTGGTCTGATTCCTCAGACAGTCGCTTCATTGTAATTACCAGACCTCCCAAATGCTGAATCATGGTCCAAAGAGTACCCAGCGCTCCAGAGCGACAACTTTGTTTAGGTGGAGTACCTAGACCTATCTCGAAGATCGGTTTAATCTGATTAATTTCTACAAATTAGAATCTAAAATCCAATGCACGTTTGGTTTAAAGATTAAGATAGAGAAGGCTGTATAATTTTTTATCACTTTAAATATGGTAAGGCATTCTTATATGAAGGGAATGTTTTTGAAGCAAAAAGAGATTGTAACGCTAATTACCGTCATTATGAAGATTTTAACTACTTGTATCTATTCTAGGATTGCTACTATTCGTATGGATAATCAAAGATGACAAGGCGTTATTAGAAATTGAAAGTGGTTTATCAGCGTCCAGTTGTCACCAGTCCAAGATGCTGTCAGAAAGATAACGGTAATATGGTTCATGTGGTGTCGCGGCCGACGACACGGGAGCGTTAATCTGAAGACGCCCTCTTGAGCCAACTCACTGGTGTTGCCAGCCGGCTCTGGAGAAAACTACGAGTATCCTGAATGGGAAGAAACTAAAACAGCAATCTTCCAATTACGACACGATGACCGAAGAGAAAATCTTTGGGATCTGGTCAATTGCTTAGGTATTAGCAATAAACATAAACAACAAGCCCGTCTTTTAACCATGTAATTAGAGACTTGGGGCAGGGGGACCCCCTACCCCCTGGTGATATTCGGTGATTTTTTCTCGGACCCCCCTCCCCTCTTTGGACCTCACGTGATTAATGGACGGACCCTTTGTGAAACCTATATATTTTATTTCCTCGGGCATCGATGCAACGACTATGACTGCAACCGGTACATAAGAGTTATAGGCACTGACAAAAGAAATACCCTAATACAAGGTATAAAGAGCATTAGGGTTACAGATATACGGAGATGCAAGTGTATGAGCTTAAATTGAAATCCAATACTAGTACTAGTACTATCTAACTAGAGATGATAACTT
This sequence comes from Marasmia exigua, assembly GCA_019059595.1. Taxonomy (NCBI): domain Eukaryota; kingdom Metazoa; phylum Arthropoda; class Insecta; order Lepidoptera; family Crambidae; genus Marasmia; species Marasmia exigua. The sequence continues at coordinate 5,296,327 of CM032478.1, forward strand.
CCGGGAAAGTTTCCTTTTCGACGGAAATATTACTAAAAACTTTCAAAACTTATGATGTTTTGGAACTATACATTTTTGTGACATATTATTGTAAATAAATTATAAATAGATTTTGTTGATTTATTGATTATAAAAGTATAAAAAACCTCTAAAACATTGGAAGTCGTCGGAAGTATTCCTGGATAACTTCCAAAGTTTCGGAAACTTTCGAAGTTTTATCTCTACACCTAACACATCTTTTGTAGTCGTGTAACCTAGAGGCAAACTTACAGGGATATAAAACACCTCAAAATTTAGAAGTAGTAACCTTGTGGGAACTGTAACTCTCATGCATTTATAAGTTGCTGTCATTATTGGTAATGCATTTGGCAGTCCAGCCTACCGATAGCAGCGGCGTCAATACCGTCGGCATTCCAATTATTTCAAGCATAGTTTATAAACGACTAGCTGAGATTAAATGGCTGTTTTTCGTGGTATATTTTAGGAAGTGATTAAGAGACTTTTGTGGCTGTGTGAGACACATGTGCTACGCGCTGAAAGCCTATAAAATTACGGTCGGATTCGAACTAATATTCGTTCTTATCCACTGAGCTACCCATCGCTCTCACAAAAATACAACAATATACAATACAATAATCCTTGATTGTCCTAATTGTGGTTTGGGTACTACATGCCATGTTACTCATACTTCATTGTGTAACAGTTTAGGGAACGTATACATCGACGGTGCTGCCAACTGGTGCCATCAATTTGAATTTTAGTTGCCCTACTAGTCAATATAGTGATGCCACCCAATAGCTAAGGTGACGGGTAGGGCACACTAGCGACGCCAATCGATTTGAATTTTTAGCTATTCATCATCATCATCATCATCATCAGCCCATTTAAGTCCCCACTGCTGGGGCACGGGCCTCCCTCAATCACATGAGGGGTAATTGCCATACTCACCACGCTTGGCAGACGGGTTGGCGAGGGTTTTGATATAAATGCAGAGTTTTCCTTCTCTGGGTGCTGATGATCATGACAGCAGCTTTACCTTAGTCGCCTTTTACGACACCTCGGTAAGAGTGAGGGTGGCTTATTCTACTCTATTTTAGCTATTATACCGGATCTATTTTAAACAATATCTGGTTTACAGACTCTCGGCAAACACTTATACTATTGATTATATAACCATTCTCAGACACGTACGCGAAAACGGACCCAACATTTGTGCATTGGTATTTAATAAATAGTATAAGTGTTTGCCGAGAGGTTGTAACCCCGAAATGGTTTAAAATAGATCCAGTTTAGTGGCTAAAATTAAAATCGATTGGCGCTACTGTGCCCTACCCGTCACCTTAATGGACGTTCCCTATTCCTTAATCAAATGCCAAAAAATTCTAAGTGAAATCATTTTTAGCTAGTAAAAAGACACATTCTACATGACTCACGCCATGATATTTTGCAGTTAAATTAAATACAATATAAAATACAATGACTCGCCGTAATGGTTTTTCTATCAGATGCTATTTTAATTCTTAATGTTTATATACGCTAAGAATTAATTACTTTTACAAATCGTGATAAAAGGCTTACAAGGAATCTTATCGTGATCTATTGATGTAAATTAATTTCGCATACACTGATTAATCAAGTGTTTTAAACGTAAAATTGTTACAAATTAACTAAGTTTTTAGAAATTTGAAAAGTATGTAAACACAAGTGTGTATGATAGAGAAATTACAAACTCCACACATGTAAACAGTCCGAGTAAATGGGTTATATTTCTGCAAACAATAAGAGATCATGCGAACGACGGATGGTCGAATTCGAGCGCACACTTTTTTTTTCTTCAAGTGCATATAATAATATTTAATGATATGACGGTTAAGGAAGACCTCGTGAGGAAACCTGCATTTATGTTGATTAAGAAATTCTAAAGCGTGTGTGGTGAACTCTTCTAACCCGCCGTGGGCTAAATACGGTATTTGACTATTTTTTTTTTATTTTTTTGTAATCAAAAGACCTCTCAATGATAGAAACATCGTTGAAAGAATCACTTGATCTCATTTAAACTACCTGAGATATCACAACTTTAAAATCACATTATTTGGGCAAACCCAAAACGCTCCATACAAATGGCTACTTAGATGTGACGTCACACCTAAGTATGCATTTCATTTGATTTTTGTTTGGTAGCTATATCAAATGTTTCGTTTATGTCAATGGTTCTATTATAATAGTTGGTGCAAATTGTATGGGTTATTCAATGGTATAATTATTTTTTAATAATTTCATACTTTTAAAATGGACTTGCCAATGAATCTTTGAATGAGCATTAAACCCGCTAGACGTTATATTTTTAATTGAGAATTTTTGCTGTTGTTGGCACATATTTACATATATTTTGATAAAATATTTATATTTTGTAAAAAATCTCAAGCTTAGTCAAATACCCTATTGCCAACAAGACTGACGTCCATTCACCCTCCGCGTGAGAGTGGGCATGAGCCACATCAGTGGGCACCTATGATGATCAAACAGCTAATGGGGAGTCAAGTCAGATAAACAAAAAAAAAATTTGCTGATTCAGACATCGAATTACAATCGGGAAAAACATAGATCGATCATACACGCGGGATGGCTAAAATAATCTTGAATATGACGTTGTTATTTTCTTTTCAGATAATGCACACATATCAAAGCCTGATTTATTGCGAGTGGGCGATGATACCACCTCTGAGAATATGTGATGCGCTGAGAAAGAAGTATAAAACCGGACAGTGGATCGTAAAGCAACGAGGTCAAGGTGCGATATAGAACGAGGCCGGTCCCGCTAATTACCCTCCCGCACCGAAGGAACCAGTAAGACAATAAGTAAGCACTACACATTACTGCGGAAAGTTTTGAACGTTGGATTATATGGATTTAAGCATGTTTGTATGAATCCAGAATGAAATAAAATACATACAATATAAGAAAATAAATAAAGTGGTATCCACGAATTCCATTTTCTGCCCAACAAAATATTTAAAAGAAAAGACATCGGTGGTGTTTCCGAACAGATACGACCTGGTGACCTTCAAGAAAAAGGCTTATTCCTTCCTTAAGAGCCGGCAACGCATATGTAATACCTCGGGTGATGCAGATGTCCATGGGCGGCGGTGATCACTAACCATCAGGTGTGCCGTCTGCTCGTATGTCCGTTATAATGTAAAAAAAAAAGTAGACAACATCAAAATAATTTATTAAAATTAAAAACTAAACCAGTATCGGAATTGAGAATTTAGAAAGTATTTAACATAATCAATTAGTCATTGTTTTCTCTTGAATCAACTCTGGCACCCCTGAAGTCATAATATCACAATTCTCAATGCGACGCTACTTACAGAATAACAATAATGTACAAATGTTATGGTTACATACAATCTAGTATAGTAATATGAATAGATAGCATGAATCCAACAAGTGGTTTATATGTGAATTACACAACCAGAGACAGTCAGTGCCAAAATTCTATTTGTAACGACAAACCGAGACGGGGTATATTTAACTGCCACCCATAAACTGTCGAATAGGTACTGTCTATGACAACGCCGAACAAAATGCAATATTGCCAAAGTGAAACCGACGAAGAGGTCCGCCAGTTGGATATAAATCATCCTAGCCGAATGTATCATTTGAAATATTCATATCGGAAAGGAAATGGAATTCCATATTCTAATAAGTACAATACAAAAATAAAATTTACATTCCACTTTGTCAAAATTACACTCAAGCGTCATTCCATAATATTATGTATTTACATACTAAACATACGATTAGATGTAACACCATTATAATAGCTAAATAGGTTTTAAGTACATATTTTAATTAATGTAACATATACATTATTTTTATATAAGCACCCTATTTACCGCAAATTAATTATTTTGTATTTCATTTTATGTAGGTGATACATCTTTAACAACGTAGATACTAATGTCAAATGAATTTACTAACGCAAAAAATACTACAATGTCGACGAAACTAAAATTACCATTAACTCTAGCGAATTCGACAGCAAATACGTCATCTCATCAATAAAGAGATCCCGAAAAACACCTACATTAATAAAAGCACATCATTTCCTCCCATTTTAACTACGTACATAAATAATATTGTGTACGAGTTACGCTTCTGAGAACAATTATGCGTTTGTTTGCGATTCCTCAAAACAAACATTCCGTTCTTGCGCGCGACAGTTACTGCCTACACTAGTAACGGATTCGCCAACGCCTCACCACAAATAGAACCATTTCTTGGATGGAAGTTCATTATTTTTATTAGAGAACCATCTCCGAAACTGAGGAAAATGTTAATAGTCTTGTGACGTGAAAGTAATAGAGGACGCATTAAAAATATTGTCAATAAAATTTAAAGCAGACTTCCTTAGTGCTATTTCAGATACCGTTTTTTTTTCAAGCGTGAGAGATTTTTGTGGCCATTCAGTACTTTATCCACAAGTGTGTATGTGTTGTTGTGGCTGTTTGTGCGTTGAGTCAGTGGCGTATGTCACGCGTGCGGGCCGCGGCGGCCGCGAATGCGCCGGCGCACGTGTGGGCGCCAAGCGCGTAACCGTCCCGGTCTACGAAAACAACGCTTCTGTTACGACATTACCACATACCAAAACAGAGATGAGCGCGGATACGGCAGCAGCTTTTGTAAGTGTGTACTAAAGGACCTAATGTGTCATAAAAGTTAACGCAGCTCCAATGGCACAAGCACAAATACATAAAATGGTAATAAAAATTCATCACCTCATATTGCATGGTGCAGGATTGGTCGTATTAAAAATTAATTAAACTTAACATATTATGTGAAACGATCGTTATAATAAAAATCTAGGTATTCCATCATTTTAGCTTCAGACACCGTTAGTTAGTATAACACATACATACAACCTAAGATAAAAAACCTGCGATTACAAGTTATTAGCATTGCACCACGTACGTAGCGCTCTATACCTAAGGATTTAATTAAATTGCCTCAGTCAGTACACTCACGTGATAGTTTGCCAGTCGTCACGGTTACTGGCGTCAACATTTTGATTATAATTACCAATTAATACGACTCGAGATGTTTCAACACAGATGCAGCGTCGATACTAATTAGTAAAATGATATGTCTTTTCGTTTGTAGTTGAATATTAACAGCAACTTCAATCTGATAATATCTTAGATTAATTCAATGTTTTACTACAAAATTTTTTAATTGTTTTTCATTTTTAACCCCTGACGTAAAAACGACGGGGTGTTATAGGATTAAGTTTGAAAAAATATCCAAATTACAGAGTAAGCTTTGAACTTGCATAACAATGCTGAACAATACAAACTATACCTATGAAATATGATGATACATTATGTAATTTAATTCTGTATCTGTCTGTATGTACCTGTATGTATATGGGAATTGTGATAATATGCAAAATAATCAAGAATTCTATTCTACCTTTAGCTTTCTATGACCTAATTTGTTTTAGATAAAAAGAATGGCAGAAGCCATACTTCTTATTGTATGGAATCCAGCGTTCCTTTTAAAGTCACGCCAACTTTCAAGGGATACAGAATAGTAGTTTATGTGACTGTCATCTGAGGGTAATTAAAACACGAGCGAGATTTTAAAAAACGACCCTTAGCGAGTTTTTTAATAGTATTCGCGAGAGTTTTAATACCAGGTTATGTGCAGTCTCATACACTACTTTATCTACATATATCTTGAAAGAAAGAAATCATACGGAAAATATGTTGACTTTTTTGGCAGCATAAATATTGATAACTTTATCCTAATATTGTCATTTAAGAAATTTTGCTTTTGCATAAAGAGGCAGCTGATGCATAAAGTGCAAAAAAAAGATCATTATGTAAAACCCTAACTTATAAAGCTATCAATATTATAAAGGTGTTTACTTGTGATTTCTTAATTTGAAGATTATGACATGAGTGTAGATAAATATAGTTACTCTACTTTTAGAAATGTTCATTTCTTGGATACGTAAATGGTCTTTATAATTTTCTAGGCACTTGAATTTCAGTCACTTGAGTTAATCAGTGAAGGACTATTTCAGTATTTTTGTATTGTATTCGTTTTTTGTTACCACTAAGATAAGGCAGGGTTTTGATCTTTTTTTACACTCAGAATCACTCAGGCACGTCTTTAACAAAACGATGTAAATATCGTTACAAGATGCGGCAATCATCAATGTTGTTTTATGTTGCCCTAAGTTAAAACTTGGATGCAAGTGGTGAATCACAAATTTCGTCATTATGTTGATATGGCAGTTCTGACAGATATTTTACAATGATTTTATCATATCTGTTAAAATCTTCGTTGGTCAATTAAAAAATGTAAAATGAGTGACGGTCGCCAAGTGCAGTAGCGTCAAATGTTTGTTCATTTAATGCTAATGTAAAAGCGTGTCTGGCCGACTGATACAATTATTGTATCAGCGTGTGAACAGTAAACATGTGGAGTTTATTCGATTACGAGCGTAGCGCGCCCTAAAATTATGCAAGAGACAACTTGCAATGCGAATAATGGTAAACGTACGCCGATGTGCATTTGTTTATGAGCGTGAGCGCAGTTACATAATGTGCCCATTGCGGATCGTTCTGGGCACTATTTATAAGCACTTTCCATTCCCGACTCCGTGACACATATTACTTACTCCAGTGACTAAGGGCGGGCTAAAGATAATTTTCCGCCTTTGCCTTAACTCTGCAGTTAACTGAAGTTTATATGCGCATTAACATTTTTATCATATTCTACTCGGTGTATGTGATTACACAGTATACACCGGTCCCGTTAATTAAATTACCGTAAACTAAGAGTCATTAAGACAAAAAAGAGGTCTCGGCGCTATTGTAGAGCAGTATTGCAATGCTTGTTCTTTTTGTGAACAATTGGTAAGTTTTAGGCATAACCGGATGAACAATATCGAACTAAAGAGTTCTAAATTGTTGATTGAAAAGTTCTAATCTTTTACAACCAAAAAGGAAAGCCGTTAATAATATGGTTGGCCGCCATTAGTTGTAATTAGCCTATATATGGAAGAAGTAGGATAAAAATATGAACAAATAGCATGGTTACGTAATATGATGTACAGTTCAAAATATTCTAAGTATACAAAAGATTTCCAATATAAATTATATCAAAAAGATATTACTTTTTAGCTGATTTTCTATTTAAAAATTAGGTAGAGCTTCAACACTACTAACCAAGGCTCCCTTATAAACACTTATACGGATGATAAGAAAAAGTTACAAATCACTGACTTGGTAAACCAAGTGAAGAAGAAAAGAACATAAAAAACGGACATAGACATTGAAATCCTTAAGAATTAGTTATATAAATAATAACGAAACAACAACATAAGAAAGAAAGACCATCATGTAATAATCCAGGAGTAAAACGCATGTTAACACCAAATCATTAGAGTAAAATTAGCGCCGCACATCGACACACGGTGATTACAAGTAATTTGGGAGGCAGTGGTGGTCTTCTGCTCATTAGTTCGGTTGGGAGGTGACAACAACAAACCACGTGTAGCAAGCTGTCAACGCAACACGCACGGACCTAACTCGCAAGCACACTGAAGCTTAATTTGTTAAAGAAACTCCAAACATCTGTCATATCAGTCCAGTTTGACCAGCCCAGCTGGTAGTGTTGTAAGCAAACCTTTCGAAAAGTAATTAGTTATCAAGTCCTGCGGCGCAAACCGAAATGGATCATACCGTCGCAGTGCCTGCAGCGCTTGGGCTCCGGGGGTGCGAGCTCTTCGCCGAGTTCCCGGTGTCGTACCGGCATGGCGGCGCATCCCGCGCCGGCGCCGCCACCACCCGTGCGTCAGTGCGTGTGCGGGCTCGCGCGCTCCACCTCGGCCGCTCCTGTAGCGGCGGCGGCGTCGCGGCTGCCACTGAGCCTGAGCACGCGCCGCCCGCCCCGGCCGATAGGCGGCGCCCGTTCCCCGAACTATTTTGGGCGGCTGTGAGTCATGGCTCAAACGGCCAGCGGCGCCCGCGCAGCGCAGCCTCGGTGCACCGCTGAAGCCTACGTGCTAACTTGCACACCTTCTGACGTAGGTATATGCCTTTTTTCTTTAAAAGTCTTAGATATGTGTACCTATACATATCAGAATTTCAAGAAATTTAATCATAGTTTATTTACTTTGCTAATCCGCGGATTAAACGAACTACAGCGATCGCTCAAACACAGTACTGCATTGAAGCCTTTAATATGGCACGCCTATGGATGAGGTTCCGTCTGTGATTTACACCTATTTTTTTAAAGGAAATAAGAATGTGCTTAGGTAAATAAGATATGATTTTTTTTTTGTGTCACTGGTGGCAGACGAGCAGACGGATCGCCTGATTGTAAGCGATTGCCGCCGCCCATGGACAGTATAGTCACAAGCGTGCTGCCAACCTTTAAACCCCCCTTTCCCCCGGATTGGGCCTCCGGTACCCTCACCCACACAGCGAAACACAGCACAGTGCTGCTTCACGCCGGTTTTCTGTGAGGCCTTGGTATCACTCCGGTCGAGCCGGCCCATTCATGCCGAAGCGTTGATTGTTCACTTACTCCCCCTCTCCTCATCTTAGCGTGTAAGTCCCGATTGCGTATTCAGGATTTGGGGAGTCTGGTAATTACAATGAAGCGACTGCCGTCTGACCTTCGCAACCCTTTAACAAAGGTATCAGACCAACTGAATCATGGTTACACGATTTAAAAGCTATCCGAAACGTGCAGATTTCCTTGCGATGTTGTCCCTCACCGCCGATCTAATGGTAGAAATTACACACATAGATTTAAAAAATCCAGAGGTATTCCCGGATTCGAACCACGACGAGCCAATTCCAGCATGGAAGGCGCGCTCTAATCCACTCAGCTACCATCGCTCATTGTTGATTGTTCACTTACTATGGAGCAATAATGTCCCAGCATTCAAATGTAAACCCTCTATTAGTATTCAAGGAGACATTATATTACAAGCAAGATTCGAACTGTTACGAATTCAATTCAAATCATCTTTATATCAATATTACAAGGTAAAAGTGACACCTTTTTATTGTAAATTGATGATTATTTAATTTTATTTATTAGTACAACCAACAAGGCACGCACTGCATTAGTGTTAAGGTGACGGGTAGGGCACACTAGCGACGCCATTCGTTTTTAATTGTTAGCTACTAAACCGGATCTATTTTAAGCAATTTCTGGGTTACAACCTCTCGGCAAACACTTATACTAATTATTAAATAACCATGCACAAAAGCGGACCCAACATTTGTACGCGAAAAATTGATTCACGCTAAAAGTGGCCGCTTTTGGCGGTAATCAATTTTTCGCGTACAAAAATGGACCCAACATTTATGCATGGTCAATTTATAAATAATATAAGTGTTTTCCGAGAGGTTGTAACCCCGAAATTGTTTAAAATAGATCCGGTATAGCAGCTAACAATTTAAAACGAATGGTGTCGCTAGTTAGGTCGCCTTAAGTCTAGCTCAGAAGCTAATTCAACTATGCATCTATCAGTTTGCACCATTCAAATTTTGGAACAGAATTTTGTTGACATCAATTTAAGATCCGTAATGATTATTGCTATGAAACCACTGACAATCACTTTGAATCCTAAACAATGATGAAACAATGTTGAATTAGAACTATATCGTATATTTGTTCAAATAATAAATATGTAAATATCAGGATAAATATTTTATTAGACAATTTCATGATTATTCATATTAAAAATAAAAACAATATTTACTTACAGTGTCCATTGAAATATAAAAGGTAACAGTGACCTTAAGTTTGGTTTTTAACTATGCAAAGCAAACTGAATGAATAAAATTACAGTTGTATACCATCTCATAACAATGTTATCATCACACAACAAGTTGACTTCATAAGTATACAGTGCCACTCCTATGTGATAAAATTTTATATGAATACTGATAATAAGTATTCGTGTAAAATTTTAATCGTACAAGCAATGACCAATTTAATTATATTAATTTTTGTCTTTCTGCTAGGCATTATTTTATTTACCCAAAGATAACATAGTATAGTATAATAAGGTAATAATAAGGTTAACAGTGGGAGAGCCACGCTTCGGCATGAATGGGCCGGCTCGACCGGAGTAATACCACGTCCTCACAGAAAACCGGCGTGAAGCAGTGCATGCGCTGTGTTTCGCTGCGTGAGTGAGGGTACCGGACGCCCAATCCAGGGGAAGGGGGTTAAAAGGTAAGCAGCGCACTTGTGACACCACTGGTGTTGCAGGCGTCCATGGGCGGCGGTAATCGCTTACCATCAGGTGATCCGTCTGCTCGTCTGCCACCTATATCATAAAAAAAAAAAAAAAAAAAAAAGTATTTGACTATTTTTCAGAGGAGTATTTGCTCTCAGTAGAGATTTTTAAAAATCATTAGTCACATAACATACTATAATTTATTGAAATATAATAATTCAATGTACATCAAAATCAGGAAAATGGTTAGAATGGCTGGCAACCAAGTTTGATAGAATAAGGTACATGGCAATATTACTATCCTCAATTGTAGAATTTATAAATTATTATAAACATCTCTTAAATATTTATGTGAACCAAATCATTCTTGCACTAATATTTCTGAAGCTATTTGATTACAACCTTAATGCTGTCAAATAAAACCAATTTTGTTTGTTTATTTGCAGCAGCAAAACAGCTCACTATCTACAGATTCAGGTCTGGCAGAGTAACTCTTACAAATGTACAATAATGTCCCACCTACACTTTTATTTATTATTAAAATAGGATGAAATCTATTTCATTACTAGAGTAGGTAGTTGAATAAAGTCTAAATAAGAGGAGTTTTATGTATAAGTACTAAATCACTATTTCTACCATTAAATTACTTAATTTAATAATTAGGATAATCACTATCCCCAAAGTAATATTATTCATCTATAGACATCAGACAAAGCTAAATAAATAGCTGTCTTGTTTAAAATAAAGATGTTGATATGTTAAAAAGTTAATTTTACAGAGACCATGGCCACAAAGATTCTTAACAAGACAAAATAGGTAGGTACTAAGGAAAGTACTTACCTACCGAATTATTTCATTACTTTTAATGGTTGTGCCAAGATTGTATTTACCAGTGACCATAGCATTAAGTTCTGTTAAATTGCATTAAAGAGTACGTATCTAATGCATTATAATATACTCAACATTATTAGGCTAAGTGAATGAGTTTATCATAAATAAATAAGTTTTGCAGTGGTTATGAATACATTCCTTACAATAAAAAGATTGTGGTAAGCAAGTTTAATTTGATCATCATCATCAATCACTATACTTAATCAAGTACTAGAAAGAAAAAAGAAAAAAAAAATATTTGGACACAATTAAAAATTACAGGTACATATTAAATAACAGAACTTAAAATTTTACAGTAGGCAAATCAATACAGGTGTACAAGTAAGTATATGTGCCCAAAATGGTATCCACTCAGCATGTGTTAGCGACTAGAGTAGGAGCCGCTAACACTGATTTTCAGTGGAACCAGTTATTATTATGAGGGGCTAAAGTGACATGTATTATTAAAAGAAGTAGACAATTTCTCATTCCAAATATAAATGGCTCATTCACAAAAAAATAGATGATAATATTAAAATATCTTAATAAGTAGGCATAGATATTTTATAAATATATGGAGAGTTAATATATATTATTAGAATACGTAAACATATAATTTTAAATTTAATTTATATATAATGTTTGAGTAAGTATGTAGTGGTAGAACAAATTTATAAAGTAAAATTGATAGATATTATGTACAATCTACTTTAATATTAGTAATATTATAATGTTAGTATTTATTTTTTAAATTAATGCCTGCCTAAAATTAGGAAATCTGTTCCTCAAATAGGAATTTCTTAAATTTTAATTTAAAAGATGCAACAGTGTGTACTAAATGACCATATTATTCTCATAGATAATTCAATGAAGGTAGCGTAGGTATAACAGCAAATTGCAGTCTACAGTTGATCAATATAATGTTCTAAAATAGATAACTTTATAATGCGCAGTGTCTGGTTACCGCATAATACTGTGACAGTTGGGACTACTTCAACATTTATTAGTCTAATGAATCGAATTTTAAAATTACCGTGAATGCTATTGAGAATATTTTATTATTACTCGTATCATAGTAAAGATAGAAACATAGCCACATTAGTAATATTATGAAAAACAATATCAAAACGAAACAGATTGAAAATATAGCAGTGGGCGGCTACATAAAAACTTACCTTTGTATACAATAGTGCTAATATTGGTAAAAATCCAACAAGTAATCAAACTTTGTCAAGTATGATCAAATTCACTGTAAATCCGTTACACCACGTCACTGAATTTTATAAGTGCACAAAAGTAGAAATAAATAGACGATCTCTGCATACTTCTCTGCCATTTTGAATTTTTAAGAAGATCTGTCTCATTGACATTATTAGAACACACTAAATTTGACAGTTAAATGGCAAATCATAGAGGTTCACAATTTCCATACTTTTCGATGATTGGCTAAAATTATGACAACCAATACCACTCAACCTTTCGTTGCGTGAGTGGCACGATTTTTTTTTGTAATATGGTTGTACAGACCCAGGGTTTTAGCCCCTTTGATGATAAGGACAGTTCGCGCCAAGAAAGAAGTCCCGCGGCAAAACACTACAAGGAAGTACGGCGGAACAAAAAGTTTAGATTCCGTGTGTTTATAATTTCAAGTATTCACAACACAACCCAATGTTGACGGCGAGTACGGCGACTGAAGCGTGCTTTTCACGGGACCTCTTTATATTTTTCTAGTATGCACTTCAGGCACTTAATTGACATTGACAGATGGCGTTGTACACAGTTTTTTCTATGCGAAAATCAGCATTAGTTCCGACTTTTGCCACGTGCCAAATAACCGTAGGTCCACTTATATACGTCAAGAAATCCGTGCATGTTGAACAAATGTTTGTTATAATTCCCATGTTTTATACAGTCTGGTCCAGTTTCAGTGGTCCAAAATTATTTTATTTTATAGATGCCTCACAGGTTCCAACAAGCGCATCTGAAACATCAAGGAAATCCTATAATGATATTATGCTTAGACAATGTCTAAAATATTATGTAGGTATACGAGGAAAAACATATTTTACGGCCAGACGAGATTTAAAAAAAAAATCATAGTTGGGCCAAAATAATAAGCCACATTTTTTGACACTTCAACAAAATGGACAACATTTCAAAATTGCTAAGCTCTGAAACAAAAAATACCATTTCTTTATTTACTTTTCCGCTGCGCGAATATATATTTGTTAATTTTTTATATTGCTTATTTACTGAGAAAAAAATTAAAAACTAAAAAACGTAAGATGACGTCATCGGACGGCAGAATGTAAAATATTTCTTTGCTTAGCACATTATAGTTTTAAATTTACGAAATGCCAGGAGCCCAATTCTCGGGACGTGCGATAAAATGTCGTATTTTCTGTAATGTCACTTTTCCAATGTCGTACGAAAATGTCACCAAAATGTCACAAAAGTAAAAAAACTCTATTCTCGTGCCCATGCGACAGTAAAAGTCACTTTCATAGAGAATGTGGCCCATATCATTTCCGCTAATACGTTCCATTTTGTTGATTGACACAAATATACAATCGAGAAATCTTAATGTTTATTGTTAAAGTATTAATTTAACATTTTCTAGCCTTTTTATATCAACAGTCATTTTCATTTCTATAACATCATAATTATCATAACTGCTTTAAAATACGATTAAAAAAGACGAAAAAGAAAATTGATTTTATGAAATTGTAATTCCGTTACACCGACCGAAAGTCAAAAGATTTCTTTTCAGTCTGTGGCAAAAAGAGATAGCAACTGTGGCAAAAAGACGCGTTAAAAGAAAAAAAATTAAATAAAGAATTTTCTTTGTTTACACTGATCTTGTTACTGAGATAAAAAGGCTTAATGACGAATATTTAAAGGTATGTAGGTAATACTGGTGAAAATTTCTTCCAATTAAAGAAAATATAAGAAAAATTGAAATTCTCAGCTAAACAATCGTTCACACAGAGAATCAATCATCTTCTTAGTTTGTGCAGTTAATTTAAACTTGTTATGTGATTTGAACAACCAAACGTCAATAAACAACAAAACGCGAAACGACTCAAACGTCACGTTGAATTGGAGAAATATCACCAAAATCACCGTGATACTTCATATCGTATGGTCAAGACCATACGATACGTGTCGCACGAAAATATGTGACATATGTCACCATTCGACATCGCGAGAATAAGCAAAAACGTTTTCATACGATATCCGCCATGTTTTGTTGATATATGTCGTATGATGATAAATGTCACGAGCCCGAGAATTGGCATGACATGACATGCAACTGTCAAAAAAAGACAACTTGTCAACGTTGAATGAATGAATGACGTTGACAATGTAGACACTAGTATTATTTACTTTTGACAGTAGCACCTTTTTTTTATTAAAACAAAGACAAGCAAAGGAATATCGCTGTATTCAGCCGTCCGATGACGTCATTTGGCGCTTACGTCTATTTAGAATATAAAGAATTTTAATAATTATTTTATCCATGAAAATGGCCAAATTTTGAAAAAAGAAAAAATATGGGTCTGCTCATTTTATGTCTATTATCATATAAACAACAACAACATGAGCTTGTAATGACCTTCATAGAATATATCAATCTTTCTATGTTAAACGTGTTTCCGAAACAATGACCTCAAGCCGCCTGCCCACAATAGCAATTTTAAAAAAGTAAGGGGAAATAATCCAGAGATCTAGAAGGTATTGGGCTTAGACAAGTATTGGGAATGTTGTTATAATAAAGCAAATAGAATTATTTCTGATATTTTATTTAATCGTCTCCCTGTTTCTCGAAGGTTGCCGTACTACATAGCCGTTGAGAATTGGTCATTTTCCTCTAGATGGCGCTAGTACTGACTAGCTGACTGATGCCTCTATCTCAGTATATACACACCTTTTTTAACCGTCTTAGGTATTACACAATATTAAAAAGAACTCTGTGACCATAGAGTAACTTAAATACTGTCTGTGACCGTCTTACTCCCTTATCGAGAGAATTATACTGATGAAAACAAACATTTTCCCTCAAGAAACATAGGGTCTTATCTGAGAAAAAAAAATCGTCTTCCCCTTCCCTTACCAAAGTAATCAGCTGATTGGTGCAAATTGTATATGGGGGGGGGGGGGGGGGGAGGCATTTTTTTCTAGAAATTAGACCCTATGTTCCTTGGGGGAAAATGTTTGTCGATAAGGGAGTAAGACGGTTAAAAAAGCACGGTGTATAAGTTACCCAAAATATATTATAATACTCTTTGAAGTTACCTATGTTTGCGACTGCGTCAGTTTACGTGACGGGGTCCTAATTTATGCGGTCATAACATACATACACGAGGGTGTTTCATATTTGTTATTTGTGGTCTTTATGCATTTGAAAGTTTTATAAAAAAATATATGATACTGCGAAATAACCACTGACACAAAACAACAGATGTGCTTGTGCGGAAATCAAACCCGCGACCCTCCACCATCGCAAGGTCTACTACTATGAGTACCTATTATCTAGCTAGTAGGTATTACTCTTGAATTTTAAGATTTCAAAGAACTTACAGATCTTACATGTCCCTTTCATATTGTGATGTCTTTGTGTATGTTTTGTTCTGTCTTGTTTTAGATGTTGCTTGGTGAAAAACTCAATTAAAAAACATCAAAAGGATTTAACTCGCCATACCGGTCAATAACCATTAAATTAACGTGTCACTCGACATTGGCAGAGTTATTGTGTTCGCCGTAAGCAAAACACAGTAGCAGCCATAAAGAAAAAAAATACAAAATGCGATCTAAAGTTATTACCGTACTAAAGGTCATGCCATCTTGTTCAAGCACTCAATGTTAAAAAGGGCTGGCACGAGTTTAGTTCCAGAACAATTCTTAAACGCTTTTTATAATAATAGGGAAAGTGTCTAGGAACTTGACATCTGTATGTCAGTTTAGTTCACATAATTAAAAATCAGAGTTTAAATACATACATATTTCAGCTGAAAAATAGAGTTACTCTATGGAAGCAAGTTTGTTTTCACAAAGTAGAAGATACCATGTTTGCTTTCTTTAAATCCATTTATTTAAAAAAAGTTATATTCCGTGTATTTTATTTATAATTTACAATAGTTAGCTAAAATACATTGATGTCATTTTTGGGTATTATGTCACGCCCATAATATGGAATGAAAATTAATAAATTAATATTTACATCATTCACAATGGACAACATTTCAAAATTGCTAAGCTCTGAAACAAAAAATACCAATTCTTTGTTTACTTTTCCACTGCTCGAATATATATTTATTAATTTTTTATATTGCTTATTTACTGAGAAAAAAATTAAAAACTAAAAAACGTAAGATGACGTCATCGGACGGCAGAACGTAAAATATTTCTTTGCTTAGCACATTATAGTTTTAAATTTACGTAATGCCAAACTCATGACATGTAACTGTCAAAAAAAAGACAACTTGTCAACGTTGAATGTATGAATGACGTTGACAATGTTGACACTAGTATTATTTACCTTTGACAGTAGTACCTTTTTTTTATTAAAACAATGATAAGCAAAGGAATATCGCTGTATTCAGCCGTCCGATGACGTCATTTGGCGCTTACGTCTATTTAGAATAAAAAGAATTTCAATAATTATTTTATGCATGAAAATGGACAAATTTTGAAAAAAAAAAAAATATGGGTCTGTTCATTTTATGTCTACTTTCATATAAAAAAACAATATGGACTTGTTAAAAATTTGAAATGTTGTCCATTTCACACGATCTTGTCGCCACGGGCGTAGCCAGGGAACATTTATAAGCACGCCTCTGCGTGTGGCATAACTCATTCACCTTTACACTAAAAAATCTTGAAACCTAATTCTGGCTAAGCCCGTATTGATCGCACTTTACAGACGGAGACAATGGTGAGGTGACTTTTACAAAATATAATATTGATGGATATTCGAATTTTGTACAGAGATGTACATAGAATATAATGTACGTTTAACTGCCGCACTCAAAGACGTCAAATTAACTTTAAAGGTTACTTATGAAAAAATATTGACACTTATTTCCATACGCATAAAGACTTTCCGTAATTAAGTTAATACACATTTAGTTTAGTTGACGTCTCTGAGTGCGGCAGTAACAGTATTAATTTAGCGTTTAATAAATAAACAGCACCCTGATTTGGTGGCGTATACTATTATTATAAATAATAAATAAATTAAACTCTGATATGTATGGACTAATTGACAGATGTTAATGTGTCATCCCTATACAGACCCATAGAATTATAACAAGACTAGAATGATAGTTTATTGCTGTCACCTAAAATTTGAAGCACAAATTTGGTTCTTCAAGTTGGCACTGTGTACGTAGTGTCAACATCAAAATCCTAATTAATCCTAACTAAATTAATAATCCATACATTAATGAATAAATAAGAGCTACCTACTTATTTTAATGGTTATCAGGGTGAGTTTCAATTCGTGTAACATGTGGACCCATGTATTGCACTGTCAGAAACACATCAACCTACATAAAATTATTAAATGAATAAAGTCTTGCGTATTTATTTTTTAACATATAAAAGTTCCGGTACCCGCACTCAAGCAGCGAAACACAGTAGAGACACTGCTTCACGGGGTAAACATCAGTAGCAACGTATGAAATTAATCAGTCGTAGCAATCAAATCTTACAATAAAGTTGAAATGGGGAAAAATGTTTTTTTTCATTATCAGGTAACACTGAGCATTTTAATAAATCGTTTGTATTTTTACCTTATAAAACACAACATACTACGAAATATTGAAGGCTTGCCTGTGAAAAGTGAATGTTATTACACTTCTTATGCTTTTTCGAATCATTTTGACAAATTTTTTCCGCACATATCAACATAGTAAATTAATTTTTGCGAGATGCGTTTGACAGGCATTGCCATTAACGACTACGGAGCGATCCGGGCGTTTGGAGCCGTACGGCTCTATTTGAGCTTCAAATTGAGGGCGCAGACTAGGTTTCTAGTCTTGTTATTATTCTATGTACAGACCGACCAAGACCAGAAGGCACTTCAGTGACATTGTTTTAAACGTTTTTTCTATGCGAAAATGTCAAAACAACATCAGTTCCGACTTTTGCCACGTGCCAAATAACCATGATCGGACTGTGCATGCTACCGTGCCGTGCAGGCTACTTTTGACTGACGCAAAATGTATAGGAACTTGACATTTACATTTGTCAGTTAAATTCACATAATTAAAAATCAGAGTATACAGATAGTTCAATCCACGAAGACGCGCCCCACCCTTTCTCATTATCGCTTACAAATTAGCAATGACTGCAATGAGTGCTCACGCACACTATGATAAATTGACAGAACGTCACGGGGTAACTGAAAAGATGCTCTGGTTGAATTTTAACTCTCCGCGCCTCCCACTCACCCGTCATGCCCTTGCCCAAAAGTGGTGGGGCTCGTCTTCGTGAGTTGAACTATCTGTAACAGATAATATCTCGAAAACACATATTATGAACTATAGAAATATAACATTTGAACAAGTAAGTAGCTAGTATGACGCCAGATTTAAAACAATATTTGGGCAACACTAGATGATATTTTAATATAATGGCTTTGGTTGAAGTTTACCTATTGTTCACAACGTTTTGCATGATTTGTAAATAAAAAACAATTTTAATATTATTTATCATTTACATAAGTTTGATATACTTACAGGATAAGTAGTACCTGCATTATAAAAAGGGTGGACTTTGAAATTTCTTATTAGTTGATTAATAAGTAAATGCTATTTTTTCAAGTTTATTTTCTAAATTTAGGGCACATGTGTTAGTATTTTTACATAAGCAATAATTTTTTAGGAATACATATTGCTTTTATATGAAAATATGGACATTTATTTTCTGAAAGAATTAATTACACAACTTCAACTATCCCCATTGCGTGAATAACTTCCTAACATAATAGGCGGGTAAACATGGAAAAGATCATAATAATAAATACAGATCTTATATACATACAAAATAATTATTATCATTTACTAATCTCAAATTATAGTTATATGGAAATGGTTGTAAGAATAATGGAAAGGTGAATTCATATTTATAAACCTTCATTACCAAAAACCTATTTTAAGGATTTAATACCTACCCAAATGAACTCAACTGAATTTTAAATTAATATTAAACATGAATATTAATATCTCCTGTATGTACTGAACACATAAGACAGGAGAATTTAAGGAGATTGAACTAAAGGAGATTCTTTAGTTCAATCCTCGCACTTTCATATACATATTTTTGGTCCAAATATGAAAGTGTCGGCCAAAATATTTTTTTTGCTATATTCTGTTAGGACTAGTCCCCCTGCTGTTCAAATGTCAAGATTGTAAAAACAAAAAAAAAGATTTTGTTAGTTAATTCACTGAAAATGCATGAAGATGTTGATTTTTGACCTCAAATAAAACCGAGCATATAAGGAGCATACAGCTTACCTGCCATTAATATATACTCAGGGGGACAAGTCCTACAAAATACAGCAATTTTTTTTCTGGCCGCCATTTGGACCAAAAAAGAGGATGTCTTTTATATTGGTTTACCTTTAAAAAACACACACAATGTGAATATGTATACAAGTCTCGGCACGAATGTCTAGCGGTGACCTTGAGTGCACAGAAATGAATTTTAGTATAAGTGAGCTATTTTAGAAGCGAGCCAACATTCCCACTATTTACGTCGACTGCTAGAGTTACGTGCTGGGGCTTACTCTAATTTCTGCGAACTAAACTAACAGATGCAAATGTCAATTTCCCATAGGTTTTAACCATAGGCTTAACCAGTTTTAACATTTTGCATATCTAAAAAGGAGCAAATATTTAGTTCGCATAATTTATAAATCAGAGTGTAGGTAGGTACAGATTTCTATTATCTGATATAGAAAGGTAGGCAATTAAAATTATTGCTATATGTAAAAATGCCTCTGTTTCCTTAAACACTGTGAAGAGAAAAGTGGCAACTACTTAACGGCGTTTAAAGTGAACTGACATACGAGACATCTATTTTGAAGCAAGGCATATCTAACAAGACCAAACCAATAAATATGTTGACTAGATATTGCAAGGATATTCCTAATAATATAATCACATGATTGACCTGAATTGTTTGATAAATATTGAAATGTTTACACTTTTACGTTTTATAATACGAAGTTGATTAACAAGTCCTTACGAAATTTCTACGCCAAATAGCGCCACAAACAGACTATTGTGATTTCTATGAGCATACGTCTAATTTAACAAATGTAACAATTATAATAAGGTATCATAAGTTCTAAAATACATCTGCTTTGTGGCGATTGTCGGAAACTTTATGTAGCCTAATTTATATACGGACAGCCACATCAATGTTCACAAAATCTGTCAGATTTCTTCAATCGATTGTGAAAAACGTTTGGTTCAATATACTGAGGGACAGCTGTTAAAACTGTATGTATGGCTGTCTGTACATTACTGCGTTAGGCCCAGTTATAACATTACCGAGAAAATGGCAGTACATACTTGCCTTTTAACTTGAAACCTGAACTAAAAATGTGCATGCATCTGCATTTCACATAAGCGAGACATTTTGTAATAAATATTATCTACCAAATGCCCAGCAAATAAATCAAAATATAATAAAGTTCAACATTTCGATTTCATGTATTTTATATAATACAATACTTACATATATTAATTTAATAAATACATTGTTAATTCCCTAGATAGCACATTGAATCTACACATATATTTTTGGTAAGAGTGGATTTTCTAATGATGGAATTCTGTTGAATTATTTTTATGTTCGCAGTCGCCATTCTGTTTAACGTGCTCTTTCACGTGGTCGTTCTGTATTGATTTCATCATGCTTAATTCCTTCTTTTCTTTACGAGAATTTCTCAATTCAAATTCGAGTCTGTGACGTATTATTCGTTGAACGATGTCATCTGTGGTCATGGTGTTGCCAGAGTTTATAATCTGTAAAAGCAATCATTTTGATATTAATAATTCGTTATCGTATTTATTTTTATTATAATATGTGCCTGTTATTTTTTATACAATGAGAACGAGAGAGAATAGTAAAGGACACTTATATTATTACGTATATTAGCATAATACAAAATGCTTATGTAATTTCTACTTTATAACAATCAGAAAAAGTATCAGAAAATCTCTTCTATCGTAAAGGATCACGTCATAAAAATCAGTAACATGAAGGTAACGGCTTATATGACTAATATCAGCCACGTTACGTTGTGATTGCGCGATTAATAATTATAAATATCCAAAGCGATAACTGTTTACTTTGCATAATGACTCTTATTTTACGCGCATTACTAATCCACACTCAGTATGATATTTTGTAATTTTACGCTTTAATTAAATATAATCTAATCACGAGCGTGGCGTAATGTTTAATCGATATCGCGACACGTGTTTTCCTAAGATGTATTTACTTGTTTGTTTTTACTATATCTATGTAAATATGAAACATGGGATGCATAGAAATGGAAAGTACCTCTATTCATAAAGTTTTAGATAAAACTTTATGGGGTCACTAACATTACTAAGGGTCGATTTGACCAATCCTATTATGTGGATAAATCTGTGGTATAACGTCAGACTTGTACAGAATTACAGCGGTATCCCATAGATGTAGTATCAGAATAAGGTTGGTCAAATCGGCCCTTTTTGTCTAAGGACCATAGGGTACAAATATAAAATAAATACCACCTTCCCCCACAAATTGAATCAATCCCAAGATCACTTTTGTATGGGAAGGTTTTTTTGAGATTAGTACCAATGTCCTTGGACGAAAATGATTGTTATCATCCATGTATAATGATTTCGTGAAGTTACTAAGACGATAAAAGCACTGTGTACCTACAGCATAAACAAGTTATAGTAGATAGATCACTTGGCGATTTTGTTGGCCGAATAACAATAATTGAAACTAATGATTTTAGGCCAAAGGAGCCTTGTTGTGATGAACATGGCTTTTCAGTTTACGATTTTAGGCTAAGTGCCCCACCACACGCAGCAAAGGATGTTGCCTATTATTATTGACTTTTCAAACGGGGAAACAAGGCCGTGACATATTGAGAATAAACATCCCATCCTTTAATGACAATGATTGTTATAAAACAATAACTTCGGTCGACGGACTTAAGCTTTCTATCCTATCCCTAGAAATTCTCTTACAAATTGTTTGGTTAATGTAAATAGCAGGATTTAACCCAAAGGGACGTACAAGCATGCGAACTACAATAAAGGTGTAATGAGCAATACTAGGGTTATTGCTTACATGCATCTGTTTGGATTTCGCGTTACAAATAAGTAGACAGAAGGCCTAAGGTTCTAGCCTAGCTGACATTGATATCGAAGTTCGTTGACCTAAGCGCCAGGCCGTATATCAATCAATCAATGACCGTGGGAGAGCTAAGCTTCGGCGTGAATGGGCCGGCTCGACCGGAGTGATAGAAAACCGACGTGAAGCAGCACTATATTATTTCGCTGCGTGAGTGAGGGTACCGGAGGCGCATTCCGGGGGAAAGGGGGGTTTAAAGGTTGGCAGCGCACTTGTGACTGCACTGGTGTCGCGTTTGTCGAATCGCTAACCATCAGGTGATCTGTCTGCTCGTCTGCCACCTATCACATTATAACAATAATAATAATAATTCTCACAACATCTCATACATTGACCTGATTCCGTACTAAGTAGCTTAGGCACTTGTGTTACAGATATCAAACAACAGAGGAACACAAATATATACTTAAATACATATATTACACCCAGACACTGAACAAACACAAGTGTTCAATGCACGAATGTTTGTCCAGGGTGGGGATCGAACCCACGACCTTTGGCGTAAAAGGCAGGGTCACTATGTACCAATTGCGCCATCCGGTCAGTCACATTAAAAAGATATCAACCAATCAATCAATATTTTATCTTATCGTGTCTCTCCCGTACATGTTCCGTAATAACCTGTCTTTGTCTCACGCCAAGAACACTTTATGTGCGTAGGTTTATAGCGCAAAGCAGGTAGATAGCCGGCGTTTTGTGTAAAAAAAAAATCACCTTCCCATACAAAAGTTATCAGCACCGAAATCGATGGAACGTGAATGAAAATGGAAGTAATCAACGCCGCCCATGAACTGGATGTAGATGGTTGGCAGTCTTCAATTGTGCGTTTCTCAAGAAAGAATAGATGATCCGTCTGTTCGTCTGCCACCTATCACATAAAAAAAACTTTCTACCTCGTACAACAAAACTGTGGAATGAACTATCGCCTGCGGTGTTTCCGGACCGATAAAACCTGCAAACCTTCAAGAAAAGAGCGTACTCACTTTTAAAAAGGCCGGCAGCGCACCTGTGACGTCCATGGGCGGCGGCAATCGCTTACCATCAGGTGACGTCCGCTCGTCTGCCCCCGATATCATAAAAAAAAAATGAACATCCGCTCTTCTCTTGAAGGTCTTTAAGTCGTATTCGTATTTATTAAGTCGTAGTGGTATTTTTTTTTTTAACAACATCACATACATTGATTTCACTCCGAGTTAGGTAGCTCAAGCACCTGTGTTACGGATATCAAAATCAACAGTGGGATTACTAATAAATACATATAATACTTTTCTTTTGTAAATACATACTTATAATACATAGCAAAAACCCAGACCAATACAAACAAACATGTTTATGCACACAAATGTTTGTACTGTGCGGGGATCGAACCCGCAACCCTTGTATCAGAGGCAGCGTTCACTACCACTGTTCCAATCGGGTCGTCTGTATTGTTAGTCGTGATAGTATGGGAAGGCAAATTTTCAGATCCTATGTTTCTTGGGGAAGAATTATTGTTTTCATTAGCATGATGCCCTCGTGTTATACGCCTCTTTGGTTTAAAGCCCGCGATATATCCAGCTGGCTCAAGCTCACCTTGAAGCAGCCTCGTTGCTTCGGCACCTTGTAGGGGTCGGAGCCGTCGGCGTCGGGCGCGATGGCGGTGAGGCCGTGGCACACCACCTTCACGCGGAAGTGGTCCATCAGCTCGGCGGTCACGCTGTACGGCGCGCCGATCACCACTTCATGTACGTACTGAAATAAAAATAATAAATCCCATATAATAACCGTGGGAGAGCCACGCTGCAGAATGAATGGCACGGGCCGACCGGAGCGGTAGCATGGATATCCAAATGAGTGAGGGTCATCGTCATCGTCAGCCCATTTAAGTCCCCACTGCTGGGGCACGGGCCTCCCTCAATCACATGAGGGGTAATTGCCATACTCACCACGCTTGGCAGACGGGTTGGAGTTGGTTGAATGAGTGAGGGTATTGGAGGCTAAATACTTAATACTTACATCCAGACACTGAACAAACACAAGAGTTTTTTACAAGGTAATCTCTACATCTTAGTAAAACTATGAATATAGGTACAGTCAACAGCAGAAGTAAGTAAAAATAAGAACTACCAAGTACGAAATATGTACAGATGCACATATTTCCTACTTTGTAGTTCTTATTCCGAGTGAGCGATGGTAGCTCAATACGGATACGAACGCGCCTTCCACGCAGGTGGTCGAGGTTCGAATCTGAGCATGCACTAATGGTTTTTTCAAATCTATGTGCATATTTCTACCATTACCATCTGCTCGGCGGTGAGGGAAAACATCGTGAGGAAACCTGCACGTTTCGGAAAAAGTTTCTGCAACGTGTAACCATGATTCAGTTGGTCTGGTTCCCATGTTAAAGGGAAGTGCTTCATTGAAATCACCAGATCCTGAATCATGGTCTAAGCGTACCCCGGGCTCCAAAGCGACAGTTTTGGACGCAACTGGGAATTACACGCTAAGATGAAGAAGAAGAGTCCTTAATCTGAAAAGCATAAGAGTCACTAGCTGCGAAAAGTGTGCATCAACTTTTGCTGTTGACTGTACCTACATAATAACGTCATAAAACAAAAAAGTATGTAAGATTCTTTTAACTGAGTGAGCTGTCGGGCACAAAAGTAGGTACCTACAATTTTATGAACTTTGTAAACGCAAATACAAAATTACTTCCTCTCATTGTATTACAAACCATCACATAAATGTCGTTCAAGGACTTACAAATAAATATTTCCATGGATATTACCACTCAGTAACAAATAGTTCACCACGGGAAAATGCAGTCAGTTGCTATATAAGTTCATAATCAGACCAATAGTAGGTATCTATGCCTATTTGTTATAAGTACTTATAATATACTTTGGCCATTCTAGAATGATTTCGTACCAACTAAGTACATCGATTATCGATTCATCGTCATATTATCGATTTCGAATCTCACCCACAGAATCCAAAGTCATAAGTGAAAAATACCAACCTTGCATGCTAACACCGAGAGCACACGCTCATGCAGATTCATAATGGGGTAGTTGGAGCCCTTGTATCTGTTGACCTCGAGGTCTGTGTGCAGCCCCACTATGAGAAAGTCACCCTGTGCATGCGCCTGCTCCAGGAAGTCCAGGTGCCCTACGTGGAATAGGTCGTAGGCACCCGCCACGTATACCACCTGCAAACAATAAGCGGTTAGACCTCGATTTTTTTTTATATGAGTAAGCAATTCCGCCGCCCATGAACACCCGCAACACCAGTGGAGTCACAAGTGCGCTGCCAACCTTTTCCCCTTCCCCCCATTGGGCCTCCGGTAACCTCACTCACACGGCGAAACACAGCGCAGGCGCTGCTTCACGCCGGTCTTCTGTGAGGAATACTATAGAAATAATGTTTTGTCATCTAGCCAGTCTCTTCCAGCCTCGTTTCATTCAATTATCATGATAGTCCGTAAGTCTTTGCAATTTCATAAATTTACGTCTTTTTACCATGGACATCTAATTAAAATTTTACAACTAAAGTTGTCACGCATGCTTTCCTCCTTCCCATACATAAGTACCATAGTAGAACCTGGGAAGTGGGCAGGAGGATAAAGATTACTAAATGTAAAAATGATGCGTAACTTTACGTTAAGTAAATAATATTATCAGCAAGGTCGATCACGAGATATTAAAATACTCTTACATCCAATTTAAGTAGGTCTTTGATAAAGTTTACTTTGAAGCGAAAATTGCTATAAAACTCATTTACTTCGGTATTACTGATTGACAATATTTCTGATAAAAGAAGTCGAGTCGCAAGTACTGCACTTTGAAAAGCATATGAACTGATTATCTGATGCGATAAGCGAACAATTTAAAGCCGGAGATCGCTCGACATCGTAAACAATACAATTACAACAATTCATAGCTGGTTACAAACATACTATTACAGATTATAGTCAGTCAAAAATGGAACAAATCTAAATATTAGTTTTTCTGCAGGCATAAACTTGGTTAAGAAAATTACATCGAATGTCAATCATCATAAATAAGGTTTTCATATCTAATTAATTCAAAGAATTAATTAGATATGAAAACCTTATTTGAACTTACAATAGTTAGCGTAGCGGTGTTCAACCGCGTGTATATTATAATGAATATAGACGTACGTCCGTATGTATATGGAATAAAAAAAATCAAAAACGTTAACTAAAATAATATGTGCTCAAGCATTTATTATTACCTACACATGCCGGAGGTCAATGTCGACCGGAATCAACTGCGCACCATTTAAATTACCTTTAGTCATTATATTTACTTTGCTCAGTTTAGTAATTTTTTTTCCTAATATTAAATAAATTATATTATTATTCCTCCTCCTCATCTCAGCGTCTAATTCCCGGTTACGTCCGTACTCGCACTTGACCGTTTTTTTTTTTAATTAGAGAGGTAAACCTTACTATGTGTATATCATATCTAATAACGCACTGTAGTATCATATTCATGACACCTATGGTTATTATTTTCCTTATTAAAAACACTATTTTAAATTGTAATATTGGAAAACCACATATTTCCATACTCATAAAAACGAATTACCCATTCAAAAAACACATACATAAGTATGTACAAACAAAGTATGTAAGTATCCCTAACTAAAAAAGAGCACACAAGAACAATGTTGTACATTTATATTCTAACTAAAGTTTAAGAAACTTCTTACCTAATATGTATGTATTATCTTATTTATCTTCAAAACAAGTTTTTTTTATTATATTTGTTCATATAAATATTTAATAGCATCCCATACTTAATAGTATCAGTTTTTATTCAAATTAATATTGATTGATTCTATAATTTTTGGCAGCATTTGCTTACCATTAGGTGATTCGGCTGCTTATAAAAAAATATTGCTAAACTGGCCAAGACATAATAAATAATATCATTATTACTCATATCTAAATCATACCTTATCAGTAGGTTTAGGCGAGAGTCCACTGCTGAACTGGATGATCTTCTGTGTGGTGGGCAGGAACTGTGAACAGCCGGTATAGGGCGAGCGAGCTGTCCTGTCTGTACCCAGATTTGACGAATGCTCCAGTGCCACTGAGTATTCTTTGTCACCTCTCCTGGAAATCATAAAACACCTTAAGTGCAATTGGGTAATTCACTTTACAAACAGTTTTAGATATAAAATGTAAATGTTGAAAATTAAATATTGTTACAGAAAAATACTTTTTCGGATTTGTCCAAAAAAATGATATAAGTAGATCAGTTTTAAAGTAACATTCTATACATCGATGTATTGGCCAAAAATATTAATTTGCAAATTGGGAATTTTCCATGTTTGATTAAAGATAAGCATGTTACGATATTTATTCACAAAATACTAAATAAGGATATACATACACGTTAACACAACACTAACTACCAAATATCTCATAAAAATAATCTAAGATGAATTAAGAAATTAAAATTGTACTCTCCTCAAATAAACTACGGTAAAAAGTCGTTATTATAATTATAAAATATTCAAAGACATAATAACACCAGGGGACAAGAGACAGACACAAGGATCCAAAATGCCCTTCATTGTAGTGAAGCACTACTTCGTTGGTGTCAGAAATATATTTCTGACACCATCACTTCTTTCCATCACTTTTTTCAAAAAAGCACTAAAACTACATCATGAACTAATAACATTATCTTAGTACAACCGCTAAGTACGCTCACGAGCCACTTCCAGCTACGCTTGATCTATATCTGTATATCTGCCGTAGATGGACATCAAATTAATTTATTCGATTACCGTCTGAAATAGTGATATTTTAAATCAGTTGCACTAGTAAAAATAGTTTTTACAATCATGTAAAAAAAACCTTAATATTTCATTATGAAAATTATAATTCTACCTATTATAAATAGTTTGATAGTGTCAATAATGTGTTTTTGTTTATTCATGTAGTAAGTCAAACAAATACAAAATCACTTTTTCAACTATTTCTCATGTAAGTAAATTCTAATTATTATAAGAATAAAGAACTAAATCGTAAATGTTGTACATAATGTAAATTAAATATTCACACAGTAAAAATAATTTCCCAAATTGTCCAAAAAATTATAAAAATCTGTAAGGTCTTAAGATATTTGTATGGGGCAAGAAGATTAACTTTCTTTTTGATTAGTCAATTCGAAAGACTCAATGGTTGATTAAAAGACAAGCATACTCATATTTATGTTATATAAAAAATATTGTAATGAAACTTTTGAATTAATGAGTCTGTGGAATGAGGATGTTTGTATGAAAATGCCTCTGAGTGTATTATGGAACTAAGTTTAGCCATCTTATAATAATCTTAACATAATAAAAAAATTAAACCATTAATTACTTGAAATGTTCTCTTGTGAGTAGCAGCATCCGCCCAACTAAGTCTGTTGTAGACACACCAGCTGTGCGCAACACCTCCCTGTAAGTAAATAAATGGTCACCATTATATATGTACATTTGCTTAATGGCATTCATAATAAATCATAATAAAAATAGACAACTCACGAAACATTTACCTGTATCTGCCTGCTTTTTTTACCAAATGATATGTATCAATTCCATCAGCTGTGACTGTGATGTCATCTACAAAATTTATATGTAATTAGGTATAAGATTAAATAAATAAATATCAATATTTACAAACATTCACTACAAAATAATAAAAAGCAATATAAATAAACACAATCTATTTTTCTTATTGTATTTATGACTTAAGACTCAATAGGTATAAAAATCAATAAATAATGAAGAATGAGTTATTATTTGAAATCTGGTTGTTAAACTTTATTTTCGGTAAATAGATCTCATGACTCCCTAGTTATAAGATCTATTTACCGAAAATAAGGAAATAGGGAACAAAAATTTGAATATTTGTCTTATAGAAAGGGATTAATCACTATTTTAAGACATCTATAGTTATGATGACACCCAAATATTATTATTTTTATGGAGACTGAGATTTTGTCATTAAGAAAATTGTTATAGTTTTGTCCTTAAATGCATTCATTGAAGACATTAAAATTATAGATATGACAATAAAATAAATATTATAAAATTCAAACTATTTATTTATTACCTCCATGCACACAGAAGTCACACTGGTACTTGTCTAATGTTTCTAGTGTAGTAACATACGGTGCTCCTTCAACCACTTGGTCTACCCATTTGATAGCTTTAACCATTTTGTATCGCTCCTCTTGTGTGAATACGGGAGGTCCCTTATGCTTGGCTATTTCCTCATCAGTGTGTACTCCTACGATCAATACATCTCCTAGTGCTTTTGCTTGCCTGAGTGAATTAGCATGCCCAAAATGAACCATATCATAACTGAAAATAATAATTGATTTTTATATGTTCTATATACAATTCTAATTAATTTTATAAGCACATAGAAACAAGAAGTACTTTTACGAAAATGTGGAAAAAGTTCTTAAGTCGATAAATTGTTCTTATCAAAATACTTTTAACAACTAAAAAAAGGTTAAAAAATAATATTATAAGTATTATCATTTACTAGCTTAGCTACAGCAGTATTTTTATTGCTACATAGGCTTAGTAACAATATTTTTTAATTTTGTCTATTAGCTGCGGAAACGTAAAAATAATCACTGCAATAGTAAATAAAAGAAACGCAGTTGAATAGCTAGATTGAAGTAGGCGTGGACGAAAATAAAACCTTGATTTACGCCGGATGTTTTAAGATTGCGTTCTACATCTTCTAATGACATTCTGTGTCATTATAACAAGCCAATATAATTAAATTAAACAGATCAAGCATCATTTAGGGCCGATTCGGAAATGTATATCCCTTCAAATTACGGCAAAACATTAGAAAAATCATTACTCACCATCCATCGCACCATACACGAATTTGCTTTTTCTCATCCTTTTTATCTTCCATGTTGATTATTAAATATACAGTAATCAATATTCTAAGCTTTCATGTAAACGAAATTGTATAATTAAGTCAAATAAATTAATAAATCGAAAATATAGGAATACTGAATTCACAACTCCTCCGAAACAGTTTCACCAAAAGACTGACATGACATGTGTCAGCGCACACAAATGACAGTGGCCCGCACCGGCGCAGCGAGCGAATGACGTCAATGATTTTTTTTATTACAGCTTTGCGCTCAAGTATTCTCAATTTTTATATTACATACATTATATCATTTCTTGGTATTGAAAGATTATTTAAGAATAAATAAACATAATAGGATATACATATCATTATAGAACTCATTTTAGATCGGAACTAGACTAGAAGGAATTAAAAAAAAACTTTAAATATTTTTTTTTGTTTTTGTGTCACTTTTAGTGGACCATTGACCCCGATATTTTGAAACCATGGAAAACCATCCCAATTCTCGGGCTCGTGAGATTTATTTTCATACGACATAAATCACTCAAACATAGTTTTTTTGTATGGTTTTCGGGTGATATCCCCCATGTTCTCAGAATATCACAAGCACGAAAATTGGGCTCCATACAAAAAACTGTGTTTTAGTGATATATTTCGTATGGAAATAAATATCACGAGCACGAGAATTGGGCTCCAAGTGCCATTATTATCATATATCATTATAATCAGCCTCATGCTGTGAGTAATCAAGTCATTTAAATAAGCCATCGATGGTTTGCCCATTTAGATTAGGCAGCAGCAGGGGCGTAGGTAGTTATAGTAGTAGTAGGCAGGTATAGTTAAGCCGTATCAATGATGCTGCAGCATAGAGTAAGGTAATAATGCTCTGGGCTGCAGGCATGGGCGAATCGTGAATTTGTGGGGCCTGGGCTGAGTGGCTGTGAACCCGGCTGGTGAACCCCCCGCCGTGAAAGAAAGGCAACCCTATATAAACCCTAGGGAACCATTAAAAAAAAACACGAAAAATAATCGAAGAATAAGCCCGTAAGTAGATCCGGCTGAAAGTTGAGACAGTCCCCCAGCCGTATAAACTCCTTCAGCTCCATCCACTTTTGCATACACCAGACTATTATTATCTTAGTATATGGGATACGCCAACTAATTTTGATATGCCCCTAAGACACACTACGCTTCTGAGCAGCAGAACAACGTTTGGCAAATTCATGCTAAAATTAGCTTTCTAATAGAATCATGATCTAAATAATATGTTACCTACGTATCTAATAAATGCTTCGGTGGTGGTAGTGGGTGGCACTTTAAAGCGACTGCTGCGCAAGAAGTCCTGGGTGTGGCTAAAAATTTGTACCTAAGTTTTCGGTTAGAAATTCTTGTACATACCCCCGTGCCTCGGCAAGCACGTTAAGCAATTGGTCCTGCGCCCGATCCCTCTCCGGTCGTGTCACAGTAGAGTCCCATCGGAATATAAGGAAAGGGAAGCGCACACACTTGAGCACTGTAATAGGTATATCCTGCGTACCTGCGTGGCTGATCGTTGAGATTGGCCGTTGTAGCCGTAATCGGTTGGAGGACATTATTACCTATCAACTTATTATGTATACTAGGTATCTATGTATTTACGTTTCTACACTCCTATTAGGTAGGTCTTAGGTACGTTCTTACCTATTTCTATGGCTCCTAGTTTTTCATCCTACAATAGAAAGATAAAGAGCGGCACAATATTTATGTTGAACGAATTATTCAAAGTTCTTTTTTCATAACATCACATACATCTGACTCCGAAATAGATACTTAGCTCAAGCACCCGTGCTACGGATATCAGAATCAACAGTGGGACTATAAATATATACATTATATATATTTTTGTAAAAACATACAAAAATTACATAGAGAACACCGAGACCAACACAAACAGACTTATTCATGCACACAATTGTTTGTATTGTGCGGGGATCGAACCCGCAACCCTTGCACCAGAGCACAGAATAAATATAGGTACCAGAGGTAGCGTTCACTTCCACTGTTCCAAATGGGTCATTATAAATAAAATTGATGACCCGATGAACAATGGTAGTGAACGCTGCCTTTGGTCCAAGGGTTGCGGGTTCGATCCCCGCACAGTACAAACATTTGTGTGCATGAACATGTCTGTTTGTATTGGTCTGGGTGTTTGTATGTATTATAAGTATGTATTTACAAAAGAAAAGTATTATATGTATATATTTGTAATTCCGCTGTTGATTCTGATATCCGTAACACAGGTGCTTCAGCTACCTATCTCGGAGTCAGATCAATGTATGTGATGTTGTGAAAATATTTATTATATTTATTTATTAAAATGTTTTATTGAATCATTGACTAATAAGAGTAATAAATACGAATTAGGAGACGCGTAAATTATATTTTCACGATACGATTTGTTTATCACATCCTAGTGATCGTTTCGAGAACATAATTGGCTCGATCAAGTCACGCCACCACGCCACATCGAGAGTGACGAATGCGCGTCGACTTCAATGAACAATTGGACTTTAGGCTGTCTAGACGTGTTGCCACGCAGCGGGGCAAGGGGTTAATAATGTTATCTGCTGAATTCTATATTTGTGGGTCAATAACTCCACATTAAGTTGCGGGTACTGCTAACAAAACAGGTACTACTACATTAACATTCCATAACATGCCATTTAACCAACTTCGATCAAATTACCTTACAAAATAACGAGAGCTTTTTCTTTTTAATACTTTTTTGCTATTTTAATAATTATCTATATGTTATCTATACATTGTTGTACCTACTCGTAATCGAGTAATCTAAATAGCTAGATAGAACGATTGGTAAAATAAAAACAACTCGAGGCTCGAAAATGTTAGTCACAGTTTAGTTAGTAGCAATGTATATTGTATATGCTGGTCGCCCAAGCGAAAGTCGCGGCGGAAGCGGCGTGGAGTCGAGGCGCGTTTTAGAATTGGTATCTATCTGGAGTCGAGGCGGCGGCGGCTATGCTTTTTTCTCATTTTAATTCATCAATGATGATGAAACAAAATGAGAAAATGGCAGCAGACACCGCCGCCCACCTTCATCTAGCCCGTGCCGCGACTCCATTACGTGAGCGCACGCCATTTTAGGTTTTGAAGAAATCTAGGAGCGCGGCGCGCATCCACTATGACCAACTACTATTCATAGGCCTACGCCTACACCTACATCGAAAGCTGGGATCACATCAGCTTTGACCTTTTGATAAAGGTATTACGCTTTATAAAAATAAAACCACTTGTATCACTGAATTATGTTTTGAACATTACAAAAAAATAAACATTTTAATCTTTCGCATCAGCAACTCCTCCATTGGTTATGGCAAAAGTAGCTTCACTTTCGGGGAGGTCTGGAGAATCGTAGATTTTTGCAATCCTGTTTTCTCCTCGGCCTTTTCTCAGGGCTATTCTAGTCGTAGACGCGTGAGCAAGGATATTGCCTCCAATGGGCTTCTTTGGGTCCGCTTGAAACGTCAAGGTGGCGCCTGGATCCGAAGTCATTTGATTCGTTATAAATACTGCTACGTTGTACTCTTCAGAGATCTATAAAAAAAAGACAAAACTCATGAGAACTTAGTTACAATTCCTGACATCACGTTTATTTTATTGCCCTTTGGATTTGTTATCAAGCCGCGTGGCATCTTAGGTTCAGTCACCTCCACGGACTGCAATGAGCCGGATGTGTAGTTATCGCATGCCCAGTGATCTTGAACTCTCTTTGGATACTTTTAGTTAATATAATAATAAAACTGATTGCTTCCAAAGTACTTCAATATCTGCCAAGATGTGATAATTTTAGAAACCACCACAGAGTAACAAGCTGTGGTAACAAGATAAGTAGGTAGGTACCGACTCCATAAGTAATATTCGTCTGAATCAATAACCACCTTTTACTAGCCTCACCAGAAAGTTCTGATTTTAAGGTTTAAGCCGATACGTAACTTACTCGTCAGCCGGGACCTATCCGCCTTTTTATCTTTCCTAAAATGTGGATTTCTCTCAAAACATGTCTATAGACTTAATATTTATAGAAGGTGCTTCTTAATATTCACTTTGATAGGATAATTAGACCACCTAAACACTGATAGGGTTCGGTATGCTCGAAACTCTAGCATCAGAATACCTATACCTACCTATGTCGGTAACTACAAGTAATCTCAACTCATAGGTTTTCGGACATTCTTAGGAAAATCTACCTTTTGCAACCTAGACAGCACTTGTGCCAGTTTCTGCTGCCTGTCTGCGAGTTCTCCGCGTCCTGAGAAGTCGACCCTGAACAGAGCCATGATCGAGTCTATGATAAGCAGCTTGAAAACACCAGCCTCTTCGTGGAACTTAGCTGCCACATAGTCTAATAATTCTGCCTATAAAGAAGATTAGGTTCAAAATAATTATTAAATCATCACATAAAAAATAGGTAGGAGTAGGCAGATCGCAATGAGACCTCATTTTAGGACTACCTTCTAGGTACTAAAAATTAAAGGAGTCGTTATAAACTATTACCTAAATTATTAGGTCATAACGACCTTATTAATCGTGCGTGCAAGCTATGTGTTTTGAAAGTGGTCAAGCATGCGGGATAGATCCCGATCGTAAATACAGACTATTTAAGTAAGTAAGTAAGTAAATATTTTATTCAGCGAAGCACACACAGTTACATACAGACAGACATAAGACAAATTCAGTAGGTAGATATAACATTAACAAACAATATATTTAACTAAAGGTTATAAACTAAACAATATATTTAACAAGGGTATGATCGCTGAAAAGGCACATACTCAGCATGTGTCGGGATGTCGCTGACGCCCCGACGCTGGTCTTCCGCAGGTGCCTTGGGTGGGAGAGCGCAACTGCGCGCAAAAGTTGTATGGCTTTACAGATTCCGAAAGTGTAGAATATAATATAGTGAATATATACTTTAGCTAAAGATAAATTAGAAACATCGATAAAATTTACGGTCGGGATCTTAAATTTCTTCATGATTTTCTCATCCGCCTAATGTTCTACCATCAATCAATGAAATTCGGCTAATTTTATTACCCATGTTACAGTGGCGTGGCTGTCCTTGGGATATGGTAGGTAAGCACTTAAGTACATACCAGTAGCTAAATATAACTAGCTAGCACAATCTTTGATGGCGACTTCGATCGATACGCCAAGTTTAAATTAGAATAAGTAGTACGGAAGTACCCTCAGGCATTGTCGACCGTCGGACATGCCGTCACGGTATTGATAGTCAAGTAGGTCAACTTTGACGCAATACCCACTTTGAATGACTGCCCTTGGACCCAAGAGCGTCGTTTGGGCGAGATTTTACGCTATTAAAGATTTTACCTCATCGAAATCATTTTAAAATCTCTCATTATCTTAGAGTGTTAAATCCAGCTTGCGTCTATCGCTTGGAAACTGGGGAACGCTAGCACCCTGATTCACGATTTGGGATGTAGGTATGGTATTTAGGTAGGACATGTAGCAACTGCCGTCTCACCTTCGCAACCCTTAGACAGGGGAACCAAACCAAGTTAATCATGGTTACACGTTTCAAGAACGTGCAGGGTATTCACGACGTTTTCCCTAAATATGTTCTAAATAAATATGCACGTTGATTTCAAAAATCTAGAGATGTATGCTCGATTTTAACCTACCTCCCAAGAATGCCCCCATACTTATCCATTGCTATTGCTATTTATTAATTTAATATGGCCGTGGGAGAGCCACGCTTCGGCATGAATGGGCTGGCTCGACCGGCCTCCCAGAAAACCAGCGTGAAGCAGCACTGTGCTCTGGTTCGTGAGTGAGGGTACTGGAGGCCCAATCTAGGGGAAAGGGGGTTTAAAGGTTGGCAGCGCACTTGTGTCTCCACTGGTGTCGCGGGTTTATATGGGCGGCGGCAATGGCTTACCATCAATCGATCCGTCTGCTCGTCTGCCACCTATCACATGAAAAAAAAATAAACGTAACTTAAATGTCTATTTCTGGCTATTTTCAAACTATTGTTTGTATTAAGTGAAGGTGAGAAATACCTGATGTTCAGAAGTGTAGGCTCTAGCGTAGAGTACATTATCCAAAACGGCATTTTGGTCTAAATTAAATCTGTCTGCAATAGGCCTCAACCTGTCAGGCCGGCTGATTAATTGTTAAGGAAATCGTTTGGTTTATTCAGACAACTTATGTAATTAATTAATAATATATTCAAAAATTAATGGTAAGCGTACTAAATGGTAAAGCTGTTTTCAAAGGATACAAAGTATGTTCAGTGTCAAGAAACATGACTTTTCCGCCATGATATCCTGAAGAGTTCGGTATTTGTGTGGTCACACACAGCGTGTGCGATATCTGGGTCTTGCCTGTTCGGAATTCGCCGAAAACTTCTGTGATGGCCATAGATTCTATGCCACCGGCTAACAGTTTACTGTAACAAATGCAATGCCTTTGGCAATGATATACCAACAACCCTGTATTACCTACCCCAGGCATAATATTTTTTGAGGATAAGAACTTCTTGTTTTTCTATATTAAATGTTGATTGAATTTTTACTTACTCCAATTCATTGCTCCCTGTACTTATTTTGAATACTTGTTTTCGTCGATCACTAACTTCTAAAGCAGTCATGAATCCAGAAGTGATTACTTTTTGACAAGCTTCTTTTATTTTATCAACTTTCGTTTCAGAGAAACCTTTTATATTATTGAGCTTTTTCTTAGTTGACATCTGAATACCCTTTATGGTGCATATTCCAGCTGCTTTCAATTTTTTGATATCAGCTACATTTATACCATGTTTCTGTAGAATATCCACGTCTTGGAAAAAGCTTTCTTCGTCTTCATTTTCGGATAAATTGTCATCTAAAGCTTGATCAATCATTATTATTTTAATGTAAATTAGATATTTTGACTCTAACAGAATAATATAATTATTCGTATTTAATTAATATATTAAAATTTCTAAAAAGTATTTCAAACCAAATGTAAGTACAATACAAAAAAGGCGCGAATTTTTTTTATTAATTTTTCATCGCTTTGGATTACGAGATTGTTCTTTCGAAGATGGAGTCGAACCTTACGACTTTTGTCTAACACTTAACTGTGGCATTATTTTTTAGGGCTGTACATACATGAGACGTTCCTTTGATATTTTGTATCTAAAAAAAACACTTCTATGTCTATGGATGCGCTCGTAGTGATGCCGAAAATATTGAAATATTGCCAAAACGCAATTGAATAGATATGATTAATGGAATAAAAACGTATACAGGCCCGCGCCCAATTAGTCTAGCGGTAACCTTGAATGCACAAAAATCGTTTTGGTACAAAGTGAGCTTTATAAGAGCGCAATCTAACGGCCAGCGCTACACTTACGTGCGACGGCTTGGATCAGTCACAAAAAACTCTTTTTTATTTTAAAGTTGGGGTGGATATCACACCGCGCTCCGTTTTTCATTTTCAAGACATGACAAGCGTTTAATGCATTGATAAGTTTAATTGATTACATATAAAATGGTAGCATCACTATTTTATTTTTTCATTGTGATAGCTGCCACTCTATGACTCTATGTTTAGTTTATGGTTTTTGATGACTTCGCTTCGACGAGAAAAGCTTTCTTGCGGCGCATTTTATAAGGATTTTAGCTAATTTATTGAATTCATCAAGAAAGTTATCGTCTATTTCATCTCCGTTAAGGTAAGGGCGTAAGTTAACCCTCCGGAAGTACTGGAAAGTGATTATTTATTATGTTCATATATTTCCTTCTGTATCACAGCCATGTTGAAGTAGTGTTGATTTTACTAAGTTTTCGTCAGTTATCGTTATAAGAAAGTTAAAAGTTGTTCACAAGTATATGTGACAGACCCAAGTTTCGTTTGTGTTGTGATTATAAAGTTGAAAAGTCTTTGCAATATGAAAAGTGTTATAAAGTGCCACCGATTCTGGCGTCGAGGCGTCATCTGTAAGGTAAGGCTGGATGTGTCTTCAATATACATCAGAACGTAGCAAATTAAATTGAGAGACTTTGTATTATGTCTCAATTTATTAAGCACTAAATGGTCACAAAAGTGTATATTGATCCAATATTTTGTATTGGAGTAGGTGAAGGAATTTGTGAGTTTTCATTGTAACTTCTACGAAATTATGTCAAATATCATTTTTATTATGTTAACATTTCATTTATTGTAATTGGTTTACCTGATGTAGTATGTTGTTACAACAGGAAATACATACCAGTTGCATAAAGTTACTTTTGAGTTATTGATGGTATTTACACTGAGGATTAAATTATTCTTTGAAAGATTTTTAATATTTAAGCCATTTTTAGGGTATTTTAATTTTATGCTTGTATTACATGTGTGCATACATGTGTGCATATTACTAACATATTTTTTTTCTTTGTTGATTACATTTGTTTTGCGGTTAATATTTTTAAAATAATAAAATTGTAAAAAGAAGATTAATAAATGCTTCTGGGTTGGGTATGATTTTTATAGAAGTCAACCGTCAACAAAAGGTGTATCTATTTTCAGGGATGGATTCGGAAGATTCCCGAGATGGGAGTGGAGATGCACAATCATCTTCAAGTAGTAGCAGTTCCAGCTCTAGGAGCCGACGAAGCTCCTCTTCTGATAAAAGTGAAGCTTCCAAAAAAGGTCCAAAGTCACCACCTAAGTCACCACATTCTCCGAGATCAGAGGGACCCCGATCTCCATCCCCAGAAAGTAGATCCCCATCCCCTTCAATGCAACCCTCATCTCCTAAACCTCAATCGCCTGGCAACCTGAGTGGAGCTCATTCAGACATCAATTCTCCAGAAAATTCTTTGCCAGCATCACCAGCTGGACCAAAATCTCCCGACGCCCCAAAGTCACCAAGCGATGTTGACTCAAATGTTGGTTCTGAGAGACCAGACCCATATTCCTCTCCACCACCATCAGCTAGTGAAGGTCCGAAATCGCCACAGAGCCTCACTAGTTCAGTAAGATCTGCACCTGGTTCCCCTGTGACTAGGTCTCGGCCAGTGTCCCCTGATTTTGCATCACAACCCGCATCACAGCCATCTAGGAATCAAGAACCACATTCCCCGTCATCCAGTCCCTCACCAGATAGGGCCTCCAATAAATCGTCACCATCTAGATCTCCAGTAGGCAATAAAACCACATGGAGTCCGAAAGAGAATTGGAGAAGACATACTAAAGCAGAACAAAAAATGGTTCCAATGGCAAGAGCTCGAAGCAGGTCGGAGTCTAGTCAATCTAGCAGAAGTTCATCATACAATAAGCGGGCTAGTGTAAAAGATCCTGCTACTGAAGAAATATCTGATGGTAAGTAAATGTTACATTAGCAATTAAATAAAAGCTGCTAAAATTGATAATGGCCTGCATACCAATAAAATATAATAAAAACTAAATTAGACATGTGGCTTCTCCAAAACTTTGGTAAAAAAAACAAATCTTGTTATTTAGGTGAAATGGAATCTGACCAGGATGATAGAAAGTCACCAAGTAAGTCTGTTACAAGTGAAAAACAGGATGGGAAAGATCTTAATATAAGTCATGAAGATTTATCTGATGTCTCTGATTTGGACTCAGTTGGGCCAGATGACTCGGAAAAGGAAAGCAAGGTTTGTGATTTACTGAAATGTAAAAACTAAATAAATGCTAATTCATTTACCTTGATTTCTCTCTAATTAAAACTTTTTGCACAGCATCAGCCACCTGCATCACCTGAATCGAAGTCAGAAATAAATGTTAATGGTGACAATATTGCAAGCACACAATCATCTCCTAAATCTGATAGTGGAAGTTCTAAGTTGGATCACCCTAAATTAGAAAAAGTAAGATTTTTTAACATTGATTTCATTATAAAAATAACATGTTGATTGCTTTTTTACCTGGTTTGCTTAAGATAAATTCTGTGAAAGACAGTGTGTGTATATTGTGAAAATAAACACGTTTTCGCGTCTGTCGTACAACGCTGCGCACGTTTCAAGTTGCTGTACGTGTACACGTCAATATAATAAAGGCTTACTTCTTAAACATGTATGCTCAGCAATTTTTTATTGATTGTTTTTGTAACATTTGTAACCAATAATGGTGCATACTTGAGCAAGTTGAATCATGTTACAATAATCCAATTGATATTAGGTGCCTCAAGAAAAGACAAGCAATACGGAAGATGGAGAAGAGCAACTGGACTTTGAGGCAGAAGAAGGCGAATGTATTGAACCAAAACAGAATGAACAGCAAAATGGTGACACAGACAATAAAGGATCGGAAAAAGGTAATAAATTTTTATAAAAAAAAATTCACACAAACTGGCAAAAGCCCAATGTTAGTCTTTTTATACATATAGTTCACATAGCAACCAAGGTTCAAACATTCCAATTTGAAACTTGTACCATTACATTGTGCTTCCACAAACCCATAAAGAGGTCCTTTGATAAGCAATAAGACATTAAGGAATCTTTGCATATCATATCCTTTTGTTTTATTTTGCCAACTAATAACAACATATAATTATTACATAAATTGGGGTCTAAGAATAAGAAATAGGCCTCAATTTTGTATGTTGTATGTTGAAAGCTAATTTTTGGCTTTTTTCTGTAGCTGTAAAACAATCTCTTGATCTCTTAGCTGTGCCAATTTTAAAACTGCCAATAAGGAAGCCAATGTAAAGGCTTTATTTTGTGCGGCATGAGGCATGATTAGTAAATGATTTGAAGTTTTTCTTTTTAGTCATAAAACAATATAATTTGAGTAAGAATCACCAACATTATGTTGCTTATATTTTAAAACAGTGATATTATTCTCTTATAAGCAATTCATTGGTTACAATAACACATGTCTTTTGCTACTCGCCAGTTGATAGGTCGCCAGTCCTTAAAGTCCTTTAAATTGAGTTTTATGACGGTGGCACTAAAAGAGTCAGACTCCTGAGACAGCAAAACTACGAACATCTTTAAAAATTCCTAGTACCGTGTCGTCGTTTAAACAACGCGGCCCAGCGATGCATGGTCATAGGACGAAGCGAATTGAAAGCCGCGTTTCAATCAATGTTGTTTACAGAGGAGATCAAACCTGGCCGTCGCTCTCGCGGGTCGTCGCTGGAGGAGGGCGAGGTCTCGGATGAGGCGGAACGGCGCCCGGAGGAGAGCGAACCGCGACCTGTCTGCAGGTTCTTCTCGCGTGGCGCGTGTACTTGGGGGGTCAGTTGTCGGTGAGTTGTAGCTTTTTAGAAGAGCTTTTGAAAGAATTAGAAAATGATGAAAAAAGGTATAGTCGATAATAGTTGATACGAGACTGACATGATATTTTTTTTTTATCAACATTCAAATTTGAGCCTTATGTTCATAGACACAAGGAATCTCAAATTTTAGTTCAGACTTTTTCCGCGAGACTTCTTTCGTGGCGCGTACTCTATAAGTGTGGTTCATGTGGACAGTAGAACATAAATATCAGTCACATCACATTGTCGTGGCAGATTCCTCCACCCGGGCGTGACGGACAAAGGCAACTACAACATGTTCGACGTGGTGCGCGGCGTGCCGGCCAGCGGCGCGTACGCGTCGGCGCCGCCGCGCGACGTTGCGCCGCCCGAGTCCGCCTGGGAGAGGGGGCTAAGGACTGCTAAAGAGGTCAGAATATCTATAAAACTGATTACTTTCCATCTGGTGACTCGCTTGCTGGTTTGTCCTGCCTCTAGCATAAAAAATAAATAAATTTGCATTTGACCCCAATCACACAAGTGAAGATGTAGTCTTAGGTGGCCCATGCTTGTCCAGTGAAAGTCTATTTAATCTTGCCTTATAGAAGCCTAAGCTATTTTGTTCAGGAAATACAATCGGTAGACAACAAGTTCCACTCCTTGGCTGTTCGCATCAAAAAGGAGTTTGCGTAGCACTTAGTAGGGATTACTCTACATTACATTAGCAATCTCTCTGATTTCGCGGATGTTCATTATTATTTGATAGAAATGGGGTGAGCCCTGCGTCTCATAGCCACTGCGACCAGTAGATGATCTATTGTGGCAGCCCCGTAACCTATTACAGCACCTCATGTAGCTCCAGTTCCAGGATAAACCCGAGAATGGAGCTGATGGGGGAGCTCTTGATCTCGTCAGCTGAGATCATGTGTGCTCCCAGGTGCCGGCTTCTGCAGCGGTGCAGCGCTATGCACTCGCCGAGGACGTGGATAATCGTTTCCTCGTCCTCGCGACAGAACCTGCAGATTTTGGTATCTGTAAGGCCCATGTTGTGCAGGTGCTTATTTAATTTGCAGTGCCCTGTGAGGGTCCGAGTGAGTGCCCTAACATGTCCTCTACTCAGTTTTGTTATTTCTACAGCTCGTTTCTGATCGAACGCCTGTATCAACGCCTTAGACTGTTCTAGTCGAGGTAATCTTTTCCAGAATTCAGTGCTTTGTTTTTTCTCCCACTCTTTTAACTCGAACCTGACCATGCATGCTGGAACGCCACTTATTGGTTCCGGTCCGAGTAGTGGGCTCTCTGCCCCGGCCTTTGCTAGCACGTCAGCGACTTCGTTGCCTCTGATATTGCAGTGTCCCGGTACCCAAATCAGATTTACAATGTTGGCATTGCCAAGCTGGTTTAGGAGCAGGACACACTCGCTAGTGAGTTTGGAGTCAAGTTCACAGGATGTTAACGCCTTGAGGGCAGCTTGACTATCTGAGAAGATGAATATCTTCTTATTCTGGAGATTCATTTGTAGACTCTCTTGGACACAGCCAATTATTGCGAAGACTTCCGCTTGGTACACTGTGGTATAGCGACCCAGGTTGGCGAATTTGCGTATTCCGCAGCGATCATTACAAAATCCCGCCCCAGATATGCCCTGCTTCCTGGAGCCATCTGTATACCAAACGATGTCATTCTGCTTAACATTTCCGGGAGTTCCAGCCTCCCAGTCTTGTCTACTTGGTAACAAGACTGTAAACCGCTTATCGAAGCGGTGTTCACGGACCATGGAGTCAGAGGGCATATCCATGACCGGAATTTTCATTAGTTCATTGTAGAGGCCTCTCATGACCCTAGAATGCCATCTCGTCCTCCCTCTGATTTTCGCTCTCGTGATAGCCATCCTCGCTTCCATCTGCACGTGAATGTGCAGAGGTGGAATGTTCAGGAGGGCATCCAGTGCTGCAGAGGGAGAGGACGAAAGCGCGCCAGTGGCTATAAGGCAGGCAGTTCTTTGAACTTTGCTGAGGTTCTCTACGCAGTTAAGTTGGTGCGTCTTCTTATACCACACACAGCAGCCATAAGTGACGATCGGCCTCACTATGGTTTTATAAATCCAGAGTGCGGCCATGGGCCGTAGCCCCCATTTTAGCCCCACCAACCTACTGCTTGCCCCCATCGCAATTTTTGCCTTTCTAGTGATGTAGTCGAGATGCTTGTTCCATGTTAGTTTTTGGTCTAAAAAGACTCCGAGATATTTGACCTCGTTGGACAAGCATAGCTTCGTACCAAGAAGTGTTGGGGTGTGTAGCGCCTCTAGTTTCCTTCTTTTGGTAAACGGGATTAGGACCGTCTTACGTGCATTGACTGTTAGCACGTGTCTCGTGCACCAGTTTTCTACTATTCGTAGGGCCCTTTGCATAAGATTGGAAATGGTGCTAGGGC
Source organism: Marasmia exigua (assembly GCA_019059595.1). NCBI lineage: Eukaryota > Metazoa > Arthropoda > Insecta > Lepidoptera > Crambidae > Marasmia > Marasmia exigua. The sequence goes on from CM032478.1 coordinate 5,340,481, forward strand.
ATTTTCCTATGACCATTATTACTATGTCATCTGCGTAACCCTGAGTCAGAAATCTGGCTTCATTGAGCTCGCAGATGAGACTGTCAACAACCAATGACCATTGAAGGGGTGATAGGACTCCGCCCTGTGGACATCCTCTGGTCACTCTATAATGTAGGGTTTTATTCATCAACGTTGTTGTTGCAGTCCGATTTTGTAGCATGGATCCCATCCATCTGGTGGTGGTGTCGTCGATTCCACGATTCACCATACTACGTGTTATAACATCGAAGTTGGTGTTGTCAAACGCCCCTTCGATGTCAAGAAAGGCACAGAGTGCAATTTCTTTGTCTTCTATGGCTTTCTCAATTCTGTCCACCAGGTCAATAAGTGCCGTTTCCGTGGACTTGCCTGTTTGGTAGGCATGTTGTCTTGCACTCAGGGGTTTTCCAACGAGGTATGTTGCCCTGATGTGACTGTTCAACACCTTTTCCATCGTTTTTAGTAGGAATGAGGTGAGACTTATCGGTCTGTAGGACTTGGGCTGCGATTTGTCTTTGTCCCCTCCCTTGGGAATGTAAGTGACCCTCGCCCGAGTCCACGCTGATGGCAGATAACTCCAAGCAAAGCTTGCACGGTATAATTTTATCAGCGCAGAGATGATGATATCTTCGCCCCGCTGCAACAAAGCCGGGAAGATACCATCGACCCCACCAGATTTGTAAGGCTTGAAACTCCTAATGGCCCAAATTATCTGCTGGGGACGAAAAATAACGGAAGCTCTCCTCCAGTCTTCATTCCTCGGTCTCCTGTCCGGAGATTTACTGACCTGGAGTTCTCTTTCGTTATTAATGTACACGGATTCCGGAAAGTGCGTTTGAGCAAGCAGTCTCAGTGTTTCCTCCGGAGATTCTGTGAAAGATCCATCCGCTTTCCTTAGCAGGCCTAGATGGGATTCAGGTGTCTTGGATAGTATTTCGGCGGATGTTCATGGGCGGCATTGATTACTTTCCATCAGGTGACTCGTTTGTGAATAGTTTTTTTTATGCTAGGGGCGATTCTAGCATAAAAAAAAACTATTCAGCAATCTAAATCTTTTACTATTAAATCTCGATATATTTTATAGATGGTAGACGAGCAGATGGATTACTCATGGCAAGCAAATCCATCGCCGTCCACCTGTAACACCAGTAGTGGAGTCACAACTGCGCTGCAAACTTTTCCTTTCCCCCTGAATTAGGCATCTGATATCCTCACTCACTCGGCGACACACAGCGCAGGGGCTGCCCACTGCTTCGTGTCGGTTTCCTGTGAAGTGGTATCACTCCGTTTGAGCCGGCACATTTACGCCAAAGCGTGGGGAAGATCCACGGTAAAAACAGAGACAGACTATAATGAACGAGTGGGGGAGAGAGATGCTGATACTGCTTAGCGCGTATGTCATCTAATTCCTCGATTTTTTCTATGTCATAGGTGGCAGACGAGCATACGGATCACCTGATGGTAAGCGATTGCCGCTGCCCATGGACTCCCGTGACACCAGTGGAGTCACAAGTGCGCTGCCAACCTTTAAATCCCTTTTAATTCACGCAGCGAAACACAGCACATTGCTGCTTCACGCCGGTTTTCCTTGAGGCCGTGGTATCACTTTTGTCGAACCGGCCCATTCATGCCGAAGCGTGACTCTCCCACGGTCAATATCCCTTCTTAAACAAAGAAGTTCTTTTCGTGGTTCAGCCGTGGACGAACCAAGTTTAACTATAATGTATCAATACGGGGATTAACACGATATTTATTATGTGAAACAACATTGTGTACTCATATATCGTAATGGACAACATTTCATATTTTTAACATGTCCATATTGTTTTTTTATATGAAAATAGACATAAAATTAACAGACCCATATTTTTTCTTTTTTCAAAATTTGTTCATTTTCATGCATAAAATAATTATTGAAATTCTTTATATTCTAAATGACGCCAAATGACGTCATCGGACGGCTGAATACAGCGATATTCCTCTGCTTATCATTGTCTTGATAAAAAAAAAGCTACTACTGTCAAAGGTAAATAATACTAGTGTCAACATTGTCAACGTCATTCATTCATTCAACGTTGACAAGTTGTCTTTTTTTTTGTCAGTTGCATGTCATGGGTTTGGCATTTCGTAAATTTAAAACTATAATGTGCTAAGCAAAGAAATATTTTACATTCTGCCGTCCGATGACGTCATCTTACGTTTTTTAGTTTTTAATTTTTTTCTCAGTAAATAAGCAATATAAAAAAATTATAAATATATATTCGAGCAGCGGAAAAGTAAATAAAGAATTGGTATTTTTTGTTAAAAAACAATATAGACATGTTAAAAATATGAAATGTTGTCCATTCGCTGCATTCGATGAAACCACTGAGAAAAGCACTTGGCCCACTTTTCTTTAGGGGTCTCTTCGACGGCCTTTTGATACGCAGCCACTGCTTCTTCGGCGTCCGTGAAACTTTTTCCTTTTAGTTTTTCTTTTATTTTTGGAAATAAATAAAAATCTCGCAGGGTGCGAGGCCTGGGCTATATGGCGGGTGACCCAGTAATTCCATGTCTGACGTCGCCAAATACTCGAGTGTTTGCTTGGCGGTGTGCGGCGAGGCGTTGACGTGGTGAAGGAGGATCCTACTGCTAGGCCGTTTTTCCCGAACTTTTTCCAAGACAAGTGGCAAACAGTTGTTAGTGTACCACTCTGCGGTAACTGTTTTTCGATCCTCTAAACAAACTGTTGCGATGTGACCTGTCCTTCCGAAGAACGAGGCGACCATCTTCATTCCCACGCTGCGACCTCTCTTCACTTTAGTTGGCAACTCCTCGAATGGAAACACCCATTCAGCAGATTGTCTTTTAGTTTCAGGATCATAACAATAAATCCAGCTTTCGTCACCTGGTAGTATGTCAAACACAGCATTTGAGTCACCTCTGTTAAATCTTTGAACCATTTCGCGGCACCAATCAACACGACGTAGTTTTTGGGCCTCTGTCAAATTATGAGGTATCCACCGGGCACAATGCTTCCTGGCCCCTAAATGTTTATGAATGATTTTGTGTACTTGACTCATACCAATGCCTAAACTTGTCCAAATCTGCTGATAGGTCACTCTTTTGTCGGCCTCTATCATACGTCGCACAACACTGATGTTATCTTCGGTAGTCGCCGTACATGGCCGTCCCTCACGCAAATCATCGGTGAGATTAGTGCGACCACGTTTAAACTCATTAAACCAGTTTTAAACAGTGGCACGAGATGGAGCTTCATCGTTAAAGGCCAATCGAAGTCTATCATAACTTTCTTGTTGACTTATTTGACATCGAAAGTCATAGAAAATCATTGCACGGAAATTTTCTCGCGTTAAATTCATGCTCACTTGTTAAAGATTATTTTCAATTTGTCGCCAAATCGGAAAAAAAGGAGAATCGAATTTAATGCATAGACAATAATATTGGCAAAGAGTTCCATTTTCAAATTTTAAACTTATTTCTTTAATCATCGTCTTATTAGTGGCCAGTTCTAAAAACTTTCAGTGTCGAAAATAGCACTTTATACGAAACTACTTAGAACAAGTGTTAAGGTGAAGGGTATACCCCTCTAGCGACGCCAATTGATTTTGATTGTTAGCTATTAAACCAGATCTATTTTAAACAATTTCGGTAACCGCTATATCTCTGCATGACATAAGCTTCATTCATACTCATGGTTAACGTTGAGTTGACTATTAGCGCTTGTTTACGCGGTACATGCGGGCGCGTGCCCGCTTCTTAGAACCGCACGTGAACTTTGATATCACGTTCCAATTATAGTGCTTATAATTTCTTTTGGAATGTATTGTTGAAGTAAATAAAGATGCATTTCAAAATTATCGATAGTTTTTGAGGGGGATTCGAGCACACGAACCCTTGCGAACCGGGAAAATAGCTCTGATCAACCTAAGGGGCAATTCTCGTGTCCTCGATATTGAAGTCGAAATTAGAGATTAGAGAGTTCACACATTCGTCCATACAAATCTTTAACTCGACTTCGACTCAATTTCGATTGCTCGAGAGGCCTTCTGAGCTGTCGAAGACTTTCGTCTTCGGTACTATTTCGAATCTATGTTTAAATGACGACTCGTTTAGCGCAGTGACGCAGAGACGCAAGGGTAGAGGGTTCGATTCCCGCACCAGCACAAATGTTTGTTGATGAAACAGATGTTTGTGTTGGGTCTGGGTGTTCGTACCTTCGTTGTTTCTGGTTTCCATAGTACAAGGGAAAACCTTAGTTTGGGTCCAGTCCAATGTGTGTGATTTTGTCTTATTTTTTTTTAATCATAAATCATTTATTTGCACAAAACATTGTCTTAGATTATTCTTATATCTAAGATAGATATTATTCTACAATGGAATAAGTGTAATCTGAAATACCGTTTTCAGATCGTACGGGCCAATGTACCGAGGCCGGTACGCGCGGCCGGTGGACGAGCGCGAGCGGTACTACGAGCACGAGCGCGGCTACGAGCGCGCCGAGCGCGGCTACGAGCGCCCGCCGCACTACGACGAGCGAGCGATGCTGCCCGACGACGTCGCTTACCACAAGGTGCAGTAACTAGGCTCAATGCCCCTTATTACAAATCACGAACCAAGGATAGTCCCGGAACAAAATTAGTGCCAGCCCCTTTTAAGGGAGCGTTCAAGTATTGACCAACGGGCCGTTGAGTATTTATTGGTCGTTTTTCTCTAGATGGCGCTAGCACTGGCTAGCCACTGATGCCTCTATGTCAGTATATATGAGTTAATTAATGCCAAAGATCTCGAGGCACTAAACTGGCTAACTTGACGTCGGAGGCCCACTTTGGATCGCTAAGCCAGCGTAAATAATATTTACGTTACGCAATGTTTGAAGATTTTTTGACCCCCCCTCCCCTCCTGTAACGCACCGTAACGTTTTTCTGTCACACTCAAGTGATCAGAACAAATTAAAAATGAAGACCAGACTATCACAATCGAGGGATTCCCCGTAAAACGTAAACGAAGAGGGTTGCCAATTTGGGGGGAGTTTTAATTCACAATTTTTTTTTATTCAAAGAAAGAAACAATGTTACGTTATACGTGTAGTGAGAAAGATCCCCTCCCGCCCCTGTAACGCATCGTAACGTTTTACGAGACCCCCCCTCCCCCCCAAATTACGTTACGTAATACTTGAACGCTCCCTAACATTGCGCGGTGGACCGGGATAACATGAGCTTTAGGACGGTAATAACTTTAGATCGCCATTTACAATAAGGTTGAATATGCCGAGGCAAGTATGCGCGAGCGACACTACGAGCGAGATGTACCTCCCCACGTGCCGCGGCCCATGCGTAGGTCGACCTTGTGGCTATAAAGCATAACTATGCTTAGCAACCCAAAGTGAACTTTGGCATCCGATAAATGTCAATCTAGTCAATTCTGCGACACTTTCAGTTAACTGCCAAGAGTCCGTGATAGTTCTTTTCGACCTCATCTTTCGGAAAGATTTGAAAGCTTCGATAGAACTGAATGTCAAATAGTTTGCGTGATAGTGATCATTTACAGGGACGTGACGTCACTATCATCGACCAATACGAAAGGGTTTTGATAACATGGCACCACATTTAAAAATTAATAATTTTACTGACGAGTTTTAGATAAATTGTTTAGTATTTTTGTTATATTAGCTACCATTTGTGAAAGCACTTTTCAATCTATATGTTATGAGGAAATATAACAAGTAAGCATTAATTTTATTTTCACATTGTAAATACCGAAGCGTACAACCTGTTTTTATCGCTGTGTGCAGGCGCGTCATGCTTAGATTTAGGTTTTTGAGTCGTGTGTGATTTTTAGATGCGTTAATTTTATTTTGAGAACAATAGTATCTACACAAAGCCTAACTAGCTTAGCTAAGCTTTGTCTAGATACTATTGTTCTCTAAGCTTAGCCTATGTGTAAAATACTATAAATAATAAATACTATAATAAATACTTTTAACAACATCACATACATTGATCTGACTCCGAGATAGGTAGCTCAAGCACCTGTGTTACGGATATCAGAATCAACAGTGGGATTACAAATATATACATATAATACTTTTCTTTTGTAAATACATACTTATAATATATAGATAACGCCCAGACCAATACAAACAGATATGTTCATGCACACAAATGTTTGTACTGTGCGGAGATCGAACCCTTGCACTAGAGGCAGCGTTCACTACCACTGTTCCAAACGGGTCGTCGGGGTGTAAAAGTTGTAATAAATAAATAAATTTGTGTAGAGGCGCGTCCGATCGTCGCGCGAGGTGATAGTGCAGCGGGCGGAGGTGGAGCGGCGGGAGGGCCGCGAGGCGCGCGACGGGCGGGACGGGCGGGACGGCGGGACGGGCGGGACGCGCGGGACGGGCGGGACGGGCGCGGGCGGGACGCGCGCCACGACGACTGGGCCGACCCGTGGATGAGGGCCGAGCCCGCCGCGCGGAGGAGGCGGCCCTCCCTCCTCGGACGACTCCTACTCTTCGACCAGGTACGTGGGATGTGATGTTGACAGCTTCCGATTAGCGGTTCAGTTTAAACGCGTGTACTTCTTCATTCGGTTCTACCTCGTATATGATCGGTTTATCGGGTCTATATTTTATTTGAATACAATTACAATGGGGACTATGGCGTGTGAAAAATCCACTAGCTATTATAGCATACTGTCGGACTGAGTCCAGCTTCAACAGCATTGATTGTTTCGTTCGTTTAATGGATACTTGAACGTGTTTTTTAGATTTTCGCGTTGCATTATAACTACAATGTATCAATACGGGGTTTAACGCGATATAGCGTATATAGCCGTGGTCACGAGCGGAGCGGGAGGTCCGCTCGTGACCACGGCTGCTGTAACGTAGCCGAAACGTCGAGCCAAATATGTGAATAACTATTTTTTTATGTAATTTGATATCAGTGCGTCATCAAGCGAAATTTTCACACACGATCACGAAGCCTCCATTCTAGTTTCAGCGCGTATTTTGAGTTTTTTTATATCGAAGGCATGGGTGACATGAGCCCAATAGGGTCTTGGTCCTCGCGTTTGTGTTACACGCGTAAATTTTGCAGGTGTGAGCCGTTCACTCCGTGCGGAGGAGTCGGCTGAATAGGATATCAAATTGTGCTCTAATAAATGTTATACAAAGTAGTTTTTCGCAAGGTTTACCTATTGGAATTTAAACTGAATCGCTAGGGGGATTTAATATTGTGGCGCTGTGAAATCGAGCCATGTTTTTATTGATAACACATATTTGTGCACAATCCGACCACGTTTGACGCTCGATTTGGTGGTTTTTTTATAATTACAATGAAAATGCTTAGAAATATGAAATAAGTACTTTATTCATTTTGAAAATAAAAAAATATGAATGTAATTTTTTGAAGCATCTTAATATAAAAAATGAACAGTTTGGAGTTGATTGACTTCTTATTATTTCTATTTAATAGTAATTATTGTTTAATTTATTTATAATAATTATGATTGAAATTATTTAAACATACCAGTGAAGTATTTAACATGCATTACAAATTACGATTGATTTCCATTAGTTCCCATTTAATAATAAAACAAAATAATTATGTATTCTGTTCCAAAGTATTTATTTAATTTCCAGTAAGTTATAAGTATATATTTAAGATTATTAATTATAATTTTTCTCCCGCTTCCCTCCCCTCCCTCGGCCGTTGGGTCTCGCTTTCACTAACGTCGCGGTGTTTCGGTGTTCGCCCTGACGTATCTCATCTCAACATCTCTCCATTAACACATGCATGTCTCGTTCTCACCACTGGGTTCGCTTGACGCTCTGGTTGTGCGTGTGCGCGCGTGTGTGTGCGTGTGTGTGTGCGCGTGTCTGTAACCGCCGGTGTGTGCGTGGCGCGTGCGTGTGGCCTGAGGCGTGTCCCCGCCCTCCCGTTGACCCTGCAGCTCTTCAAATTCCAGTTCGCGCAGTTCGCGATCACCCGGCGCTCGCCGCAAGCGAAGGGCCTCGTCGTCTTCCAGACAAAGGTATGTCCCTTTGTTTTTGTTGCACTAAGTCAAGTAAATAAGCTATGTAGGCGGTGAGTTTGAGTTGTGTTGAGGCACTGAGTTGAGAATTAAACACTGTACAGCTTCGATTTCTGTTTAGAAATATATCCTACTTGTTTTGTTTTTAGGTTTATATTTTTATTCCATCTAATTTGCTATACTGCCAATGCTATAATGATATAACAATAATAATATCCCTCAAAATTGATGCTACTTTAAAATTCGTTGCGCTAGATTCTCTAAAATAATCGAGGCTTTCCGATGAAAATTATTGTCGTAATTATTGTTTCTATGAAATAATATTATTTGAGTCTGATCGTCTGGCCGTTGCGTCCAATACTCCATCAAGGTAATGGAAAATACCACTTTACCACGAAAACTACACCTAAAATAATTAGGAAAAATGTTGGTCTGTCGTGCCTCATCTTGAAGGATCCATGTTAAAGAACTACATGGAACTTAATAATGTAACTTGATAAAAAGATCGGAGCTGCACGCATGTCCATGCGCACTGCCCCGACTTGTACCTTGGCGTTGACCCGGGAATGTATGTACTTTTCTGCCGTTCTTCTAGCTATAATGCCGTTAAGTACCAAAACTACATTCGGAGAAAAATGGACTTAAAGAGCTCTAGGCTCCGAATGTGGTTTGCTACTTAACGGCATTATAGCCTAGAGCTCTTTAAATTCATTTTTCTCTGAAGGTGGTTTGGTACTTAACGGCATTATAGCTAGAGGACGGCAGTGTTATAGGAAATACCTACAGTCTTGCGAGATACAATGTTAATATCTCACAGTGCTTGCGATTTTCCGGTGACATTTAGAGACTGCACCACGAATGAAGTCCCGCCGCTAAACACGGAACTAAAATTTTAGATTCCTTGTGTTTATATAAAGCAAAAATGTTGATGGCGACTGAAGATCGCTTTGCTTTTCAAGGGACTTCTTTGGTGGCGCGAACTCTATCACTAAATTATTGGCACTGATCTGATCAGTTTCATTCATTAATCTAAACTCATAACTGTGGTATACTATTATATCAAGTACAGTCCGCTTTAAAAATATATTAGCGTTCAAATTTAGCATAAATGTCTGAACATCACGATACATTCACGGTAGGCAGCAGCATAACTGTGCTCCGGCATTGTTGATGTCTATGAGCGGCGGTTACCGTTTACCATCAGATGGGCCGCAGGCTCGTCTGCCTATTTTAAGCAACAAAAAAAAAACTTAAGTCACTTTTAGCAGCAATACCTTCATGTGTACTTTAATTCGTTGTTTGTTTTCGAACAAAAAATGAAAATGCGTCTTGGCGTATAATAACATATCATACAGATGTCATTTGTTAAATTCTCAGTAGGTTTGGACGCTAAGATATTTTCGAAGTCGAGTGTACCGTAGGACTAAAAAGTAATACGAAATGAATAATGTTCGTTTGTCCGGGTCAGGCTGTCGCCGTCGGTGATAGTGCGCGAGCGGCGCATGGCGTCGGCGCGCGCCACCGCAATGAACCCGCCCGCGCCGCGACGCCGCGCCGCCTCCCCCGCCGCCGCGCGACAGCTCGCCGTCAACCCGCCGCCGCCCGCCAGCCACAGGCACAAGGTACAGACGCCGCGCCGCCTCCCCCGCCGCCGCGCGACAGCTCGCCGTCAACCCGCCGCCGCCCGCCAGCCACAGGCACAAGGTACAGACACCGCGCCGCCTCCCCCGCCGCCGCGCGACAGCTCGCCGTCAACCCGCCGCCGCCCGCCAGCCACAGGCACAAGGTACAGACACCGCGCCGCCTCCCCCGCCGCCGCGCGACAGCTCGCCGTCAACCCGCCGCCGCCCGCCAGCCACAGGCACAAGGTACAGACACCGCGCCGCCTCCCCCGCCGCCGCGCGACAGCTCGCCGTCAACCCGCCGCCGCCCGCCAGCCACAGGCACAAGGTACAGACACCGCGCCGCCTCCCCCGCCGCCGCGCGACAGCTCGCCGTCAACCCGCCGCCGCCCGCCAGCCACAGGCACAAGGTACAGACACCGCGCCGCCTCCCCCGCCGCCGCGCGACAGCTCGCCGTCAACCCGCCGCCGCCCGCCAGCCACAGGCACAAGGTACAGACACCGCGCCGCCTCCCCCGCCGCCGCGCGACAGCTCGCCGTCAACCCGCCGCCGCCCGCCAGCCACAGGCACAAGGTACAGACACCGCGCCGCCTCCCCCGCCGCCGCGCGACAGCTCGCCGTCAACCCGCCGCCGCCCGCCAGCCACAGGCACAAGGTACAGACGCCGCGCCGCCTCCCCCGCCGCCGCGCGACAGCTCGCCGTCAAGGTAAACCACTTTTCGACGGCTTCATGGGGGCTGTCGTGCGTGGGAAATTGCCATCTAGCGGAAAGAACCAATGCTGTAGAAGTTGGACTTCACTCCAATTACAGTAGGTGAGATTTTATTTATTTATTAGGAGTATACTTATGGCTTACAGAAATTATTATTTTTATATCTTTTAGATGGACTTCAGTGCTACACACCATCTAGTATATTTTTTACACGCAATATTTTGTAGTTCTATGCGTATTCAATATGGCACGAAGGGACACGAATATAAGACGGAAGAACTGTAATTGGTTGATTACTACGACAAATTTCAGTGCTTCAAAGTGGCAGCTTCACCGCCCCACTTTTGGTTAAATGACCAATTCAATTAAATAAAAAGTCATCATTCTTTAGAACGTTTAGTGTACTAAAGAAGGTGATTTTTTGGTTATTTATTTAGAAGGATCATTTATTTCCTGCTTAATCTGTTAGTCTCAGGCTGTTAACGTAGTCCTCTGCTGTGTGCTTCGGAGCTTACGTTCCTTGATGTGGTGAATTTAAGATATGGACTGTAAAACTAGGTATAATAAGACTAAAAATATTGAGCTTATAAAACAATTAAGCGTTCGCGCGGATCCGTGATCGGTGAGGTCTCTCCGGGGGAGGATGCGCGCGCGCGTGTATATGCTTCGTCTTCGGCCCGCGCTGTGGTCCTCGTGTGTACACTACAGGCATTAAAACTGTTGTTATTACATAAACATGTCACAATTTCGAAATGCAGTGCATTAATTTGTGTAATATATCGTAACAGGAGGAGTTGGACCCATATGGACGTAACAAAGCATCCAGCCGCAACAGAGACTAGAAAGAAGTACTCACGCTCTTCGTCTTCTGGATCAGGTATGATGTTCCACTCTTAATAAAAGTAGTAGAACGTATGATTACCATGATATATAGCTTTACCGCCACCAAGTAGACCATTCGCATGGTCCGCGGGTTGAGAAAGTTTATATTATCTTTGGGCTAATCAGTGGGGGGCGGAGTGTGCTTGACCAATCGAAAAAGTTTTTTTTTTGTTGCGAACGCCATTCGTATTGGTCCTGACGGCGACGGTCGACATCCATCCTATTGATTGGCCCAAACAGAATATAAACTTTTTGGATTGGTTGAGCGTACTCCACGTCCCCTCGTCCTTCGAATCATTGAAAGGTCGACTTTGTGGCGGTAGAGCTATAAACGAAAACAGCACTATTACCGTGTATCCTTAAGTTTTGTTCAGTTTCATATGTGCAACCTTATCCCAACCTCATAACCAGTGATCGGATTTAGGTGTGCTATTTTTGACTAAATCTTAACATGGCGTTTACAAATGGATGAAAATTTCAATTTAAGTTGCATAAACTAAATGTAAAGTTTAACTTACTTAGTTAAATATTAACATTTATATGTTTTGTTTTCATTTAAAAATAAAATCCGAACATTTTCGAAATCTCGCAATGGGGTGTGACATATCCGCTAGATGGCGTGCTTGTGCACCGAGGTCAAAATTCAACATCATTGGCTGATTTATTCGTTAATTGACAATTTGACATATAACGTCTAAAAATACCCAATCACCTTGTAGATGGACCTCAGTCCTATAGTACGCCATCTTGCGGATTTTTCGCACGCGATTGCCCCAATGGACAACATTTCAAAATTGCTAAGCTCTGAAACAAAAAATACCAATTCTTTATTTACTTTTCCGCTGCTCGATAATATATTTATTCATTTTTTATATTGCTTATTTACTGAGAAAAAAATTAAAACTTAAAAACGTAAGATGACGTCATCGGACGGCAGAATGTAAAATATTTCTTTGCTTAGCACATTATAGTTTTAAATTTACGAAATGCCAAACCCATGACATGCAACTGTCAAAAAAAAGACAACTTGTCAACGTTGAATGAATGAATGACGTTGACAATGTTGACACTAGTATTATTTACCTTTGACAGTAGTACCTTTTTTTATTAAAACAATGATAAGCAAAGGAATATCGCTGTATTCAACCGTCCGATGACGTCATTTGGCGCTTACGTCTATTTAGAATACAAAGAATTTCAATAATTATTTTATGCATAAAAATGGACAAATTTTGAAAAAAGAAAAAATATGGGTCTGTTAATTTTATGTCTACTTTCATATAAAAAAACAATATGGACATGTTAAAAATTTGAAATGTTGTCCATTCCGCGGGGATACTAATGTAACGTTTGAGGTCGTTGACCCTAAATTCCACTACCTATTCCGATCACCGGTGATAAGTAACATATAATGGGCCGCAGAGTCGTCGTCGTCGTCGAGCGAGTCGGAGAGCGAGTCGCACTCGTCGTCGTCGTCGGGCAGCTCGGGCGCGCGCCGCGCCCGCCACGCGCGCCTGCTCAACGCGGCCGCCCGGCCCAGGTACTGCTCACTACGCCTGTGCACAGTTCTACCAATGTTATAAATAAATAAATAAATATTTCACAACATCACATACATTGATCTGACTCCGAGTTAGGTAGCTCAAGCACCTGTGTTACGGATATCAGAATCAACAGTGGGATTACAAATATATACATATAATACTTTTCTTTTGTAAATACATACTTATAATACATACAAACACCCAGACCAATACAAACAGACATGTTCATGCACACAAATGTTTGTACTGTGCGGGGATCGAACCCGCAACCCTTGTATCAGAGGCAGCGTGCACTACCACTGTTCCAATCGGGTCGTCGATGTTATAACTTGAGCCCCTGAAAATCAATTTATTTTGCTGCCACAAAATAAAACAACATCAAATATTGTTTACAGAGAAGCTCTAACAAAATAAATGTATTTTCTTTTAGGGTTATGACCTCAATAATTGAAAAAAAAAAATTAAAAAAATATATCAAAAAAAAGAAAAAAAACCCCAAAAATATACAAAAAAAAACACATAAATACAAAAAAATCATTAAATAATATCTGAATTTAATTATTCTTATTTTTTTTTATTTACTCTTTTTTAGGAGCTCGACGCAAAAAGGGATGAATATGTGTCATATTATTATTATTATTATGAATGTGTTAACATTAACAAATCTAAATGTAATGTTTAATGCCCGTGCGAAGCCGGGACGGGCCGCTAGTAACTTATAAGTCCCAGGTTAGGCGTATGCTGCGACGCAGGTCCACACAGCGCAGAGCAGATTTTGTAAAGTATAATATCCTCCAACCGATTACGGCTACGGCCGCCAATCTCGACGATCACCCACGTACGCATGATACATTATAGTGCTCAAGTGTGTGCGCAAACACAAGTTCACTCTCTATTCCCTTACCGTCTTATTACGATGGGACACTACTGTGACACGACCGGAAAGGGATCGGGCGCAGGACCAACAGCTATCGTGCTTTCCGAGGCACGAGGGTACAAGACCGCCAACTTCCAGACTTATTATTAATGTAAAGTGTGGAACGTCATTGAACTACGTACGCTGCGGCGCAGGCACATCCTGCGTCTCAGCACAGTACAGCACAGTACAGCACAGTGCAGGGCAAGGAAGTTGAGGCAGACTTGTGCCCCCTCCAACGCAAGTGACATTCGTACATTACAACAATAGTTTATATTATTGTTGAAAAACACGACACGACGTGCATGCGTCGCGCAGAATTCTGTGCCGGCACTACAACGACACGCAGAGCAGGACAGACACATGTCTGGGTAAACTGGGCTGTCCGGGGTGAATAGGTCTTTCCATGTATTAGGCGGGGAAAAGAGATAGGTATATTATGACTTTTCCTTTTTTGAAGAATCGATCCCCTCCTGCTATGTCATGTATGGAACAGCAGGAGGGGATTGATTATTCATTCGTAACGTAAGGTTGGCAGCGCACTTGTGACTACACTGGTGTCGCGAGTGTCCATGGGCGGCGACAATCGCTTACCATCAGGTTGATCCGGCTGCTCGTCTGCCACTTATGCGTCTGCTACATAAAAAAATCATACAACTATTACACGGCCACATAAAACTGACCATTAGGTAATAATAAATAAATGAAAATAAATGTTTTCTTGTTTAGGTTAAATGCAAAATCAACCGCGGGATTGGCTGCGGCAGTGTCGACAGTTACAAATAAGAAGGAAGCATCTAGTGAAAAAGGTACAGTAAACGTTTGAATCCTCCCCAAAGACCCTATGTCTCACTTGTAGTAGAGATATCATCGGGGTTACAACCTCTCGGCAAACACTTATACTATTTATTAAATTAAATAACCATGCAAAAATGTTGGGTCCAACGCGTACGCGAAAAATTGATTCACGCCAAAAGCGGCCACTTTTGGTGTGAATCAATTTTTTGCGTCACCTTAAGGTGACGGGTAGGGCACACTAGCGACGCCAATCGATTTTAATTTTTTGCTACTAAACCGGATTTATTAGAAACAATTTCGGGGTTACGATTTCTCGTAAAACACCTATACTATTTATTTAATACTTATAGTTAACTGTTTGGTTTGCTTTTGCACTCGAATTTTGGATTTTCACGTCCGCTTTTGGCGTGAATCATATTTTCGCGTACAAACACTGACCCAATATTTGTGCATGGTTATTTAATAAATAGTATAAGTGTTGGCCGAGAGATCGTAACCCTGAAATTGTTTAAAATAGATCCGGTTTAGTAGTTAAAAATTAAAATCGATTGGCGACGCTAGTATGCCCTACTCGTCACCTTAATTGATTTACACCTTGATGTCAAATATCCTGCTATCTGCTTGACTTCCACCTTATCCATTATGCCACATAAAATGTGTATGGTTTAATATCAACTATTTAACAATTGTGTGGCTGTATGTGCAATCATATCAATTGACCAACCCTAGTTTTTCCAGACCTAATATTTTATCTTATGGGAATATATTAATAATAATATAATCGTTTATTTCAGACAAAGTCCATAATTACAAGCAAAAGACATGACAAAAAAAAAATTAAAGCAACCATCTAAACATTACCTACGTATTTGCACACCAAAAATACTAATTGAACATCAAACTATGATTTTGATGTGAACTTACTATTTTTTGATGAGCAAAAAGGTTAGGTTAGGTTTGCAATTAATTAATTTTGAGGGAACCTTAAATAACAACCCTTATATTATTGGCCACACAAAAAAATAAATATATCTTGACACTTGCATTGATTAATATTTTTTTTTCAGAAATGGGTGGAAAGAAAAGATCAGCCACATCGCCAGTGAATACAGCGCCGGCAAAGAAATCCGTTTCAAGGAGAGAGGAACTCCTCAAACAACTGAAGGCTGTGGAAGATGCGATAGCTAGAAAACGATCCAAAATATAACGTTTTGTAGAAAAATATTTGTGTGTATACCACTAAAGACGGATAGCTGTCTGCAATTTCTCGTGGCTATTAAAATTTACCCAATAATAGCCTATCGCAAATAAAGACTATGCAAGATTATTTAGTCCAGAGAAAGGCTTTTATCAGGCAGAGTGGAAGTCGTACAAATAAGCACTTAAGTTTATTGTAAATACAGTCATGTTTCAATATTGACTCTGATCTGGTCTTGACATTGAAGTATCAGTAAGCATTGCTTATTAATCGTGGCTATCATGATTTATTTTTACATCTATGTTGTGCGTATACGTTAGATGTTTATATTGACTATATTGTAAAACAAAATAGCGATGGTGCATGTTTTCAAGGAATACTAAACATTATTTGCAAGCTATGTGTTGTTTAGAATGTCCAAATAGAATACATAGACAGATATTTTGGTATAGTTTGTTCATCACATTTTTATAACAATAGAACCTAGGTTGTAGGTTTCATGGTGATTGACAATTAGAAATGTAACTATGTAATAAAATAAACATTCACGAGCAAAAGAATAATAAAAATGCATTATTTTGTAACTATGACGTTTTAATTAATGATCTATTATTATAGATAGTGTAGCTAATCGGTATTTTCTGGAAGAAGTATTTCTGACTAGGACTTTATTAAGTTTTTGTTTCAACAAAGTGTCTAAGGCATTATAAGTCATGTAGCCAACCCCGCAACTACAGGACTCTGAAAAACTAAATGTGGCTTGTCTCAGGAAACCCATTATTTGTCTGGAGCATGAATGACGAATTGTTTTGATATTGGAAGGAACCCATAGTTCTCTCATTGATTTTGCGTATTCTGAAAGTTCCCCTTTTTCTTTGAATGTGTTGGTATTTACCTGATAAAGAAAAAATCAATGTCACATAGGTACATCATAAACTTAAGACAAAATGAGATTTTCACATACCAACTGTCCTATTTTCTTTAGTTTCGCCCTTTTCCTTTGTTGCTGTTTCAGATTACTTTTGTGGCTAAATTTTTTTCTGTTTTCGTAATTTTTTCATTCGAGTCTTGGTGATGGGGCTCAAACAAAGTACTTTCTGTGTGAATATCGTCATGTTCAGGTAAGCAGATTAGTGCATTCTGTTTTAGGTTTCCCTTTTTCACCATTTTCAAATATACTGGTACTAAACAAGATGATGAATTTTCAATTTTAGGTAGTTCAGTGTTTTGACTAATACAATCCTGAAAAGGAATAAACATATAAGTACCTATTTGCATAGGTTATCAAGTATTTTTAGTCTTAAAGTATTTACCTGTATAATACCCAACATTTGTTTATTTCTTAATACAAATAGTTCTTCAATGCTACTGCTACTCCAGTCTTTCAAAAGGATTTCCCAGGGGCATTCAAAAGGAGCAATAACTCCCAGTTTCAGAAAATTTACCCTTTTACTCGGTGGTAACTTGAAATATTTCTCTCTTAAGTTCATTGCAATTCTCTTTTCCTCCACTTTACCGGCTTCAGAATCTGGAGGCAAATAACACTCCCCACTTTCAAATGCTAAGCTTTCTGCTTCTCGTAGTCCTCCTGACCGTGCTCCAAACATTTGGAAAGTTTGCCAAAATTGCAATCCATAACCAGGAGGGGTGATGATGTCCCATCCACTGCCATAACCTGAATAAAAGATACATAGTAAAGAGACAAAATATTTTTTATTACCAGATATTTGATGGATATACCAAAAAAAAATTAAATAAACACCTATTTTTTTAACATTTGCATCTTGAGATCCTGGCCTCTGTATCAAAACAATAGGAATGCTTTGAAAAATTGGATCATTTATATTAATTTCTCCAGGAACCAACTGTGTTTTTGTGATATGTTCTATGAACTTTGTATTGTTTAGCATTTCTTCTTTTATAACAATATGCAAACTCATATCCCACAGACACGATGATGACACAAAAGGAGGTATAGTAAGCAGCGAGTCAAAATTTATATCATTGAAGCTATCAGCTTGTAATTTTTGTGCGATACTTTGGTCTACTGAGACGAGGGTCTCGAATAATTAGACCAATAACTTCCTTTGAGGGTAACTGTGATGGGGATGAAATAGATTTGAGACTATTCCAATACTGTTGCTTTTCATTCAAATATAAATTGTTTTGGTCTACAGATGAGACCCACTTATTTCCTTTTATTTGGTCAATATTTTCGATACATTTAAGGGTTTTCAACAACACTGGATGACTTTTGGGCCCAGTCAATCTAAATCTGTTGAAAGTCCCTGGGTATAATTTAATTTGTATATTTTCAGAATATTTATTGGATAGCTTTCTCCTTTTTTCGACAGATTCATAATTTCCCGATTTTGTTGCATCAGACAACAAATCTGTAATTATTGTTTCCACTTGTTTAGTTTGAGAAGGATGCACAAACAGCCATAAGCATTTGTTACATCCATTATTGTGCCAAATGAATTGTACTTTGCCAATATATCTGAATGGATATGAGTTTCGTTCAAATAAATGTATTGAGCCCTCTCTTTTCCCATCTATATAGGCTTTCGCACAAATCCCAAGTCCACAGGAACTATCAGTTATGAAACTGAACATTTCTTTGATTAAGTTTTCTGGTCCACTTATCTCAATGGGGGTGTAATATGAAATATCTTGAATAAGACAGTGAGCTGAACTTGCCCTATAACAAGCTCTAAATGCTTTATCGCAGGGAGCATAAGCAATTTTATGGCCCCATCGCTCTATCATATGAAATCTTTTGGCATGCCAAATGTGAGTTTCTAACCAAAAATTATTTTGTTTTCTTCTATTGTACTCTTCTAACAAATTGCTGGGGCGCCTTCTATATTTTCGTGACGGGCGCTTTTGCTTTGGCGGTAAACCGCTCTTCTTCAGTTGCTCTAAGTGTCCTATTCTGAGGTTCCTCGGCAACCGTTTGGCGTTGTGGCTCATTACCCGGCGGCGCATATGAACCGGCAAGGATTGAAAGATTAGCTTAGTCTTACTTGGACGAAGGATACTTTCAGTCATAGCGGCGATTTCTACGCTTCTGGATGCTGCAAATTTTAAGCTATTTGCAGAATATGGAAGATGTTCACTGCCACCTTTAGTGACATCGAACTCTGACGGTGACGATTCCATGATTAATATTAAACAAGATTGAGGTTATAAGCTAAATGAACTGCCAGACTGCACGGGATCCAAAAATTCTACTTATTATTAAAATGTATTTAATGTTTTTAATATTGTATTATAACCTCAAAAGCGAGCATGACAAACTTGTTATCACTACATAATGTCACTGTCACTTCTCTGTTAATGTTCCTTTTCATGCAGTTTGTCTTGATTGAATTTTGTTTTTGATATTTCAAATGCTTGTCAAAAAAGTCTTGACAACGAATGAGTAACTGGGTGATTCTCCGAAATTTGACCTTCCGGTTTCATCGCGTCTGATTTCTATGTTCTCAAAAATATTGTTCAAATTAGAAGTTTATATTGAAATCAGAAGAAGTTTAAATTGAAAGAAGGGTAGGTGTCTTTACTTATTGTCTTTATTTTAATTTAAAATTCTTAATTTGAACAATATTTTTGAGCCCATGGAAATCAGACGCGAAGAAACCGGAAGGTCTAATTTCGAAGAATCACCCAACTAACGAAGTTTCTATGGATTCGGCGGATAGGGCTAAAACAAGCCGCGTGGGCTGATGCAATTCAATGGTTTTAAATTAGTTTCTGGTGGTTTTAGTGTACAAGTTTGGTGTTTATTTGTGCAGTGAAGTGATCCTAATAATAAACATCGTTGGATTGTATCGTTTTTGACACTGCTATCGTGTGTCGAGTGCATAGACTTAGGATGCCGCCTGTACATTCTTCTATGGTCGAGTGAATTGTCTCGTGACAACTTGCTTGGACCTAATAAAATCTTAAAACTCGCTATTGCTTTTAGAATGATACCTACCCGCGGAATCCGTAGGTCGATAAAACGTAAAACACCGGCGTTTTATTGAGTGACTGTGACTTTGACTGACTTCAACTGTTTATACCTACTTATTCTCAATAAGTTACCTGACATTGGCGAATTATCTTCGGGTAAAAACAAAGTTTCTATGCATGTTTCTCTTTTCAATAAGTAGATAGTTTTTCAAACGTGTGTCTATCCATGATTCTGTTGGTCTGGTTCCCCTACCTAAAGGTTACTAAGGGCAGTCAGGAGTCATCATTTCAGCCAATTGACGTCCACAGCTGGACATTGGCCTCCCCCAATGTTCTCCACACAGATCGGTCCTGTGCCGCCCGCGTCCAATGGATTTCCGCGAACTTCATGTACAGTCAGCAGTCACTTCATTGTAATCACCAGATTCACAAAATCCTGGATCATGGTCTCAGCACCCCTGGGATAGTCTAGATTAACATGCTGGGGCTTTAGCGCGAACCGGACGTTACAACCGAATCGTAGTTCATCTCCCTTTCACACGCGTGGTGTTTCTTAATTGTTTGGATGCGTCAGGTATATTCTCGTTTGTTACGGGAAGGCTTCGCGCTAAGGCCTCTGTTATGTATGATCATGATGACAAAGCCTAGGGCCCTTTAGTAACATAAAAAGAAAAAACCGTCCGGACTTGGAAACTTGAATAGGATTCGGCCAATTTCTTATTTCGTTAAGTAATGAGATAATGCATACCTAATTAATCTAATAAACATTTTTCCCCTTAGGTATTAATTACAACTTGCGAACTAAATAGTCTCGAAACCAAATTTGTGCCAGCCCCTTTTAAGATTATGTGTTGGAACGGGATGGCTTGATTTTTAGTACGGTAATAACATGAAATACCGTTTTTAGTAAATACATTTTATAAAATTATCTACTAAGTATCGAAACCGAAGTGTGTTAATTATAACTCGTAGGATGGTTATATTTTGTTAATAATGGGAGGCAAAAGGTGGCACCAAGAAGGTTGTTAGATGTTTCCAATATGGTTGGGGACACCATTGGGATTTGGGACATGGTGACATTTTTGTTATAGGTAGGTACTTACTCAAGTACTACTTACCTACTTAGGTTAAAGGTAAATACTGAACGTGAACGTACTAACTGAAAACGTAGGTATAATTAATTACAAAAAACGAAGCTCAAATTGGCTATTTGGATGATACTGACAAAATTATGATTTAAAGTAAATATTTTTCTCACTTAATCAATTTATATAAGCTTTAATGACTATTATGCACTCATAGTTTAATCAAATCGTACTATTCCCTACCTAACAACTTACCGCATTGTTGAAATAAAAGGAACGTACAGTTTTCCTTCCCTATATTTTACATCGTAGGAAAACATTATTTTGATATTATTTAGGAACGACAATAATATCAGGTAAATTAATAAAACCTGAAACTATTTTCGTATCTATTGTTTTAAACTTTTATGGTCACTAACATTAGAATCATCATCATCATCATCATCAGCCCATTTAAGTCCCCACTGCTGGGGCACGGGCCTCCCTCACATGAGGGGTACCTTAATTGCCATACTCACCACGCTTGGCAGACGGGTTGGCGAGGGTTTTGATGTAAATGCAGAGATTTCCTTCTCTGGGTGCTGATGATCATGCCAGCAGCTTTACCTTAGTCGCCTTTTACGACACCTCGGTAAGAGTGAGGGTGGCCTATTCTACTCTGCCGGGGACCACACGGCCAACATTAGAATGGAAACAACGATAAACAGAAATCAGTAATCGCAGAACAATTGCTAGAATCGAGTCCAAATCACTGGATTGAGTTTTATAACCCTAAGATTATTTCGACAGAACGGCACTCATACCAAGACTGGTCAGGGAAGCGATTGAAATTACCAAGTACAAAAATTTCAATCGTGAGCATGGCGCTTGCAACAGTGCCGAAATATCGGTAGAAATATGGTAGAAATCCCGTAAATTACTATTCTAATATTTTCGTATCTGTTTGTTACCACTTTGAAACTGGCCTTGTTTTCTGGAGGAGGTGAGGTAAGGAGGAGAACCTGATTCCGTAGTAGGTACCTAAGCAAGTAGCTTAGGTTGAAGTAGAAGACGAAAGAAATTTTCAGATACCCTCCCATTCTTCTACCATAGCCAGATTTCTTCTTCCTAGGCTTTGACTTGACCATTGCCACTGGGCAATGGTCTAGGACTTGCACTGGCAAGTCCTAGTTCGAATTTAGTTGATCGAAGACTATCGTTAGGTTTATTTTTCGCCTGCCACTTCTTGGTTTTGGGTTAAAATCCTGAGGCAATACCGCGAACCGGCGGTCAGGTTACTAGTGACTAATACGTGCCCAATCATTTAGTGTATTCTCAATGCTTAACGTCTAAAGGTACTCACAAACACCTGCCCGTGCGATAACACCGCTGTCCAAACATCGCAGCACCTCTTAGAAAAATGCCCGAAATTTGGCAAGGTTAGGGCCGAATACGAAATGAAGAGCAACTTCCTTAGAGTGCCTCCGCACAACATCTTCGAGGCGATCAAAAAGGAGACAACTGCGAAGGCTTATCCCAAGTTTCTAATCTCTATGCACAGCAGAGTTCAACAA
This sequence comes from Marasmia exigua, assembly GCA_019059595.1. Classification (NCBI taxonomy): domain Eukaryota; kingdom Metazoa; phylum Arthropoda; class Insecta; order Lepidoptera; family Crambidae; genus Marasmia; species Marasmia exigua. Next base: position 5,362,801 of record CM032478.1, read on the forward strand.
TCCACCACCTCTGAACTCATTTTAAATTGTATAAACAAAGTATAGGTACATATATTTATCTTTAAACCTATATTTTTCGCAATAACCACAGCAAAACTAACAGAGAAATATCATATAAATTAGTTTTTATTAAAGTAATCAAATAGCAGTCCTGATACAAATGTATACAGTGAATCAAAATATATGATAATGGTTTTGGGACCTGCGCTGCAAGGTCGCAGCCAGCGGATTGCGGTGGCAGGTCGGAGTTTTTCTGTATTGCGGATTTTCCCCGGCTCCGCAGCCAGCGGAGTCGGTTTCTGCGACGCGTTATTGAGTTGGAAGCCTGCGGGTTTGTCCCTAACTCGCACTGCACTGCAACCAGCAGTGTATGTGCGGGGAGGGGTGCCCGCAGTCATCCTCTCGGTGGTGCTTGCACTGCAGCCAGCAGTGAGGGTGCTACCCGGGAGGTTGAGCGGGAGAGAGGCCGAGCTGGCGAGTCTCTTCGCCCTGACCGGGCGATGGATAAAGCCTCCGTGGCAGTCCTCACCCCGGTCTTTCCTGGAGTGTTTCCTGGGCGAGGGATGGAAACGCCCCAGTGTTTTTATGGGTATGCCTCCGGACGGTCTCTGATTAGCAGAGACCCAACCCGGAGGAGAGCCCCTCTTAGCGTACAGAAGGTGCATTTTCACTGGGTCATCAAAAAAAAAGGTACTTCATGTTATAACTCATGCTCCCTTGGCAATTCTATCCGACTCGTCATCTAAATTAGTAGACTAGTTTAGGATTTTGTTCTTAGACCACGACTCGTCCTCGCGTTGAACCTAGGATTTTCCGGAATACCTACCTACAATGAACAGTACGCTGAGCATACAACCCTCAAAATGTCAGAGATCTTTATCTCGATTGAATTATTGTTGTATCAGTTGAAGAAATTTGATAATGTTGAAATTCAGGCGATGCTGTAAGGAACATTATGAGGGTATCAACGTTGTAGTGTGCAGGTTTTTACCAACCAGACTGACTATTTTCCATTATTACACTATCCTCACTAATTGGAATAGGTATTTATTCTTTAAAGTACTTCTGCACTAGCAACATTTGAGCATAAAAATTTGCTACGAAAACGGATGGATACGCCTAGTTTTTAGAAATGGAATGGAATTAGTGCTAGATTCGTGTGGATTCTTATCATTGATATAACTACCTAATTTACAGTTCAGTTAATTTTCTAGTGGGTGGTAAAGATTCCAGGTTTGTGTAGTAAGCGCTAAAAATATATAGCCACCAAAATAAGAAATTCCAGTAAATTTTCTTTGAATTAAACTATATTATATAAATTCTAGCCATCTAGGTAGCTGCTAAATGACGAGGGCTGAGCAAGATACCTAAATATATGTCTACACATACGTACAGTATATTTTTTTTTAGATTTACAAGCTCAACCCATAGGAGTGCGATTTAGGTAGATGCCATTTTCTATACAGGTTTCATTTTCTTTGACATGATTTTAAATATTATTGTGAATTATTGAAGAATTGATAGCGAACCCTGACATAATGGAAGAGACAAAGGCTCACGATAGCGCTCACGAAGGCGATCACAATAGATCAAACTGGTCGCAGTGATACTGGTCTGAATAGGACCTGCATAGCCGCCCGCTTAAAATAACATGCTGTTCGGCAGCCAGTGGAGCATCGATGCTACCGCTGGCGGGATGTAGTGAACCTGCAAGAATTGGAGTCAGGAGATTGGCGTCAAGTTACACAAGACCGAGACAAATGGCGACTTTTGGGATCGAAGGCCAAGACTAATTTTGAGTCACAGAGCCGTCGGAGTGTTTTAGCATTCAATTACTTACTAGAGAGTAAATGCCAAAACGGATGTATACCTACTTAAAATAAAATAAAAAAAGGCTCTTCAGATCGTGCTGTCAAGAAGGCATATCTCGAACAACATGCCGTTCTGCGGCCAGTGGGGCATCCACGCTACCGCTGGGGGGATGAAGTGAACCTGCAAGAAATGCAGACAGGAGACTGGCGACAAGTTACACAACACCGAGACAAATGGCGACTTCTGGCAGTGTTTTGGCATTCACTTACTAGTCAGTGAATGCCAAAACGGATGTATACCTACTTACCAATTATTTAATGTGATAGGTGGCAGACGAGTAAACGCAAGGAAGTGAGTAGACGGATCATGTGATGCATGCGATTGTCACCGCCCATGGATACCCGCAACACCAGTGGAGGCACAAGTGCGCTGCAAACCTTTAAATAGTTATGTTACACATTTGAAGAGCGATAGAGAGATATAGCTCAGTGCATAAGAACACGCCTATTACACGGAGGGTTGTAGTTCGAATCCGAGCAATTTCTTAGATTTGAAAAATTCATAGGTGCATACCTCTGGATTTTTCAAATCGATGTGCTGTTCATATATCCCATTAGCTCGGCGGTGATGGAAAGCGTCGTGAGAATATCTGCCAGTCTCGGAGTTTCTCGAAATAGTAGGTAATATAAGTACTCACCTGTTAACTCAAATTAAGAATAATTTAATGTAAATTCTAGATATACTTGTAATATTCTAGATATAATGAATATTTTTGTAATAAGTGCATAAAATTTATAATTAAATAATAATCGTAACATTTATATAAAAATGCTTAGCATTACCTAACATTTCATAACTCTGCAAAAATGCAATCAGGCTATCACCAAATACATAATGTGTTTCAAAGCGAGCTGTGATCTATAGGTTATTGTAGGTGCACAAGAGCATTGTATTCTTATATTTTAAGGTGTCGGGTAGGGCACACTAGCGACGCCAATCGATTTTAATTTTTAGCTACTAAACCGGATCTATTTCAAACAATTTCGGGGTTACAATCTCTCGGCAAACACTCATACTAGGTATTAATTAAATAACCATGCACAAATGATGGGTCCGTTTTTGTACGCGGGAAATTGATTCACGCCAAAAGTGGCCGCTTTTGGCGGTAATCCGAAATTGGAGTGCAAAAGCAGACCAAACAGTTAACTAAGTAATAAATAATTGATCGCCGTGTGGTCCCCGGCAGAGTAGAATAGGCCACCCTCACTCTTACCGAGGTGTCGTAAAAGGCGACTAAGGTAAAGCTGCTAGCATGAACATCAGCACCCAGAGAAGGAAATCTCTGCATTTATATCAAAACCCTCGCCAACTCGTCTGCCAAGCGTGGTGAGTATGGCAAATACCCCTCATGAGGGAGGCCCGTACCCCAGCAGTGGGGACTTAAATGGGCTGATGATGATGAAAATAAATAGTACAGGTGTTTGCCGAGATATTCCCCGAAATTGTTTAAAATAGATCCGGTTTAATTGCGAATCCTGGATGCAACTGGGAACTACTAAGTTGAAGTGACTCTTATCTGCCCCTCTTCACTAATTGGTAGAGGTGGGCCGATTAGTCGGGAAAGTCGACTAATCGGCACTCTCAGTAGTCGGCGACTAGTCAGACTATTCGGCAGATTGTGAATGTGAGCACTAAAGTTGAATTAAAAAAACAATTTTACTAACCGCATTATATTATAATCATAAAAAAAACAGGTAACGTAATAGGAACTTAGTAATCAGTCTGTGATTCGGTACAAAACAAGGAATATTCTATACAGGCACATATCAAAATAACAAAGACATACATTTTTTTAAGAATTATTCTTTTTTCTTAACTAGAGGCAAATTATGGTGAAGGAATGACAATGTTTCGGCTCGTTCAGGGAGTAAACGATTTTTCGTCGTTGCCAGCTTCCGAAAAGAGATGTTCACTATAAAATAAACAGTGCTGCCAGGACAACATATATACTTTGGCGATACGAGTACGAGCCATTTCAGGATACCATTTCCGAACGACCAGCATGAAAATGATCGGCATTGCCGACTGGTGGTTTAGTCGGCAAATACCGTAGTCGGCCCATCTCTACTAATTGGGTGTTTTAATAGATGCTTTGGGTATTACCCAAGACGTTTTTAAAGTTGGGGGATGTCCCGGGCGGAAGGAAAATTAAACTATCCAAAAACTATTTAAAATTAGAAACAACAATTAATATTACACATTTCTATAAAATACTTGTATAACAAATCTATGATTTAAGTACAATCATTCCTAAAATTACAGAGTGGTGACTGATACTAGAAGATTAGGTAAAATCATGAGAGAGCTGAACCAGAGAGCCTACAACGAAACGGAATTTACGACTGAATCTTTATTCACTTCCTTATGTACACACGCGTTGAGCGTTTTTTTGTTTGGTATTATTTTCGATCGTAAGGGTTCTTTGTAGGCTTTTTGTACCTCTGAATTTCCAAAAATGTACGAAATTTGTCGAAATTGTACGCTATATTTACATTAAAGTATTAAGAGAAAACAACGATCAACATGTCACCGCTAGGAAGTATACTTCCTAGCGGGCGCTATTTACTTCGCTTAGAACTAATGGACATTTGGACATTTAGTGAGCCAGATAAATGTACGAAATTTGTACATTTACCTTATAACAAAATATGGGGCATTATGTACCTGAAAGTGATTATTTCGAAATAAAATAAATTTGACGATAAATTACTACAGTTACACATGCTTATTTGTAGCACGCTTAAAAAGCATGTCAAATATGAGCATGCTTAATGAACTATTTACATTTGCTATCAATATGTTATTAGCCATATATTAGCATGCTTAAAAATAAGCCTGTCATTTATTGATGTTCTTAAGAGTGTGATCAGTGTGTACAGTACCTTTATTATTGACATCTAAACAAGATGTCAATAATAAAGGTACTGTACACATACTTATTCCCATGCTTAAAGCATGCTTCTTTCGAGCAAGTGCTACTTAGTAGCATGTGTGGACGGATGTGCTACTAATATGCATGCAAATTTAGAGCATGCTCAAAAATCGGCCGACGTGCGATTTTTGAGCATGCTACCTGTAGTGCGGGTGGGTGAAAGGGGGAGTGTGGCGGAGTGCTTTAGCACGTTTAGACAGGTTTGCAAATTTTTAAGCATGCTAATGGTGGCTAATAGCATCCTTATTGATAGCAAAGGTGAATAGTTCATTAAGCATGCTCATATTTGACATGCTTTTTAAGCATGCTACAAATGAGCATGTGTAACTGTAGTAATTTATCGTCAAATTTGTTTTATTTCGAAATAATCACTTGCAGGTACATAATGCCCCATATTTTGTTATAAGGTAAATGTACATATTTCGTACATTTTATCTGGCTCACCACAAAGTCCATTAGTTCTAAGCGAAATAAATAGCGCCCGCTAGGAAGTATAGGTACGGTAACATGTTGTTCGTTGTTTTCTCTTAATACTTTAATGTACATTTTTTATATATAGCGTAAAATTTCGACAAATTTCGTACTTTTTAGGGTTCCGTACCTCAAAAGGAAAAAAACGGAACCCTTATAGGATCACTTTGTTGTCCGTCCGTCCGTCTGTCAAGACCCTTTTTCTCAGGAACGCGTGGAGGTATGAAGCTGAAATTTATATCAATTACTCGGGTCTACTGTCCCTTGAAGCTGTGAAAAAATCAAACTTCTAAGCCAACGCAATCAAAAGATACAGCCGTTTATGCCGCAAATTTTCGACACTTGCAAGGGAATCAAAACCTACAGGATGCTTCCCGTGAACTCAGAATCTTGAAATTTGGTACGAAGCAACGTCTTATAGCATAGATAAAGGAAAAATTACGAAAACCATAAATTTTTAGTTACATCACATAATATATATTTTTTTAATAATTTTAAACTTACTACCCATTTCCTCATAAACGCGTAGAGGTATTAAATTGAAATTCATACCAAATACTCAGGTCTATAATACCTTTAAGCTGTAACAAAATCAAACTTCTATGTCAACGCAATCAAAAGAAACAGCAATTTAAGCTGCATATTTTGAAACTCGCAAGTACTCGCAAGGGAATCAAAACCTAAAGGGTACTTCCAGTCGACCTAGAATCTTGAAATTTGGCATGAAGCAACGCTTTATAGCACACATAAAGGAAAAATTCCGAAAACCTTAAATTTTTAGTTACATTACAAAATATATATTTTTTAATAAATATAAACTTATTACTTTTTTCCTCATGAACGCGTAGAGCTATCAAGTTGAAATTCATATCAAATACTTAGATCTAATCGCCTTTAACCCGTGAAAAAAAAAATCTAAGTCAACGCAAAAACGCAAAAGTACAACCATTGATACCGCATATTTTGAAACTCGCAACTACACGCAGGGGAATTAAAACCTAAAGACCACTTCCCGTTGACATAGAATCTCGAAATTTGGTAGAAGCAATAGCTTACAACAGCACAGGTAACAGAATAATTCCGAAAAGCTTAAAATTTTAAGTAGTTATACCACAAAAAAAATTGTGATTGTAAACATAATTGTAGTTACAGCAATGACCGCGAGTTATTATACTATGTATGGGGAGGGCAACATTTAAAGAAGACGAAATTAAAAAAATTAAAATTAAAATTAAAATTTCTTTATTTACCAAAAAAGTTTAAAACAGCTTACAGTAATACATTGACTCCCACACTAGGCGAAGCCTGTCTCGTGGGAATCATATCAGATTGATTTACCAGGTGTGCGGCTTATTACTATAGCAAGTTTTAGAAAATATTATAATTAAATGTAATCAGTACACAGTGTGTGTGTGTGTGTGTGTGTGTGTTTGTTTGTGTTTGTGTGTGTGTGTGTGTGTGTGTGTGTGTGTGTGTGTGAGTGTGTGTGTGTGTGTGTGTGTGTGTGTTATTGTTTGAACGTGAGTGTTGAGTGCTTACAGTCGTTTGCGTTTGTGCGTATATGAGTGCGAGTGTAACTACTTGTCCATGTATGTTGTACCTTAACCAACCGTTAACCAACTGGGTCTAAGGGTTATGTGTGGCCGTTTAGATTTTACAGTTGTGGGTAGCCCTACGAGTATAAATCTTGGGATCGGACGACAGAGGTTGCCGCTGTCGTCCACTACCTAATGTAAGTTGTATATTTTAAGTAGCCCTGCGATGAGTGATGGGTTTAAGCAAACACTTTAATTAATAGCCTTCTTCTTTATATTTCGACGTTCTTTTATCGAAATGATATGTGTTAATATAAAATAAAGGATTACTTAAACGATAAAGAGATCTTTGTCTTAAATTTATGCTCCTCCATCTTTTGCAATAAAAATACCATAGTTATGACTCGATTGTCGTAATGAATGAACTTTGTAAACCTTGCAGGTTTGTACGGAACCCTCGGTGCGCGAGTCCGACTCGCACTTGGCCGGTTTTTTTGGTTTAAGAATGATACTTATACAACGTCATGATACCGCTAGAAAGTATGACACGACCTCACTCCAGTCATTTGTCTTATATTTGTAAGTATCTCTGAATATTTGGTAAAGTTTTTATGTCTTTCCTTGGATCAATTATTATATCGATCCGCAAAAAATAAAGTGCATTTGAAATTTTGCATGGTCATTTTCAAAGAGATAGCACAAACTATACTTAATTCTATTTAAATTACTTCTTAACACAATAATAAAATCATCTTCAGTTGCTGATGTATTCTTCACTCGAACAAAATCCGATGACATAGGAACAAAATCAGCTTTCACAATGATCTCAGAATATTGAAAACAATCTGTCAAATCATTATGAAAACCAGTTTCGTAATTCCTTTGATCCTCTTCTGCTTCATAAAGCATTCTTCTTAGTTGCGTCGATATTTCTTTCTTGATCGATGACGGTGAATCTTTAACACGTTTAGCAAATAAGTGAAATGAAGTTCTTCAACCGATTTTCAACTGATTCATAAAAGTTTTCATATTAATTGAAAAAAAAAAACGGTTTTCGGTGACGAGTCGCTGTTGATGTCAATATTTTTTCAAGGTATATTTTCTTGATTATAATTAGGGTACAAGATTAACTGAGGAAACTTTCCAGAACGCGGTAGATTATTCTATTAAATACTCGTATGTACGGTCGGAGAATCTCCCGCGAAACCACCTGAAGAGCAAAAATCGCTTCTAGCTTGCATAGCTTCGTGCTTGAAATGACGCTATTGTTGTGTCGTACAATAATTTTAGTTTGAAAGTGATTATGCGGCAGATTCCCCGACCGTACTCACAATTGAATTGGAAATGACCAATACAATGTTTGGGGAAATAACAATGAGTATGAATAAGTAGCCATGTTTATGAACGCTAATTACATTGGAATCGCAAGAATCTAGCCTCTAGCTACAAAGGCGCATGAATGGATTTGTCATCGCCCGATTGGCGGAGGCATGCGCCGGGATGGTCGTGACGCGGGACGCTCCCATTAGCGGCATCAGCGCCATGACATCATGCTGACTCAGTCCTGTTAGCGAACTGACAGCCGTTTTCCTCTAGCTAACTATTCAATTCCTAAGCCCTCAAGAATTACAAGGATCACTGTCCACCCTGACATGTGTAACATATGTAAAAAACGCTCATACGTAACTTATATCTAACCTATCTATATCTATATCCCGCAAGATATCACAAGAAATACTTAATCTTCATGGGGGCTAGAAAACTTCCCATATGGCCTTTCCTATTTGCTTCGCAAGAGCTGCTGGTAATTATCACTGAAGAAGATCCACAAGCCTCAACTGCCGGCGCCATCTGTAACACATAAGTATCGATATGTAGGTTCCGAGTAGGAGTCGATCATGGTCGCACGTTAATAAATTCATTAGAGATCATTCGGATACAATTATTGAGGTTACATAATGGTATTGACTAAAATAGTAATAAACGAAGGCGGAGGGCTTGAGCACGCGGAGCAATGCGGGTGCACCCACACCCAGCTAATTAGGCTTGGCGGAGAGTGTCGCGGCCACAAATGGCCACGTTATCCGCCAGCGCCGAGGCCTTGTTGGGCGCTGCGCGGGAGTCGGCGCCGCCACAATTATTTCGCCAATTTATGGCCTATAATGGTTGGGCTCATGACACAATGACAAAGATCTTAGTCGGAATTCGTTGATGGCGGAGTTGGTCAAAGCGCCACTGATAGGCTTTGATTGAAATATGTGAGGCTACGTCAGACGCTCGAGTGCCGGTTTGAATACTGATGATTAGGTTGGCTGCGGCGCTGATATACTTATGCCAGGAAGGTGTCAAGTGCATCGTTAATGGATGTTCATCATCATCATCGTTAAGGCTGACATGAATACGGATCGTTTTTCTCTGGCAAATCTTGAAGCACATTGAATAGTGCATAATGCCATATGGTTGGAGGTGGATGGTGGTGGGTGTGAGAGGGCGCAGGTGTGCGGGTCCGTGACGTCACGTCCGGCGCGGGATCTCAATGAGCGCGCACTATGTGGGCCACACGCCACACGTGTCAGCACTCCCCCCCCCACATGCTCAGCGCCCGCACCCACAAACACTGCTCTAATTGCTGACAACTATGGGAAATAGCGCAAATGTGTTACTTTTTATCGCGAAACATGTTTACACTTGTGATAATGACGAATGCGCCGTGTCTACTTATTTTTATCGGAGTTGCCCAACACTACTTAGAAGCTGTATTTGTTCGTCGTCACGCACAAGACAATAAAGTAAATAGACAATGGCCACATAATTATTTGGGAGACCTACATCGAAAGTGTTACGGCCGGGGTGCCCTAATAAGAGCGAGACGCGGAGCGGAAGCGTTATACTTGAACGTTTTTGACAGATTTAGATCGTGTGAATAATAAACATTGGGTCGGCGGAGCTGTCGCGCGGGCGGAGTGACGTCACGAGGCGCGGAAGGAGCCCCGTGGAACAATGGGAATAAAAACGGAATTTAGCGCGTGAGGTGACGAAACCCGTTCCCGCGTCGGCGACAAGTATGTAGGGCGGGTGACGCGCTCACTATTGATAGTGCGCGAGCGCCGGCATTCTTCTCTTAACAAACCGCTGCTCTAGAATGCAGCGCGGTGCACCGCTCATGCATACGAATTTATAGTGTCATTGTGCGTTTACGCACGGCCCGTGTAATGGGCTCCCGTGGACTTCGCCGTCGCACCGCTTTATGGCGATATACTGTGCGAAATAAGTCGCGACAAGCTTAAACCTTTCTCGAATTAACAGAGCAAAGAAAGTCACATGATTTATACAATCTGTATATCATGGAAACCTTTTACACAAAAACCTTATATCGTTTCCTATCACAATTTAATATCAAGACGAAATTAAAAACATAAACACAAAGGCGCAAGGTGTCACACATTCCTGTAGTGGTCTACTACGAAATTTTCGTAGTATGGCTACGGCGTAGCATATTTTGGCATAAAAATTTTCAGACATTTAATTATATTTATCTATATTATTAAAATATTAAACATACTTTAATTTAGTTATTTATTTATTTACTGCTTCAGATTTTATCTCACATTTAGTATTGTAAGCACGGTGCATAAGTTACACGTGCGACTCTACATATTTCACAAGATCTACGAGTACATTCCTACAAACAAAACACACGACTATACAAGTGTCACATTAAACAAACAGAGTAGGCAGAGACGAGTCAAATTGAGATCTCTTTCGTTATCAGCATATCTCGCGCTCTGGTATGGCATGTCGTAAAGTGGAAGCGCAAGCGCAGGTATAGAGTTAGAGCGAGCATTCCGCGCTCTAACGGTGAGTTATTTCGCCGACCACACAGCGGCCGCGGCGTGAATGGCCGCGGGATGCAACGGAGGCTGCAGCGCTCCCCCCGCGCACCCCGCGCTTGCGCAACCTCCGCGCCGCATTCCATTCATAGCGGCGCACGACTCAATAATGCCGCGGCTCCTCCGCGCGCCGGCTGCGGCCTGGCTCACTCCGCCCTCACCTTCCCGGAATGGGAAAACGAGCGCGGTTTTTGAGATTTTAAGAGCGTTACACCACATTTCTTCGTAAACGTCACGCCGGTGGGTCGGTGTGAATTCCATCGGACGTTGACCCTTGCCGTCACTGCTTTCTCCGACTCGCTGTTTGCTATTGGAACGAATCTATTAATTGGAGAAACTCAGTTCACACATGAGCGTGGAAAGTAGACCGCTAAGCTTTAACTGTTGAGTCAGAGACCGAATTTCTACAGACCTCGGGTCTTCTTTCATGGAGCTCAGGTATCACAGTTGGATCTTTTAAAGTACGCTAATAGTAATGAGCAGTTCCTTTCTAAAGATGAGTCGGCATTTCGTGCGGACCAGCCGCCTCAGCAGCGCTGGCAGCACGCATGCGTGCGAGGGTACGCGAGCGCAGAGGCTCTGGCCTCCGCCACGGAGCACAGCGCGAAGCCGAGTGTCGGAGGCTGCATTCCGCTCCCCGCCGCCCGCAGGTGAAATGTCACCAAACAGCATTCCGAAATATTTGAAACGACCTTTATGGCGCGAAAGAAAGTGGCCGGGGCGCGGGGCGCGGGGCCGCGCGACCGTGGGACAGCGGCGCGCGCGCCAGTCGCACGGCGCCCCCCGCCCGCGCCGCGCCGCCTCCCGCATTCCAGCGCGCCTCCCTCCGAATTTATTCAGCCGCGACCCGAGACTGCGCCACGCACCGTGCGCCACACGACCCACTCCGGCCGGACCCGCCGCGCGACCACCCGACATGCCATGCGAACTTTGCGAACCGGTGTAATAGATAATAAGTACCGTTGTCATTTATTAAGTGACGCTAACGTTTAACAGCCAATGAGCTAATGCAGGCGAATACTCTCTGCCAATCAAAGTGTGCAGTCCGCGAAACACCAATAAGAAATCGAACAGATACGGGTATCAGATACTGATATCAGAGATGTCACAAATTCTGTAGGTACCTAGATAGGTACGATGAAACGGATGAAGCGTCGTGTGTAAAAGATTTCAACGCTTTAATGACTGCGGGGCAGTAATTAAGAGGACTTTATCTGATGATGATGTCATTATTTTCTTTAATAGTGCTGTGACTTGATTGATTGATAATGTTGTTTACAAAGATTTATTGCTACCTTCCTCACATCAGGCATGGCATAGGCTTGTTTGAAATTATGCATTTTAGAGTATGTTGTTGTTTTCGGGTATTAGGATGAAGCTGAGACCGATGGTGAGGAAGTCGGCGAGTGCGGTCGCGGCGGGCGCTGGGGCGGCGGCGTCGCCGGCGGAGCGGCGGAGGCGGCGGTGTCGCAAATAGCCCGTGACGCGGCGGGCGCTGCACTTTCGCGCGGTCATACGCCCGGCGCCGCAGCCAGACGTTCGTAATCGGTCCTCTATTTAAAAACTTCGCGGCGACGCCGAGCGGCGGGGAATGTGCGGCGACAATGCGCGCGTCAACGACCGCTCGTAGCGGAAGCGACACACTTCCAGCCCGGAAACGTGCACCCGCGCCTTAAGGGACCGCTTGGCTATTTATAACCGCCGCAGGGCACGATGCGTCCGTGGGGGAGCGTGATGTAATACGCTTATTTCGGAATCGCTCACTTGACGTCGCGCGGAGCTTCTTACGTCGGTATTACGGATTAATAAACTCGCAGTAAGGGCTTGGGACACGCGACTGTATTTGTAAAAGTAAAATGTTCAGTAGATCGATCAAAAGTTAACATCAACACGAGTAAATTCACACCATTAATTCGAAAACTTGCTTTCATCATGGTGTTACATGATCGGGGTACAATATTATATCGCACAAAAGGAGTAATAAGTGAATTGAAGGCGTGCTCGGTGCCGGTTCCCAGCGCTCCGTTCCGCTGTCGCGCACTCTGCTCATTAACGAATAAGCAGGTAAAGAAAGCGCAAGGGCTCACCGGAGATAAGGTCAATAAATGCGCGGTTCTGTGCCTCATAATTAATACGTGGTGCGCGATACTATCTCGGGGCAATTACCGAAATACATCTGGTGTGTGCACATCGCATCGAAAACTCGTTACGTATTCAATTACTGTAGTTGGGTTTAACGAGCGGCCGCGGCGTCGCATCCGCGGTGGCTCGCGGAACTGCCGCGGCTGGCCGGACACCGGGCCGCAGCTAGCCGGACCGCGGGCCGCAGCCTTGGCGGGGTACGGGCCCCGAATAAAGCTGGTGCTCAATTCAGTTTAATATGTAGTAGAGGCGGCACGTTAAGGCGGCGACACGAGTCCCCCGAGCTAATAGCTTCTACGTGCTCATAGCTGCGCGTTCAGCATATTAATACACTGTAATTAAGTCTCGACATTTTACATTTTTAAACGGTTGCTCACGATCGTACATTCGATGTAAATAGAACATGGATTTGGGACTGTCGAGTGGATTGGACATGGATTCCCGTTGATGTGTGGTAATATTGATAATCGATTGTTCTTGTAACGCAGATTGCGTGCTACGAACTGCTACGAGATTGCTACGAGAATTGTTACTAGCATTTCGCGGCGATTTATGTATTTATGTTTACTATATTAAATTTGAATATTTACTAGCACAATTGAATAAAATAAAAAGTTATATAAGCGACGCAAAAATAAGATTTTTGAAATGAGGAATAAGATTTTTGAAATTTTCATAACTATGATTTAGTATTATTAATATTTTAATAAATATCATATTTGCTTAAATATTACACACAAAAAACATAAACATAAGAAGAGTAAGTTTCACTTAGCCCCATAAAAAATATATTTATCTTAGCAATCAGTATTAATAAGAATAAATGACCTAAAACGGTCTTGGAATATGTGTGAGTTAGTTGGAAGATGGCGGCTAACAGCAGTGCTGGCATACAAAAGCGCATTCGCTTGCTCTCTGAGCGGTAGAACAAAGCATTCGCACTCGCATAGTATAACCACTGAAAGTAGTCTAACTTTATTAAACAATTTGCAACTCACGCGTAACGTTCAAATTCCACCGTTTTTACTATTACAAGTCAGAGAAGCGTTGTTACGCTTATCTGTCTTGTAATAGTAAAAACCTAATGGCAAGTAATGGTGACGGAATGAAGATCGATAGGTCATGTCACACCTAATGGCAAGTAATCATGACGGAATGACGAACAATAGGTAAAAATTCGAAATCAAACTGACAACCTTACGTTATTGGCATTAATTTAGAAGATCATTATTTACCTATACATACTTTTTATATAACATATGTCCTGTACAATAATGTGTCCTGGTCATCGAGCATACAACTATAACTGCATAATGTTGAACCTTATCTTAAAAGATATAAGAGCCATTAGTGTACAAATTGTGTGGCTATTTATATACTGGACAAAGTTCACGTAGACCACTTTTCGACTTTAATTCATTGGAATAAGGTTTAAAAGTGATCTTTGTCGCTTTATCGAGTATACATCTAGAGGAATGAGGTAGGTGGCTGCACTTATTTCATAATATTATGATGAGCCCTTTTGGTATGCATTCTCAAGCTGCTTTCCATACAAATTAGCACTTTTTCTACTTTGCGTCTTTTGGTAGTGGTAGTAGGTAACATACGATTATTTTTATCACCTACAAACAATTAAGGGAAAAAGCTTAAGCAAAGATTGTTGCATTTGTACATTTATCGCGATCAAATATCAAATACAAGGAATGATACGATCGACTTTGCAAGTTTTGTTATTTTTTAGTAAAACTCGATCGTGCTAGGCAAAGATAAATATGAATGAAGATAAACTAAATTACTATTTATATATGTACTGTGACGAGCGCAGGCGCACATACAATAATGCTTCCACAACACATTAAGTTGCAGAAACTTCACATTCCCGTTGATTGCGTACTTACTTTGCGTACATTCTTGCGGCAGATCATATAACCGGTAAAGTATCGTTTACAAAAGCATACTTAGTTGCGCGGAATGTTCACCCCCGGGGCAGACATTCAGTTATTAATAGGTATTAGTTTTGCCACATTAGCCTACTCTTATTAGTAGCAATCTTAAGTGCAAAATTGATCATAATTAACGAATATTTCCGTACCTACAGATAAATAAAATTGAGTTCTAATGGGTGCTTGATTTGAAATCGTCCTACTCTTAAAATCTTTGCTCGGTATGACCTTCATATTAAAAAAAACAGTTGCAGACACATAAATTAATTAGACGATAATTGTAGATAATTTACCCATACTTCCAAATAATTAAGACGTTTAGAAATTTTGGTTTTCGATATTGTATCGATTAGTCAGTTACTAGGCATAGACCGAGAAGTTTTACAAAATATTTTGTGCTTATGCAAAGTGGTACTATGTTCGATGTTTTATTGATTCTACTAAACTCTAATGTACTCGATTTTGAAATACAGGATAACTCATACGGATTCAATCTGTTAATGTTACTTTATGAAGATTTGATTTTAGGAATCAGTCTTTTGAAAATAAAATAATAGTAACACAAAACAAACAGTAAAATGAGTGAAAAAATGTAACAATTTACTTATTTATTACACTGTGCGTTTAGTATTGTTGAAAAACGTTAATTAGTCTGAAGAGTTCGGTAGCTATCCGCTATCGGCGCCGGGTCTATTTTCAGGCGGCTATCGGCGTTTCAGGCGTCTCGCGAGACGGTCGCGCTGGCTACATTCTATTGTTCTTGAGTGCGAGGCGCTAGGGTTGTCAACTGGGAAAGCGGATACACCGACCTATAGTCGGATTGTTACCTTACTCTATGAAACAGATGAAGTAAACAGACAGATGCAAATATCAAGTCGCCATACATTTTGACATTTTGCATTACGCAAATGTATGGAAATGACACATAGTCAATTTCCTTCGTCTAATTAATAATTATAACGTTTTTTTGTCTCTCTACCTGATATAACGCTATCGGGTAATTCTAGTGTGCGCGCGCAGGGAAAGATACCTCAATATGAATGAAGATAAGTGAACTAGACAAATGAAGGTAACATTTTTGTCTCTGTTACAATATAGGATAATATTACTTATTAAATGAGGCAATGTAGGTAATCCCTGAACAAGGTGACGATTAGGTCCTTCGCGGCGAAACCCTAGATTCTATAGTCCTAGTATGCAACGCGACAGATTTACCTACTGGGACCGAACCCTATGTAAAGGGATTTTCTTCGGTTTCCAATATAAATACCTAATTCCTGAAAAAAGGCAAAGTATGATTCTTTGATAACGGAGCGGTAATGTTTCAGGCGTCTCGCGAGACCGTCGCCGCTGGGCTAGATTCTATTGTTCTAAAGTGCGACTCACCAGGGTTGCCTACTTGGAAAGCGTCTGGTCACATAAATGTGGTAACTTTGTTGTAGTTACATTATGATAAAAGCAATATTTACTTTAAGAATGCTTTGGTTTAAAAAATGTTGCCCTAAAGCGTATGGACACTCCGAATCAGGGTGGTGGTAGTATAAAGGTCGAAGAAGGTGACGGAGACAACAAATTGGAAAACCATAAGGGATTACATTAAAATTGCAATTTATCAGACAGTCCATATACCGAAATATACAAGTTAAAACCAAGCCTTAATAATTATTTTTTATAGACTAATTACATTAATTTTAAACACGTGAAATTGGTCTCCATGGATAATTTAATATTACCCAATTTTAATTTTTTTTGGAAACTTTTATGACGGGTGAATGAAATATAAGTGCACTTTTTTGTTAGAATAATATCCTGAATAGGTTGGTATTTACATTGCTGTTGCTATGACCATACTGTATCTCTGTTAATTTCAGCCAAATCGATGAACAAAAAGTGTCTGCCGGCAATAGCATACGATTCGATTATTATATGTATATTCTACTAGATATACTTTAAGAATGATATTAGTTAATAATTTTTATAGTCTGTAGTTTCAAAGGAAGAAGTTATTCATTTTACATGGATGGATATAAGATATTTGAAAGTTTATCAGTGTCATTAAATAGCTGATTGTATGAGAAATGTTATCGAATTACAGTCCGTAAAATTTAGCTTGATTATAATGACAGCTCTTGGTGTCACGGCAAAAATATCTTTAGGACTATATAGTAATACAAACCTATGGAATAAAACTTAGTGAAATGATAAACTTTACGTTCATTGAAATAAAGGTCAAGTGACATCAGTCATTCTTATCAAGCTATATTCTACGGACTACAGATGGGCAGCCCTACCGGTGGCGCCAATGCGCGTCGCCCGCGCAGCGCGCAGAGCTATGTTTTATTCAACGCGCGACCGCGACCCGCGCCGCCCCGAATTCTGTTAGCCTCGCAGTTGCGAAGCACGCCTCCAATTACACTATCTGACCGACTTGCCGCCGAGGATCCCTAAGATCAGCTGGTAGGGGCAAAGTGACAATCTAAGGAGATCAAACTCTCGGTTTAGCGAGTCAAAGATCTTTTAAGGTGATGGGTAGGGCACACTAGCGACGGTAATTGATTTGAATTGTTAGCAACTATTTTTTTAATAATTTCGAAGCTGCAGCCTCTCGGCAAACACGTATACTATTTATTCAATACTTATACTTAACTTTTGGGTCTGCTTTTGTACTCGAAATTTGAATTACCGCCAAAAAATGGCCACTTATGGCGTTAATCCAAATTTCGAGTACAAAATCAGATCAAAAAGTAGTGCCTAATTTTTAGATAAATAGTAAAAATATTTGCTTAGACTCCCGCTCCGAAATTGTTTAAAATAGATCCGGTTTAATAGCTAACAATTTAAATCCATTGGTATCGCTAGTTAGGGTTACTCGTCGCCTTAATAAGGCTCATGGCTCATCTGAATAATTAAGTACAGGCAGAGTGCTGCTAAGAACTGCAATGGTAGGCAGCCTTTGCAAAGAGTGATGAAGATTTTGTTATAGTCTAGAAAAATGTGAAACTGAACTGAAAAAACGTGCCGGTTTGTTGTCTCACGATGTTTTCCCTCACGTTGACCTAATTTTAGAGATGCAACAAGAGACGCACAAGCTTCTCGATGTGTCCAAAGTGCCTAAATAGTCGTCTCACGAAAGACAACTGAAGTCAAGGTTGTAATCCTTAGAAATGAAGACAAGTACACAAATAGCATTTGGTCAATTCACTGGGATTACACTAGAAAAAGATCAGGACCCTGGAATAATACTCATAACGTCCAGTGTAGTATGGACTCGTTTCAAAATGAGATTGTGTTAGTGAAGGAAACATCTGAGTTTCCGTAAAGATTCTCGATGCTAGTTCTACTTGATGATGATAGCTCTCATACGACTTGACTTTCCAGCATTGGCTATTAATGATGAATTGTAGTTAATATTCAAGTAAGTAATTCATTCCGATTGCGATTATCTAGTGAAAATTGTCTCACAATTTTTACAATTATCAAATTATAATCCGTTAGAAGGGACATCAGTCCTAGTTAACAAAAAAGTCTAGTGAAGTTCATATAATAAACATCGAGACGATCATTGATAACCATCTGACACCACTTCAGGTGTCAGATATGCCGGGGGTATAGGGGGCGCAGGGGCGAGGGGGGACCGAGGGGCACTGGGTCCGGTGTCGCGGAATAGTCCATTGTGCGGCGCGCGCGCGGGTATACCGGTCAAGGTCTCGGCGCCTACCTGGCGTCCAGAGCCCACCTATCACTTGCGCCCAATGTTGCCAACCCCAGATAGTGCTCGAAAAAATAAAACTGTAAACTTTAAATATTCATGTTTTTATTATTTTGTTTTTACTAACATATTTATTTTAGTAATAGTCATAAATAAAATACATTAGACAGAGGGAATAAAAACATGAAAAATCATGATAAGGACCTGTAAAAACTGACAGAATTATTAAAAATCTACCGTTAAAACAATATGGTTGGCTACGCTGGTCGCGGCCTACTGTGCCCTTGTTTACAATCTCCTCAGTGACTCGACTAAGTTTAAGTCCACCCTCGCTTACTGGCCCACATTGTTGGGCGACTGTTTGCCTAATGTGTAGCCGCGTAGGGCGTAACGCCAACGTTTTACATTTCATCTTTTCGCAAGCTGACTTTTATAAATTGGCCTAATCAGAAACATTTGAAGCACGCCTTCGGTTAAACTCGTTGTTGATGCCAGTTTTTGGAAACGCATAAGTACTTTAGTCTTGAAAAACTTTTACAATTAACTTTATGAGGACACAGTGAGTGAGAATAACATCTACTCTGTCGCCCTAACTACATGACTGAAAACAAGTTATTGAAAGTACATAAATTAAATTATCGGTTTTCTACTATTTCTTCTCCAAAACTATTTTATTATTAAATATTTTTTCAACCAAATTAAGACAAGGCAAGTCAAATGTTGGAACGCAGTAGAAAAATTCACCTATATCGTATTAATTTTTGAAAAACAAGGGAAAATAAAAGGAGATGATTCATTGTGGCCAAGAATATTCAGGAAAAAATATTATTCCGTACACTATCCCGGCATGATACAGTAAAGTACGTTTGTATTGAACAACAGCCCTACTATTTCGAATTTTCGACTTAACAACCAGAATATATAAAAAAAAAGTTGTGATATTTAAAATTCTCCGCTAATTTTCAAAGTATTAGTTAAATATTAGTTTTTCAAAGCACTATATACAAACAGACTTCACGAGTTATCATAAATGAATCATGACTAGTGAAACATCCTCCAACCAAAATCACTATATAAACCAAGAAATAAAACACAACATGAGAATAACATTAGGCGCTCTACAACAGACAGTCAGTATGTAGAGCACATTTTGTGTTAATATTTGCACTATTCTATTCATGTCGGTCAATATTATATTCAATACTTAAAAGAGAATACCTACTTATACATAAATCTTAATTGCCTTTGCGCATAATTGTTTACTCTCGGCGAGTCGGTTAGAACCGCTTTTCAAGAAAGTTCTTTTAGAAATCCTGATTCTGCACTAAAAAGTCTGCCAATGTAGGGCATTATCTATTCGCGGAAGTTATTTTAATCCTCGTTGTATTACGGAGTTTTAGCTCGGGCATGACGCAATTGTGTAGAAAAAGGTCAAAAATAATTCGTCCGTAACACGATGCAAGCTCGTGAAATCTCTATGAAATTCAATCGTGTCGCGTAGTTCCTGGCGCGGGTAGGCTGGGTAAAAAACGTATCGATGTTCCTGAATTTTTTTATAAGTACATGTGTGTACACGCGCGCACCGAGCGAGATGTGAGGCTCGGTTTAGGTGCGAAGGTCAATGACCGATAAGGTTTGCGCCGCCGACCTCTGGTTCTCCCCACACCTCGCTATCGCGGCCCGACCTGCCGAAACGTACCAAGCGCGCTGCCACGCGGAACTGCTAGTCCACCACAAGGGAACGAGTTATGGGTTCATTTGAATTTTTAGGGTGTAGCAATTTATTGCAATTTATTCTTAAGTAAATAAGTCACTTAAAAAAATATCGACAATCTTCGGGTGGGACACGTAGCGTAGCTTAAGTCGGTAAATCAGTTGCCCAGTTAGCAAAAGATCGTGGGTTCGAGTTCCACCCGAATCTACGTGACTTATTGAGAGATGGAGGGAGTCTTTAAAATACTAAGTTAATCGTGGGCGGGAGAGGAAGCTTAGGTTTTTGTTAAGTGTTCATCATCCTACTAAACTACTTGAATGGGCGAGAAACTACTTATAGTTATTCTTGTACATCATTAGGTTTCGGTGTAATATTTTTTTACCTCTGCAATATTTTCTCCTGTGTAATTGTTTAAATAATTTGACGTTAAGAATCTTTTTAAGAAATAAAAGACAAATATGACCTAATTTATTACATTTTTGCATCTAAGGAGTGAGGAAAATTTATAAATTTTTATAGGAAAATTAATGGCCACCATGATGATTCATTTAGTCTGGTTTCCCTGTTAAAGCGTTGCGAAGGTCAGACGGCAGTCGCTTCATTGTAACTACCAGACTCCCCCAATCCTGAATCATGGTCTAAGCGTACCCTGGGCCCCAAAGCGACAGTTTTGGATGAAACCAGGAATAACACGCTAAGATGAAGATGAAGAATGGTCACCATGATGATAGGTACCCCTTTCGTGAATACGGACCCTACACACCGTAAGTTCGACAGTTCGTTAAGACAAAACACTGATCTTTTATTGCAGACTGTTGGTCGCCTGCGGTTTCGCTCGCGTGGCACTTGGTATGTCACAAAATAGTCTATGTTACTCTCCACTCCAACTATCTCCACATAAAAAAACACGTCAATCCGTCGCTCCGTTTAGAGATGGACAGAAAGTCAGACACACACTTTCACATTCATAATGTAAGTATTATTGTTTGTTGTTTATACGTATATATAGTACTATTTGTTGTTTTCCGCGTCTGGTCATAAGGCTAGGGCGTCTGCGTGTCTGAGCGTCTGGGCCTCATTCCTTGCAGACGCCACTTGACGTCTTTAAGCAAACTGTAGCGACAAGCTGTCACGTCTTTGACATCTTTGCCTGGAAAACAGCAATTCGTGTTTACCCAATCAGCTTAGATAACCTGAATATTATGCGCGTACGTTAGATATAATATAAGTTTAGCGTTATAGAAGTTGTTTTGTATATTGAATAAGCTTGTGTACTAGGTAGAGTTTGGCAGATTTTTTAAATAGCATTGAGAAATAACGGTCAAAAGGAGCTATGTACAAAATTTCAACTTGAAACCTTATGTATTATTTTTTTTATGAGCCCTCAAAGGCAAAGATAGGAAAGTAAATTTTAAGTCTTAAATTTACGAAATATTTATATAGCAATCGATATCTTATTCAATTTATAGCAACTTTTGTTAAGAAACCCTTTTCATAAACGCACTATTTCATATAGCTATCAAACAAAGCTATCTCGCGATGCGTACAAACTAGTGAGAGCTGACGTCACGCCTCGCGTCGCTGTTTGTATGGACCGTTTTGGGCAAGTCTATTTTAAGTGATGTTCAAATTGTCCTATTTCGAAGAGTTTCCAAGCTAACTAATCCATTCTTTCACCGATGTTTTCACTTATGAGGGGTTCTTGTATTACCAACAAGAGAAAAAATAGGAGACAAGCCTATTATATGCACCATTGAGTCAAAGTGGCGAGTGTTTCTAAATAATCCTAGAAGTAAGTTTAGTTTAGTGCGGCTAACGAACAACATTAATGGGTTATTTAAACTTATTACTTGAATGTTTTAAAGCAGAATATATTTTATCGTAATTCCATCATAGTAGCGATAACTTTATTTCTATGATGGAGGTCTTTGCCCTGCAGTGGGAGAGTATTAAAGGCTGATACTTTGCTTGTTACTTTACGTTTTATCAATTATGTGTACGAAATTTATTCCAATAAATTTACTATATTTTTATTTTTATTTCTTTTTTTTTATGTGATGGGTGGCAGAGCAGACGGATCACCTGATGGTAAGCGATTGCCGCCGCCCATTGACACCCGCGACACCAGTGGAGTCACAAGTGCGCTACTAACCTTTAAACCCCCCTTTCCCCTGGATTGGGGCTCCGGTACCCTCACTCACGCAGCAAAACACAGCACAGTGCTGCTTCACGCCGGTTTTCTGTGAAGCCGTGGTATTACTCCGGTCGAGCCGGCCCATTCATGCCGAAGCGTGGCTTCCCCACGCTCAAATCAAATTGATCTATTCCGATCCGTCTACCGAGTAGGTAATTCGTTAGAAATCTAATCATAGCGATTATAATGCCTCTTGATAAGCTCTCTCTTGGAAGGAATACGTGCAATCTAAGTGAAGCTGATCGTTTACAAACACGGGAATTACCACTTCACTGGCAAGAGCTAATTCTCGCGTGGACGCGTTTCCGTTTGACGTGACGGGACGACTACGACGGCACGTCAAAATGTTCGGCCAATTGTTACAATTTACAAGTCATATCGAACAAATCTGTTAAAAGAGCCAAGAATTGAATTCGATTTTGCAATATGGGATAATACTAGGATAGGTTCAACAAAGGATTTTTAAAAAAAATCTTAGGCATGTTTAGAAAAAACCATTCACATCATCAATTAATCATTCACAAAAAGGTTAGGGCTATTTGACTGAAAAATAAATAAATATAGCCCTACAGGCAGAGTTTAATAATGAAAATTAATAAATTTGAGTTATCTTATAGTTCTTGCCTTAGATTAACAACACGAACGGTTCAACTATTGACAAATGACAACTAACAGATTTGGCTACACTATCTGAGATCATCGGTGCTGACTTCACAGATTAACTTAAATGGTAAGCTTGATAATTATTATAACGGGTATTAGATTAGTCGTAAAGTATTTCAAGTGGTTTTCTTCTTTTTTGGCTGATGTTTCATACTTGTAATTATGACGTTTTCGTCAAAGGTGAGGGTACAGTGCGAACGGGTACCAGGGGTAGGGCAAAGCACGGCGGGGGAGGGGTAACGGCGCGGGCGCAAGGTGCACCTTATCGCGCTATTGTTCGCGCCGACAGATTTATAGTTTCCCTTTGCCCTGGATAAGGGCCCGTGACCTGGGTGCACCTTTCCTAAACAACTTGCCACTATTAAGGTTGTCCCTATTAAAGCGGAGAACCATCATAGAACTATGAACACTATGTGCTACAAGGTTTCGTAGCCGATTCTCGCCTATCGCCTATCTTTATTACCCAAAATATTTTTTTATATGCTATTGATCTACTTCTTACTAAATCCGTTTATAAATAATCACCTGTTTGCTCAACGAAAACAATAAAAATAAGCTGTAATTAATGGCACATTACATTTGACATTTTCAAATATAAAAAAATATCCTCAGAATATATTAGAAGTATGAAAACTTCTCAGCTCTTTGCTTTGTAAATATGACTTAAGACTTAATCATGACTACTAATTACATCTTCAATTAATATTCAATTCAAGATTAATCTAAAATTCTTTTGATCTTTTGACATAAAACATAATTCCACGAGCTAACAGTCCGTACCACAAAATTATTTTACATAATACTATATAAAACGCCTACAGACGAGTTGGGCAACCCTAATGGCGACGTTGCAATTACAATTTTAGGCACAATATGCGCAACGTGTGCAGACATTTGTGTATGGCACTTCTAAAATAACAATATCTTTAGTGAATTATTAAAAACATTTTGAAAGGTTCTCGAGAAATTTAAAATATATTATAGCTTTTGAGCATAATGCTTATCACGTATTAGCATAACTCAAAAAATAACGAAACAGTGCATACATACCGAAATAAGAAACAATTGTCTGCCGGGCTGCGCTGGCGCTGCGTGTCGCAACTCCCTCGCCACAACTGAAACGCAAGAAAATGGATGCTTTAGCTGCAAAACAATGACTAAAATATTAAATACCTTCATTATTTATTTCTTATTGAAAATTAGACGTAGATTTATTTTCCCAGCATTCGCTTAACAATCTGTGAGAAATGGCACTTGGTGCCATTCCGGCAAACTGCCGGCGCTTGTGTGAAAAATTCATGTAGACTAAGTGAAGCCTTGCGATTGAACGGCATAAAGAAAATACTGTAAAGTCAGCCCAGATTTTTAAAGTGTTCGCAAAACAAAAATGATAATGATAGTTGGCGTGTTGGGGCGGTGCCAAGACGTTGTCTCCGCGACCGTCTGATCGTTCCATCTGTAAACGAGGTAATACACGTAATAACACATTCGTGACATATTACAGATAAAAAGTAACGTGTTAACGCGCCAATCCATACTTGAAAGCGGAGAGCTCTAAGTACTTTTTTTTCTATAAAATGCATCGCTCAACTTTAATTAATTTCATTAGAACGGTACATGAAAGAACAATCATACTCGGTTATAAATATAATTGTAGAAAAGTTTATTTTGTGCAAAGATTATGACTTCTAGAGTGACGTTTCGCAATCCCTTTAGTCGATACCTACCTGGTAGGTAGGTACAGCGTTTTTTAGTCATGTTGATACTTTGCCTTTTTGGCAGATAAAATACTAATGGCAATTGTTTAAATACTTAAATATTTTTTATAATTGATGCCGATTTTATTTACAGTAAAAAGAAAACTTTATAAATGTGAGGTACGTTGAGTATAATTAACTAAGTACATTTTTTACACTATGATATTGATTAGTAGTGATAGCTCGGACGACATGTTCATGAGTAGCTGTCTGGTATGCGGCGAGTAACGGTGCACGCGAACGATATGCGACGTGCATTCCCAGGCTCAGCGCGCCGGCGATCAATTCCCCGAGATAAGCCCGGCTCCTATACGAAACCCAATAAGCCATTTCCTTGAAACTCTCACAAGGGAACCGCTCCCGTGAAAAAAATGACCAAAACCGTACAAAAAAAGGGCCATGAATAAGGCGGGAGCGCGAAATAAGAATGGCCCCAGTTCTGGGAAGGCCCGGCGCCGGTGCAGTCTTTACATCCTTTATAATGATCGCTTTTTGTGGAACGACCCTTAATAGGTTACCGTGGGGCTGAGAAAAGCTAGCATATGACGTAGGTACGAAGTGATGCACCTCGAGATGTGCAGCCACCGCGATGATGGATGCGCGCGTGTGTGATGTGCTCGCTCTCGAGTGCGGATACCACAACGACTGACCAGTTTAGTAAGTTGACATTTGCATATCGCAGTTGATATCGACCTACACACCATCGGGACGTGTGTTGCAATTCGTGTCACGTTTAATGAGGCGGCTGCGGACGTCCATTCTTAGAGGCGAGAAGTGCTCAGCCGCAAATATAGGGTATATACCTCGGTGGGAGGAAGCGCGACGAAGGAAATGCTTATGAAATGTGCGCCCACGCCGTGCTGCGCCGGAAGCGGAGGCGCACCACGCACTCCGCTAGCACTTCGGTGGTTTGTAGGCGTTGAATGTGTCACTTATAATGAGCCGCCAGTTCAGTTTAAAAGTGCGTTTGTGTGCAGCGGGACGATGCGGTGATATAACGTGGAGATAAACCGAGAGCAAAGTTTAGAGGAGCGAAGGGCGCCGCGATGCGCGCTACGTCACGAGGCTGACTCACCGGCAGGGCTCACGTGTTGACGTGTCGCTGACGTCGCTACACGACTCATCATCACACAATAAAATTATCATCTGGAGGCTGAACTAATTTAACTTTACAATCATATTTACTTTTTCATTTAACATTTTGAACATAAATTATCTAATGATGAAGATAAAGATCCTACTTCAAAGATCTAACATAAAATATTTTATAAAAATCAGGTTAAATAAAATTCTATTTAGAAAAAATATTGAAATATTACATTTTACTATTCAATATACTTATTAATATATTTCTTCATGAAAAACAAACATCATTTAAATGATGGTTGAGGTATTTTCACAGTTTTGACGATTAACCATCATAATTATTAATATACCTATTATATTATAATGTTAATTTTAATGAATCAACGAACGTTATAGGAAGGTAATAAACCAATAAATATTATAAATAATACAGTACTTTGTTTTCCATATCACCAATTTCATTAAGTAATAGTGTTTGTTTGATTGTAGGTATTGTTAATTTGCTTATGTGTTATATTTTTTAATATTTAGTTAAAATACAAGAATTTAAAAATGATTAATTAGGTATAAAATATTATTAGGCAACTATTATTATGTTACATATTTATGTATAATATTATTTATAACTTTTGTCAACTAAATCAGTAGTTAAATAAATATTGCACACATTTTAAAAGGAAATAATATAAATTATTAAGTGCTTAAGCTACTAAGGACGGAATCAGGTTAATGTAGAAGATGTCATATGAATGTATTCAATAATATTGCAAATAAATCCCTTTTACATAAAAGATCGCTTTTTGTGGAACGACCCTTAATAGGTTACAGTGGGGCTGAGAAAAGCTAGCATATGACGAAATTAAAATTTTAAAAGTTTATAAATTAACCTTATTAAATTTTTAAGTAAAATTTTATTTGCGTAAATAAAGCTTTAGGGTAGAGAAAAAGTGCGGCGTGCATGGGACGTAGCGCCAGACGTCACGCTCCGGCGCCGGCCTCCTGTCCGCCTGCGCTAGCGCAACTACAAGACATTGTTTCCATTTATTACCCACGCTCGAGATCCACATTAGATCCCCTTTAGTACCTACTTCATAAATACTTATCAATGATTGTACGTCGCGATTTTTTTCGATACTAGTAATGCTATTAATTTTACAAATGATCACCGACTAAGTCCATGTTTTGCACACTTTTCAGACTACCCTCAAATATTATTTGTTGATTGTTTCAGTAAAATTTTGAAAGTAGGTATTGAAACTGTTTTAGTCGATAAATGATAAAGAACTAGAGCTTATATTAATAATAAAGGTGGTATACCGAAATAATGTTGCAATGTGCAAGAGAGTAATACAAAAAATATTTCTAATCTTACGCTAATATGGGTAACACTCCATGATATGTATCGTAAATCACTATTTTATTCACTATGCACCAAATTTTCACAGTTGAACAAATATCTTACAACGGTTGAACGGGCACTAAACTTAAGTTTTCAACACATCGCACGAAGTCCGGCCTGAGCTAGTTGCGTTCACTAAACAACGTGATAATACAAAAAGAAGTCAGAGGTTACGATGTTATCGAGGGAGACATGAATATTCGAAGACGCGAGGGTCACGAGTGAACGGTCGGCGTAGCATCGCGCCGCGGCGTGAATGGGACGACCGACATTTTATGAATCGAGAGCCGTCGCTCATTGACCTGCACGCGCACCGAGCCGCTCCGAGCGCGCGAGCACCACCGTCGCCGCAGGGCCCGCAGCTCGCCGCACAGCTCGCGCCAGTTCCGGCCCCGGCGGAAGTGACGTTCTGGCCGAACATGGCGGCGCAGGAAGTGCGCAGCTTACCTATCGGGACTTTGCCGACGGCGGCCTGGCCTGACAGCAGCCGGGCGCGCAGCGCACGCGGGCCCGCATGTGCCGATACCGATATCCGCAAAAGTACGCGCGATCACTACCTTCCAAATAAATTATTCGTGCTGTTATCTAAAAATATTCGTGCGGCCGAGCCCGCAGCTGAGCCGATACGGAGTTGCACACGCGAACCGCTTCCCCGCCGCGGGGAGACTGATGAGGGCAGGCCGCGCCGGCGCCGGCGGAGGCTCCGACGCACGCGCACATCGCCGGCCGTCCCTTTCCACGGGTGTGGGGCGCCGTCGGTGCGAGCGAGACCATGGCCGCTCATTATCACAGCAGCGAGTGTTGAACCAATAGACCGACGAGTAGGGACAAATATTCGACCTTCACGTGCACGCACACCAGCAGCGCGCACTGGTCGCGATGAGGGTTCACACATCGACGCTCGGTGCCTCGCAGATTCCTCGCCGAAGCCGCCGCCGCCGTTGTGCTAGTTTTGAAATTTTTTCCAGAAAACTGACATGTACTGTCGCGATGGACGAGGCGGGTGCCTCTGCGGTAGCCTCACCACGAGGCCTGTCTCTACACTAACATAACATACTCATTTTGTATAGTACAATTATGCGATAAACGCTGTTATCTTACTGATACCAATAAAGATGGAATTTAGCTTATGTAACATTAAGGTAATTGATTAATGTGTAAAAGAACAGTTAAACATTTTGGTGAGACAGAAAAATTATAACGAACGATTGGAAGATTTTGGATAAATTTGTAATAAGATATTTTCTTCTCTTATATTCCACCAAGAAATTAACTAATTAATTTTCTAAGCTTCACATTTTGTTACTTTACCTACTATCTGATGATTAATAAAATATTATAAAAATATGTAGGTATACTTAAACATGTATTAATATATATAAAATGCTTCGCCCTTAAGCTGTATATTATAAAAAAAAGCATACCGTTTTGTAATAAAATTATTTAAAATTATTGAAACTACATTATCTATACATATTATATACTATAAAATATGTATAATATGTGAATTGTCTTTCAATACCTATACATTCTTTATATAAAAATGACTAATGTTTTTTGTCTATGTGGATTAATAGAAAATAAAACTTTATTTATTTTTTCTGTGTAAGGAGATTTGAGTTTTATTTATAATTTATTGAAGTATTTAATAATACTAGGAACAAATTAAATTAAATAATTATTTATTTCAGACTATGAATCCATATATGAGACACAATAATAACATAGCTACTGATTACACAAAGTTAACTTGTAACAAGAAAAATTTGTAAATAAAGTGTTTATATTAATTGAAGTAAATAAGTATTTTATTTAACAATTTTGATTATTAAATGTATTGAAGAATTTATAATTAATAAATATATCTACCAGTGTTTCTAAACTAGATACACTACACAACTTAAGATTTTTTATAATAAAATGTACTAAGTTCAGCGTCATAACATAAATTAAAAAAAAACATTTAAATTACCAAATAAATAATATATACTCTTTATTATATTGATATTCAAAGTGCTGAATCCTTAATTGAATTAATTGTGCAATAATTTCAAAATTGTTCTTCAAAAATCATGTTCTTAGTTTTCAAATATTGTTAAATAAAAACCCATTAAATTTAAAATAATAATAAATTGAAATAGTGATCATGTTTGAAGGCGAGTAATTAATTAATAGATGTTAAGTAAAATCAATATACTCACCTATTTTCAACACACATTACAGAAGGAAAGTAAAATATTTTAAATTACATATAATAAATTATTTTTTTTATTTAAATAATTTTAAATTACCTTTTAATTTAATTAATAGGTAAAAAATCATCAAACTGAGACGACTACCTATTTATAGTAGGTTATAAAGATTTTTTTTGGAAAAATAATTAAATATTTACTTTTTTTTTTAATATTATTATTTAGATTCTTGCTGAAACCTTAAAAACTATTATTTGAATTTTAAAATTTATACAGATAAAAATATTATTTACATTAAGTTCAACCTAGACTTATGCATGGTTCAGTCTGACGGCCTAAGAATTTGACAAAAGAGTCGTACGATAAAATACAAAATTGAATTAGGTTACAACCTACACTCTAAGGGGAGAGGAAAAATATTAATGAATTAAAATTCACTTTATTTATTTATTTAAGGAATAATAGCCAAATCTTATGCGATTTTAGGTCTTTAAAATAGCCTACACATGCTCAATAAAAAATGTTGATATTGGTTCAAATATATTTTAAACTGTGCATTTTTTTGTTAATAACTAATAGGCGCTGAGTTGTAGAGAGGGTAGATACACAAAAAGAACGCCGGATGTGCTTGCGAGTGTTGCCACACGCGGCGGTGAGTTTGCGCGTGCGTCGTTGCCAGCCGTACGCTAACTGCGCCCAAGTCTACCAACTTTACAGAATAATTTAAATTTCTACATTTATAACTTCAAAATTATATTTTTTATACTTATTTGTAAATAATAAAATTAAATTAAATATAGTTCCATTTATTTATTCATTAATATCAATTTTTTTAAATGCATAAAAAACAACAATGTAATGCTTTCCCAAAATTATGGATGAGAAACATCTTTATTTTCCAATTAATTTGCCTACATATATTTCTTTCCATTAAAACTTTGCAATGCTTATTGAGGCATGAAGATAAAATACTTATATAAAAAGAAAGTTATAAAAATATTATTAATTCGAAGCATAAATTATCAGAACAATAAATATTAGTATTTTATTTCTACATACATTTCTAATATATTTTAATTTTTAATGAAGTTTTTATCTAGTTACAAATTATGTCTTTAATAGGGTACCCACAAATATGTGAATGTAGAGCATAATATTCACGCCGAAATCTAATACTCTTATCAAGTGTAGGGATGTGCCTCCTACTTACATATCTAATCTTGTTCTCATACTTTAGCTCCTAGATAAAATGACCTAAAACAATTTTCAACAAAAGTTACTTACTTAAGGCGAAGGATACCGCACACTAGCGACGCCAACTGATTTAATTCTTGAACTACTAAACTGGAACTATTTTAACAATGGCGGACCGTCGGAGACTCGGCAAACATGTATACTATTTATTTAATAATCATCTACAAATCTTTGGTTTGTTTTTGTACTCGAAACTTGCCAAAAGTGGCCGCTATTGGCGTTAACCAAAGTTTCGAGTACAAAAACTGACCAAAAAGTAGTGTACAATGATTTAATAAATAGTAGGTAAGTATAGGTTTGCCAAGTCCCCGACGGTAGGTAGGTACACATTTGGTAAAAATACATCCCGTTTAGTAGTTAAAGAATTAAATCAAATGGCGTCGCAAGTGTGAATCGTATCTTATCCCGTCATAATAAGTATTTTCTGACGTACCTACAATATCCAAAAATACTTATTTAAAAAAGGATTCTATTATAGAAAATAGGAATCAGATTTAGTCCAAAAAGGAAGTTCGCAATTTTACCTATTTTATGGAAAATATAATAAATAAATAATACCTATATATTTTTATTCAATCATATACATACGTACATTACATCCAATTTTATTGATTCGATACAGAGTTTCATAAATACTTATGTAACTAACACAATTTTTACATTTTAAAAAACGTCAATAGGTATTTATGTTAACAATGTATATTTTCTTCAATAATATAAAAGTCATCATAGAAAATGTAACGATGTCAATGAGAGTGTATAGCATGATTACACTGTGCGCTGCTTCTTTTACATGGAACTAGAAAATCTACCAAAGCTACTAATCCTACCACAGAAAGGTACAACAGTGTTGCCAATAGAGAAATATGTACAAATATATGAATATCATCTGGATATGAATATCAGTTGGAAATGTTGGAATGTGTTCTGATGTGATACACATTTAATTATGTAACAATAATGGTATAATATACCTAATCTGATATCAGTAGGTATTATATATATATATATATATATATATATATACAGCTGTAACCTGAAAACGGTTTACCTACAGGCATTTGCTTTTTGTACATAACGAGTTAATGTATTTTATATGTATAAGTAGGTAGGTAGGATTTAAAAATATTGTTTTACCCATATATATTTGATAAATATCTACCCTGGATATTACTATTCGAAACTGGTATTCATTTAACTGTACTATACTATAAAAAACTATAAATATGATATTTGGTAGATATACCAATATAAACGAAGTGAGTAAATGGATGTAGTTCCTAATTATGCTATAAATTCCTTTATCTACCTGTTCTTAAAGTAAAATTTCAAAAATTAGACTGTACTTTACACCCGAAAGTTAGGTGGGAAGGATTGTTTCTTACTTAAACTATATCCATCAATAGATGGCAGTGTACCCGGTCACTATAAATGTGTAATAAATGTGTAATATGCAATAAAAATAACAATCAGCTACCTATTGTTCGCTTGCTATCTAGCCAGTTTATAAACTCGTCAGTTTTAATAATCAACAGCACATTGGGAGATCAGACACTGAAAATGTGTATTAGTAGGTAAAGATTTTGAACTTAATTGTAGAAACGTAGGTATAAGGCTGAAAATTGATTGCATTGCAGATTGATTGCATTGCAGAAAATTTACATATTCAGACACAGCACAGATAAGTTACTTTGATTAGATTTCCCTTAGGTATGTAATCCTAATAACCAAGTTTTAAGAATTTCTAAATTACATATTTTAAAAAAATATGTCAAGAAGTTAGCAAAATGTACCAATTTGAGTAGGTATCAAAGTCGAAATACCCTACTTCATTAAGGCGACGCGGGTAGGTAGGTAGTACGAATGGTGTCGCTAGTTAGGACTAGCGACACCATTCGTTTTTAATTGTTAGCTACTAAACCAGATCTATTTTAAACAATTTCGGGGTTACAACCTCTCGGCAAACACTTATACTATTTATTAATTAACCATGCACAAATGTTGGGTCCGTTTTTGTACGCAAAAAATTGATTACCGCCAAAAGCGGCTAATTTTAGCGTGAATCGATTTTTCGCGTACAAATGTTGGGTCCTCATTTGTGCATGGTTATTTAATAAACAGTATAAGTGTTTGCCGAGAGGTTGTAACCCCGAGATTGTTTAAAATAGATCCGGTTTAGTAGCTAACAATTAAAATCGATTGGCGTCGCTAGTGTGTCACCTTAAACAATTCATAACCAACCGCGCGCGCCTGTGCTGTGGTCAGATTATGCGGGCGGTCTTTGATTAAATTCAAAATGGCTGATCTCCAAGTTCAATGAACAAGTGATTTTTAAATAATTATTTTTAAGCAGTGATAAAATGCCTTTCGATTTTTTATATGCTTTTAAAATCATCGCTCAGATATCGATTGAAAACTTAAAAACACTTAGGTATGTCCGAACACTAAGAACGCATCAGATTACATTAGCGATTCAGCGATACGCGTGGTCCCTGTCACATCAGCCGGCGGGAAACAGGCCCAACATCAAGCTCGGCACAAACGGTTTAACTGTTTAATTCAAGAGTAACGTGATCCGAGTATCTCGTGCATAGTCGAGGCGCATCAGACGGGGGAGGGCAGACGACTGGCGGCGGAACTGCACTCGTCTTCCCTCAGCCGTGACGTCCGCCCGGGGTCAGCGAACGCTGGCCGCGATCGCTTTCTTGCGCCCGACAAACGTCCCTCCGAGATGTCATTCACGTGCTTTCCGTCCCTTCCCGGATCACGAGCTCTAAATAGTAAACAATGTTTATGTATGCACCCTAACGGAAATTTGAGAAACGCCACTAACCTCAGGGTTCTAGAGTAGCACAATCACACAAGCATAGACACTTAGGTTCCAATTAATCGTTTAGCGGTTTCATTGGGCGAAAGCGCAGGCATCATCGTGAACGGATTAATCGTGGTAATGTAGGTATCACACGTGCAGCACGCTAGCGGCCCTTCTATTTGTAAACTGGCGCCGAGGGCAGCGCATTCCGAGCGTGCCTGGCCCTGCGCGCGCGCTCTCGCTCGACCGCACACCACTCACGATCAACTTACAGTGGCACTAAACTAGATGCCACATTTCATTAGCCCTTACATCTCCGGCAATGTACTGCACTCAGCGGGGCCGCTTCGAGGGCCGCGCGCGCGCCGGTACCACCGCCTTCGTATAAGGCAAAGTACTTTAACTCCTAAATGGTCAATATTGTCGTGGAATTCCGCTGTTCTTTCACATGTTCAAATTACTTTCAGAAAACTACAAGAAGTATTGATTTTGGGCGTCCGATAGTTGTACGATTTTAAAATGTGCTTAATATGAATAAGGGAAGGATTTTCAGGAATAAATGTAGATAACCTGAAACAATTTAAAAGTAAAGAAGAGTCCATCTAGCATCATGTCAAAGTTATGGATATTATACTTATCTCCACAGAGTTATCAAAAACTGGTCTCTTTCTGTCAACGATTGTTCCAGCCAAAGATTTAACTTACTGCTTCATCTTATATTTATAGTGCTATACTGTGCAATAAATGCATGGAAAACAATGAGTGCCATTGACATAAATTCTACTACGTCGTGACTGTAACCCCTTCGGTACCTACTTCCTGAAATAGGTGACGTTTGGGAAGTACCTACTTACTTATGAAGTTAAAAAAAATCACGAAGATATTATCCGATGTCAGCACATTCGATCCAATCTCAGGTGGACCTAATACTAAGTAATATACTTTGCGAGCTACTCAGTAGTTAATTAATTATGTTATTTTCTTGCTCAGTCCACTTCAAACGCAGCAAACGAAGAAATCGCGTCTTCATCCTTAACCATCAATACTCGTAATGAAGTCTAAATGGTTAATGAGGAAACAGGAGGTCAGATTTCTACAAGCAAGTGACTACAATCACATTGAGACATATATATTTTTTTTATATTATGTTATTATTTGATTGATTTGATTTGATTTATGTAATGTAATGTTATTAATACTAACATAGTATTAAGTAAACATTGTTACTAACCATCGTGGATCTATGTTATCTGAAAAATAAATGAATTGAATTGAATTGAATAAATGGTCTAACTGCCAAATTTTGTGGACACGCAGTATTGGCATGAAATCGACTGTCAATAGTTCTTGCAGACAAGGAGACGAGAGTGATGGTGGCTTAGCAAAAGAACTTGCGCCTTCCAAACCAAAGGGTGTAGGAACGAATCCGACCACGAACCTCTGGATTTTTCAAATCTCTCTACGTTTGTGTGTATTTCTACTGTTCTCTCGGCGATGAGGGCAAACTTCAGGAGGAGAACTCTGAGGAAACCTGCACGTGTCAAAAAACAGCCATTTCATTGTAATGAATTACCAGATTCACCAAATTCTGAATCATCGTTGTAAGTAGTTCTTAGAATTTACGATTTTCCGGAAAAAATCAACCCCTTTCCATAGATGAATACCTTCATGAGGTCTATTTTTTCGTTTCAAAACCAAACCATCACAAAATCCATTTCATAAGTTAGCTGTGTTAAAAAGTCTTCGTTGACTAACATAGTAAAAATCGAACCATTGAATTTTCTCTGTATCTCTAATACTTACTCGTAGTTACGTAACTGTAGGGTTGAAAATTTAAGTCCAAAGTTACTGTTTCGAAAATATGTTAAGAGGACAGATAAAATACGAATTAATTATTATGTATTAAATCATCGTTATTAATTGGTATACACGTTTTAGTATTATCAATTTAAAAATATTTAAATGTGATTTGAATGCACAATTCATACCACAAATCCTTTTTTAAATCTATGTAAGGTAAAATAGTAAGTATTGATAATGAGGTGTATCGAACTATAGTCCCTGCATTCCTATGAATGGTCGGGCGCCATGAGGAAAGGGGGGGGGGGGGGGGGGGCACGTACACATGCCTGCGCGTGCGCCCGCGACCAACACCCGACAAAAGTCTAACAGGTGTCTCACCAATTCGGTGTTCAGTCCAAGATGTTCTGTCATGAGAACTGACATTCTTCAAATCGTTAAACCTATTAACTAGCCCATTGGCGAAATATTCTAATCTGTTTAAGTATACAAATTTATTTAACCTTCCATTTTCCTACGCAGTTTATATACTACTCTTCATGAGATGGAGCCATGATAGATAGATAGAAGACATGATAACAGCAGTCGGCGCAGTAAATATCCTCTTTATCATAATGTGTTTTGGACTGAGAGAAAACTGATCATTGCCATCTAGTTTTTGTCATAACATAGGGAACACAATTTGCATTGTAATCAAACCCATCTGTAATCTGAATATCAAATATTCAGGTTTCCATAAGATGTATTTGGATTAGGTACGAGGATCCCACGGTACGTGCTAGAATCTGAAGGCTAAAGCTTGAATACTGCTAAGCTTCAGTCTCAATAGCATCGCCACGGGGATCCTTAACACAAATAAGACAATGTACATACTCAAAACTTGACAAGATATCTTAACATTTTTTTATTCAAATGAAATGTAACTCCCCTTAACTGTCAATACATCCATCTTATTTAGCTCATCAGAACAATCAAACGATTCGGTAATTGTAAGTAATTCATATGCAGTTTGTTTATGACTTATTTTGTGTGCGTTTATGAGGTCGTCGACTGTGTAATGATGCATTGATGCATGTTTATAAAGCGGCGGGCTCGTGTATGTAAACACGTGGTAACGGTTTTTGGTGCAATTTTACGTGTTTGTACAATCTTTCGTTTGAAAATTGTGTATTGTATTACAAAATGGATGCTTACATAAAATTTAGAGTGCATTATTCTATCAACAGGCAGTTATAAAGATTTTAGTCGATGATTTTATGGATAAAAGTAACTGGACAACTTGAAATGTTGACCCGATTGGAATTTTGTATCAAGCAGGAAATAAATGCGCCAAATTTGGACGTTACTTGCCAAACTGACGTCATACATTTTTGTTTGAGTGCAGTCAGTCAAAGCCGTATTTTTTGTTAGGCTGGGCTTACGCTTGACCACAATCGCACCTGATGTAAAGCGACGATGAGGTTGGTAGGCGTAGTATCAATATTCATTCTTACAAAAAAGTGTTACTCTGTTCCAAACTGTGAAAGTTGATTGATTCAACATGTTACAGAAGTACTCTTCAGGGTAAAGTTACCAAAATACAATCAGTCAAATTTTAGAATTTGTTCGAACAGGATTTCATAAAGTCATACCAGGGTTTCTTGAGTAACAAAAAATATTACATACATTTTTGTTACTCAAGAAACCCTGAAAATTCGAAAAATACTAATAAAAACGATTTCAGTGACACACTGTATATTGATCTTACTATGGATACAAGGATGAAACTAAGAGAGCTTTAAGACTATATTTTAAGGTTTATATTAAATATAGATAAGATATTATTGCATTTGTGATGCAAAAAAAAGTCTTGAAGATGACCCTTTTTTACTTGGAAAGAATTGACGTTTTTATCAATAATAACTTTTAAATCAAAAATATTTTTTCTGAAAAACTATCCTACATGTTCCTAAACGTTGTTCATTAAAGCACAGTTAATTATGGAGTAGTACCATTAATAGTTATTTAAAAAATTAAAAAAATATATAGAGTATAGAAAATAAAATTTCTAAGAAAATTTCCATACAAAACGGCAATTTCATATCTAACGACCTAATCATAAGGTCAGTAATTTTAAACATGTGAGCAAAATAATTTATATAATTATCTTTAAATATGAATATAAATCTTGATAGCTAAAACCATAACTTTACTGCAGTCATCAAACCTTTGAACATGACATTGCTGCAAACACCTACAAATATAATTTGTGTAATGACAAAATATAATTCAAAAATCATCAGAATAGACCCTGTGATGGGATTAGATCGGAGTTTGGACATTAAAAATTTGAGCCATTTCCGTCTTATTGAGATGGCAATTAAGCCGATTGATGAATCAGAATCTCAAAGAACCTTTAATTAACCTGTCGGTCGAGTAACGCGAGCGGAATCGATCGCGGGGACTGCTGATGAACTGGCGGCATTTACTAGAATTTTAATGGTCCTAGGTGAGTGCAGTGTCACAAATGACTCACATCGACCAGCCTTAAGCTAGATATTAAGAACATGTTCCGATGGAATGCGGATGCTTCCGAGAACCAACAACTACTGAACACGGAGGAATTTATGGTCTCCTTCCCATCTCGCTGCGAATGACTACACTCGGAATTTGTTCAGCTGTCAACTGCGAAGCTGCCTCGAAACTACTACTTTGGATTAGAAATATTAGAATTGATGAATCCGTTAGAATTAGGCACCTATACTAGATATGTCACTCTCGTCATCAACTATTCATATCGAGATGTCAATGATTTTGAAATAGATAATGACGGATTTATGGAATATATAAGTTTGCAAGGGTAGCATTTAAATAAATACACTACAACACGACCAGTATGATATAAATAAATCCATTCGGACCACAAGAACCTCGAATGAATAAGACGTTAGAAAGAGCACAGTGTCATTACCTTTTTAAAGTGGTGAATGCATCTAATTCAATAAAGATTTCAGATAAAAATTATAACTGGATGTAGTTTTTACGAGCGTTTTTACGAGGCAAGTCCCCAAACCGACAATATAAAGAAAGCTCACGCGCGGTCGCGCTATCGGAGTACAAACAAAAGTAATGATAGTTAGTTATCTTTAATGACAGTGCGTTGACACTCGCTTAAAAGGTATTTATGAGGGTATCAATGAAGACATTCTTGGGAGTTGTCGCCGGGGAGGCGAGTGGGTGGTGACAGGTTCGGCAGGTTCTAGCAATTGACGAGGGCAATTTTTCTTGATCGAAGGATAATAGCGACAATACCTTTCCAGTTAGCTTTCCACCACCAAACCTTGTCGCCACATGGGCAATCAAATAACAGAGAGGTGCTGATAAATTTTACATAAGAACTTATCTTAAATATGTTAGACACCAGGAATGAATGTAACTACCTAGTTACTATCAGGCTATACGAGTATAGCCTGATATTAAGTAAGCATTTAGGAAAGGTATACTTAGGGCCTACGCTAAAACTGGCGCGGGTGCACTCACGCGTTTCTATATCGAATAAATGTTTAAGCAACACAAATGATAGTCACAAGCGTGGTGAAAAATTTGTGCAAATTTCCCACGAATTTTGAAATTTTTATTACAAATTCTCCACTTAGACGCCTATTTGTTGCGAAAAGGCACTGATGATTATTTGCCAAATAATAGACAAATAATCTAATACGCGAACACACGCGCTGTGTGTCTCCTTTGCTTGGATGCGACAGGTATATTTTTCGATACGGGACGGCTTCAAATTACGCCACCTGGCCCGCTCATAGTTTTGCGAACGGGCTTAATTCCACAGCCAGCTTTGATTCAACCTGATGAGATCGTACGAATCAGGATTTTATTTCCCTAACGGAGCTAAAGGGATACTGGGTCGTAGCGCAAATCTGAAGGCAGCCATAACATAGAGTTGGTCCGAAGAACTTAAAAGACAGAAGAATGGTGGATGACACTTATTAAACCACCGATCCAAGCAAAGGGTCATACAGCTCACATCTGTTCACTGCTGGGTATATTCCTCTTCAAATACTTCCGCTTCCTTCGGTCACCTGCTAACCTCGTCCACTGCTTCCCCGCCACTGTCACATTATCATCGGACCAACGAGTCATATCACACACTACACTTTTGATATTCCATAGTAAAAAACGGTCAAAATTCTTTCTTATTCCTTTATATCCTTATTCCAAATCAAACCATGGCT
This sequence comes from Marasmia exigua, assembly GCA_019059595.1. NCBI lineage: Eukaryota > Metazoa > Arthropoda > Insecta > Lepidoptera > Crambidae > Marasmia > Marasmia exigua. The sequence goes on from CM032478.1 coordinate 5,402,392, forward strand.
TATAAAAAAGTACATTCTTAAAAAATCGTGCATGTTCGTGGTTGGGTTCGGCGGTAGCCGGTGGCGCGGCGCGTGCGCGGCAGGTGCGCCCGCGCAGCCGGCCGCCTTGTTAGAGCGCGCGCGAGAATTCTCCACCCGCTTGTAATTACTGCTTTTTAGGGTTCCACGGGGGTATTTTCTATGGTCAATGCACTTTGAGGTATGCGATAAAAAAAGGATCAAGAATGATTTTTCGTTATAGTTACCTACTGGGCAGGAGGTTGCAGTAATTATGTGGATAGTTAGTTATTGTTTATGGTTTTTTATAGTTTTTTTGCACATTCTCCATCAAAGCTCTGCTAAACCGAGATCCAAGAGAAAAGTGGTCGGTCTATGCATTCAAACAATTCGGACCTATGGTCGTTAAATTGAAGTTGATCATTGGCGTTGTCCGTACACATGATGCAAGGTTTAGTCTGTGATGCAGATGGTATTTTTGTTAAAGGGATGAATTAAGTCTGTTACCTGGAAGTATGGACATGGAAGAATTAAGTAGATAAGAGTAATATGTAAACACTTGCCCAGATTTATCAGCATTTAGAATTTGTATTAGGCGACGGACGGCGACTACGGGGTGGGTCCAAAAAAAGATGGTGTGACGATTTTTACAAGTATGTCCTAGATTGGTAAGTAAGGGTATTGTACAGGAATAAATGGAAGAATTTGGGGGAGGCAGCAGTGGGACTCTACAGGCTAACTTAAAAAAACAAAAATTAGGCCCCATAGAAAAAGTTAATACATTTGTGATCTGAGCACTACATTACTGTTGATTCTGATATCCGTAACACAGGTGCTTGAGCTACCTATCTCGGAGTCAGATCAATGTATGTGATGTTGTGAAATATTTAATTATTTATTATAACTCCAATGATGATATACAAGTGACCGTTATTAGCAGTTTTTCATTTTATTTAAAATCAATCTAATCTATGTAGGTAGTTCCTAGTTTGGGGTTCGTTTGTAGGTTTACTATATTTATAGCATCGGTGTCGCGGTGGATGGCAGTGCCAACGGAAGTGATGCTCTGACATCACGTCCGTTATAATTGCAACGTGGGCTCTTCTCTTGCTTACCATCATAACCTAAAATATGTGTAAACTGTATTTTAATTTTACGGAACCTCGTCATTGAGTTAATAACGTTTATTCAACGTAACTGTTCTCGCGTTTAAGCCGCTTAGATATTAAAATATTGTCAAAAGCTGCGAAAGCCAACAGGAATTATTGTAATTAAATTATTCGATATTATCTTCATAGAACAGTCAGTACCCAGTGGATGGACGACGATCGAACACGACATCGGCCGCTAATGAGCCTGTAACGAAAGGAAGCCCTTTCGTGACATGATGACATTCGCAGGTTAGTTATTTCTGAGTGAATGCAACCTGATCGGAGGGCATCTTGGCATTACCCAGGTACCTTTTTTGTTTTCTTCCAGAGGAAACCATCATGGCCTTCACTGGCTACATGTAGGGAACAAGGTGGTGTGTAGGACTCTAACCCTAACCAAAACCCCTGGGGTGCCTATTTCCACGAATCGCGGTTGGAAACTCACAGCCGGGCCGAGACTAGACCGTACCGCTAATCGCGCTCGCCACTTCATCCCTACCTGGCGTAATGCAGCCCTTCATCGCTGTACGGCCTACCAGGTTTCCCGGTAATGTCGTCTAGTGATCGAATTCTAGTGATCGTGTGGAGGTTTGTATATGTCGTTATTAGAAATCTGTCTTTTTGCTTGTAATTTTATAAAAGACAAGGGTTGTTTGTGTTGGGATTTGAGCAAGCTTAAGTTGGGAGGGGCACCTAACGATGACTTGGAATCGTCCTACCTTAGGGGCTAGAAGTATGGACTAAAGCCCTGAGCTTGACTAAATGGCAAACAAGATTGCGGCGACGTCCTGTGGGTAGACCAGCCCGTTGGTCCAATGAATGTCCGTGACTGGGAAGCAGTGGATGAGGTTAGCAGATGACAGAAATACAGGACAGCGGAATGAAGAAAAGGCCTAAACCTATTCGAGTTCTATTTTGAGTTTGAGTATACCATAGGCGGAGACTTATTATTGGCACTGATTTTTCTTATTGATATAAGTTTACTGTATTATTTAGCTGTTAGTCTTCCAAATAATAAATAAATAAATATGTGGGCTGAGCTGACGAATACATAGAAACAAACGAGCAAGTGTGTCAATGGTTATCTTTATCTAACTCGCTTTCTTTCATCACTTTCAGTAGGGAATGTAGTGTCCCGGTTGCCCAGACGAGACTCTTTATTCAAATTGATACTCAAATACTCATACTGCTCTTCACGAGTTTTATAAACGAAAAAATCTGTTGTGACTAAAGTTTTCCACTACACTTCTTCATCTTAGCGTGTTTAGTTTCCGGTTTCGTCCAAAGCTGTGGGTTAGCCTAGGGTTCGCTTAGACAAGATTCAGGATTTGTGGAGTCTGGTAATTACAATAAAGCGACTTCTGCCTGACCTTTGCAACCCTAGGGGAGCTAGGTCAACTGACATGATGACATTATCATGTTTACACGTTTCAGAAGCTATCGGAAACGTGCAGGTTACCTCACGATGTTTTCCATCATGGCCAAGCTAAAGATAGCCCACACGCCCATAGATTTGAAAATTCCATAGGTGCATATCCATATTCGAACCATGAAAGATGCGTTCTTATCTACTACGCTATCACTACACTTGCTTTTGAAAATTACTTGAGAATGTTTGTCTTTCTTATGCATTAGGACATAAGTGTTGCTTATATTGGTGTATGCAGTAGTACCTTTTTTATTTTTCCTTATTCACATAAAGAGTACCAGCGTAAGCGTACTCCGATATGCTGAGGATGTACCTTGGTTGCGGGCTGTCGAAGGATCTATGCTCAGCGTTTTTCTGCGGGATCTAGTCCGAAATTAGGTGATCCGGCAGAGTAACAAAGTCATCGAAATCTCGCCACTTAGCAAATCGAATGGCAATGGGCAATCCACAAGTAAACGATTTCTGGAGTAGAAATCAGGTGATATGGTGTGACGATTTGCGCAAGCTTGATGGGAGAAGCCGAGGATCGATCATAGTAGCTGAGAGGCCTATTTTCGGCAGTGCAAAGCATAATCTTAAAATAAATATCAATTTTCCTAATTTTTACACCTTTGAAAACGCCCCGTTGGTCTAATGGTTTAATTACCGGGCCATGATCTCGGGGTCTTGGGTTCGATTCCGGGGAAGGGCAAAGGTATGTTTCGAATTTTTCGAACATAGCTCGGGTTTGTGATGGAGGCCTTTGCCCTGCAGGCCTCCGTCATTAGGTCCACAGTAAGTAGGCTGATATTTTACTTTAATTTTACTTTACATCTTTTGACAATAAACAAACAAACAGTAAGAATGACACCTCCATTTTCAAACATAAAATAACACTAAATGTCGCCGGAGGTTCATACCTCTTAAAGAGTCGGTAACAGGTTTTCTGCTAAATTTAATTTTAAATCAGCAGCTGATGCACAAATGCACATTATACAAGAGTATGTTACATGAAAGATTCGAAGAAATTACTCCAAAATGTTACCCTAGGTACACTTAAACAATGGTTGTCATTAGGCATCTGGTTAAAAAATTACGTAAACATATTACGGTACTTCTATTGTGTCAATCTATTTGCATGTAACAATTATTTTATTTGATAAGAATGGATGTTTTAAAAGTTGAGAATAAGGAATATGTTCACTTAACTAACACTTGTAACTGATTACTTAGTACGTAAGTAGACGGTTTACAGTTATAGTAATTAGAATATTTATCTATTTAAAAGCAATTTATCAATAAATAAACTAAATATAAAAGAATACTTGCGTAAACTAATGACTCATATTCTTTGGTTTTCATTGTTTTTAAATTAGTTGCTTATATTAGCGAATTCATTTCCTGTATTCAACTTCTTTAAATAAGTAGTCGCTGTTTTGTTAATATCTTATTAATTGGTTCCAAATGATTACTCACGTTAGCAAGACTAGACCTAGCGGGCGAAATATGTGAGATATGATTATAGATACAAGTTGCGCGGGCGCACGCGCTGCACGCTGCTGGCAGGTGACCGGGCACAACAACGTTCATGAGTAAATATAGGAATGTAATAGTATTCCTGTCTCAATAATTAGGTAAAATGCAACTCATAATTGCGATACATTGTAGCTAATGATGCCGCTCCCGAGCCAGTACAACTCGCCCGGTGCATTAATTACTCCGACGTAATTTAATTAGCTTTTCTTATTAGGGACCAGATATAGCGTGTAATATATTCTATCTGATAGGTGTTCCGAAATGAGTGCAGCTATGAAATGGTATAATAAACTCGTAAAGGGTTCGCGGTGGCCATCTGCCGCCTGCCGCCGCTCGTGTGCGGCTCGCAGGACGTACGGCAACCGGCCATAGGACTTTATAAAGAAACGGAAACGCGGCGTGGCGTCCTGCACACAATGCATAAAGAGAATTAAAATTGAACGCCACAGCGCGGCGATGTTAAGGAAAGGCGGTTGATAAACCTAAGTCGGCGGGCAGAACGAAAGTAGAGCAGGGTTTGTCAACATGGACTCAGCTGGCCCCGACGATAGCGCTTATCGCCTTCGGGACACAGTCCGCTCATTCACGAGCCGGTCCATTCATGCGGCCGCGCCCGCAGCCGGCCAAGCGAATATGGCTCCTAGCACTGGCTCCGCTGATCCACAATCACGTGGCACAGCGCGGGGGTGGCGGGGCGAGGGGTAGGTAATGTAGATCGAGGATATCGCGGGGTCAGCGCGGATTGCAGGCGCCCCGATAAACGACGGTGGCGTCCAACGACTCTACGCCCAATAAACACTCACGGGATCAATCTCAAAGAAATAAGACGACATCTATTGTGAAACCGATCGACGGACTCCTCGCAAGGTGTCTATGACACGGTTGGAGAAGTAGTTACTCCTCCCATTCAGGCAATGCGTGTAGTAAACATGATAAGGAGTTACGTGTCAAAAGCGGCACCCGATATTTTATCATTTCTTGATGCGAACTAATTCCATCTTGAAAGGAAAATATTCATAGAGCTAACAATATATTTCTGTTATTGATATTATTTGTTATTTCATCATTAGAAGCATCAAAATATTATTACTTACTTATCTAATGATTGCGTAGATATGTTTGTCTAATTAAGTAAATTTGTTAAATAAGTAAAGTTCGGCCCCATACCGCTCCTATCTCTGGGCTGGTGCATCTCAGTACCAACTTCTTCCGTTTGACCGTGTTCAACGTAGGGCTGCTCGAATTATTGGTGACCTGACAGAGAGTCAGTCTAGTCGACTTGATCCTCTAGCATTGCGGCGGGACGTAGCTTCCCTCAGCATTCTATACCGCATCTATCATGGGGAGTGCTCTGAAGAACTGTTTGATCTACTCCCTGCAGCCGAATTCTTACATCGAACCACTCGCAAGCGATTGTCATTCCATCCTCATCATTTCGATGGATGGCAGTCTAATACTGTGCGTTTCTCTCCCGGAACTTTCTACCACGTACCTCAGTTCTGTGGAACGGATTGGCTGCAGGAGTATTTCCGGACGGCTACGACTTAGGGACCTTCAAGAGAAGAGCGTACTCTTTTTTAAAAAGGCCAGCAACACATTAGCGATCTCTTTGATTTCCCGGATGTTCATGGGCGGCGATGATTACTTTCCATCAGGTGACTCGCTTGCTCGTTTGTCCGCCTCTAGCATAAAAAAAAAGATAACAATTTTCATAGGTATATCCTAAAATTTCAGATGCTGGTGATTTAGTGTTAATTATATACATTTACAAATAACAAAATACAAGTCATCGTTAGTTAACATTACTTATTAACATAGACTTTCAATGAGTACGCAGCCTCATCTCCTCGTCCCCTTAGCGTGTGTTTTCTAGTTGCATCCAGAGTTGTCGTTTCGGGGCGTGAGGCACTCATCCATGAGTGACTTCCAAGTCAATGATCCAGGATTCGGGAAGTCTGGTAAGACCTTCAACGTACAATCATCATGGTTGTCCGTTGAAGGTATCTCGACTCGAATATCTCGGCAATTGTAGGTATCTAGGAATGTGAGAGCAAAACGTGCAAATTTCCTCACGATGTTTTCCTTCATCGTCGGAAGGTACAAATATGTACATAGATTGGATAAATCCAGAGGTACATGCTCTGATTTGAACCTTCCAACTCCCGTTCAAAAGTCACTCGTTCTTGTCCACTGACCTACCATTGATCTTAGTACATAGCGTACTAAGGGCTATACACTATGGTCATGCAGGACGGCGTTCAAATTGATTTTTTTTCAAACGGTAAGCAGATATACACCTACTTCTTCACAATCACAATTTGGAGCAACTTTTGTCAATGAAATTATCCGAGTTTCGAATAAATCGCATACCCCACATGACCAAACAGAACAACTAGGTTTGTAAGAATGAATAAATATATTCTATTAAAACGGATTAGACAAAAAATGTTGCAATGAACATGTAGAAATGATATGTCTATCGATATATCCGTACCATTATAAGACAAAGTTTAGTTTCTAAATTATAAAGATTAGAGTCCATTTAACACGTGCTTTGAATCTATTACCCTATTGTGGTTCTGTTACCCTGCTGTCAAATTATTTAAACATTAAATGCTCGTAGTTTTATCCAAATTTCATCAGTAGAATAGACATTGTTTAAATATTGGACTCAACTTTGCTTCACTGCTAATTCCATAACATCATTATCAAATTTCTTAAGGTGGCACACTAGCGACGCCAATCGATTTTAATTTTTAGCTACTATACCGGATCTATTTAAAACAAGTTTGGGGTTACAACCTCTCGGCAAACACTTATACTATTTATTAAATAACCATGCAAAAATGTTGGGTCCAACGCGTACGCGAAAAATTGATTCACGCAAAAAGCGGCCACTTTTTTGCGTAAAAAAACATGGTTATTTAATAAATAGTATAAGTGTTTGCACAGAGGTTGAAACCCCACATTGTTTAAAATAGATCCGGTTTAGTAGCTAAAAATTAAAATCAATTGGCAGCGCTAGTGTGCCCTACCCGTCACCTTAAGTAGGATATTCGTTAGTGTAAAACTAATAACGAGGGTACGTAATAACGTATAGGTTAGGAGCATGGACATAACATATTAAGCATTTTTGTAAAGGAAACAAGTTGAATCATCCGTACCACTTACGATTCGATTGATTCGCGATTCACATAGGTATCTGACGCATCGCGGATTCGTGGCAATCACTCTAGTTTCCGGAAATCTCACAAGGAAGTGCTTCGATGACATCTGACATGGCTTTGTAGTGAATCACTTGAGTAGATATAAGTAGATACGTTATTAACAGTAACTAATATCCGCTACTCCAGAGTTATCACTTGGTTTGCGTGTATCGTCATCGTGATGTAACAAAACCACAGTTTGTGATAAACAGAACATCCGCGCACGACTTGGTCACAGGTCTGCAGACAAAAATCTGTCGCATTTGTTTTTGTGATGCACTCGTATACATTGTGGCAATTGAAAGTGGATCTTCACGCTCAGTATTAAGATCGCATGTCCATCATTTCGTTGTGGTCGCCTAACAGCGCCTAATTAGTGTGCGCATATTGCTATATAAATGATTGTTTTGATCTGCCGCTGCGCAATATCACACAATATGCGCATAATATGCCAAATTAACTATTTATGAGAAGCATCTATGAACGTTCGCTTTGAGGGTTATTGCGCTATTCGCGGGCTCGTTTAAAAGACACGCCTTATTATGAATATATAGGTCACAAACAAGTCTACTGGAATCAAAACTATAAACTTTTTAAAATTAGCGAGCCTAAAAATCAAAAGTAAAATGCTTTTGAGTTGCTTGTAAATTCTGTATATTTTTACCCAACTACGGCAAAGCAAAAAAGAGGGTTATGATTTTGACCTGTATTTGTGTCAAGACCCTTTATTTCGCGAACGAGTAAATATATATGTGCCCTGAAGTGGAGTCTTTGCCTCTCTTGGACTTCCGAAGCATGGAACGAGTATATGCCTTACTCGGACTTCCAGAGCACGGAAGGAAAAGCCCCAGGTGTTTTAGTCGGGAAGCCCCTGGGATTCTCCCAGGGTAGAGCCGAACACTACCCGTCGTTCTCCCAGCCGGCGGGTGTGCATAAGGCGCCACCTTAAAGGTGGCATTGTAAAATGGCGTGAAAAAAAAGGTCCTCTGAAGTTGTTAAAAACAAACCTAAGTTCACGTAAAAAAAGAAATGGCCGTTTATTCAGCTTATTATATACTCATATTTCGACACTTCAAAGTAAATCAATACATAAGGTACTTTCCGCTAAACTAGAAATATGATTTTTTTTCAAGTAACATCATCATTGACTATACCATACATCATCATAGGCCGTTTCGTTACTACAAGGCCTATTGCATAACAGTATAATAAGTAGTGCATATGAATGTAGCGAATATTGGCCGATATAAAAGGCCACATTTGACACTTTAAAATTTCGACAACATTAACTTGTAACAACGGTCATTGAATTTATAATTATTAATCTTTCTATGTTAAAAAAAGCACTTACTTACTTAACTTTTAAAAAAATATGTTTCATCGTCAGCCCATTTAAGTCCCCACTGCTGGGGCACGGGCCTCCCTCAATCACATGAGGTGTAATTGCCATACTCAACACGCTTGGCAGACGGGTTGGCGAGGGTTTTGATATAAATGAAGAGTTTTCCTTCTCTTGGTGCTGGTGGTCATGCCAGCAGCTTTACCTTAGTCACCTTTTACGACACCTCGGTAAGAGTGAGGGTGGTCTATTTTACTCTGCCGGGGACCACACATAAATGAAAAGCCACATTCTGATTACAATAAAACGTATTATTCTCTTGTTTAAAAATATAAATACATTAATAACTTTGTGATAATAAATAAAATCTGTGGCACACAATATAAGCTTTTTCGATGAAAATGGAATAAACTGCCCGCGGATCGATATCTAGGATCGGTACCTACTTTCCTCTTTCTTTTCAATAATTTTGATTGATATTTCTCCAAATAAAAGTACTTATAACTTCTTTTTCAATTATAGTATTCGATTCACGTTTGTTTGAAGTACATATCGATTATTCACTTTAATCGAAGTTTTTTAGTAGGTCACCTCTCTATGAATCTAAGATTTAGAAACGTCAAATGTGGCTTATAGCTTGGCTGAACTACCTATAGGGTCTAGAGTTTGTGAAGTTAGGTATTGGAGAGTTAGGGCGTGCGTTTAGCGTCAAAAAAAGCTAAAGCTTGGCTTGAAATGAGATTTGATAACTTTTTTCAGTGCGAGTCATAAATGATCAGCGCGGTTTGGCAACATTTTACATGGAAATGTTTTGGTGAGATTGAATTGTAAGATACCTACCTAAATGTTTGAAAATTTTTCGTGCTGCCGCTGGAGCAGCCAATGGAGCTCATTAGTAGTTATTTGCAGTTGTTACAAAAGTCAATTTAATATTGAATTTAATGTGATATCAGAAATCAGCAAAGGCTAAAAAAAAGTCTAGCAAATATAGGTAATCTTTGCAAGACTCCACATATCCTCTAAACTCGAATATGACAGCGTCGAAGAGTACCACCACATGACATAGATATGGCAATTAAAATTGGACAGACATTGTGGCAAAAGTAAGTAACGTTATGCCAATCGAAATGTGCGCAAGCGCAGTTATCTACTTTGATAAAAAAATGTGTCAGGTTAATTCAGATACAACAAACTGTTAGTGGCGCCACGTAAACCGATTACGGCAAGAAGCAGAAGGCGGTTCATTGATGAATTCGGTGATGGGAGCTTATCGGCTAGGAGCCCTTCGATAGCTTCTTGGACGCGTCGCAGAAATGCTAACGAGTTATCAATGTAAACGGTTTGTTTACACAGTTAACCGTAATCTTATCCGGTGACCTCCTTAGACTCTCCCGTTTCGAAATTGTACCGGCGGTATCGCGTGTCCTTATTACTTCGGGCGGAAGTGCGCGCTCGGCGGAGTCGCCGAGCAAACGTTCATTCATGTTGTACGTATTTATTTAGTGGCTGGCCATACCTACCGCGCGCAGATAATGCCTCGACACGTTAAAGGGATTTATATTTATACACGGCGCTGCCCGCGCCCGCGCCGCGTCGTAGGTACACTGCTCGGCTTGTAGGGAGCTTCCTCTGGGCTGATGTCGCTGATCGTGTATATACAGTATAAGAAACTGTTATAAAATGTTATCACAAAGTTTTATTTAAAAAATTATAACATTGCTTTAAAGGAATTAGAAAGAATGAACTGTGCTTTGGATTGAACACTTGTCTTCTTTACTTTAACTAAAATGTAGACCAGATTAAAATCATTGGCAAATTTCATAAGTTTCCGAATATGTCAGATTCGTATCTACCAGTCAATAAAACCCGCTTATTCAATATTTGTTTCCATTAACTTCAACTTGGATTATGACATGGATGAGAAATAATAACTTTTACGTCAAACCTGGGCACGAACCCTGACACAATTAGATAACCCTTCGAAATGCGACCTCCCGCGAAAACCGCACGAGCTTATCTTACGACCAGTTCCGGGGTCACGATCGTCAGCACTGTTGATGGTTCAATCCGTAACGTCCTCATTTCGGACAGCAGTCGGCCAGATAGCCCTCAAATTCGATGAATTAAGTAATAAGTCCTTTTGGGACCTGTTTAAAATTTTAAGAATTTTTACATGAGGAACTTCAGATCAGTAGGTGTTTATTATAGTGGAGAGAGGTTGCCCTCGTTTAAACAATGTTTTATGTAAAAAAAAAAATTCTAATGCTTAACTGTAGAGAATACGTACACCACTAAAATTCAAAAATACTTCTGTTCTTAACAGTATTTTCTGAAAGGTCCTACCAAAAAACGGCCGAGGGCAGTCCGTTATGATGGCGCTACGGAATGACCTCTGTTGATAGAGGGTGCCGAATGACAGTTTTAGCACAGTGTTCATAAAAGTACCTCGACATATTAACCTACCAATAACCCTTCCTTTGTGGCTTTGTCTTAGTCGGGTAAAAAAAAAATTGCATTTTCGTTACGGTTAATGCTGAGATAGAGATCTGGTCGCGGAGGCTATACTACTCTTCTTGGGAGACCTGTCAACGCGTTCTCTCTTTCAAACAAAATGTTCGCATTGTTTTGGCAACCTCAAGTATCTAATATAACGGAAGGAAACTAGAAGGGGCGTAGTTGGCCCCTTTTTGTAGGTATAATAGTTACTTCCCTTTAAACCAACTGACCATTTTGAAAAGCTAATCTGTCATAATATCTTTCAATATAATGACTAAAATACCATCTGCCTCTAGTCTTTGAATGTATTATAAAAATTTAGCCATCACAGAAAAGTCGTTTTTCAGTACAATTTTAGTGCTCTACATTTCAAAGAAATTCCTAATTGTCTAAGTCCCTTGGAGACTACTATCAACCCATCATTGGAATTATCAGGCGCACTGGCCAGTGCTTCATACTTAATTGTCGGTAACAATAGCTATACTTAAAATGATAACCGTCGAGCGAAGGAGTTGAGCGGAAGTGCTGCAGGGGCGGGCGGGGGCCGCACGCGCACTTCTAATTGCGTGGAATTTCGGAGGTCGCCCGATAACCGCGTCTGCGCCGGAAGTCGATAGAGCTTTGATGTGATGCGATGGCGTCCGCTCCCCTATATTATGTACTCCGATAATAAATGGATACGACTTGACTCCGGCCACTTCGCGGGCCGAGCCTCGATCATTTTCCGCAATGTGAACACGTGAGCTAGCTGATCGTTGAACCCGCTAATTTTATTGGACGTATTGGCGAAATGGAGATTGAAACTGATATCGTAAATCTTTGAAGTATGATTTGGGTATTCCTTGTTGATATTTATGAGGCAGATCATGCAGAAATGAAAATAAATGTTTTTGAAATAATGAAGGTTTGGCAGATTCTTTGAATATGACTGAAGTTAACAATAAAACTTCATTGCATTTCTAAATTATAATCTCCATTCCCAAAACAAACTGTTTTAATTTCGGTATAACACTAGTGAATGAGTACGTGACTAGATCTACCTACATAATTGAAGGGGATTACCCGAGATTAATTTGCAACTTTGTGCTTAATTGTACTTAATGTTGCCATAACAAGACGAGGGAAAAATATTATCAGTAGGTAGGTATTTGTGGTTGTGATGTATTAATACAAATGAAGTTCCTCCACGTAAGTTAATTAAGTAGGAAAAATAATATTTCAAAATGGGAACCCCACCGAATCGACTATGGAATGGAAGCAAGTTTATCAGTTACAAACAAGGAATGAATAAGCGTTTTCCGTGGTGATTCCTTTCATAATATGTATAATCAAATCAAAATATTTTATTACCAGGTCCACTCGTATAAAGAATATATGCAATCAAAATAGGATTTTTATAGAATGCCTACTTATTCATAATAATTACCTAAAAAAGAGCATTTTCGGATGAATGATAAATACTAAGAAGGACGAAGCAGCTAGTTACGTGTGATCTTCTTATTGTTGTTTCTGAACCCTCAAAAGGACATATCTGACGTAGACTCCTTAGTTAAGTTTGTATTACTAAAACAGGCTAATCACCAAAACTGTGTGCCGTCCGAAGTTCAGACTAATCTTTCTTTCGGAAATACTCGTAGATGATTAAGTAAATAATAAGATGTGATGGCTTCGAGTCCCGCCTGAACACGAGATTAAATTTTTAAGTGTGTTATTTACTTAAGAAAAAATGCAAAATATTAGTATAAAAAATATCAACAATCGTAGATGATTTCCTTATCATATTAAGACCTGGAAATCCACAGCGACCTGGTTTATGATACAACACTCCAAATGAGCACCACGGAGGCCTATGATGAAAGGAAACTATAAATAAAGTATTCTAGGGCTGCCACTCCTGTATCGCTTGGGGGCATACGCGGAAGTGACAGATTGATTCGGCAGTTCCCCGATTAAGCCACAGTCGCGCCACTTGACGGTATCGGAGATCCTGGCTTGAAGACATGAGAGATTTCTCATTCACAGATAGTTAGACATGGCGTATGCTAGCATTTCATCCCAGCCTGTCACCCTTGACCGCGTCCAATGCGGGAACTTCGGGGTCCGGGCTACGCCATGAACATGAATAAGGATTTGAGAAGTATGTTAATTACAAAGAAGCGACTGCCATCTGATCTTTGCGCCCCTAGACAGGGGAACCTGAATTACTGGAACACGTTTGCTTAATACCTGTTCCTAAAGTTTTTTGTTTTAGTTTCCTGAAGAAATCAGAATTTTATTAGTACTCATGAGTTCGTCTGCTGCAACGTGAATGAAAGACTGTTGGATACGAGTACTTGTAAATAAATAAAATATTTATTTCAAATAACTTATGTCTAATACAACTTTGATCAATAAATCTTATATAACAGTACACATATTTAATATTTTGCCTGAACTAGGGTGACCTGTGTTTCAGGCTAAAATAGTTCTTAGAAACTTTAATCATGTAAGCAATAAATTACAACTTAAACTTAATCTTAATCTACGCTAACAATTAAAATTAGGTGTACGAACCATAAAATCAAAAGCATCCTTACATAAGATAGCACAAACAAAGTGATGTGAAGTTAAGGTTTGATTAAGGACTTAAGGTTGTGGTCCGATTATAAAAAAATATGTCCACTTGCATCGGTGAGAGCATATTTCGGCTATGGTGGCCTATCTCGAGGATCAGCCAAGTACGCAGGACATATTATAGTGCATCAAGTGTGCTCAACAAGTGAAATAAAGAAAGAAAAAAATATTATTTTGGACACCATATACGAGTACAACATCAGTGCATGATCGGAGAGGGATTAGGCGCAGGACCAACGGCTTAGCGTGATTTCCGAGGCATATGGGTACAAGACCACCAACTTCTACAATCGTACGCTGAGGATTTATTTATACTCCTGATGAGTCTTCTGGGTCTGAGGACTCAGACCCGGGATTTCATGATTTATGTCGGCAATTGGATTCCTCTTTAAAGCGACACTGAAATTTAACTTGTTTATTGACCGGAAGGGATTTTTGACCACAACATTGACGCAAGCATTTTGTTCAGTATTATCTCGACCACTGACGTTAGTGCCGCGATAAGAGCCAACGATATGAACTCCAGGGTTTTCGTCACATTTTGATGATAAAAAATCAATTTGTGTCATCCAGAGTCACTCTATAACCTTTGTTATCTGTGCCAGTTTTAGGGGAATTTGCCACGGTCTGTTACATATACTCGTATGTGTTTTGATCAAACCATACATAAGAATTTATATCATGGTTGTGATTCATGTTTTTTTAACGCAGTGTCTCGTAAAAAAATGTATCTTTGAAAGGTCAAATAATATCCGCATCCGGATCATCTTACATAGTAAGTGTCACAATCATATGAATTTGAGTCATTCATTCTCATTGAATCATAATTTACTCTTATTGCTAAGGAAACGCCCTGATGGTCTAGTGGGTTAAGTACCGGGCCGCGATCTCGGGGTCCTGGGTTCGATTCCCGAGTCGAGCGAAAAGTATGTTTCGAATTTTTCGAACATAGTTCGGGTTTGTGATCACCAATCCGCATTTGGCAAGCGTGGTGATTAAGCCTAATCCCATCATAGTAGCGATAACTTGATATCTATGATGGAGGCCTTTGCCCTGCAGTGGGACAGTTTATAGGCTTTTTTTAAGGATTCTGCGGCTATAATGATTTGTTTTGCAAACTTCTTAACTTTTCCCAGGAAGTGTGAGTAACGGTCGATCGGGCTGTGGATAAGGCCTACATTGGAGGGAATATTTCGGCGTTATCTTGGCGTTCACACGTAAACAGCCGATAAGGGCGGCCGATGACTTGACTTCATTGGTAATATTAAGATTTTTATACCCGGATATAGGCACTGTGAGTACACGTCTCATTGATAAGTTCCCGTATATCAACAAATAGCGCGCGTAAAAGGATTTTACAGCAATCACATGGGAACTATTGTCTTGGTACTAAAAAAGCAGTGAGCTTTGTACCAAACGATAGAAGCGAGTGAAGTTTGAAAACAGGTAAAACTATGAATGACGTATAAGTACCTATCTGGTAATACAAATAGCGAATTAAAAAAAAGTGTTCAGGGCATAGATGGAACAAGTTAGGGTTGGCAGCATACACTACCAGTAGGAAGTTCATATTATACAATTTATGTGTACTTATTACATAAGACAATTGAACACCAATTGACAGCCAATTAATTGTGATGCCTCAAGGACCCAATAGTCAAGAAATCAGAGTGACGTCAACACGTTTCTGTACATGATACATCTTATTGTTAAAGCTGAAACTCCGCTGACATTCCAACGAGAGGTGGAATTTCTGCAGAATAATATAAGTACAGAGTATAGAGTGTAGCCTATGCAGGGTAACATAAAAAGGATCATGTACCTATACTAAAACTTGGATTTATCTTTGATAATTTACAGGAAAAAATGTGGTACGTACCGACTGTCCAAGTCATTCTTAGATACAAACCTTAATTTAAACATGTGTTTGAATTGGCTGATGTGAACAATTGGATGGAAGTAACATTGTCTTATTAGGAAGTACACATAATTTGTGCACATTTTTTGAAGTGTCATTGGCCGAAACAGACTAAATCTCAATGTATTTATATCTATAGGCAGTATATTTAGTACTAACAAATTGAGGAATTTAGAGTCAGTTGAGCTGAAGTATTTTTATTGAATATAAGCTAACGGAAATACAATCACACCTAATGGTAAACGACACTGTTCACTCTTGCCTGAAAGATATCCAGATCATAAGGATCAAGGAACACAGACCTCGACAAGGAGTTCCTTAGATGTCCGCTATCGATTCGTGATGTTGACTGTACATGATTAGAATAAATCTTTTTGAAAACCACACACCTAGTGCATGCATCGGGCAGTATCGGAGCCAGTGGACTTTCGACCTTACGCGAACAATGCGCGTGCGCGTGCGAGTGCCACTCCGTACTCGTACACTTATCGCCGACCTATTTCGACGGGCATAATTAGTGTAAGTCTCAGCGGTGCCACTCTTGCACAAGATGCTTCGATGCGATTGTTTCTGACTTATATAGGCTACTGAATCTTGAAGTAGGCATGTTGCGCAATGTCACACAGAAACTTTTGAGGTTTCTTTAATGTTGTGTTATGTTATAATAACATCAACAGAAGAGGAATAATAAATACAATATTGATTAGAGGAATGTCGTGAAGTCATTTAAAGAAAGAAAATTCTATCATGGACACTGGGGAGAAAATATAGACAAAGACTACTATACTATACATATATACTACCTAAGACATAAGAGTCAATAGTGTGTATTTAATTGTGTGTTTGATATGATAGTATACGTACATACCACAATATGGAAAGAAGCGACGTTCAGTATAAAAACTTAGCATTGTTTTCTTCTTTAATTCTACACTGATACTAAATTTTTAATGTTCATCCATAAAGGTAACACTGATATGATATGATAAGGTTAATGAGACGGGCAGATTTGAAACTGCGAAAGCCCCCATCAGAAATTCGAATATTCAAATGCTCGTAAGTTATCAGGACATCATTTGTAAATATTTGACAAACATTGTACAGTCTTCACAAAATAAACCCTCCTTCCCAGACTGATATGTCTGCCAGTAACATATAACACGCAAAAAACTTTAGTTCCACCGTGTCCATGGAGCTTTAAATAGCGACGAAATATCGGAAACTCAAAAGTGGGAGCAAACTCGTTACAAATTGTTCCAACGTTAGTGACCTTGAAAATATTAAATTTTGCTTACCATAACGCTCTACTCCTTCACAATTCATCTGAAACATAAAAGAAATGAAAATTGATTGCTGGACTTTCAGATGGTTTCAGATCGATTTTGTTATTGATGGTTACTGCAGTAATTTTAATATAGGGGTATTTTAATATAGTCGACTCGACAAATCGTGTCACATACTAAAATATCTTTTTACGAATGTACTCATAATTAAGTATTTGAACACATTTGAAATAGAGAAAATTAAACTAGAGTTTATTGTTTTTAAAATATGATTATTAAATATTATTGAGTCCTAATAGTTGAATATAATAAGTTAGAATTTGCCATTATACACACGACGTTCTTATGGTCAGATAACTGGTACTGTAAGACTGGTGCAAGTAGGTACAATTATTTGCGAATTATCTTATAGGCACGTTGCTTTATAGGTAAAAATACTACTGAAAACATCTCGATATCTATTTTAGAATATGAAAAGGAAATAAGACCTAGGTTTAATTATTTGTTTATGCCCAATAGTGCTGTACAAGAATCCAGTATTTACTAGTTTGTAACCAATTTCAATATGTTTTCAATAAACAGGAGCGAAACTGATGAGATGACACCTATTAAATTGTTTAGGCGATGACAACATTAACAGGTCATAGGTACAAGGTTGTGTACAAAACATAAGTTTCACTGACAGGCAGAAATTTTAATGCGACGAATTTTTCCTCAGTTTTTACATGAGTGTTCGGTTTCATTCGAATTGTATACGCCGCAACGCAAATTGGGGCTGCAGCCTTGCGCGGCAGACGCGGGCGCATCTGCAAAAGTGGTCAAGGATCGCACCGTTCTACTTTTGAGCATTCGTGGCACAGAAGCTGAGCCCCCGTTTACTGCTCTAGAAACCTAAGCGGGGCGCCGGGCAGACAGTTTGCAATTAATCGATTACAATAATTGAATTACGTGGTGACGTAGGGGCAGCTGCGCAAGCGGCCCCCGCCTGTGTGCGCAGGTGCGGCGCCAAATCAAAGGAAAACCCGAGCGTCTCACGACACGTTTCGCGTGTTGGTGTTGCCATCCACGGTTTAGCACTTTTCGGCTGAAGTGTTTTATTATTACTTCTCTTATTTGGAACGTTCTAATCCGATCTGTGGATCAATTTGCCATCATCATCATTTCAGCTAGTTAGTCCTAATTGCAAAGTTTCTATGGAACGTCGATGAACACGGAGGTTGCTTGACACTGTGGGAAATGTTACTTCAAATCGCCATCCAATACAGGGTGTATTTGTGAACATTTACCCTTTAAACACGTGTTCTACGAGTATCAACCATTCTGAACAATATTTCTTCTACGACTTTTCGAAATTCGTTTTTTTTTAACTTTATAATTCAGAATGACGTCACGTGACCAACTAATAGTTTTTAAAACGGGGTATGTATTAAAAGTTGAATTCCTTTTTTCCGCGAATTTCCAAAAGTCATAGAAAAAAATATGTCGTTCAAAATGGTTGGTAGAGCAAGTGGTTATAGAGATGTCAATGTTTACAGATACACCCTGGAGCCCAATTCTCGTGCTCGTGACATTTATTTTCATACGACATATATCACTAAAACATGGTTTTTTTGTATGGTTTTCAGGTGATATCTGCCATGTTGTCAAAATGTCACGAGCACGAGAATTGGGCTCCTGTACAGTTTAACACATTTTGATTGTAGCGTATCATTACGTCCTACACTCGAAACCAAATTTAGTTTGAGTTTGAGGTAAAATGACAATGGATTTTAATCCTGTTGTTGCGGTTCACAAATGTGTTGATATTCAACACGGTTGGGTAGTTCTTGATCGTTTTATCGCTCTACAGATTAAGAATCGCCAGTTTAAAGACTCTATAACGTCCAAAGCAAGTTGTCAACGTGACAACTCATTCGACACACAAAAGCTTTGTTAATAATGACACCATTCAATGAGTTTTATTTTAAAATCACTTTGATCACTTCGCTGTATAAAAAGCCATCGAATAAGTAGTAGTAGTATCTTAGAGTCAATCTACTACTAATTTAAAACCTATTAATTGTCTCACCGATGATCTGTTTCATTTTACCCTTTACATCCCTAGAGGTTAGGACAACACTCACGTGTCACTAATCAAATGCTATGTTCATTCATTCTGAAGCCAGGATACAAATAAAGATACAAAAGTCGAAAATATTAGGTAATCCTCTCTTTTGTTTTAGTGTTGAAAACTAACAATGTGCTACCGTCGACTCTGGCGGTCTTCAGAATGTGATCTAAACTTATTACCGTACTAGTTCATGCCATTCCGTTTCAACACGCTGTGCAGCCGTCCGCTAACTAAAAGGTCGCTAAGCAACAGGCAGTACAGTATGTTAAAAGGGTCTGGAACGAGTATTGTTCCGGAACTATTTCATGGATCGCGTTTTGCAATAAGAGGGTGTACACATACCTTCACTTCAGTTTTGTATACTTGAACTATTCAAAGGTCATAATTATACACAATTTGACGTGGTACATACTATTAGGCATTTTATACATAGATCTTTCTATACATAATAGCAGACAAACGAGCAGACGGCTCACCTGCGACACATAAGACGTCGCAGAGCGTTGCCGCCTCTTAAGGAAGGAATAAGCTCTTTTCTTGAAGATCATTGGATCGCATCTGTTCGGAGACATCATCGTGGCCAGTGATTTCACAGTTTTCCTGGGCGCGGTAAGAAGTGGCGTGGGGAACATTCTCCATAAAAGATGCGATAGAAGACACACAGCGATGCTATATCTCTACGCAGTAAAAGAGCCTGGACGTCAACAATTCTGACTGCCCTTCACTAGAATCGATCCAGAGGAAGTAGCTGATATTTGGAAGCTCCAGCCCAAAGGCGAGAGCAGTATTCCATAGTGAGGCCGCACTTGTGTCTTATAAAGTAGCAAGAGAATCCCTGGGATGAAATAGCCTCTTGACCTATTAAGCACACCAATTCCTCCTTTATTGCAATTTTTGTCAAAGAAAATACTCGATCCATGTTAAAGGACGTATTGACTACGATCCAACAAGAAAAAACATCCAACAACATCTTTCATTACTCAAATCAAATACCTGAAATTTATTTAAACGTTTGACTGAGCATAATATACCTAGACAAGCATTTGATTATAAACAAAGCACCCTCTCATGGAAAAAAATATTTTTTGATGTTTTTAAATATTTGGCATTGCTTTTTTTATCTCACACAGATAATACACAACAAAGCACCTTATTACAAATCGCGAAGCTAAGGTTATTACCGTACTAAAGCTCATGTCAACCCGTTCTAACACGCAATGTTAAAAGGGGCTGGAGCGAGTTTTGTTCCGGGACTATTCTTAGGTTCGCGATTTGTAATAAGGGGGAAAGAGTTTTATTTAATTTCACAAATGTGCATCACGAGAATTACCAAGCGCTTATCTCCAATAGCCAGAATGCCAACAATTTAAGAGTGTAGGATTATAATCCCAAATTATTAAAATCTCTTATATTATGTTTGTTTCTTAAACAAAATCTACCAATAAACATCTCAGACTGAGAAGGTAGAGTCATTTACAAAGACTTGACGTAAGTACGGTACTTGCCTTTTCTTCTTTAAATTTGATGATCGGGAAAATCATTGTCAAGAGTCACTTTAACAGTGTTAACGACATGCCTTTATATTAAAAAAGAAGAGCAGAAGGTCCCTAATTAAAGAAATAAACTGCTTTAGACGAACCATGGATGGTCCATGGAGCTAACACGTTCCACCTATGGGTTTGGTTGACACACTAGATGGCGCTATATTGTTGTATTTGCATTAAGTTTGACATATAGACTAAGGTTGGGCGATATTGCATTTTCGGTATGATTTTCACTTTAGCATCGCAGAAGTAAGAATTTTGAAGAGGCATAATTTTCACTTTAGCATCGAAGACGCTAATCAATATTTTGATTATTTATTTGTTAGTTTTCTTTGAATATGAACGTAGATTTCATCGAGAGACCGAATAGGACTAAATTCCTTTCAGTTGTAATCAGTCATTAATTACTCAAGGGAAAGACCCTTTATCAGAACAAATATTGGCATATACTGAGAGCAGCAATTATACGCCAAATGTGGGTTTTGAATGATTATGGAACGCTAATTACAATTTTGAATAAAAGCCAAATCATTTGTAACCTGAAATCATTTTGAGTTTGACATATAGTTTACAATAGAGTAGTAACGCCTCCCACCGGGATAATTAATCCTACAGTAATCAATCCCAGTATATTGAAATGGTCGCTATGTAGAGAAAATTAGTGAAGCGACACCCTGTTATTTAGTGGACTGAATATATGATAAAGATTGTGTGTTTAAGGTGGATACAGACTGCGTACGACGCTGAACCTACTAAAGTAACATGCTATGTTAATTGAACGCTTATGGGGCTGCCTTGGTACTGCAGCGCTTCAGGGATGTTTGCTTAGTGGCGCGTCGATTGTTTTTATACGACGCTGCGGAAGCGGTGCACATCCCTAGTGCGCAGGATCCGGGGCAGCCCCAACACCATCCTGAACATGTTCTCGCGTAGGTTTGATTGTCGGTACCTGGATCATTGTCATCGTCATCGTCAGCCCATTTAAGTCTCCACCGCTGAAGCACGGGCCTCCCTCAATCACATGAGGGGTAATTGCCATACTCACCACGCTTGGCAGATGGGTTGGCGAGGGTTTTGATATAAATGTAGAGTTTTCCTTCTCTGGGTGCTGATGATCATGCCAGCAGCTTTACCTTAGTCGCCTTTTACAACAAGAGTTTACCTCGGTAAGAGTGAAGGTGGCCTATTTTACTCTGCCGGGGACCACACGGCGTCATTCATTGTGCAATGGTTCAATTGCTGACTAATGAACGAACAATTAGACACTAAAAAAAATACAAAAATAATTATTATATAAATTAATTTTCGAATAATAATGACATGTATGACCTTGATGTTGAAATAAATGAATTCTATCTATCTAATTGAGTAAATTAGCAGCCTAATATCATTTTGATGAAACACTGATAGATATTTTTATGTCTTCTGCTCAAATAAAATGCTAATACATAGATATCTCATAGGTAATTTAATACTGAAATTCACTAGACTTCATTGAGATGTTATATTCTTCTAAAATACATTAAATAACTTTTACTAATTCTTCTGAGAAAGGAAGGTAAACAAGCAAGCGTAGCGGATGGTATCCCATCCCCGCACCGCAGCCCCTGGACATCCGCTGCAAGATGCATTGCGGATGCGATATCAGCCTAGTAAGCTCGTTTCTCGAAGAATATTGTTTGTTCAGGGTCTGGGTGATACCATGGCCTGGGTGATTAATATCTTTATACGAGAACAAATCTATGGTTTAACGGTGTCAAACTTTACGACTTGTAGTATAACACCATACATTTATTTTCTGACATAGATTGTAGGTAATTGTTAAGCGATAAGACCGCCTTATTGTTCGGACTGCTTTGATCTACGAGTAACATTCCAGTATTTTGTTTCTGTGCAATTAAAAGTATATATCTATCTAAGCCGTGTGGTCCCCGGCAGAGTAGAATAGGCCACCCTCACTCTTACCGAGGTGTCGTAAAAGGCGACTAAGGTAAAGCTGCTGGCATGATCATCAGCACCCAGAGAAGGAAAACTCTGCATTTATATCAAAACCCTCGCCAACCTGTCTGCCAAGCGTGGTGAGTATGGCAATTACCCCTCATATGATTGAGGGAGGCCCGTGCCCCAGCAGTGGGGACTTAAATGGGCTGATGATGATGATGATGATGATCTATCTAAATCTCGAATCGGGGGGCATACGTGTATATTTGTGTCACCTTTGGTAATTCCAAACATGATACCTTAACACATGTGTTTAAGATACTTACTATACCTACCTGAGTTTTACGGTTAAGAAATTCTGAATGTCAGTCCAAAGTCTGAATGTTGGCGGTAATGTAACCACGTGCCTCGGAATGCACGTTAAGCCGTTGGTTCTACTGATCCCTCTTCGGTTGTGTCATAAGGTGACCCATCGAAATATGGTAAGGGAATAGAGAGTGCACTTATTTTTGTGCACACACTTGAGCACTATAATATATCCTGCGTACGTGATTGATCGTTGAGATCAGCCGCTGTAGCCGAATTGGTTGGAGGATGTTATTATAGGGTCAGGTTGATATACATCATCATCACCTTTTTGCGTTTATCCCAGCTGTCGCTTCGTAGTCCAGAGTCCCGGAAAAGTGGACATCACCTCCCCTTCGTTGGACTATCTGGCTATTAGCCATAGTGGTAAGTTTATTGGTAAGTACACTTGTCATTCCTTATAGCGTCCATGTTAACCCTTTTGGCTCTACCCCTTCTACGGGACCCGGCAGTTGTGGCATGACCAGACATTTATGTGGGCAACAAATGCCTGGTCTGGAGCTATCCGGTTTCCGCACGACATGCCCGTACCAACGTAGGATTCTGCTGCAGTTTGTTTGCCACGTCACGGACATGGAGTCTGCCACGCTTGCGAGAGTTTCTGGGTCAGGTCGATTTATTATTATTGTTGTATTAATAGATATAATTATATACACATTTGCGAATACTGTCAGGTAAAGAGCGTGGTTGGTGGATCACCCTCCGGTTGGTTTGGATGGAATTCCAGTTCTTGGTGGCCTGTAACGAAACTTGACCATCGTGTTGTTTTCTTGCAAATATGCTTCAATTCAATTCAAATCGTTTATTGCGTGTCACATTACAAAACAATTACATAGGTGGAATAAGTATAAAGGTATGTGACGCGCTTTAAGGGCATAGCAAATATAGAGGGTCTATTACATATTATCTTATTATTACTAACTATCAGTAACATGCCAATTTAATATTTATTATAAAATTTGAGTTTACATTTTTTATTATATAATTATGCATTTCTTAAATTTTACCACAAGGACGGAAAATCTTTCTTATATGTATAAGCAAAAAAAAATAACAAGCAATATTTTAACAATCTTCATATTATTATTACATGCTCTGTATATACTGCAGTTAATTTACGTAAACTATCTCTATATTTTATTGATTAGTTTTATATAGTAAAGAAAGAAACCACCAAGATTTTTGCTAACCAATAACTAAGAAAATCTGTTTTGCACCTCGTACCTATAGAGTCCTTGGGACACAAAAACACTTCCCTATTAGGTACCTGGTTGTGGAGAAACTCAGTTGTGGTTGGTGTAGTCAATAACGTACTTAAATAATAAATTGAAATTTATTTTATCAGTTATTATAAGTCTGTTTTTTTCTTCAATAAAGTACCTTAGGAGGTAAGTAGCTGTACCCACTTACTTAGCTCTAACAATTAAAAAAATATACATTATGAACTTTATTATTTAATCTCTGATATTAAAAAGTTAACTGTTAAGCAATGTAGGCAAGTATTGTTATTATGAGAGTATAAAAAAATAATATTTGTAGGTACATAATTTTATTCAATGACATAAAAATGTAGGTAGGTACATTATGTAGGTGTAATGAATGTTACAAGAAAATAATTCTGATATTATTTATTGCTAAGAGAGCTATCATTTTTTAAATGACGAATAAGAAAAAAAAATATAGCAAGTTCCTTCCTAATCAATTCTTGTAAAAGATTAAAATTATACGATAAAACCGTTGGTGAGATGTTTTCAAGTCAATATCAAAATATTTTTTTTTTACTTATTGCAAAAAAAAATAGTTAAGTAGAATCATTTTCTGAATGAATTAGGTCCTATAATATAATAATTTCCTACTAATACAAATACAAAAATAAACAAAAAAATATACCTATATAAATTTACATCTTAGATAAATAAAATATTTAATTAGGAAATATATAATACAATATTTTAATAAGTTAATTAATTAGTAGTGTGTTGATATTATTTAATTGAATTTAAGAAATCATAAATAAAAATAAGAAAATGACATGATTAGAAGATGTTTAGTGAGGTGGCTTGGTGTGACGGGTGCGCGCGCGGGTGAGCGCGTGTGCGCGGGCGCGGTAGGCATGGCGGGGGCCGCGCGGCGCCGGCCAATCACGCGCGCGCGCCACCCGCACCAGCCCGCGCCGGCGCACCCGGCCACAGGCGCTTTCTGTGCACGTTTATGCCACCATCCACCTCGCGCAACCCTACCCTACCCCCAGCTACCCCCCATCGACACCCAACACCGCCCAAAGCCACTGAAAAAAGTCCACGAAAAGTCGCCCTCCACACAGTACCGCGCGCACTTCAAAAATTTTTACCCTCTATCCCCGAATAATTTTTTTGGTTTTCTCTTTACTGTCGAGTTAAGATTTAAAGGCGCTTTACGAAGAGTAAAAATAGAAATTAGAAAAAGCAAACGCGAGCGGTGATTTTAATTTTTAAGTTCGCGCTCCGAATATGGGGTGTTATCGGGGAACTGGGCAAAAATGTTGAATTTTTATTTATTATTAAGTTAGGGGTGAGCCTAAATAATAGTTTTGTGAAGATAAATTCATATTTGGAGTATTAGTTAGTAAGATAAAGCGAGAAGCGGGGGCCCGCCCAGGCGCGCGCGGCGGGGCGGCGGCTGCGCCCCCCGGCGGGCGCCGCGCTGCCCCCCACCGCACCCCTGCACCCCGAGTCTTTTGCCACCGCTGCGCAGGCGCAAGCCCCCCCGACAACTTAGCGCAAAGAAAACTGGGAAATACGCGTACCATTTTTGAGGAAAATTACTTGAAATTTTCCGACCGCGCTGTAAATCTGACGTCAGCACTGCGGTTCTGGTGAATGTGAAGTGCACATTTTTAGTACGAAATTATTCTTTGAATACTATTTTTGCAGAATATAGTCGAAAAGTATAATAATATGTTTGGGAGCACGGAGGCAAACTGAGGAAAGTTTAGTGATTGGTCGCGGGCGGACGCTTGGGTTTTCACACTATTTAGGTAAAGTTGAAAGGCAGGTATGTGTAGAAGTGAATGTTAAATTGTAACAAATTCATGATTCGTATTTAAGTTAAAAGACTATTTGTCATTTGAAATTATCTGTTAGTAACTACAATGCGTTCAACATCAACATTTATCACAGTAATTGGTGCGCGCGCCACGTGGGTTTGAGAAAGTGCAATGGGCGATTTATCAGGAAAAATCTTTAAATGTTACGCCAAAATTTTTTTAACCATTATTCAGTCAATATACAAGCTATTGATAAAAAAATTGTTAAAATGGCATATTCATCTTTGGAAATGTTTTTAAAATTAATCAGCCTATCTAAGTTAATCAAATAAAATATTAAGTGAACAATTCCTAAAGTTAAAGAGAGTTTTGAATTCAAAACAAGCTCAGAAAAATATGTGATACAAGATATTAGCCGGGCGAGCGTTATCAGGAGCCACGAATTCCGGGAATTCCTGGATCCGTATGCGCAGGCGCCACCGCGCGCTTCTCACAAGTTTTTATAACACCCTGACTTAACAGCTTTTCCAAGCGCACATTTGAAACAGCTGTGACATGAGAACAGTTTTAAACTTTTAAGTAAAGTTTACCCAAATGTATTGAAATGAAACAGGTGACATTACATAGATAGGAGATTTTTTGTTATCTTATGAAATATAAAAAATAAAAATATTTACTGAAAAGGTACTTAATATGAGTAGGTACATTTATCTAAATACTTAAATAACCTATTTTTAAGACTTTTCCTATCTGAAAAAAGAATGTAGGTAAATACTTTTTGTAGAGAATTTGATGATAAATTTTGGAATAATAACTAATAACGTTAGCTTCCTTTATTATTTCATTTGGTTTTCAAGGGGTGAAGGGCGATAACCTAATAACTTCATGTGCGGGAGCATGTGACTGGATGCATTCTGATTACGACCTTATATTTGGTGGGGCAAATGTTATAGTTGTTTAATACATCCCCCATATGATATACTTAAATTACATATTTTAATTTTTGGTAACCAATGTAATGTAAGTAGTTTGTAAATGTATATAGGTAAGAGATAGTAACATAAAGGAATTATTTTAGTTGAGGAAAATACCTAGCCTAACCATCTCTGAATTAATCATGAATATTTAGTTAGGTCAACCAACAGCACTCCAAGTAGAACATTTAATAGTAGGGAAAACTTACTTTTATTAGTAAACGAAAAATTCCTATCAAACGTCAGGAGCATACCTATGTCAAATTAGCATTCTGCTTATAGGTATTCTGTTACCATTACCATTGGAAAGGCAAGTAGTGCTTACACTTCTGAACAATAGATAACGGCAAAGTACGTAACTACATTTGCAATGGTACCAACGTCCACCCTTGTGACACATCACCCGTAAATTACCTTAAGGACCTCTAAATCAACTACCTCTTGTCCCAGCCATGGGAATTTACTATAGAAATTTACACATAAGCTAATGTACTGCCTTCCGAAACAGATAAAGGCAACGTATATTTCGTAATAACGCGCCTAAAACTATTAAGTTTCTGTAAAATTAAGGAAGTTCGTGTGTCGCTCGAGTCTTTTCCGTCATTTAGCAATTAAATTTGTAAATTTAGTGTCGATTTGTTCGCGAGTTGGGCTATGTTAATTACTGGTGCGGTAATTAAGTAGACGCAGGACTGTCCTTGGGTCGGAGGAAGGGAAGAGCGGAAATAGGCGAGCCCACACGTGCGCCCCAGGCGACGATAACCGCCGCCCGGCGCCCGCACACCCCGCCGAAACCGCGAGTATTGTGTTCTAGCCAGTACACCAATGTACTTTCAACTACCTCATGGAACATGTAACGGTAACAGAATTACCAGGACAAACGCTTGTTTTATCCTGCGAGTATTTAGAATAATAAGAAATCATTTATTGACCACAACACATGTTTACATACAAAATGAAATAAGGACAAACGTTATAAAGTTGCGGCCAACAAGGTTCAGCCTCAGCATGTGCTACAATAACCGCTAGGCAGCCGCTAGCGCTGATTTTTGAGCGTACTGTACCTTTGAGCGACGCCTCATAATAAATCATGCAAACAACAAAAAAAATATTTTGTCAGGGCTCATTAGGGCACTGCCGAAAGACTTACGGTGAGGTTACCAGGTTATAGTCAAACCTTTAAACAATTTGCCGTGTTTATCTGTCCGTTTATACATTTAGGTTTTCTAATACTGCTGAAATTATCAAAGTCATTTAGTATTTCACAGTTCTTTGTGAAATTGGACAGAAAGTTTTGTTCTACATGCTAATATACCCCAACAACAATCTTTTATAATAACCTGAAAATTCCTGCAGTCTGACTTTACTTTTGTATCTAGAGTAAATTCATAATTGTATAATATTAATTTTCTCCAGATGATGAACTTCTTCGGAGTTATCAGAGAATAGAGAAAAACACACGAATGAGTGATTCTTTATTTAGAGAATTCTAAATGTGTGATCGTAAATACTATATCTTTGCTGGGGCTTTGCTAACCTCGCTCTCTGCTTAGACACGACGACTACCCTCCAATTTTAAGACCGTTAGCTACAAGGGAAGTTCTTTGGTTAAGCTATTTGGTTTCAATTGTTCACGCTGAGTTGCTATGACTCAGCACAGCCGTATGTTGTCAAGTAAAATGTGTGTCACTTGAACAATGTTATTTGTCATTGTTGTCCAGCAAACGCGAACAATTCTAACGAAGCACAAAGTTCTGAGACCAAAGTACTTAGCTCATTAGGATTACTCACCACGTGTATAAAACTGTTAGAGCGTTGGTAAAACCAGAATTAATAATAGTTTTATGCGGATATGCATGGTAATTAGCGTAGGATAGACTAGTCGATTCTTTCTCACAGATTGAAGGAAGAATGCACAATCAGCCACTTTAGCTACACGTGGAGAGAACTTCCAAGTAACTGAGGTATTTTCTTACACAGAAATTCAGCTCTTATGTATATGGGCGTAAGGTTGTGTGGCCGCCGGAGCGCGGATGGCGACAGATTATACCTATGAGGTGCTGACGCGGGCGCCATGAGTGTTAAATTATTAGCCGCGTCGATAACGAACGACAATAGAAACTATCATATTTTCCTTATTGACTCCTCGTGGTTGCTTATAAATTTTAAAAGGTTTTAAGTAAAGTTTGTTTGGGAAAAATATTATAATTGGGACTTGAAAATTAGTTTCATGACAAAACAGCTATACTTAATCTAGGTACTTAAATCCGGTGCTCATCTATACTTACATAGACTAGTGGTGTATTGACTAATAATATGTCTATTTAGTAAATATTAATAGGAAACGTGAATCTGTGAATGTCTGGCTAAGAATAGACCAAATTACATACTAACCTAATTTTAATAGTTTGCTTGCATTTAGATTCATTAAATTCAAATCGCAAATATTTTAAGTAAGTGTCACATGTCTGCCCGATTAATCTATATTAAAATAATGCATCACAAATATTTAATTTTAAAGGTATACCTACTTATTACACTTTTAATAAAGTAAAAGTAAATTTTGAAATGTTTACATATTATTTTGATATTGTGTAGCTTTTCAGCACTTCTTCAAGCTGATTTGACTTATGTACCTATTGGCCGGTTCAGTTACTAGAGCGTTGATAAACACTTAAGCCAAAACATAGCCTACTATTTCGCATAATCCACCTATCCACCATTATAAAATATCAAATAATTTATTGTCAAAACTATATATCTACCTGACTACTTAAAAAAAACTATAGTCGAAAAAAAAAACACCTATCTAGATCTAACGCGTATTTATATAAAACACGCACGAGATAAATTGGTTACAATCATATTTCAATAAGGGATTTATTTTATCAAAATATTTTACCTACTGATGATTTAGTTTTAGGTATATAATGAAGTATATAGAAGGTCTATCAGTAGCGATTCGTCGACATCACTGATAAACGATGATAGTAGGTAAATGTACATTATGTAAAACTAGGAAATATTACATGTATATAGGTACGAGTGGACGTTTTCTCCCCGCCTACTTCCTCCTTAAGTACATAAGAATAGGTCGTAAAATGGCATATCAGTTGATACGAACATTAACAGTAGGTATTTTACAACAGGAAAATGTGTGCCCGCCGCGCTACAATTCCCACCACGTTTTTCTGTTGCGTTTCATAACCTGAAATACTGCGCATATGGAAAATCACTTCCTCAGGCTCACCTACTTCTGCGGATGTCTACGAAACAAATATAGTTTGACACTGTGCCACGATGACAATGATAAATACTCCTTATTGTACAACATAAAAAAAAACTTAAAAGCTAGGTAATACAGTGAATCAATATACAATTTAGGTCTTATCGTTGGGAGCGATCTCTACCAGACAACCTTCACATAGAGACAATGATATAACTTAATAAGAACTAGAATAGATTTTGGTTTATACAAAAAAAAACGAGCCCTATACTTCGTTGTGGATGAGTCTATAGTTATCGAGAGGCATTGTATAAACGAAATATTTCAAATTTCATGCAATTTGAACCAATAGTATCAAGAATAAGTATTAAATAAGTAGTCAAAGCTAATCAATTCAAGATCTCTAGCATTGTCCTACACCGAGCAACAGAAGGCAACCGATGGAGACAGATGGTAGACAGAGTCGGAAGGAGTCACGATCCTCAGCAGTGAGGGAATCGGCTGAATAGAGAGAAGCAGTCAAAGTGTCTTTCAGTCAGAAAATTTTCCTAATTATGTCACTCACGCACTTACCGCTAACGATCATCAAATTAGAGCACTTCTCTTCTAGCACACATACAAGCTTCAAAATTAGAATACAAATAAATAATAAATAAATAAATATTTCACAACATCACATACATTGATCTGACTCCGAGATAGATAGTTCAAGCACCTGTGTTACGGATATCAGAATCAACAGCGGAATTACAAATATATACATATAATACTTTTCTTTTGTAAATACGTACTTATAATACATACAAACACCCAGACCAGTACAAACAGACATGTTCATACACACAAATGTTTGTACTATGCGGGGATCGAACCCGCAACCCTTGGACCAAAGGCAGCATTCACTACCACTGTAAATACAATAAGTGTTTGGTGTATAAATAAAAAAAAACCAATATCAAATTGAAAGGAGTAAGTAGGATACCCACTCGTATCTACAAAACGAAATTACAGTTGTCCACTCTCCTCTTGCTGGGGGTTTCCGTATTTATTTCTTTCTTTAGTGCAATGCAGTTTGGATTAAATAAATAAATATTTCACATACATTGATCTGACTCCGAAATAGATGGCCCAAGCACCTGTGTATCAGAACCAACAGCGGAATTACAAATATATACATTTAATACTTTTCTTTTGTAAATACATAATGTTGGCGATGGATGTGGTGCAACCTTATTTTTAAGGGTATATTTTTCTGAACATTTGACGTGTCGCGATTACTATCAAAATTGATCTATTCCGTTCTAATACCAAAAACTAATACCAATGGTATTTGTTTATTATCGTAAATAATTTTCTATTCCGGACGAATACCACTCATAAACGAATCCCAAAATAAGTTAAATAGAATGAGATACAGTCAGAAATAAAAATGCTTTTAAATGTGATTTTAAGTAGGGTTTATTTAATCAGAATCAGTCTTATTAAACAAATCTAAGTGTAGGAGGAAAACTTATGGTTAATTATTATAATAACAGTCTGACCTATGTAATTGCATAAATGCCTATATACCTAAAAATGAAGCTTTATCAACAAATCACAGTTATTCATTTTAGTCTTCAAAATGTAACAATTAAAGAATATCACAAACGATCAACGATTAATATTATTTAAAGTATGTACTTATTTACTAAAAATTATCAAATATCAAAACGATTATAAAATATCAGACGGTCTACTAAACATCAACTACTACAAAAATACTACAAAAACATCAACTTACGAATAATAAATAATCAAATTTTTGGCATGACAATGATTACTAGAGTCTAATTATTACAAAATAACAAAAAACACTGAATATAACAAAAAATAAGCTACTTTTAAACTTTAGTAAAAATTATATAATTTTTGGCATGACAATCATAATAACTAATCTTAACTTAGAGTCCTATTATAAATAGATTAGAAAATCTACTTTTTATAAGTATAACAAATATATACTTATCTTATTTTTATATTTATATATATTTATTATTAATATAGGTATATCTATATTTTTTACTTTGTAAAATTATCAAATTTTTGGTAACAATCTTAATTTAAAATTTTTCGGCAACTAATAACTAATTTTTAATTTTTCCAGGCAGTGACCAACGGTAATTTTTTGGTCAACCAGTTGGTCAGTTACATATTTGATCCACTGATTTTTTATTACAGTTTCTGCTGCACATCGCTTCACAGGTGGTGCATTTTCCTCGATCTGAGTAGCAACCACTATTTGTAAGTCTGCGTCCTCTTTCAGTGCTATCAGAAGCTGATATAAATTTGCGTTTTTCGGCACAGTCGTGTTTAGTTTTAAATGCCAAGATTCTGTGGCATTTGTGGTTCGATGACGTTCACCATGAACACACCAAATGTCTACAAAACTCTCATCTTCTAGCCATTGTGACACCATGTAATTATTAAAATGTTTAATTGCTTCTGTATCAGTGGTGTCTTCCATAATGTAGCACCAGCCTTCAGATATAAATTGTCGTGGAAGTAAAGGCAGTAAAGATGAAAGTCTTACATGTCTCCGGGTGATAGAATTTTTTGTTAGATTTAATTGTTTTGCTTTCTTCCATACATTTTTGGAATAGTGAAAATAACACCCCTTTAGCACAACTGATGGAAAGACAGTCGAAATGGCGTTCATTGCGGCTTGTTCAAAATCTGTCAAAAATTTTGAAGGATCCCATTCAGGAATTTTTTGTTTTAAAATTTCAAATAAGGTTTTGTAGGTTTCTTCTTTTTTATTGTTTAGTAACACATAAATCAGAGGAATTATGCGAGTATGATCTTCGTCACTTCCAAGATCTCCGTGTATGGTATAAAGCTATACAAATGGCGCAGGGCAGCAATCGAACGTTCCGTCACACTGAAATATTTTAAGTTTAGGAATTTGCGCCAGTTGATTGGGAGTAGATAAAATTATTAATCGGTTGTTAGACCCATCTCTATGATCATAAAATACAAAATTTTGAAATTGTAAAGGAATTTCCACTTCATCGACTGACTTGCACTTTATTTTAGACACACCAGCTTCCCTGTTTCTTGCTTCATATAATTTTGTTTTAAAATTACTAAAAAATGGGATATTTTTCACCAAATTCATTTCACTATTACAGAACTGCGATTTGAATTTATTGTAAAGGCTTGGTATTGGGGTGAAATCAGACTTTACGACTGTTTCTCGAAAGTCATTGAGCTTTTTTAACATTATGTTATTAACTTCATCGGGCTCGCAGCTATGATTTCTCTCATTGGAAATATGGCCATCCTGCAGGGACCAAAATAATATTCTTATTAAAATACTGTATGACTGATCTAACAATAATTTAATTATATGGTTTATGGTTACACACCTTTAATTGCAATGATCCACTGCACTCCTTAATCTTCACGCATCTCCAATGGCTCCATCCATTTTTATTTTCTCTTTTTTTAGTATATTGGTAACCGGCTCTTAACAGCACCGAGCCACCATTTCTTTTTATAAAACTCAATTCTCCTGTGTTTTCCGAAGATGTGGAAGGCAGATTACCAGCCTCATCAGACATTTCTAAAAAAAATACATACTTAACTAACTAACTTAGAGTTAACTTAAATGTAGATTTATACTCAGAATTTTCACACTAGTTGCCTCTAATTATTATCTTTTTAAAATTAGGCAATATATACTATATAAATCAAACAATATTTTACAAACAAAACAAATTAAATAAATGAAACCATCGAAAAATTACAAATAAATACTCACTTAATACATATCACTGCGCGCGTACCACTGCACAGGAAAGTACCTACTAAGGATCATATCCCTCAGAGCCAGTTAATATAAATAAATAATAATAATTTGTGCACGCACAAAATGATTCTAAGGTAAACGGACCTTATTTCATTGCCTTAAAGTTTATTCCACAAAAACAATAAAACATTCTAGCGCTTTGTTTGCACGGCGGCGCTTGACTGTGATTGGTTGCTTCGAATTTGAAAACAATAGGCAAACTCACCTTTTTGTGCAGGTAAAAAAATTTTGGAAAGTAATTCATTTAGTTGGTCGTAAGTAAAAATACCGAAATGAAGTGAATTTGTTAAGATTTATGATTGCATTACTTATTTTACTTTTATCTTTATTTCTTAGGAAAACTTACAGCTATTACAATAATAAAGGTACTTCGTATTACTTAAATAACCACTAGCCATAACCAATTTTCACATACTGTAACGATCTTGCGTAATTACGATCATAATATTAAAAAGCAAATTAAACTGTTTCTGTGACTGTACCAAAAGTTATGTTTTGGTATTCGTTGGGAATAGATTAAGTACTTCATTGAAATATTTAAAATTTGGTATTCGTTCGGAAAAGAATATCAATTACGATAATAAACAAATACCATTGGTATTAGTTTTTGGTATTAGAACGGAATAGATCTCAAAATTGTACATTGCGTATTGTTGTAAATTTGAGAAAAATGATTAAACACCACGGTTTTACTGATTAATTTTTATTTTTTTGACTTGAAATAAGCAACAATATAACGACCTATTTTAGCCTCAGTGTAGAGACTCTGCCTCAGGCAACACTTGTATCTGTTCAGTGCTTGGGTCTTGCTTATTCGTAAATGTACTAATTAAGTACTAATTTATTACTGGTACCTTCGTTGATGTAGTAGGGGGTAGTTGCAAAAGACAGATGGAGTCTGATTTTTTTATGTGATAGGTGGCAGACGAGCAGACGGATCATCTGATGGTAAGCGATTGCCGCTGCGCATGGACACCCGCGACCCCAGTGGAGTCACAGTGCGTTGCCAACCTTTAAACCCCCCTTCCCCCGGATCGATGGGATTAAAATCCTCATGGCTAATGTTTTGTATATCAGTGATTGTTATCCTGTGTAATGAGGAGTTGCGAAGTGTAATTGATATTAGAAATATGAAATGAGATTAGCTGCTTATTTGATAATTTCATAGTAAATCACAATTAAGACAAGATTAGATTAAACCGAATCTGTAGGATAAATAAAACCCATAACACGAGTGTTTGTTAATGAGGAGTGAGATTAGGCTTGTATTTGAGCGACACAAACAGGAGTTGCATGTCACGGATATGAATATGCTGCGATGGATGTGTGCGATGGAGATACTCAGGAAGATCGCGTGAGCAACTCTCGCATACGGGGCAGCCTACATGTTCGCGATATAGCAGACAAGCTGCAAGAGGGTCGTTTTCAAAGGTACGGCAATGTTTTACGCACACTGGGTTATAGACGTGGACAACAAATGTCTGGCCATGCCACCAACGCCGGGTCCTAGTAGAAGGGGTAGGCCCAGAAAGGTTTGGCTAGACGTCGTAAGAGATAACATGCGTGCCAATAAATAACCTCACTACTGGATGCGAAATATCGTGCGTAGTGGTGATCATCTATTAAATATCCAGGGTTAGCGTATCCCTACGAAGAGCCTATTTTACATTTTCAAATATATTGTACAATACTACACATTAAAAATGAAAAAAACGTTATATCTTTCTTAAATAAAAAAGGTATTTCAAGCCTAGTGCAGATATTGTTAGTTTTATGTACGTGTAAAGAGAAAGCTCTCATTCGCTTACATGTGACAGCTCCTCGGATTAGTCCTTTTATACAGGCGAGTTTCTTGATAGCTAATGTCATGCAATTCTGTAAGACCCTTTGATACACTGAATCTGAATCCGCCGTGAGATTTTTGGTGGCATTCCATTAAACTCGCTTGATAATAGGAAAATACTAGCGCCCCCCTTTCCAACGTGTACAATTTTGTGAATTGAGAGGAAGCGATGAGTGAGTTGGTTGTTCGGATTTCGCAGAAACGGCATGCTGGTAACTATCCCATAGACCCTCGCCACATGAGGGAGGTAAGGAAAAAGCACCCCTTGGCTTAATCCTTACCTTCTTATGAGTACAAGCAATGTATCTGGTGGCAACAGCTTGTATCGTCCCATAGACACTTGCCACGAGCGACTGATTAGAAGGATTATTGGAGTACGCCTTACTTTTCTACAAGAAAGTTTCACGTTTGCAATCGTCCCTGTAGGTATCTCATACATTTTACACAAATATTTCACAACATACATACATTGATCTGACTTCGAGATAGGTAGCTCAAGTACAGTCAGAATCAAAAGTAGCTGAACATTATAGAACTTTGTCACACTAAGTTTTGCGCAGCTTGAGTAGGTCAAACACTTATTAAAACTGCGCAATGGTTAGTGTGACAAAGTTCTAAAATGTTCAGCTACTTTTGATTCTGACCGTACCTGTGTTACAGATATCAGAATCAACAGCGGGATTACAAATATATACATATAATACTTTTCTTTTGTAAATACATACTTATAAATACATAGTACACACCCAGATCAATACAAACAGACATATTCATGCACACAAAGGTTTAACAAAATGATTTTACTTATTAGTTCAGACAAGTTGGTAAATTTAATTCATTTTAATAGACAGGTAGTTGTATTTGCTTGTGGGTAGGTAAGACTTTTTTGCCGCCGTGTGGTCCCCGGCAGAGTAGAATAGGCCACCCTCACTCCTACCGAGGTGTCGTAAAAGGCGACTAAGGTAAAGCTGCTGACATGATCATCAGCACCCAGAGAGGAAAACTCTGCATTTATATCAAAACCCTCGCCAACCCGTCTGCCAAGCGTGGTGAGTATGGCAATTACCCCTCATGTGATTGAGGGAGGCCCGTGCCCCAGCAGTGGGGACTTAAATGGGCAGATGATGAAGACTTTTTTGCAGGACCTAAACGATCAGTTGTATTTCCATTATCAATTAAGTACTTAGTTTATCCTAATGACAATATCCGAATTCGTAGAAATCAGAGTCATTAAATTCTCGAAACGTCGGCTATTATGTTCATCTTGTTAGACACAACAAAAAATTAGAACATTGTTTTATTAAATTTTTAATAATGGTTGTTAGTGTTTTAATATAACATTATTTTAAAGTATAACACTTTCTATAAATAAATGTTAGCTTTAAGGCTAAGCAGGAGTCATAAACAAATTAATTATTACTGTTAATCTAGAATTCTAGACTTAAGATAAAATTTTCCTCTGTCTTCAGTAAAATACTGGGCTTATCAAATTAAATTCGTTTAATTGTAGTATTAAACAATTACAGAGTATCTTTGTCACGTTCTAATGTTCCCCGACCTTATCACGCGTTCAATATCGAAAGGCAAATTTATTTGTGAAATTTAATGGACGATAAGTAGAATTAGTTGAGGTGGAGTTGTGTTTAATTGGGACAATGGCAGTAGGCGCTCGTTGAATTTCCCTAATCGGGCGGCGTGAGTGCGTGCGCGCTGCCTACTTGGGGCCGCGAGGGTGCGCGAGACACGCCTCCTCGCTCCACACGCTCGCTCAGACATCACGATACAGATGTAAGCACGCCGCACTCAAATCACATCTACCTTAACCGTTTATTGCTGAAAATTTTCCTTGAAAAGCTCTACGACTCGACCTCTTCACATTACCAAATGACGTATATGTACGCACGGTCACGCACACATGCGAACTATGTGGTTTTGTCGAATACTGATAGTGGATATGCTAAAAATATACCAATATATACACACTGTGAAGATGGTTTAAAAATATTTCCGAGATGTATATGAATGGGTATGTAAAAAGGGCAATGTATTCTAGAAAATGGCGAAACGTGTAAGCCGGTGCGCTTGCGCATGTGTGCGTGCGCGGCGATGGCGCGGCCCACCAACGAGGTTATCAATCTATGAATCGTTTTAACGTTAAAGTATAAAAATTGCGCATTTGCCGTTTTGCCAATTGTCTCGTATTTCATATTAAAGTTTTTCGTTTCTCTTTGGTTTCACTTTATACATAACTGTTAGTTAGGTTTTGTATCAAATACTTAAGCGAATACTTTATATTCTGCATTGGTGATGACATTGAAAAGTATTTTTTTTTATGTCAATTTCCAAAAGTTTTAGAAATATTATAGTTAAAAATCGTTGGTAGAACACGTGCTTAAAGGCATGTAAATGTTTACCTATAAACCATATTATACTACACGCAAAGACTCGCGACAGACGGTAGAGTATGTCATTCATTAATGATGACTGATATATGACAGTTAAGTTAATCAAAATGGTCAGCAATTTTAAAGCGAAGTACCTTTTATACTCGAGTCAAGCATTTGTGGCAGTCGGTGTCATATTTCATTCATGATTAATGAATGAAATTCTCTACCGCCTGCCGCGAGTCCTTGCGTTGACTATAGGTAGGTAAGTTTGTTGAAATAAATTGGGCAGAGCCTTGACCACCTCAGACGTGTGGCAAGTCTCTCAGTCTTCTCAGAGTGTGCTAAGGTTCTGCATAATTTGATCCCCCCCTAGCCCATTCCACCACAGGACAATAAGGCGCGGCGAGGAGTTTCATCCATACGTTGTTGTCTTACCCCTTATCCGTGCTTCCACATTCATATCGCGGACAGCTAAGGAATGGAACTCCTTGCCAAGGTCTGTTTTTCCGGACCACTACAATCTGGACATCTTTAAGGCAAGAGTGAACAGGCATCTTCGAGGCGAACGTGTTACATCCTAGACCTCATCGTCACTTCTATCAGGTGTGGTCAAGCGTTAGCCCACAGTTCATAAAAAAAAAGATACTATCGATTTAATTTTGAATTTAATTTCGTTTATGTAAGATCTGGTTAGCCTGACACACCTAATGCACCCAACTCAACGTTTAATTATTTAGAGTTGTGGCAGACGATATGGTAGAGCCGTTCTACACTACAAAAGAAGAACCCTGTTTCCACCTTAGATAATGTCAGGAGAGTAATTTTTCTTCATCACACACATCTATGGCCACTGTTAGCAAGTCGCTACGCTTTCCTTTCTTTCATAAACTAATTAGCAAAAGAGATATGAACATTGAAAAACCTAAAAACCATTTCGCTGTGTTCAATGAAAACGCTCAGAAAACAAATTTGAATAAATTATATTTAAAAAAATCCAAAACAAGGGACACAGATAAACTCTTATTTTAATATTTGGTAAAAAAGTTTTTTCTCTTTTTTTACCGAGAAACGTAGACGTTATTTTTCTGTACTTTTTTTGCAGATTTCTTTCTCTATTGCGCTATACGAGGGGATGCTTAAGGTTATGGAGACGAATATTGTATACTGCCTGACGTGTCCCCGACTTGGATTGGTGGAAGGAACATGGCACTATTTCAGAAAAAGACAGTCATGAATGACAGTTTATGCAGACTGTACCTACTAGTTGCCTAAGTGGCAAAATCAAGCAGTCAAAAATGTACATCTCCTACTTAGTAAAGTGTCTCTTACTTTCTGAAACATTGTCATTCTCATTCGTTTTCAGTTGGAACTGAGGAATGTTTCACTAATGTTTAAGTTAATTTGAAGGCTTCGAAACGGAACACAAAGAATGCATATAGACAGCGAAGAAAACAAGCTGGCCGGCGTCCGAATAACATTGTTTTCGCATCCAATAAACTATATCGCAAGCGGCGGGCGATTAGAGCGGTGCATCGCTGCAGCGGGGCGCGGGCGGCGGGGCGGGCAGCGGCGACCGCCGGAGGAATGCGACAGGTAACCAATTCCAGGAAGGCCACGGCCCGTTACCGCGCCGAATATCTCCCGGCAGTCAAACGCGCCGACAAGTGCGCGCGCGGGTCCGCCACTTGCGACAACACCGGCCGATGCGCCGGCGCCCCCCGCGCCGCCGCCGCCGCTGCATTCCAAACGACATTGACTTAGAAACCAGTCGAACGCTCTCAGCGCATTCTATCTGATCCATGCACCCGGACCTTATTTGCCTAATATCGCTCATTCCACTTCGAACGCATGCAAATCCATGTCAGTTTTCATATTCCATTTGGATTTCCATTACCTATCTACTTCGCTGGTTATTGCTGTTCAAAATGTTGAGAAAATATGCTTGTCACCTTCGTTCTATCACTGTACGTCAAATGCTGTCCAGAAATGTCTGCAATTCTTCTGAATTCTGGTGCAATTCCAATGTTCTGTAAAGTCAGTTTCGAAGAATGCTCTAATATAGTTCATTCATGCTTTCAAATAATATTTTGGCTTGCAACAAATAGTTTTATTTTGTGAAACTATAATATTGAAGCTTAAGACTAGGCTCGTTTTATGATTGGTTTTCACAAATGTGCCCAAATCCATTGTGGGAAGACGTTGACAGCGTATCCTCCTCGACAGCCACTATTCCTCACATGTTAACTACTTCGGGCACCCTTCGGGGAACACCCTCCCTCCTGAATGCACCTTTTAGTTTCTATAAATAAAGAGATTTACTTTATGTTATGATATGGATCTTTCGTGAAATATTTAAGGGACATGAGAGAAAGTGAGTAACGTGGGGTATGTGGATAAAATCACGACTGCCATTTGACAACATGATACAATAATCTTATAGCTTTAATAGAGAGCTTTCTCTTTGTCAAAAATATAAGCAATAACTCTGCTGTACCACCTACTACAGTCATTAAAGGAATATTAGAAGATAAGATAATTGGTTTGAATTAAAGTTTCCAAGGAGTACCTACGTCCAGGAAGTAGCTGTTAAAGTGTTATTCTTGTGCGCGGACGTTATTGGGAATACAAATGGGCTCGGAGGCGCGCACGTCACGTGGCGCCAGGACCTCCACCGCTCCGCGCCATTCATAGTTGATAATCATTAACGGCGCGAGGACACGTCCCAGGGCCGCTCATTCATAACGACGCGTGTTTACTTTATCTTCTCCACACAAAAAACTAATGATTTAGGCTAAATGTTCTCCTTAATTGATTGAGTAGGAGTCTCCACAAGACAAGCGATTAACAGACGAGCAGGTTCCAGTTCCGACTTGCCAGATGTTTTTAATACTTACAATAATAATAAATTCAAACATCATCTCAAACATTGACCTGATTCCGTATTAAGCAGCTTAAGCACTTGTGTTACGGATACGTTTTCGTAGCATTGGCGTCGATGCCACCGGGTGCGAAGTGGCTTCCATATGGTAGTCGATAAACAGGAAACGTCTATCTGTTTCCTGATTACATTAATTATCGTCGCAATGAAAATGTAGCCTGAATGTGAAAGGATTTCCCATTACTTATCTAACGAATGCATTAAACTTAGTAGGGTGGTTAAATATAGAATAGTTATTACTGTCATCGACGATTTGACGGGAGATACGAAGCACCCTAAAGACTGTAATGACAAAAACAGAGCGTCGTACGAGCGACACGTGGTGCGTCCCTCCGGAAATATCAGCGCGATATAATTTCGAGTCGAGCGCCCCCTGCGACGCATTTCAATCATCCACTAATAAGCAGACGGAAGGAAAGTGATCTAGACAAAAGTTTAAAAATAGTGTGGCCAGGAATAGATCGAAAGGTGAGCTTGAGCGCGGCGGCCCCACGAGTTAAAAATACGGCGTCCGCGTCGAGCGCCGCGCGGGGCGGCCGCCCGCGCCCTGCCGCCCCCGCCCGCCCACGCGGTCCACTAGCCGCTGCATCCTCTACTTATCACGAACAAGATGCACTACCTAATTGTACTAAGATAAGTCTCCTATTTCATTACCCAATTATTTGTTGTAAGCATTTCTTCCAATTTTTCCTGTCTTGAGCAGTATGGGTTCAGTTTCATTTACCATTCTAATTGAAATCAATATGGGAGATAACTCTCACATCTAATAAATTACAAGCCTTGAAAATAAAAAATATACACCTACTTAAATATCACTTCAAGTGGGTAAGTGACATTCTAGAGCCCAATTCTCGGGCTCGTGACATTTATCATCATACGACATATATCACCAGAACATAGTTTTTTTGTATGGTTTTTAGGTGATATCTGCCATGTTTTCAAAATATCACGAACTACCAACAGCCTATGCTTTTACTGCTGAATTGAATTGAATTGTATTTTAATTCATCACATAATGAGAGAAATCATGAAGTTTATTAACTTCCTGACGATTACAGGGTTTGATGATTAACTACAGACGGATGTTCAATAAAAGGCGTACAATGTATCCAACGTTGACGATAAACATTTGATGTATGTATATTCCAATTATGTACCTAATGATTTCGGTAACAAATAAATTATGTGCCTTTCAGATACATACTCGTTTCAAGTTATAATAAACGTATTATCAATCCTGTCGTTAAATAAAAGAGCAGACTAGCACAGCATGATCGCGACATACAATTAATTATATCAATTAGGCACTGTACTAAATTTATTGTCTAATCTGGCGGTTTGGCCGCAGATATTTATTTGAAATAATTTTAACAATAAATATAAATTAATAAATATTTCACAACATCACATACATTGATCTGACTCCAAGATAGGTAGCACAAGCACATGTGTTACGGATATCAGAACTAACAGCGAAATTACAAATATATACATTTGATACTTTTCTTTTGTAAATACATGCTTATAATACATAGAAAACACCCAGACCTATACAAACATACATGTTCATACAATCACATGTTTGTACTCTACGGGGCTCGAGCCCGCAACCATTGCTTGGACCAGAGGCAGCGTTCACTACCATTGATCCAAACGGGTCGAAACTTTCAGTATTCAACATAAGCAGTAAAATTATGGGTAATTCTAAAATCTGTTGCAGAATTTGTCTCTGCCTACATTGACATGATTATGTATTTCTGATCGAATTTTGCAACAGATTAACCAAGTAAAAAAAATACGAGTATGCACACATCAACATCGTATAGGCATGTTCCAAAAATGTTAGTCTTTTCATTTATTTATTAATTAAGGTTCTGAAGGCGATCCTTCATCACACATAAAATAATTAAAAAAGTTATTTGGATTAAATTATATGACAATATGCCAATTATAGGCGAACACAGCATTGGTAAGTAACAGTTGAAGTATAAATATAATTACTCAAAAACTGAGTGACTGATTCCAACAATTTTTTCACCATTGTAAGCTACATCATCCTTCATAAAAAGAGCTATAATTTGTACGGGGAAAACGTACGAACGTTTTTGGATAACCCTAGGGTGAGCGCATAAAAATAACACTAGAGGTTTCTTCCTACCACTTACCTTTAGATTTCTAGGGGACATTAGGTAGCACGGCTCAGCCTTACGTGTCCGTAGAGGAGGTAGGCTCGAGACCAACGGCTTAACGTGCTCTCCAAGGCACGGGGGTGCAAAACCGCTATTTCGAGACCGGACTTAAGCTTAAATTTAAATTAAGAATTTCTTGGCGGAAAAATCCAGACACAAATTGGCTTAACCCGGGAATCGATATTACGATCATCAGCTTATATGTGCCATTTATTAACCATTTCAAAACTGAGACCATATTATTATAATGTAATCGTATCAGAGCGTTTCGTTATATAATTACAATCTGGAATCAGAATTAGTGTAACGTAGCATTGGATCG
Source organism: Marasmia exigua (assembly GCA_019059595.1). Taxonomy (NCBI): domain Eukaryota; kingdom Metazoa; phylum Arthropoda; class Insecta; order Lepidoptera; family Crambidae; genus Marasmia; species Marasmia exigua. The sequence goes on from CM032478.1 coordinate 5,446,051, forward strand.
ATGCCACCAATTATTTAATTTCTATATCCAATATGATGATTATAGGATCACAGTAAATACTAATATAGTAAAATTAATCTAGATTTGGTAGAGTTCAGAAGTAGATGAATGGAAATAGTAAACGTAGAAGTAGAAGACCAGTTAAATAAAGTAGAGAAGGGGGTAATAAAAAGATAATTTATAACAACAATTACGCCTTATCAAATCTCCGTTGCATCAGTAATGGAATGAAAAGCAAGCAGCATAGCGGCGCAAGCGTAGGGCCCGTTGCCATTCAATAACAAGGTACAGAGTGGCTCCCTGGAATTATACTATGAATACTTAGGTTAAGTACTCGTGTCACAACAAACATGGCTGCTCGTAGGGACAGTCAAAATCTGAATTAGAATAAAAAATGTCTGAAGAATAGTCTGTAATGTAATGCCTTAGATGATTGAATCTTAACCTAGGCAAAAAATATTTGTAAATATTTAATAACGTTATCAAGTAAAAATGCTCTTCTGTGCTGCACTACTACCTATAATATGTATGGATATTGTTTATCTGATATCGCATAGTTGCACATACCATTGGTAGGATCCAATCTTTTAAATATCGGCAAAAGTTCTGTTCATTGTCACAGTTCGCGGCCTGCAAGCAAATTTCTGTGAAGAGCACGCTCCACAATAAATGGCCTCCCGACTGAAGTGATACCACTCTCAACAGAAAACCGATGTGAACTGCTGCTGTGTTTACCAATAAGTTGTTGTTTCTAGATGCCATAAATTTTTACCTAAAAACATATCTATTTTTCTTATATCCTGAAAACTTTTTTGAAACGTCGTTTGCGAGGTGCATTTAATAACATATAAAATCCAAAATTATATCACACAATTTTTTCTCAGAAATGTCGTTCAGATCTTCACTGTTGTCTTAACATAGTGAGATTTGTGCTGATTGTTCCTGTAGTGTTATTTAAAAAAAAAAAAAAGTAAGAGTAAAAAAAAAATACACAAATTCATGAATGATGTCGAAAGCATTTTCATACCTGCATCATGATAGTGATTGGCGATTACCTAAGTTAAAAATGATTACTAGTTACTATAAGTGCGTGCAGTGATGACCACATGTGGCCCACGCCTTGCCACGTAAGCAAAATATAACCTTCCGAGTTAGAAATGCCTAATAATCCGGAGAACAAACCATTGAAACATGTGAGGTTATGTGGCATCGTTTATTGTGAGGTTGCCCGTGTATTTTTTCCACCGATGGACGGATACAATGGATTGATTCACCTACTCGGACGCTGAAGTGCGGCCGCTGTGTCAGAACGATTCCCCCAACGTACGTCGTGAGTAACTTGGAGGTACGTTACCACACTTTTGGTTAGTGATCAAATGCTTTGTGAGTTGGTACTTAAAGGAGTGTATCGTTTTCAGGTCACGGACGGGAGGAGGGATATTGTTCCACAGTTTGCTGCTTGCGTACCTAAAAGAGCCACAGAATGCCACCGAGCGGTGCTTGGCAGTGAGGAGTAGGTGCGAGCATGACCTTTTTGGGTACCTGTTGGAGTCTCTCGCCCACTTCAACTTACTGAAGAGGTAGGGTGGCCTTTGTGTATTTATGATACCAAACAGCATAGTGGCTAGATGCAAGCGTCTACGGGCCTCCATCCTTAATATGTTTCTAGCATTGAGAAAGGGAGTGACATGTGTTCTTGGTGGAATTCTGAAACAGTATCTTGCACAAGCATTTGTACTCGCTGAATAAGCTTCTGTGTCCTGGCTAAAAGGCAGGGACCGTAGACTGTGTCACAATAATTAAGCTTAGACAGCACCAATGACTCGCATAACGTAACTCTCACTGCTTCACTAATATAATGTCTTATTTTATACAATAGTTTTAACCTATAAAAACAATGCCGGGCACATAATATGTATGGATATTGTTTATCTGATATCGCATAGTTGCAGCAATACCATTGGTAGGTACTCAATCTTTTTAAATACGGGCTAAAAACACGTTTTGGTCATGGTTTCGCGGGCCGCAAGCAAAAATTACTGTGGGAGAGCCACGCTCCAGCATAAATGGGCCCGCCCGACTGGAGTGATACCACGGCCTCACAGAAAACCGATGTGAACTGCGCTGTGTTTTACCAATAGTTGTTGTTTCTAGATGCCATGGATTTTTTACCAGTAACAAACATTATCTTATTTTTCTTAGATCCTGAAACCTTTTTTGAAACTCGTTTGCGAGTGCAGTTATACATATAATCCAAAATTATAACACATTTTTTCTCAGAAATATTGGTTAGATCTTCTGTTGTCTTTAACATAGTGGAGAAATTTTGTAGCTGATTGTTCTGTATTTCTATAAAAAAAATAAAATAGTTAACAATTATATCTAATTGTACGCGGGCCACTGATAAAGGCCCGGCGGGCCACATGCGGCCCGCGGGCCGCTAGTTGAGTATAGCTGAGCTATACGTATAGTTGTGTGTGCACGCTGGAGCTCTATTTTTGATTTACTCGACTCGAGACGAGAGCACGATTTCTACTGATTTTCGTTCGACATACGATATTCCGCATTTGCGAATCGTTCGTCAGCAACGAGTGACCCATTGGTCGAATGACTTAAAGCGAGCGGTAGAAGCAAAGTCAAAATAGTTGTCTTTTTTTAATATGGCTCTACCCGAAGATAATTTGCCAATGTCAAGTAACTATTTGAGAATAAGCAGGTAGTCAACAGTCGAAGTCAGTAAAAGTCACAGTCACTCAATAAAACGCCCGTGTTTTACGTTTTATTGACCTACGAATTCGCCGGATGTCACTCTAAAAGCAATCGCGGGTTTTAAGACTCACTACAGACGAGACAACTCACTCGACACACAATTATAATTGCAGGGTCAAAAAAAAACAATCTAACGATTCTTTGCGGCACTTCACTGCACAAATAAACACCAAATTTGTATACTAAAAACCATTAGACAGTAATTCAACCTTTGAATTTAAGTTTTCAAGCTTTGAATGCATCAGCCCACGCGGCTTGTTTTAGCTCTACCCGCCGAATCAAAATAATTGTCAATGATTTGACTGGTTTTGACAGTTGACACAATGTGACATTCATTTTTCGCGACAAAAAAGCAAAGATTTTCACATTCAGCCAATATCTAATTCAGTCTATGGTTTTTGAGTTTCTTGTAAATTTCTGCATGGAAGGGTTAGAATATCAATTTACCGTATTATATTGGCAAAATCGAAATCGAATGATTAGAAAAATAAGAAAAATCGGCTTCATGCGACTTATTAGGCGAATGTGACATACGTCGCATGCGACGACGCTAAGTCATACGAGTAAATCCAAAATAGGTCTCCTGGTCGCTTAGTACATTTGGCTGAATTTTATATCTTTATTTATTTTAATCTTGAAATATGGAAACATGCCCTCTTATTCCAAAACGTGGTTTAAGTCGTATTTACACTAGGAATAACTGAAGAACTATATTACAAAACAAAGATAAACGTTAGTTAGTCTATCAACTATAATACAAAAGTTATACTATCTTGACCCCTAGTTTAAAATGAGTACTAAACTAATAACCACAAAATATTAATTCAGTGACAATGACAGTTTACCCATTGACCCGGTGACAGTTCATTCCGTGTTACGCTAAAAATAATTGCGAAAAAGATGTAAACTTATTTTTTTCGATTTAATCTCAAAAATTCATTTATTTGGTTTTTTTCATTGCTCATGCAATTCCTATTCATATTACTTGGAAACCTTACATAATGAAATATTTTCATTAAATGTTGCATAAAAACATTTCTAATATATTTTTACTTTAGATAACAATACAAGGTAAGTTAAACGAAACGTTACTGAACGAATGATTCAATCAATTTTGACACTACTCTACGGTACCAAGCTGTATATGGTTAGTCGAGTATTTGTAATAAAAAATTAAGAACTGTCATTATGCTGTAATAATAATGAACTTGCTAGTGTGGGGATTCGGCGGGTAGAGCTAACACAAGCCGCGTTAATAGAGTCTAAAACCCGCGATTCCTTTTAGAGTGATATCTGCTAAATCCGTAGGTCGGTTCAACGTAAAACATCGGCTTTTTATTCAGTGACTGTAACTTCGACTGATTTGGACTGTTGACTACCTACTTATTCTCAATAAGTTACTTGACATTGGCGAATTATCTTCGGGTAGTGCCATTAATAAAAAAATGCTAGTTTAGGATTAAAGCCGGTACTAGAGTACATTTTTGTAAAAAGATGGACGAGGTTCAAGTTTATCATCGCCATTCCAATACTTTGTTATGTGAAAATCCAAGATGCAAAAACGATAGGTTTATTATAGATTGACGAGTTTGTCTGTCTTTGTGTGTGTCTGTTTGTGGCATTCACTGACCAATTAGTGAACAAGTGGCATTGTAGCTCCCGAACGGAGCAACCGATTCAGCATTGCTTTATTGTTAGAACTAGCATATTCGCAAAGCAGAAACACTGATCATAATATTAAGTCTTAATTTTTTCTTAACAGAGAACTCTTAAATTATCATCATATTTTACCCAAAACTATATCTAACTGTCGAAACATTAATGCTTGCAAACAAGAGAAATTTCTCTTTACATTCGATAATAATCCGTTAAAAAAAGTAGCACTAGTTCGATATCGAACTCAGAGGCCTGCTTTTAGCATACAGCATAACCCAACAAACTCATTACTATAAAAAACTCTAAAAGCAGGTACAAGTTCAACAAAATCCTGTATTCTTGACAACACCATAACCTTGATGAAATTGCTTAGGTAGTCTGTCAACATTTTTTGCAAAACTGACTTGTAATCAATCAGTTATACTGTCACCGTCATCAGTTTGCATTGACAATAGCTTCCTCGTTGCCCTAGGACGACAACATACTTGCCAGTGGTTCTTAATCTTTTCGTTGAGAGGTGACCTGATTTGACGAAATTACTGTATTTCCGCGCTGAGTACAATACAAATAACAGTACCTACGAGATAGACCGTTTTTATTAATGAGCCTCTGATTTTGATTAGTTATATGCCTACCTAATAGTCAATTAGTTCATGATGCATAAGAGTAGTAGATGAAACGTCAGATACCAAAGCCGCGAAGGATTTAAAATTGCTCAACGTGTCCGATCAGGAAAACCTGACACAATAAAAACTGTTGTCCTTAGAAATCGGAGGACTCTTTGCTTGGTTGTAGGGTTGCTGTTTGGTTGGTTGCCACTCTACTACACTACTTTATAGAGTTGGTAAGCTAATGAAGTAAGGTAGAAACTCACCCTGGAGTGGCTGGTCTGTTAGTCTGTGGCGGTGTCGCATGTCGAGCGGCTTCGGGGAAGGCGCGGTGTAGTCTTGCGGGCTGCGTGCGCGTTTGACAGCCGATGCGCCGCGTGCGACCCCTATTCTACAACAAATGTTACTTCGTTTAGCTTAATGGCTTAAAGTAAGACAACTTTGACGTTTCGACAGGGAAGACGCAGCTGTAAGATGTATGTACCTACATAGCACGCAAAACGGATATTCAAAATATTCTTTATTTGCGTATGCTTGTACACAACTCTTACCAAGCGTCATAAATAAAAAGCTACATATTTATAACTATTTATTTTCACGTATGTATAATCTTACATGTAATTACATATATTACTTATGTCGTTACATAAAATATACTAAAATGAACTACATATATTCAATCAAGTTATACCTATACAATACTTATCTCAGGGCTACTTGAAAGATTTGAATTTTAATAACATATATCGGAGGTTTTGTGATAGCGGTGTACTTATAGATTTTATAATCGTGACGTGTTACATACAAAATAATAAACATCCTTCGAAAATAAGGAGAGTGGGGAGAAAAAGGACTTCTACTATTTTTTTTATGTATTTAAGAATGTGCTATAAAATATTAGTATATTCAAGTAATTCAATATTTGTGGCTAAAATGATGTATCCGGGTGTTTATTCAGAAATACTATTGACGAAATTTCTGCACTTCGTACCGATCAATCAGTATCGGACCGGTAGACCAGACATGCGCGGTAGCGTGAGAGATAGCGTTAGCGTTTCAAATATCGACATCATATCTACTTGAAACTATAGCAAAATATAAATAAATAAAAATATAATAAAATAAAAAAATATAATAAATATATAATAATAAATTGCTTCAAACACAATGATTTCTTTAATTGAAAATTGTGCAGTGTTAAAGAGTAATAACTAGCACTACAACTGCAATCGGCAAAGCTCCAACCAACATAATGCAACCAACAAAGTTTGTTCTTCAAGTGAACGACATCCACAACGTGCGGTTAATTTTTCTATATTTCTTAGTAAGGTCATTGATACTGTTATTATGCAATTTGACAGTAGCAATGAAACCTAAACTCATAAAATCATAAAAACTGTATGCATAAACAAGGTAGTACAGATATAACTTCTTTTTCAAATAAATATGATACGTTAAAGCACAAATAAAAGCATTAAGTTCAAACAATAAAGTCGAACACTCAGGTGCCGACGTGTACAAAGCCGCGGCCGCCGCATACATTGGTATTAATGTTCGCGAGTTCCGACTCGCGTCTCCGTTCTCACGAACGCCGATTCTCGCACAAAAGGAATTTTCCAAAATGTAAGTCAAGGATGATTAGTGCTGTCCCGGTGCCGTGGGAGAGCCGCCCGGCGCTGACTAATGCTCACCAGTCACACAGAAAAATGCTTCCAATAATTATTATGATCTTGTAAAAGAAAGACGTATGCTTCAGAATAAATAATCGTCCACGCAGCCTGGGAAGGCGCCGGAGTCGTCTACGCCACGCCGTTCATCAAATAAGACACGCCGAGTTTTCAGCCAGGTGAAATAGCCGCGGCCATTTACACATTTCATTCATTTCGACTCAACAAGAATGATACTCTATCCGTCTTTATGTGCAACCAGAAATTTTAATGCATTTTTTCTATGTTGGTAGGTATCCTCCAAGCAGGTTTTAGAATCAGCTCGACATTTAAATTTAGCACTAAAGCCGAGCAGTAAATACCTACCGCGGCCACTCCATTAGATAAATACATTACGATACATAAAATATCATGAAGCGTTCTATACACGATAAAAATTCAACATGAATTGCTTACTTATATACATGGTGATGCTACTTAAATCTAAATAATGGTTTGATAATAAAACAATATAGTGTATCAGATCGAACGATTCGATAACCGTCAACCATAGGTGGCTGTGGATGACGGAGATCGGTACGGATGTTAACAGTCTTAGTGGGTTTCATTCAATTAGTCGGGATTGGGAATGGGAGTCGGAGTCACGTCATTGAAGGGCCGATGGTGGCGCGGGGGGCGGCAGGACCGCGGGGCGCGGGGGCAGGACGGGAGCAGGAATATTCAAAGCGTGAGAACGCTGCGCGGCCCGCATGCCGCCGCTTCACATATCTCACGCGCAACCTCCACTGGCTGCCTTTGTCCAGAAACCCACCTTAGCGCCTTGACTTAGAGTTGCAATTAGTGTCACGCCTGATCGTGGTTATCGCTCGGAACATCGAGGACAATACTTTTCTAGTTTAGGTACGGACCGCTGGCATTGGCCCGGATACTGTCGATGAGCGCACACGTCCAGTCACCACCGCAACTGTTTTGATGGAATGTTTTCATAACGATTCACAATATCTTGCGAACGGCTCCGCCATTAGGTATACTTGAATCGGTTTGCTCAAGAATGAGACAGCAAAGACGATGAAACTATAGGAATGCAATGCCAAATTGATTACAAATTATTCAAACGTCCATGATATCATACCTAACACTGTCAACCTGAAAGTTTGTTTTTGTTGCTTGATCTACCACAAATGCATTTAAATATTATCATGTGATTAAGTGGGCATACGGCAACGTCAAGAGTCCGCTGACTGATGCTCCTTTTATTGCTGCAGCGTCGCTCATGTGATCTCGCAGTGGGTGCCGTAGGTAGGCGTGTCGTAAAACTTTCGGCGAGGATCAGCGATCTTATTTTTGCGGTGAACACAACGTTCTCGGAAAGGCATTTGGAGGGGCGTCTATGGGTTCAGCTTTTAGAATAAATTGTATGGATGTCAATCAGTGTCTTTTAACACTTTTTATTGACTTCAAATTAGAATTTGGCCACAACCTTTGTTGACGTTTGATATGGAGTTAACTACACTGCTTTACATTTTTCAGAATAAAATAGCAAATGGTTTCTTTAATTCTTATCTTAGGATTGATGCGCAGGGTTGTCTGGTGTGGCGGTAACGTGGTGGGCAGGGGTACGTGGTGCGTGGTGCGCGGGTCGCCAGTTTCGGCGGGCCTCGGGCGTCGACCCCGTGAAAGGCGCGCGGATCCGCGCGCGCGCACCGCTCGCCTTTTTACGCGCTCTTTCCCGCCGCCAACCCCGCGGGCCCCGCGGCCCCGGGTCGCCGCCCGCTGATACCGCGCCAGGCGTTACCAACCGATTCGCCGTCTGCACCGCATTCAACAAACCTATTAGACTTTTATAAGTTCTGTCAAAATATGATTTTTGAAAATAAATGGTGAGTCTTTCAGGTAGGTCAACTTATTTTCAATCATTGGGTCAAGAATACATGAACTATTGGAAGTCGATATCTATCATTTATAGCCACGTTGTCTGTCTCTTATCCTTGAGTGCTCCTTTTTACCCGACAACGGCAAAGCCTTTAGAAGCAATAGAGGTTCAATCCATCTAGTCCGTACGAATAAAATAAAACCATACAAAAAAACTATGTTTTAGTGATATATGTCGTATGATGATAAATGTCACGAGCACGAGAATTGGGCTGCTGTATAGGAAACGAATAAACATTTATTATTAAGGAATAAACAATAACGTGTCTTGGTAAATACAATTTGCGCAATAGTGGTGTTAATCATCTTCTTCTCTATATTTCTAAATTTAAACTTCTGATTCATTGTGATTTTTGTTATTGATTGATCATTTAGTTTTTTCTGTTGTTGATTTTATAAGTTGATAGGTAGCCAAATTCGGTAACACGTATGCAAGTCTTCTGGAGTTGCAATCGTCTATAGGCTGTGGTAGTCACCTTTGTAATATGTACCTATTGCTCTGTTAAGACAAGATATGGTTATTTGAAAAATGCGCGCTGCGGGCCGCGAGTTGGTGGCCCCTGGCCGCCGCTCCGCCGCCGCTTCGCCCTAATTAAACAATAATCGAAAAACTACAATGAACGGGCGCGCGGCTCCGTCCTCGTCACCCCCCCGCGCCCCGCGGCGTGACGTCACTGTTGCAATCCTCATTATCGCCTCTCGACGAGCGAGCGAGACACACTCGATAGCCGCCCGAATTAGTCAAGTAATTGCTAGGCGAAATATAGCTTGACAATGCCGTCGTGACACTTTATCACTGAGCGCTCTGGTACATGTCTCCGTTATCGCTACCAGTCGGAATGGTGAATGTCTTTGTCTATTGGTAATTTTGCGAATATCGGCAATATAATCAATTGACTACTCTCATTATCAGAAATTTGAACATTTCAAATTTGAATTGAATATTTCATATTGTTCAATTTGAATAACCAATAATAATAATAGACAAACGACGATTTTGCCCCCAGTTCCCCCTTCCTTAGGTGACGTCATTGTTGCAATCCTTAGTACGCCTCTCGATTATAATAGGACGTTATACATGGTCGGTCCGAATTGAACGTGTAAATAAAACATATTGGCAGAATTATTTTTCTCCATGTAAGCTGATTTTGTTTTCATTGGACATAATCAGTAACATTATGTATCTTCACAATAGAAGGTGTAATCAATTTAGCGCTTGCGTCAAAGTAAGAAGGTTCCTGCTGATAATATGTATTTATGTCGCTCCGGTAAAGTACCTAATTGAAAAGTAAACGTGTTGTTCTACTTATATGAATGTACAAGAAAAAAATGAGTGATATACTTAACAAGTTTATGATAACACCTTTTGTCTGCGACGAGATTTTCCATTTTGGTAGGTAGTCTCTGAGTATTGAGTAATAATAAGTATTTTTGTGGTATCGGAAGTCAATTTAAGTTTTTGTGGTAAAATCTTTGTGATAGAGACGATACTCTTGTTTATAGTTTGTGTTACACGGCAACATTCATACAGTTAGTTGATTCTGATACTCACAAACATTTAAGTGGTTAAGTTACTTAAGGGTTAGGTCGATGTATGCGATGTATGTGGTGTGTGTCGATGTGTGTGTGTTGTATGACATTTATTTATTTATAAAGGAGTACCTATCGTCCCGAGCGTCGTTGCCTCCAACATTGTTGTTGCCAGCTGTTGGCAGGCAGGTACGGCAGAGAAATTTTATCGAGCGTTGAACTCTGCCGCTGACGTGACGGATCGAGTGACGTAACAGTTAATTATACTTGCGGTACGCTCATTGGAACTAAAATTGTTTAACCTTTCATTGGGCGTGCGGCCGCTTCTATTTATACCGAGGGGTCTGATGCACCCTAGAAACAAAAAATATCCAAAAATAGGTACTCGCACCCCTGTCATTAATGTTTTGATGTTGTTATCTTTGACATTCTTTAACAAAAAATATAAATTTGTTTCTGTCTTTAGAGAGAAATTGTTAACCTACTTATAAGGTTGTGCTTATCCAACTAAGGGTTTGATAATGTGTTTTGTAGACTATTTTTCCCACGCCGGACAAACGCTTCTAATGAGTCTATTTAAAATGCGTCTAAGTATTTGGTCAAAAAAGGATGTTACGAATTTGGCTTTTTGATAAAAACAAATTTGAGCTAAATAAAAACCCTATAATATTTCTTGGCAGTTCGCAGCCGAAAGTATACTTGGATAAAAAGCAAAACTCTGCAAGTAGAAATATTTTCGATTTTATTCAAGACGGTACTGGAAAAATTCGCGGTAAAGTCATTTTTATACTGTCTATGAGGAGGGGGAAAGAAGAAAATGAAGTTTTACCATAACCTCACACAGTCCCATACTGCGCATTGATGTTTATTTAAAGTAAAACACACAGGCTAATTACAAGTCCGCCAAGTCTAGACCGCGCTAATTACAACATAGGTATTGCATAAACATTTAGACGTGGGTGTGCGCCCGTTGTTTGTTCGTAACCGATGTTTTAAAGGTACACACGGCGTCACGTAGAGTTACCCTTATTGTACTTTGAACCGACCTTATGTCTGAGACACAAATGCTATTTTTGCGCTACGCGTGGGTAGCTTGACCTGATGCCGACTGTACACATTTCATTATTAATTATTATTTTTCGCTTCGAGATAAACTGGAACTGGAAAATGAACTATAATATCTAAGTTTGAAGGTGGTAGTGGAAGGAACACTAGCTTTATCCCGCCGCAATATCTGCTACAACAAGCCTTGAAGGTAAGGATGTTCTAAATAAATTATGGAAAAAGAAGAAAATACGCATAACACTTAAATATTTTATTAAGATGTCAAAAGCATCATATTTATATACTTTCTTGTGTCACACGATACGATGTCACTCATAAAAATGATAATGTTAGAACAGATATTGGATGACTCGATCAAATGTAGGTATATCATCAAACTGTACAAATGATTTTCACCAAATATTTGATATGGCTGTTCCCGTTATCTATTCCGTGGGTGAAATTTATTTACTTATTTATTTATTATTTGGAAGACTAACAGCTAAATAATACAATAAACTAAATATCAATAAGAAAAAACAGTGCCAATAATAAGAAATGATCCCGTGCTTCGGAGGGCATGTTAAGGGTTGAGTTACATCCAGCCGCACCGGAACGGTCTAGTCCCGGCTGTGGGGCTGACAGTAGGGCATGGCGGTATTGGCTTTTTTACAATACCGGTACGTATTCAAATATTCAAAACCGGGATCCCGGAATTTCGGTATTTTTGAATTATCGGTGATTTCAAATGAAAGACTAAATAATCATCGAACTCGCTTCATCATTTCAGCAAATAGACGTCCTTCCACTGCTGGACATAGGCCTCCCCCAATGATCTCCACACAGATCGGTCCTGTGCCGCCAGCATCCAATGGATTCCCGCAACCTTCACCAGATTGTCGATCCACCTTGTGGGGGGCCTGCCACGGCTTCGACTTCCTGTACGTGGCCTCCACTCGAGGACCTTTCTGCCCCAACGGCTTGACTTCTATGCCCTGAATGGTCTGCAGACGTCTTATAAGCTTTGCATTTAGCATGATAGAAATGTGCAGTTTAGTTATAATTACTCACAAATTCTTATATTATACAGAATGAATTTTTAAACACTATCCAAATTTTGATATAACGATCTGCTGCGAAAATCATTATATACGTATTTTTTCTTTTAGCATCATTTAGTACTAAAATATTAAGATATGGCATTACAAAGTTATCCTAAAAATTCAGACGTGAATGTTCACCGCACAGCGCAGAGGCGCCCAGGCGTCACCCACCGCCACTCGCACCGCCCGCCCCACCATTTTCATTCATAACATCCATAAGTTACTTTACTTCATAGTTTAAAGGGCTTAGGAGAGTCAGATTGCAAAAGGTACTTACCTAAATTTCACAGTGATTTGGGCCTTTTCCACATACAAGCGTCTTTTTATTTTATGCCACAAAAAAAATCACATGGAGTCAGGCCCAGTCAGCGCGCGCTTCTATGATCTAACAGCCCTTGGTTGGCAGCCAGAATCATGGCACGGTTCCGTGTCGAGAGGTTCACTACACCCTGGTTGCGTCGGCGAGGAAGGCTTACATTTAACAAGTAACATGGCACCGTTTTATAAACTCGCGGTGGCTGCGCAGGGGCTGCGCTATTATTCGCAACGTAACTCGCGGGATTGACATGATTTCGCCGGGAGTGTGCGGGCGACTGCGGCCTACGTGACCTTTGTCACGGTATCCTTTATGCCTGAAGTGCCGAATTGTGCTTTTGTCTTTGTTTGATTTATCACCGTTCGCCGCCACCTCGCCGCTCTTCCCCGCAATTAGTCCTTCCCACCTCCTCGCCGCACGCGCAGGTCCCGTGTCGCCCATTAATATTGTCTTACTCTAGAAGTGGTTACCACGCTAAATTGATAATTGGATCGGTAAAATTATTTTATTTAGTTGCGTTAAGCGACCAATGGAAAGTTTATTTATTTTTGCAAAATGTTAATATTAAAATTGTAAATAAGTTAATTTAAGTTTAAGTTTAATGCCCAAGGCGACGGCCATGACGGGAAAAGAAGCATCCAGCCGCACTGCGCCGCACTTTCTTAATGTTTCTATCCTTTATTATCACACAGACCCGGCATTACTAGAGCGAGAAAGACTAAGCAATGCGCTGGCACGCGGTGCGGACATGTAGGTCTACCCTAAACCGTCTGTAGTACTTAGTGCGTCATCTAACCGCATCGGAGCCCCTAAGAGTGGTTTGAAATAGACACCAGGCCTTGAAAACCCACTTTGTAGTGAATAAGAACCCATGGCAGATTTTATGACATGATGCCCGGCTACTGGAGGACCTGGAGTGGCTTAGTGGCGTACCTCCTTTGTAAAATTACCCTTTAACGTACCGCCCCCGAATAAGAAACGGATATTATCGTATTTTTAAACGAAAAAAGAGTGGTGAATTATAATTTCGTGTAGTCCCATTTGTTTGACAATGTATTTAAATGGAAGACATGCAATTTAGGGCTATTTGTATCTGTATTAGGCATTATGGATTTATTTCATTAGGAGAGAAAATTGAAAATAAAAAAAAACATATCAAAATTCCCAACTGTCAACCTATCTTAACAACTAGAATCTGGCAACCCTAGCATTTTTTTTCAATATATTTAATGTTACCGGAACTTTGGAAGCTTGTGTACGGCTCACACTTGTCGGCAGCCATCGACGGAGACGATGGAGAATGTTCGTCCGACGTGACGTAGCACTGACGTCACGCCGCGTAACGCTTGTGACCATGATTGAATGGCCCGAAATAGGACGCACATGATTTTGCAGGGAACACGACGTCATGACTTGGTTACACATTTTTGGGTAATGTAAACTGAAGGGTTTAGCAAGCTTAAGTGGCAGTGGGCTGGCCATATTAGCCGCAGAACCTACAACCGATGGGGTAAACTGGTTCTGGAGTGGAGACCGCGTCTTGGCAAACGTAATGTAGGGCGCCCTCTGGCTAGGTGGGGGGACGATCTGCGCAGGATGGCTGGCAAGAGCTGGATGCGAGAAGCCATGGATAGATCACAGTGGCGAACAATTGGAGAGGCCTACGTCCAGCAGTGAACTGCGATAGGCTGATGATGATGAAACTTAAGGGTTACGAGAGTCAGTAATGAGTATTTTGAACTGGATTGTCGTTATGACGATATCAGTTGCACCATATTTCTAAAACGATTCATCATCAATTAATTATTTAGCATATGCATATGATGTAAACTAGAGACTGAAAAGAAATCATCAAAGTCTTGTTTAAAATGAAATTTCTCCATATGTTCGTTTAGATTTATAATAAACAAACGACATTAAGGTACTAAATAAATACAAATAGATTTAAAAAAGCACTGTTAATATTTCTAAGAAAATATAGCTTCTATGACATGAGAGATTTTTAGATGAAAAATGTTGACTTATGTTAAACATTTGCATGCTATAAATTTTGCCTAAACATGTGAACACTTGTATTTTATAAGATTTTGTATATACCACATTTTATGCAAATAAAATAAAATAGAAATAAAGTGAATGGAATTGAACGTTTGTTTGAATGTTTTGCTTAGACATTTTAGTATTAAATGTATATAACTATTTGTAATGCCACTGTTGATTCTGATTACCCTAACACAGGTGCTTGCGTTACCTATTTCGTAGTCAGATCAATGTATGTGATATTGCGAAATATTAAAAAAAAACATAATTTCTAATGACTTATTCCTGCCGGTCCACACAAATACTAAAGAAAAATCTCGCTCTTCACCCCTTCTTAGTACCGAGAGGGGGTGGACAAGAGGAATTATAAAAACGTTTGTGTCACTGTCCACTCGTGAGGATAAGCAGCGGGAATGAGCCTATCCAACTAAATAAGAATGCAACGACGCATACAAATAAACTAATAACAAATTACCCAAAGCGTGGTAATTACAAAGATCTAATCATAATTTGTTTCTCTATGAATCACAATATTTATGTCCATCCATAGCTATTGTATCCTAGGCGCGAGACACAAAAATGTTATTGTACTTCTTTGCTTATCTTATAACTACATATTAAAAGGAAAGGTGTCGTAATTGGATTTTCGACGGGAAACCGTACGATTTCCCAAGAAATTTCCCCAATAGAAGTACTATGTAAAATTGTCTAGTATATCAAATTTTATACTCAATTGATTAGCACATTGTTCTCTCTGTGGGACAATATGAGTATGTATGAAGAATGGCCAGTATTCGAAATCCCCATATCGTTTAAGTGTCAACTACCTATGTTCATTACCATAAAGGTTATCAATTTATATAGATATAATAGTATCTTCTACTTAGTTTGTAGATATATTTTTGAACGTGAAACAGTGATCCTCCTGCGTACTTAGTCTGCTTCCCCTCTTCCAGTGTTGCGAAGGGCAAACGGCGCAATGGCTTCAATGTAATTAAATCTAGACTGGCTAAATCTTGTCATATTACATAAGGTCCAAACCATATAAACGGGATTCAGAGCTAGGCTAGAGCATACCAATATTTTTTTGTAACTACTTGTTATGTTACAGTAAAAAAGAGCTTTCCGCTTGAAATTGTGGTGATGCTGTCTGAAATTAAAATTCAAACTGTGGATACCCACAATTGACATATTGATTCTGCTTTGAAATCTAGAGATGCGAATCTAAACATGCACATTCCAAACGGAAGGTCTTTGGTTTAAAACCGAGCACTAAAGGCCTTCTGTTTGGAATGTGCATGTTCTTATCCATCGACTTACTGTTCTTAGGATCCTTTCATATGTCCTATCCTTATCCATCATCCAGACTTAGGATGCTACCCTGGATAGAACACCAGGTATGGTATTCATACATATGGTGTCATTAATAAAGAGTGTTCTTAAAAAAGTAGTATTAAGTTCGTATTTTATTAAAAGTTTCTACTTTTCGCCATGGAAAATCAGCATGAAAGTTAAAAAGAAAGAGGCACAATGCATACTAATAAATTATTGCGTTATAAACCACATACTCAGTCTCATAACCTTCTTTGAGTGCCGCAATCGGTTAAAAATATTTACATTAACATGCCCTTCGGTGCGTGCCTTAGTTATCACTAAGGTACGGAGGTCACTTCTCTACAACGCTGTTGAATTTGAGCTCTATCACAAGCTACCTAAGGTCCATACAAACGTGTCGTTTAAACATACGGCTCGATGAAGATGTTGTACTTGCCTCGATATATTTAGTTACACTTCTTGAATGGTTATCGCAGAGAGCAATGTCCAATTTTCGAGTAAATTATGTTATTGCACATGAACATGTGCTGATCGCAACTGTGTACTACGTAATTATTACATTCCATTATGAAGTGACTGTTTTATTAAACATTATTGTTATTTTAACTATGTTACGTTTATTACTTACATTTTGAAACGACATGCTAGCACGTATTCATTTAACCACATAAAAAAGAGATTCAATCTGCAACCTTGCATTTAGTGCTTTTTAGGTTTCCGTTTCCAAAGGGTAAGAACATGATCCTATTAATAATATTACGCTTTTTGTCCGTTTGTCGGTAAGTCTGCCTTTGGTCTGTATTTCATGAGAGAGAAGATATTTAATTGATCAAAATAACGTCAAGAGTACAGTCTTTAAAAGAGATCAATAAAAACAACATTAATAAGATCAATAAATAAATAAATATTTCACAACATCACATACGTTGATCTGACTCCGATCTAGGTAGCTCAAGTGTTATGGATACCAGAATCAACAGTGGGATTACAAATATATACATATAATACTTTTCTTTTGTAAATACATACTTATAATAGGTACATAGATAACACCCAGACCAATACAAACAGATATGTTCATGCACACAAATGTTTGTACTGTGCGGGGATCGAACCCGCAACCCTTGCACCAGAGGCAGCGTTCACTACCACTGTTCCAAACGGGTCGTCAATATCAATCAAGTTCAATAAAACAACACTATAGAGCGCCCGCTATCAAACATTTATGTTAATCCCTAATTTAACTGAATCCATTTGTCAATATCAAACAGTTTTTACGGAGAATGCTTTACACTATTAGACTGTATGACTTGGTATGAGAATAATAAAAAAACGTATAATTGCCTAAAAAAATGGCGATTAAATAGTTTTAAATTATTTTAATGTATGACGATTTATAAGTGCGATAATTACTCAGTGAATAAGAACGAGCCTTCCATACGGGGGTCGTGGTTTGAATCCGAGCAGGCATCTGTCATTAAATCTATGTGCATATTTCTACCATTAGGTGGTGGGGAAAAATTCGTGAGGAAACCTGCATGGTTCGGATAGTTTATACCTAAAATATTTGAGAAAATTATTCTAAACGTGTAACCGTGATACAGTTGGTTTGGTTCCCCTGCCTAAGGGTTGCGAAGTTCAGACAACAGTCACTTTATTGTACAACCTGTGCGGATAAAGAATGGGATCAGAAATGGCGGCGCATCTATTCACTTCTCGCTCGCACACTATTTGCGTCGTCTATACTCGCACCCCACGAGTGCGAGTATAGACGCAAATAGTGTGCGAGCGAGAAGTGAATAGATGCGCCGCCATTTCTGATCCCATTCTTTATCCGCACAGGTTGTAATAACTTCCCGAATCCTTGATCATGGTCCAACCGTACTCTGGGCTCCGAAGCGACAGCTTGGGATGCAACTGGGAATTACACATTAAGATGAGGAGGGATTTATATGTGCTATGTTGGGAATATTTGTATATAGGTACATAATATGAAGCCGTGTGGTCCCCGGCAGAGTAGAATAGGCCACCCTCACTCTTACCGAGGTGTCGTAAAAGGCGACTAAGGTAAAGCTGCTGGCATGATCATCAGCACCCAGAGAAAGAAAACTCTGCATTAACCCTCGCCAACCCGTCTGCCAAGCGTGGTGAGTATGGCAATTACCCCTCATGTGATTGAGGGAGGCCCGTGCACCAGCAGTGGGGACTTAAATGGGCTGATGATGATGATGATGAGAGCCACGTTTCGGCATGAATGGGCCAGCTCGACCGGAGTCATACCACGGCCTCTCAGAAAACCAGCGTGAAGCACTATCTATGTTGTGTTTAGCTGCGTGAGTGAGGGCACCGGAGACCCAATCTGGGGAAAGGGGGTCCAAAAGATGGCACCTCACTTGTGATTCCACTGGTTTTGCAGGTGTATATGGGCGGCAGGAATTGCTTACCATCAGGTGATCCGTCTGCCCGTAAGTCACCTACCACAAAAAATTACTCGAAGAAATAGCCCTATCAGATCATTTCTCCGTGCACTGCGCAAGTTTCTGCCGCTGACCCGTATACAGTCTCAGCTTTTATCTTAAATCAAACCGATCATCTAATCATATCAGAAATCAATTTTCACACGGGAACACACCATTTTCCACAAGTAGGTCACGATTTATTTACATAACAAAATTATGCATTTTTTGGAAATTTCGTTGATGTCTTTTTTACTGTTATCAAATACGTCAACATCGGCAGGGTATAATGGTTGATTTTTACTTGAAGAGAGACGTCCATGTTTGAATCCGAGTCAGGTGTAATGGTGAAAATTAGCTATTTTAAGTTTACAATAAATGAGATGCTTGGAAAATAAAACAAAACTGTTGAAAAATTTAAGAGCTGTCTTAATTAGTGTATTTTTGTTACAACGCATAATCGTAGCAATTTAGTAGGTAAGTAGATTCCTATTGTAAGTTGTTAATACCAGCCTTTTGATGCATAAAACATGAGGGTTCAGTTTCACACAAATATCCTCACTCACACCCTTATCCCGTCGGAGCAGACGACGTTTGTCGTAGCAGACCACCTGCTACGACAAACCTCGAACAGCTACGACGCACTTCCACTGCTACGACCCTTTCTTCTCCTGCTACGACCCTGATACTCATCTTGTTAACAACTACGAGTGCATGCAACAAAATGTTCATGCTCCCTCCTTCATTTAGATTTCTTGTGACCAGTTTTCTAGTCTGTTAGCCCCGACCTATCCATCATGTTTTGTATAAACATTGTACTATAAGAGTGCAACAAGCAGCAATATTGACTGAAGCGACGAGGGGCAAAAACAGGACGCGTATACGTGACACCCGGCACGCGCCTCCTCTCCACCAGCCCTTCCTACTTTAGTATAGATGGATTATGGCTTCTGATGTTACTTATAGATATTGTATAACGAATGTGTCTCATTTTGTTGGACACAGCCTTTTAAGATTACAATAGAAGATCAATAAATCGAATTAAGTTTTAGGTAGATCTTTCTTGAGTCGGTGTCATATGTTTGCCAAGAATTTATTCAAGAAGATCCCAGGTACAGTTATCTGTAGGTAGATATATGTATATATAAAAGGAGAACCTGAGAGACTAAGGTATGAAGTGATTAAGTGACTAGTGTTTTACACAAGAAACCCTCTTCATCTCATTTCATCACATGACATCATCAAGTCATTTCTATGTCTAAGATGCGTATTTTTTGAGCAAGAAATGAGTATAAAACGATGTCATGAGCCTTAATAATAATTAAGATTTTTTTAATAACAGCAACTAGCCAAATTATACACATTGATTTCCTAATATTATTAGTGTAATATAGTAACATGCATGTCATATTAAAATTTATCTTCAAAACGTGGTTTCCTACTGACTCGATCAATTGAAATAAGTGCTAATCTTCATTTTAACAGATAGCTTCAAACGAAGCAAACCGAGTGATGGCGCAAATACGGCGTGACAGGCAGGTGTGCGCCGGCGCAGCCCCTGCGCGTCACTTCCGACCGTCTGCAGCCGCCGCGCCGCTAGACTCTCACCCCAGTGCACAAGGTTCACTCTCGCCCGGCGCGGCATAGCACGTGCATTCGTTGCACTAACGGTTTTAAATTTTGTACGAGGCGAATTCACAGTTTTGATCTACGTATCTGCCGCAAATTATTATAACAACTTCACTGGAAACGTCAATTGAGTCGCACCGAAACGCAATATTAAATTATCAAAGTTACCGATTACCGAGTGAAACGGCGCGGCGTAGAATGTAAATAAACAAACGAATCGCGCATCGAATCGGGCGTATTGTGAAATGCGCGTACACGGGACATGCATAACTTACGTGTTTGTGCGCTGGCGACGCGACGGGACGTAAACAAAGCAGTAATAGTCCATTGGTAGTGGAGTTGTTGGTGATGTATGTGTGGTGGTCGCCGGCGTGGTGCGCGGCGCAGGCGCGTGCATCGCTGCAGCGTGCGCGGGGCGCGGGCGCACGCGGCTGACTGCAGCGCGGGGCACCCCGCCGCGCCCTCTGACCGACACATTGTCAACAAACACCGAATGAATGGAAATAAGCCCGCCGTTGCTTCGTATTACACACCATCGATCGAATGCACTCATCTTGTAATACCCGAAGACGCATCTTAGCTACCGTTATTAAATTATATATCGCGCTGAATTGAATCAAAAGTTGCAGGGGTGGTTATTTGGTAGTCGTTTAGCGTTTTCCGTTTATATAGAAAAATAAGGTGTGAGATACCCAACAGATCACTTCAGTGTTTTAAATTATTCTGTTCATATTTTTTTTAACGAATTGCTAAAACGAAATCACTCGACACCCTTCTTATTCTCCTTCTACTAAACGTGTCTGGAATATAATACGATTATCTTTAGTTTTTTTTTATTTATTTGATAGGTGGCAGACGAGCAGACGAATCACCTCATGGTAAGCAATTGCCGCCGCTCATGGACACCAGTGGAGTCACAAGTGTGCTGCCAACCTTTTAATCCCCCTTTCCCCCGGATTGGGCCTCCGGTACCCTCAATCACGCATCGAAACACAGCACAGTGCTGCTTCACGCTAGTTATTGCATCAATCATTTGAGTTCCATCAATTTAAATGAGATATCATAAATCATACGAGTATTCAAAGCTTATAGGTTTTTAGACAAGTTTATGTTTTACAGATTAAATTAGTAAAGATATACCTGGACAGGACCAACTGAATAATGTAATCTTTATATTTCAAAGCGTTAAGTGATGATGATGGTAGTCATCCTCAGTTTCTGGGAAAATATCAGTTTATATCTCTTTAGTTTTCTTGTATCTGTATGGAACTCGTGTGGCATCCATTCAGGTAATATGGGTTACAAAAACACGTGTTTTCCATAGATTACATGTTTCAGGAAATCTTCATACGTATTTTACCGAGACGTTTCTTTGGAAGATAGGAGTCATATTTACACGATATATCGTCGGTTTCACATATCTATGTAGGCAGATACTTGTTGCATTTGTGGGAAAGCTTCGTAGAAATTAATTGAGCTGGGAATGCAGTTGCGCCGTTGTCAACTGTTATATTTTATTTGCTGAGCCGACAATATACGAAGAATCTCGCAATTTATTTTATCTTTACGGGAATTCTTGCTTAGTCAATACTATAAAATTAATATTATTGTAGCTGTAAATAATATGGTATGTAATAATTTCAAATTATAATACATTCTTTGGTTTTCAAACGAAGAGGCGGATTAATATTCGGAATTAACAAGAAAGTTTTATGGCATAAAATGTAAATCAACACAACAATCACAGCCTGGAGATAGCCTGGTCCGGCAGTCGAAATCTTTCAAAGTTACCTTAACAACAAACTTTTCTAAGTCGATTTGGGCTCCTGATGGATTTTTTTATGATTGTCTAGCATGCGGCACATCATCCAGTATAATCCCCTGGTTATTGGAAGACAAGAAGATAGGTCTTCTTAGTCGGTTCCCTTGTCCCCTCTCCATGCCGCTGGGTCACTTTCCCAGAGGGTAGCCCGGCATACCTATCAACCCCCCAGCGGCGGGTGGATATGCATAAGAATATCGGCCGCTTGTTTTAACTGGCGTCATAAAAAAAAAGTATAAATATAAATATATTTCACAACATCACATACATTGATCTGACTCCGAGATAGGTAGCTCAAGCACCTGTGTTACGGATATCAGAATCAACAGTGGGATTACAAATATATACATATAATACTTTTCTTTTGTAAATACATACTTATAATACATATAAAACACCCAGACCAATACAAACAGAGATGTTCATGCACACAAAGTTTGTACTGTGCGGGGATCGAACCCGCAACCCTTGGACCAAAGGCAGCGTTCACTACCACTGTTCCAAACGGGTCGTCCAAATGTCGTATGATTATATATGATTTATTTGATTCGTATGTGCTAGGCTAGGTGGCAGACGAGCAGACGGATCACCTGGTGAAGCGATGTCATCGAGCGTCGTCTTGTATGTTTCCGCCTTTTTCCTATTATCAAAATTACCCATCATATAGTCGGCCATATCCGCCATGCCCTCGAATTTTAAGTGCAACGCAGCGTCCAGCCGCGGACGCGGTGTCCGCCGAAACGAGTGCACTAGCACATGTTTCATTTGGTGTATGCACAGCGCCGTAGAGCGCGTGCCGCCACCACATGCACAAGCATGCCTCAGATTCCATTGAGAGATGTTTTATCGGCGGCGGCGTACGCGCAAGAATTTGGGCGTTTGTATGCGCCGTGCCCCGAGGTCACAGTAAAAGATAGAAAGCAGTGAAATAGCAAGCAATACGCAACTGGGGAATCAGCAATCAACGATGTTTCCGAACAGATACTACCTGGTGATCTACAAGAAAAGAGCTCCCTTAAGAACCGGCAACGCATCTATGATGCCTCATGTGTTGCAGATGTCCATGGGCGGCGGTAATCGCTTACCATCAGGTGATCCCCTGAAAGGGGGACTTTCATGGCATCTTGCCATGAAAGTTATGCAACTGTGACGTCTAAACAGTACCTACGAAAGGACGTCAACCACATCGACCTATTTGCTGGATCGCATCTCGTCTTTAGATGACCTTACATGTGATCGGAATCTATTTATCGAATACCTATCATGTAAGCTTCGGAATCTTCTGAGTTCTTTTTAACATGTTTATACTAAACATAAAATGACCTTTATAGCTCCATTTCAAGTTCTCATTTTTGAGAGTAACAAGATTTTAAGAGTTAATAATATCAAAGTATGATACAAAATGTCCTAACTTGCGATTTCTCGCCGGCTGGAATTTTATTAAAAAATACCTTTATGGTACAGTCAGCGTCAGGTTAAGTTATCCCCACGCAGTACGTGAATAGCAATTGTGCCTCAGATATTAAAGACGGTCCAAAATCCAACAAGGGCGACTCGATGTGACGCCGTGTGTATTTGGATTACGATGGCTATTTGACGCAAAAGTCACATTATTATACGTCCATGTTTTTCATTCTAGAATTAAATTAGCGACATTTCCCCTTCAAATGCTAGAATGACTATAAAACTAGAGCTATGTATAAAAGTGAAGGTGTGCTTACGTTGTCGACTAGTTCTTTTACGGTTTATAATTGATTACTCTTCACTGCAAGCGGCTCCGCTGTGGCGGGGTCGATGGCCGCGTAGCGCCGTGCGCCCTTTAGCCGATTTTTCTAATGCAATTCGTAACGTCAGCATTCCTGCCGGCTCGCAGGATGCGATGCGCCCGGGCAGGCGCGTTACTTACAAAGCTTATGTATGTAGATATCCAGTGGTGTGGATATATAAATAATCAGACACCATACACCCAGAGCCCGATTATGCAAGCCGGGGCCCGTAGCAATGGTGAACATGAACCTGTGCTTCATTCCTGGGTCTTTATTCTAGTGCACTTTACAAAGAAGTCGAATTTCCATACATTATTAATAATATACATACTTACATCTCATACCAACATTGACCTTGATCCCTTTTGTGTAACAGTACAGATATCAGGCATAATAGGGATTACAAAAAAATACTTAAATACTTATATTACACCCTAAAACTTAACAAGTGATCATTACACTTTTTTTTATAGTGGCACAGCATATTGGCTCTCCTCAGCCTGATGGTAAGAAGAGAAGAGCCCGAGTTGCAATAACAACGGAAGCGGAACGGAAGCATGGACAAATGTTTGTCCATTGTGCGAATGGAGCTTTGGCGTAGCAGGGTCAGTTAGAAATGCGTCATCGAGCCAGCCCACAAAGTTGATATTTGTCTATATATATCCATTCAACTTAACTATTGTCAAGTCCGAGAACTATGTCGATCGCACGATAATACACCCGGACTCGCTCTAGCTTCATTATTGCGTTTGTCTGCACAGGCTTTTTCCGCTTGGCGTCAAAACTTTTCTAACAAATCTTTCCTCATCCCACACAGTTGTGGGTCTCTTTGGTGTCGAATGACGGTTAAATAGTTAATTTTACCACTACACTTTGCATATTTGCTATTATGTGTCGTGTCACTTCATTAAAATACATGCGCGGGGCACCTTTCCATTAGCTATACCTACTCTGCTATAAAGCTAATCCGCCACTGCACACAGCAACTAGGTGCCAAAGTACGAAATACCTAGCTTAAACACTTGATCTTATTGAGTATTGGAGTGAACAAAGGTACCATAACTGCTGTTCATCTTAGCATGTAATTAGAGCCCAGGGTACGCTTAGACAATGGTTCAGGATTTGGTGAGTCTGGTAATAACTATGAAGCGACTGCTGTCTGCCCTACGCAATCCTTTAACAGGGGAGCCAGATCATCTGAACCATCATTACATGTTTCAGAAACTATTCAAAACGTGCAGGTTTCCTCACGAAGCTTCCCACATTTTTTTTGCATTTTACTGATAGTTCACTTGTTGGACAGCGACGATGTAGCCGTCTGGTCTAGAATACCTTTTGGCTTTGGACTAATGATTCGTAGCCGTCTACATTCATAGGACGCGCCCGCGCTGTCGCATCACTTAAAACGTTTTAGCGAATGTCGCCAGTGCGTGGAAACAATGTACTCGTATATGTTTGGTCATCTGAATTGACTGACTGTTGGCTCACCTACTGGTTATCGCCGACGTAGTTGAAGATGGGCAAGAAGGGCATTTTTGTCTAAAGAAAACTGTTTAACTTTCGACTAATGATTGTAACCGTCAACATTCCTGCCAGCCAGGATGCGCCCGCTCCGCCTCGTGACTTACAAAGCTTGTGACGTGTGTCCATCTATGGATACAATAATAATTTATTACACATTATGGAGACACTTTACTGAATTAAGTACTGTGTTAGCTTATATGATAGAACAGTGAGGCAGGAAGAAGAACTACTTCTAAAAAACAAGGTTTTGATCATAACGCCCATGTATGTAAGACTGAAGTGAACAAATAAACTGCCACATATTTACGAGTATGTAAGGAATTTTAGTATCATCTGAATTTTCATATCACGCCTAGTTTTTATGATAATGGTTGGTCAAATATTTCAAAAACGCGTTTGTACATTATGTGCATTAACGTCTTTAACGCATTACAAGGCAGGTTAAGGACTCTTCAATTAAAAAAAAAATATGTGACTGATTGGCTTAAAGAAGAATTCTTTTATAGTGCCAATGAATTATTTAAATAAAATTAAAATCATACATTCGCATCACTTGAAATAAGACTAAATAGAAGCTTGTTTAATGCCTAAGAAGTGTTAAATATTAGTAACACATGCATTTTGTGTACCTTGTTTAAAGCAAATAAATTATTGATACATAAAAAAATGTGATTTATTTAAAAAAAAAACCAATTTGTGCTAAGAAAACTTTATATTTGTCCTGAAAAGGAATAGGTATTATAAATAATAGCTTTTTTTTATTTTAATCTCTGCGATGCTGATGCTGTTTTTTCAATATTAAATAATTATGTGTTCAATTGTAATAACTTCTACACAGATACCTAAAATGAAAATTGTACTATATTCTACCAACTTGCACTAAAAATGCGCATATGTTAGGGACTGCAGTTTAGTAGATTGACTTATGTGATAAAAAAGTTCGAATTTTGTCACCCTGTGTTATCATTTTAGAATTTACTTTCTATTGAATTGAAATCGACTATGAAGATGTCCCATACTTTATTAATTAAAATTCCTAAGTTGTATGTATTAATGAGTGATTGTTTAAAAAAAGTGAAGTGAATTATTTTGTGATTGGTCATTTAAGTGAAAGAAGAATAAAAATGTTACAAACTAACATGTGCTGTGGTCACACAACGTGGTCGGTTTCCAATTCGAAGTAGGCAATAGCAGTTTTCCTGTTACACTTCTAGATTACACGTTTCTCGGTAAATTGATTAAATAATAGTAGTTACCTACCTACTTGAACAACATTATGTAAAAGTTACCAAAAAATAATAAGCGCTAACAGTGCCGGATTTAGCAATGTTGCCCTACTTTTAGAATGGTCTTAACATGATAAGGAAAATTTAGCACAAATTGATTTGAAATTCATTTTTTGTTCGTCTATTCTTCTTGACTATCATACTTACAAATTCTTTTTTTATCCGCTGGTGCTTGTTCAAAGTAGCGGCGTGTAATGTGTTTCGCTGCGAGAGTGAGGTCACCGGAGGCCCAATCCGGGGGAAAGGGGGGTCTAAAGGTTGGTAGCGCACTTGTGTCTCCTCTAGTGGCGGGTGTTCATGGGCGGTGGCAATCCCTTACCATCAGGTGATCTTCTGACACCCCTCACATAAAAAGTACCTACCTAAGCATAGCACAGTCAAAATATACCTACATCATGTACAGAACTGGAGAACGTGGTATATCAGTCAGGTATCATCGGCAATGTTTTATTTTTTTTGTAGTTCTTTTTACCACCACTTATCCTTCAGGATGAGCCATCTCAGACCAACATATTTCTTAATTATTTTCGTATAAATTGAATGAATAAATATACTTTTATTGCACTTAAAACAATAACACATAAAACTAGGTATTACAGGAGATGTACACCGAAGGCGGCCTTATCACTATGAGCGATCACTTTTCTTACAGGTAATCTCTGGGTAAAGGACACTTCATGAAGGTGGTGGGCTGTGCGATCTTAAGAAATACTTACACAAAGTTTCAATATTAATAGATAAATACAATTAATAAGATAAAGTGATATTTTTCATTAAGGTGACGGGTAGGGCACACTAGCGACGCTAATCGATTTTAATTTTTAGCTACTATACCGGATCTATTTTAAACAATTTCGGGGTTATTATTATTATTATATTATATGTAGATATATATTTGTAATCCCACTGTTGATTCTGATATCCGTAACACAGGCGCTTGAGCTACCTATCTCGGAGTCAGATCAATGTATGTGATGTTGTGAAAATATTATTATATTCAAATCAGATCAAAGACGCAAACAAAATACACTAAGTACGTCATGGGTGCATCTAAACATCTGATACGTGGCTGTACAATGCAGTTAAATAATACAGTATACCTATTATCTATCTATAATAGGTATACTGTATTAGATATTCTTTATTGCACAGAAACAAAATAAAAGTATGATACAACAACAACAAACTTCGACACTATTTCTAGTTTCTGATAAACTGTCCTACACGTTGCCCATTAAATCACAGTTAATTATGGAGTAAAAGCATTAATAGTTACTTAGCAAATTAAAAAAATGTTAGTATGGAAAACACAACTTCTAAGAAAATGTCATACTTTAACCCCTAAAAAGATAGCCAGGAGCAAGATGGCGAGGATCGGCGGATTATTTTTCCTTTGTTTTGATCTTTGAGTGTGCAAATCGGTGCAGATGAACTAAAGTGGCACATGTCAAAATATCACAAATTATGTTTTGCGACTCCTACTTTACTTTGTTTGTATTTTTTTTGTTATATATAGAGGACAAAATAATTGAAAGTAGGAGGGCGACAAAACCAACAAAAAAGTAAATACTTATGTACAGTGACATTGAC
Source organism: Marasmia exigua (assembly GCA_019059595.1). NCBI lineage: Eukaryota > Metazoa > Arthropoda > Insecta > Lepidoptera > Crambidae > Marasmia > Marasmia exigua. The sequence goes on from CM032478.1 coordinate 5,474,124, forward strand.
ATTTCGAGATGTGTCACTTTAGTTCACAAACAGCGACATGTCAAGTCACTGGCTATTATGAACACTGTGGGCAAACTAAATAAAGTAGGGATGCGATCTGATGATATCCGTAACGAAAAGAAAATGTAAACATGTTTACGAATTGTACCTACATACATATTTATTATCATTGCCTTACTCCGTAGCAGCTTGGGTGGGTGCAATAAAGTATACCTATGCACAGTGTAAATGATGACAGTTAAATAAGTAACGGCATACACGCGCGGTCGTAGTCCGATATTTTGGTGGTGGTTACTAAAAAGGCAGGGGGCCTGTTTTCTTTTCATTGGACTGTTAATTAAATTCCCAATTTATTGTATCTTTATTAGTTAAAATCAGTATCTGTGGAGCCATATTTATGTACTTACGGCTACTTGTATTAGGTAACTACGGGATATCTGTCAAATTTATTCAGTAAATTCTCACCTATTCATGCAATCTCACTCGAGGACATTTGACAGTTTGAAGTACCTACCTAACCCGTCGTGCGGATGCTTGTGCCGATCGAATGAATTGACTTGCATGCCTAAAACCTCAGAGGCGGGCGGCGTTGTGACCTGTACAACAGTTATTTTTAAACTACCGCAGCTACTATCATGTCCTTCAGTTTGTTCTTTTATTAAGTAGTTCGTTCCAATAAAGAACCTTTTTATTTATTCAATTTATAAAAATATTATGAAGAAACCTCAACTTACGTACAGCCTCACATCAAATTATACAAAACTGTCCAATTACTTCGATCGATTCCCACCTTAATGTCAAACACGTTAAAATCAATAATAATTGAGGAATTTTGACAGATTTAGTAACCTGATGTGTGACTGTCTGTACCATGTAATAATATACTTATTGATATTACTGGTTCACTGTGAAAGATCCCGCTGTGGCAGATGCGCCGGCGCAATGACGCACGCGCAGTGCACAGCACACGCCGCTGACGCTCGATGACGCGCGTTAAGCACCCGGCGCTAACGCATGCACCTAGCAAAAACTATGCAATTTCCCACTCATCTTGCTTTATGACTTTATTAAGTTCTTAACAGCCATTATATTTTCTGTTTCAGTCGTCACGTGACCTTTTGCCTAGTCTTAGGTTCTTTATTACATGAAGTTTAAAGATAACAATAGGCGAATTTAATACCAAGAGGCATTCCCTACCGTTTACCATTATCTACCATATTTTTATATGTATGAATAAGACGTTGTGATGCTATATTCTCCTTTCTTTATTATTGTGTACATATTTATCGATTTTCCATCCAAATATAAATTGGGCTTTTAATTATAACAAGCCCTTGTAAAGAAAGTTAACAATTAAGAGCACATTATAATAAGCCATCGTATTGTACTTCCGAAACTTAAAAGCACTAAATAATGTTTCAAACTTCAACGTCTCCATGTTTTTTAAATTACACGCAATTTAAATTTAACGGCGTGTATTACAAGTGGGACTGAATCGTATATACTTATTTATCGTATAAACGTATATGGTATTTCTATTTCGGAAAACACTTAAGTAGGGTACTCGCGTAGTCTCCACTTTCCACACAACAAAAACCAATTTACTATTTTAATGTAACAAGATCTATTTGTCATGTTAACATGGTTCGCCGCTATTTATTACTGTTGACTTTGGCGCCGTAAACACAGCATTAGCGCCATCAACATATAGCCTATGCGGGTAATTAAAAAAAAATGAATGGGCGGTTGTAAAAATAGTGACGTATTTTTGAATTACAGTTATCGGTTATTATCGCTTTGAATGTACCTATGGTTATTGCGGTTGCCAAGCTAGGTACCTATATGAAAAGAAACGCACATAAAGGGATTCTATTATTCATCCCATCTTTAAACTTAATACAATAACAAAAACTTGTTGCGTCTAGTGACAAGTTCTCATATCGTAGTAATAGCTACGATTGTGGAAAGTAAACCTCGTTGCTGTAATAAATGTAAGTTTTATTTTTATAACATGGAACACTTTTGTATGTTTATATTGAATATATACAAGGATGTCTATAATTATCAAGTTAATAATAAGATAATAAAAATACTTAAGTTCAGAGTTCATGAAATTTTACCCCCTTACCCATACCAAGCTCCATAATATCTGCGAGCCCTTCGTAGCAAATGATGAGCCGCCGGGGATCCCTTCGTAGCAAATGATAAAAGCCGCTGGGCCTCCCCTAGGAAAAATCTCTTACTACGCCAATGCATAGGTAAACGTACTACCTACATTACATTTATGCCAAATGACAGCGCAAATATTCAACATTAAAAGAGAACTATTTTCAAAACTGAAGTATTTACTAAGAAGTAACCCACTCACTCAATCATGTACCCCAATGCTGCTTATATTATTGTAACTAGTTTTTTTTTTTTTAATTATTTTTCCTCTCATTCCTTTTAGCCGAACCGGAGCAAATTAATCATAAGCACAACTTATTATTTATATTCACTCATAGTTATTGCGATACAGGTCTGCGAGCCTAGTGCAATAACTAATGTAACTCGATAATTGTAAGTGCTTTCATGAAATAAACATTTTGAATTTTGATTTTTTTTGAATTTTGAAGTATTTTATCTAATCGCAAGTCAAAACACCATTCTCAGTAAAACAAACAAGTAGGAAAAAAAAAGTAAACGTAGTCTGGTTGTACTTATCATAAAGCCGTTGCTTAGGAACCTGGGGTATGCTTGTACCTTGATCCAGTAATTGGTAAGCCTAGTAATTAGCGATTGCCGCCTGACCTTCGCAACTCATGGTCAGGGAAACCATACAAAATGGATCATATTTATACATTCAGAATAATTAATTTAACGTTAGATTCATTTAGGATTAGGTCCTATATACTCGTAATTTCGATAATCTTTCGATAATCTCATTGTATTTGTGATTTTGTGTGTATTGAGATTTCGTTTTTACACAAAGAGCAAAGTGACGAAGTACCTATAATTAAATATACAATTAAAACATTCTTGCGGACACAAGGAAACTTTTAGGCATTTAACTCAACTATTAGCATGATAGCTTCATTCGAGTCCGAGCTGGCAACGGAAGTGATCTCAAATTCCTCATTATTTAATACAGGTAATTAAACAACTTACTTTGTTGAGTAATTGCTGTTTAATGTAATTTTTGTTTTTATTACATTTCGACGCCCAACTTTTATGACGTTCTATCGCTCCAATAAACTTTTATACAATTTTAATGTGTCAAATTATTTTTCTTTATATGTTAATGCAACAAGCCATTGCTAGACATTTACATATTATCTTTTACTACGTCTCCTACCAACCTTTCTGAACATTTATTCTATCAATGTTCGATAAATTTCAACTTTAAAACAAGTCGGTCACGTGACTTCTTCATTTTGTATGGGAAATTGAAAAAAAAATTGAGTTCCAAAAGTTGTGTATATGTTTATCAATACAACATGTACATATAGAGGTGTGATAAATGAAAATACATATGAATTTGCTGCATTTTATATTATATTAAAAAAAGAAAATAATACACTTACAGTAATGTAACAAATTCGTACATAATATTCCCACTGGCTCTATGAACACTATTGATCTATAATGATTAAAGAAATCAAAATTCTAAGCACCTAGTTTGTTTATCTCCAAAATAGTAATAGAAATTGGCAAAATGAGCTTAAAGTAAATAGTTAGATACTATGTGTAAAATTGACATAGCGGTATATTAGTCGGTATTAAACCAATGCCAGTATACCTACTGGAACTTAATTTCGTTATTAAATGCTACATTACCACAATCGATGTGTTACGTGTTTCATTCGACAAACACCAAGTATTGTCTTGGGAAATTTAACTAACTTTTGAAGTGGAGCTTGTCAAACAACTCACATTTTACTTAATATTAAAATTATTTATAATATATGTATACACAATTAATTTAAAGAAATCTTGCATCATACTATATCATTATTTACCCGAAATTAGTAATTGTGTGAATTTACAACAATGTCAATACAACTTGCATGTCATACATAAAAGTTGCATGCAAATATGCAGACTGACTTTCTTGATATAAAAATGTATAAATAAATAATAAGTAGCATACAAAATTTCTGTTTTGGTTGGAATTCGTAAAATTCAATAACTTAGCGCTTACATATAGAAGTGTATTGCTTTCATTTATTTGCACTTATGTGACATGGCATCTAAACACCTCTCTAGACATCCGTTGAATTTACTTTCATACCTATAGACAAAGAGTTTCAATTCAACCATAATTTATTTAGATTATACTATAAGATTTTCAATGTACAAATAAATAAGTATGATACATAATATACAACGAATTCCACCTCCAGATTATGCATTTTTGTGTAAGTATATCACTTTGCGCGGCTTGCCTCGGCGAGTTGAATTGTGACTTATGTTGGGTTAAATAGGAACTGTAATTGAACCATTTATGGCGTTGTTGAGTAATTGTTTATGAATGGCTTTGATTGAGCGGAATAGTGTGCGCATTCCTTCCTAGGAATCGTTCTATGAAAGTTCGACATAATTTATTATTGAGTTACCAGAGCTATGTTGTTTTACTCGTAAGTTCAAAAAAGAAGACAATTAATAAGTAAAAACGGTAAAATTTGTATCAGCCTTAATGATAAATCCGATATTAGCAAACATTTACGTTAATTACAATTATATTATAATTACGTATTTAGTTTACGAGTAGTGCCATTCACAAACATTTGATATTTCCTTGGAGCTAAACTATTACTACGCAGCACACGCCAGGATAAGAACACTCAGTTAAATGACATCACATATCATCGCTTAGTCTTTTACGTGGAAGTAATTAGAAATATCAAGTCCTTTGCTGTACAGTATTCATAGATCTCTCTCGAATTTTATTATTACGAAATTTTATGATGATATTCACGAAACAAAATGTATATTGTTTTAATCCCATGATGGTCACTAAACACTGCATTTGTTTGAAATTTTACTTAAATATAAACAAAATCAGCATAACGGATTGAGGTTTTACAATTATGTACTTACGCTGGCTTGTAAAACTAAGGACCGAAACATAATTAGTCGGTGTCATCAGTTTTTCAATACTACTTATATATTTTTCTATCACATAGACTGTAGTAGAAATTGGCAATACAAGCACTACCTAGGGTGGGATCAAAGTAGTTTATCTGGCACAGGGAATTGAATTTAGGTACCTTAATTTGACGGCAGTTGATTGTCACTAAATGAAACACTGCATGAGAAGGATCATCCGCAGTGTGACCACTTGTACTTTAGCTAGCCTACCAGAGAAGTTAATAACTTACTAAAATTTACTTTATTATAAGAATTCATCATGGAAAACAGACAAGATAAGAAAATAAATTGGATAGAATATCTAGATTTATTGCGGATTGCTTAAAGTTAAATATTGATATGGAATATGAGGGTTAAATCACATCCAGCTCTCATAGCCATTCTCATTCCCTCTAAAGTGGAATGTCCGAGTGATAGAAGGAGTAGAAGCGTAGTAAAGTACAAATCGGCCCTGTCAGATTTAGTTCAACCCTTATATTGTAGTAACATCGGTTTACTAGGAGTGGTCACACTGTAGGCCGGGCGTCATCGTTGGGGTCGGAGACAGGCCGGAGGCTTACCCCAGGCCCACGTCGAGACACATCATCACCGTGAAGCCGATGATGCAGCCCCACGTCGCCAGCTTGCCGTTGCCGCTGTGGATTTCAAGCTTCATTAGATACGCACTGCAAACGGAGCCCTAATAAATCTATGTCTCTCTCTAATTGAAATTGTAATCGATCTAGAGTTATATAAAGCTTCCTTTGTTTTATAAGTTGCTATTTTCAAACAGGAAAAGATTATCTAACTACGACGCTTTTGTTATTTTATTTTTGGAAAATCCTATACATTTTTTTCTAAACGTTAATTCCTAGGTTAGTTTTTCAAATTAAAGTCTATGAATGAAATCCCCTAACACTGTTACTGGACAAAATTTCGTAAGTTTTTTAACATAGTGTCCATTATTTCTTAAATTATAAAGGGTGTTTCATATAAGAGCTTAATCCTTTTTAAAATACCTGCAACACATTAAGAATCAATCTGATTTCGCATATAATAAATAATAATAAATATTTCACATCACATACATTGGTCTGATTCCGAGATAGGTAGCTCAAGCACCGTGTTACGGATATCAGAATCAACAGTTCATCAGATGTTAATATGTGGCGTGAATTACTTACTTCAGTCCCCCTTGACTTATTATGTTTATACAAAAATATGTATCTTTAAATTTTACAAGGGAGCGATGGTAGCTCAGTGGTTCGGAAAGCGCCTTCCATACGAGGGGTCGTGGTTCGAATCCGAGCATACACCTCTAGATTTTTCTAATCTATGTGCTACCATTAGCTCGACGGTGAGGGAAAACTTGAGGAGGAAACCTTTACTTTTCGGATAGTTACTGAAACGTGTACTTCATTCAGTTCAGATTCAGTTGGTCTGGTTCTCCTGTTAAAGGGTTGCGAAGGTCAGACGGCCAGTCGCTTCATTGTAATTACCAGACGGGCCCTAAATCATGAATCATGGTCCAAGTGTACCCGGGCGACTCCAAAGCGACAGCTTTGGACGCAACCGGGAATTACAAGCTAAGATGAGGAGGAAGTGCCCTTAAATTTTACAAATAACCTGCAAAATATATACCTACTTCCATATTAGAAAAACCAATTAAAATTTGCATTTCATAAGAGTGTAATATTTAGTCACTCGCGGCGTTTCGACAGTTGTTGTGCCCTGCTGTCGCAAGATTAGTGAAACAGAGACGGTTTTCTGTGGTGATGCCTGTTCTTAAGAACAAATTGCAAAAATTGCTATTACAAAAGTAAAATAAAAATTTTGATGTCCAAATTTTTTGTAAAACCATACAATGCGGTATTCGCAATTAAGTTACCTTCTGGTAACTTAATTGCGGCTAACGTCCTTGTTATGTTTTAAGACGAATTTATCGGTTGATATATTATAGGTATGGCGCGTATTCAATGTTAATAAAATAATAAAAAAGTTTCCAGCGACTGACGCAACTTGTTCATATACATAATAGTATGTACATTCATGCATAAACCGTGCTCCGATATAAAATGCTGTCGTCACAATGCCGGCCATTGAGAAATAACGAGCAAACGACATTTGAATATGAACAAGGTGGCAAAATTACGATATCGGAAAGACCAGGCGATAGCGCTTGCGGCTCGCGCGTCGCCAGAAACAATGCTCATTGACAGCGAGCAGAATCCGCTAGCTGGAATCACCGGCCATTACAATAAAACGATTCCTAGTAGTGACACGTCCGAGCAGGGCAAACACGAAACCACAGTTGTCTCCAAAAAGAAACATACTTTAGGCCCTTATCACAATACTACTGTGGCGATTGTACTGTATGTAATCTGCTGGTGAAAATGCCAAAAAAACTAATGATATCGGCAAATCAATGGTGTAATTTCTGGTATTTTTAGAGGTTTACAGCCTGTGTCTGTAAACCTCCATTACCAATAACACAATGTATCAAATCAGTAAAAAAGTATAAAAAGATAAATAATAAATCAAGAGGCTCGTTCAGTCGTCGATCCTCAACAACTACCTTTACCTTACATGTACGAAATTGGGAAATCAGATTAGCTAAGCTATATTTTATGAAAAATGTACTAAAATGTATAGGAACCTACATCTTTTTGGAGTCGACCGTAACTAGGTGTCCAGTGCTACTCGCTATGGCTCGCAAATTTAAACCGTGTTGTTTCGGCAGTATTTATGAATTTCACGTATTATAGTAGTTTTTCTGTGAGGCCGTGGTATCACTCCGGTCGAGCCAGCCCATTCCGTTTCCATAAAGGAATTCAGTCCCCCCCTCTTCCCCTGTGAGATAGGTAGCTCAAGCACCTGTGTTACGGATATCATAATCAGCAGTGGGATTACAAATATATATAATACTTTTCTTTTGTAAATATATACTTATAATACATAGAAATCATCCAGACCAATACAAACACATACATGTTCAAACACTTAAATGTTTGCAAACCTTGGATCAAAGGCAGCGTTCACAATCACTGTACCAAACGGGTCGTCATTCTTGTTCTTTTGAAAGTATCTCAACTTATCTCAGTGTATTATTCCCGTTTGCGTCCAAAGCTGTCGCTTTCGAAACCGGGGTACGCTTGGATCATAATCCAGGATTTGGTGAGTCTGGTAATTACAACGAAGCAATTTCCAACCAACCCTTGAAGAGGGAAACCATACCAACTGAATCATGGTTACACGTTTTAGAAACTATTCGAATCGTGCAAGTTTTTCTTTACGATGTTTTCCCTCACCGCCGAGCTAATGGTAGATATATGCACATAGGTTATTTAATGATACGAGAGACGAAAATTTGACCTCAATCTCACCTGATGTTGTGTGAAGATGAGGTCCAAACTAGAAAAGCCTATTCACTCTTGCCTTAAAGAGGCCCAGGTTATAATGTTCAGGAAATACAACGAGCAACGACGGTCAAAGAGATCCACTCCTTAGCTGTTCGCACCAGAAAGGAGTTTGAAATTCCAGAAGCAGATTCGAAACCTAAAACTTCCCGTTAATATGGCGCATGTTTCTTACCTACTTAACTACCATTGCACTCAACGCTCAAAGTAGTAGAGCATTCAAGTGATATTGATAAATAAATAATTGATATTTATAGTACCTAGTATGAAAAATATAGTAGCTAGAGCGTTATTATAGATTCGGGTGGTGCTGACGTCAATGTCAGCTTCTCGGAAGCGCCGCTAATGCATTCCCGCCACGAGTCCGAGCTGAATTTCCTCAAAACGTGATATAACTGTTCAACTTGGGACATATTTATACGGTGATAAAACAAAAAGTATTCATGTATTTTGTACAACAATATAATGGATAGTCCATATATTCTTGAATCAAGCTTTTCGAGGAATAAATATCTGTGGGAACGTGATTTCGTGTCTCGCACGATCTCATACATGTCTTTTAATGCTACGCACTAATCTCTAAATCTAAATACCTACTAATATTCCTAAAGTCTAGATCATTTTTCTATAATACCTAGTTTAGACTTTTAGACAAAAAAAATATATAATTATGAAAAACCTTACAAAATAACATCTTATCTATACCGTAAAAATCATCAATATACAAGTATCAAAATAATAGCGAAAGAGCTTATGTGTAGAACTTATACGTATGCGTAGGTATTTAATAATTCTACAATTAGTTCGGCAGTGAGGAAAACAGCAAGGAACATCATAAGGAGATCTGGACTACGTTACGGTAAGTTTCTCAAACTGTGAACACCGACAAAAGTTAAGACAATGATTCTAAACGTGCAACCATGATTTAGTTGGTGTGGTTCCCCTCACTAAGGGTTACGAAGGTCAGACGGCAGGCGCTTCATTTTTAATACCAGACATACCACATCATCCTGGATCACGGTTCAATCGTACCCTGAGCTCCAATGGCATTGGACGCATCAACGTCAACTGTTTTAATTTCGTAAAGTTGGCAATACGAATGTCTTTTGTTTGGCATTACCGTGTTCTACTCGTACCTGCGTGCGCCATATTACCAGCACGTCGTAAGAGATGGGTTACGTAAACATTTTCATTTTTCAATTAAATTACGACTTTTCTTGATTCCATTATGGTTTCTAAGGACTGGTAACACTAATGACATCCCGCACCAGTCGCCCAGCTCTCGATCGTGTGTGCCATTAATATCACTCAATAAATCGGAAACCCAGAACACGGATCTGATTTACTTAAGTTTTGTTTCGTAAGGTTGGCAACGGAGATTTTTACTGGCCCCGTCGTGCTCTCGTGCGCGCGCGGCGTATTCCAGACACGCGTGGGGAACCCCGCGCACCACTCGCCCTGCACACAAATGTGCCTCTGACATCACTCACCAAAACGCACAGTTCAAAAGAACTCGGACCTGATGTGAAATCAAATGGACTGCTAACAACTACGAATTCTTTGGCTTCGTGGGTAAATTTAACGATAAGCATTTTTTAAAGAAAGGAGACAGTCGGTTTCGGGCCTGATTGTGCATGGATAAATTTTATACCAGAAAAATTGTATATTTTAGTTAATTAACCTCTTTAATTGGCCAACTTAAGTTAATTCCATAATTATATATTTTCAGCCAGTATATTTTTCAGGATCAAAAACACTTTATAAACGTTTTTGCACATTTTTTTTTATTTTTTACTTTCTTCAAAAAGGCACTCAAATTTACAACGGATTAACATCATCGATTAGAGAATGCAATGTCACTCCTGTTACATCAAGTAACAGGAGTGACATTGCATTCGCTTTTCGTTTTCGCATTCGTTTCTCGTAAGTGAATTCTCTTTTTGGTTACTCTGAATTTTGTTTTAACGACTTGTGCTCGAATACCTGACTCAGACTCCGATTCCTTCCTGGCTGAACTTTTGCTTGAATACGCGACACTACTTGCTACTCATATTAACCTTTGGTGCTAACACCGGAAAACTTGCACTTGCCTTCTTGACGATCGATAGCGTGTTTGAATGGACAACCATGAAACCAAATCTTCCTTTAAATATATCAAATCAATAAAATACAGTCTACAAATACCATTATTTATGTAGATACGGCAACAATTGACACATAACCTCCAATATATTCATGCACGATTTTAACATACTGGCCATAGCATTCATCTGTAAGAATGGACAACATTTCATATTTTTAACATGTCCATATTGTTTTTTTATATGAAAGTAGACATAAAATGAACAGACCCATATTTTTTCTTTTTTCAAAATTTGTCCATTTTCATGCATAAAATAATTATTGAAATTCTTTTTATTCTAAATAGACGTAAGCGCCAAATGACGTCATCGGACGGCTGAATACAGCGATATTCCTTTGCTTATCATTGTTTTAATAAAAAAAGGGTACTACTGTCAAAGGTAAAGAATACTAGTGTCAACATTGTCAACGTCATTCATACATTCAACGTTGACAAGTTGTCTTTTTTTTTGACAGTTACATGTCATGGGTTTGGCATTTCGTAAATTTAAAACTATAATGTGCTTAGCAAAGAAATATTTTACATTCTGCCGTCCGATGACGTCATCTTACGTATTTTAGTTTTTAATTTTTTTCTCAGTAAATAAGCAATATAAAAAATGAATAAATATATATTCGAGCAGCGGAAAAGTAAACAAAGAAATGGTATTTTTTGTTTCAGAGCTTAGCAATTTTGAAATGTTGTCCATTGGGCAAATATAATATTTTAAAGTGTTCTAATTGGTAACAAATTTCTAACCGTACACATCCAAGCCCCCGTTTGTATGAGAAACGGATATTTCCTTTAAATGATGGGAAGCACTTTCCAAGTTGTAAAACTAAACAGCAGAAACCTGTGTGTTCACTTTAGGTTTCATTGGTATTATTATTAACGAGACGTAAGTTTGTGAATTTTCTAACACAAATAAAATTAATAATAACTGATCGTCTGACAATATTTTTTTTGCGGCCAACTAAGCAAGACTTCCTGAAATGCTATTGAAAACATAGGTTTTAATTTAACGTTTATAAAAATCAAGATATCCTGTGCAAACGATGGCGAAAGGGAAGTAAATTCTAAAAATGACTTAATCCCGAATCCTAAGATAAATTTTATAAACTGAATTATTCCTTTATTTTCGTTTTCACTGATTTGCAGGCCTAGACAAAAATGATTATGTCTGTGTCTGTGAATTCTAATGAATGGACTTTAAATATCCAGGTTTAGTTAGATACGAGTAATAATATCCTCCAATCGATTACGGCTACGGCGGCCAATCTCAACGATTAGCCACGTACGCAGGATATATTATAGTGCTCAAGTGTGTGCGCCAACACAAGTGCACTCTTTATTCCCTTACACTCACATTCCGATGGGAAACCAGCGTGATACGACCGGCGAGGGATTGGGCGCAGGACCAACGGCTTAACGTGCTTTAAATGGACTTTATACGATACCTATTATGAGGTGTTCGAGAAGTAAACGTAGAAAAAATAACGGTGTATACACTAATATACGTAAATGGGAAGGAAAAATCCGATTTAAGAAATTTCCATAAGTCCAATGCAGAGGGTGGTTGATATTGCGCGTGTATGTATATTCGGGATGCACACATTCTGGTGGTAGGTCAGGGAGTGCTCGCGCGGCGCGCCGGATTCCCAGACGGTGACGTCGGCGCATAGACAAACTAGAGCGGCGTCACCGGCCTTATCCCAGCAACAAACGCGTTATTTCATATATTTATTACTATTGACAGTGGCGAGACAGTGACAAGCCCACGCGCGCGCACCGAATTTACTTCAATGCGGGCCCGCGGTCAGGCCGTCCTCCGCCGAACGTTACGACCACCGGTACACCACAATATCATCAGCAAGCTAATAAATTGCAGATTAACCATGATTACTTATTTACGAGTATCATCTAAATTTTACACGTATTTAGTTTAGGTTTAATATAAATAATTAATATTCACAACTACTAATTCATTACCAAAACTAGAGGTTGTAAAGTCTTATCTGAATGAGTATGCGCTTCTGGGTTTAAATCGACGTGCGTATTTCTTTATATTTCTACCACCAACTCAGGAATAAACGAATATATGATGAGGATGCCTACTCTTTTCGGATAGTTCCTCCAACGTGGGTAGGGTACCCATATTTGATGAGATAATTGATTCTGAACGTGTAACCAGTGATCTAGTTGATCTGATTCTCCAGTCTAAGGGATGCGAAAGTCAGATAGTAGTGGCTTCATTGTATTTTCCAGACTTAGTTACCAAAATCAGGATCATAGGGATCAGCTTCGAATACATTTTTGACGCAACCGAGAAAGACACTTTGAAATCAAATGATGAATTTTTCAAAAGTAGGTCTCGGGAGTGAAAGAAAATATTACCGCGAGGAAACCGGCAAACGTTGGAGAAGATATATATATATTATAAGATAGATATATATATATATATATATATATATACATATATATATTGTGTGAAATCGTCCAGCCCGCAAAGGGCTAGTAGGGTAAGTAGGGTAAGACCGACGCCTACAACCACCGCTCGTGCCCGAGTAGTGGATACATTAATAGGCTGTATAATGGTATAATAATATGTACAACAAAGACTTTAAATATGATATCAAACTATTCAAAATACTGTTAAATTAATGAAAACTCCATGTATTGGATCAAAAGTGATAATCTTCTTTTCCAGTTAAATGTTGCGGATAATTCAATATATCTACATTTGTAAAATTTGTTGATGGAGTTCAATCTGCATGGACAGCTCAATTACAATTATACAGCTCTCTACATTGGGTACATTTGTAACGCAACCACACTGTATCTGTACTGTATCATTTGCATATTTATAATTTCCCGACTAGATACCTAATTTTCTCCATGTCTATCAAAATAAACTTGAGGAAACCCGGACGAATGCGCAAGGCGCCACACAGATAGTCATTATTTTGAGTCATGTTACTTACTCGTTTCTCGCATTTGCAACGCCACGAAACGAGGACAAAATGTGTCTAGACGATCGGACTAACTAAAATAGACTAGCAAGACAAAATTTCACACCGCGACGATAGCACCGGCGACGCTAAGGACGCGCGACGCAGACAACTCAGTCTGGGTTTAATTCCAGTGTCATGTTGGGATTACTGGAAGACAAAGAATCTTCAATGTTTCTTTGTCTTTGACAAACAATACAATTTTTAATCTGATTGTATTATTGTGGAGTTTACTTATGTATGCGCGAAATATTGGACTATCGTTTAAGTCTCATTCTATACAGGTTGGAAAAAAACATTTGACCCTGGAGGGAAATTACCTTAAACACTTTAGTATTTAGCATGTTTTGCTTAACGTTTCTCGGAGAAAAAATATCCTTAAAAATGACTCTATCGATTAGTGGAATAAAAAATACCAAATTTAATTTTTAAATTTTGTCCGCATCGATTTCTTTTTAAAAAGATAAAAGATAATAAATAGATAAAAAAATCTTTAATCAATTTAGGTCCACACAGAACACTTATGAATGTCAAAATAGGTACATAATATCTACCGCTGGTTCGGAATGTCGATTTCTACTGAGAAGACACCAGCAAGAAACTCAGTAGCAGTTTTAAAAATAAAGGAATGTTTCCTTAAAGTAAAACGTTCTAACTTAAAGATTTTCTAGGGACCAATGTTTTTTTCCAACCTGTACATACAAATTTTATTTTTGTTGTATATTTTTTTACAACTTATTAAGTATATAACCCACTTAACAATTTCGTCGAGTATTCAGGCGGGGATTTTTTTTGTTCTATAGGCCACTTTCTATCACTCACTCACCTGATGGAAAGTGACGAAGAGGTCTAGGATGTAACGAGTTTGCCTAAGTGATGCCTGTTCACACTTGCCTTAAAGATGTCTTTCACGATCCGGGTGACTATTCTAGGTGCTAGGCATTTTCTATTACTATTTTCCTAAATTGTCCCAGTGAAAGATGTTTAAGAAATGGATTTGATAATAGTATGTAACTTTTTGAATAAAACTACATAGGCACACTTCAAAATATCAGTGTTGCTTAGTGTTTCAACAATGTTCAACTTTACAACGGAGTCTATAAAAAAAAAACGCTTTTAAAACAAAACTAGAGTGTATCAAGACTATGCATGCATAGCATGGGTCGCTATTATTTTTGAAAAGTCTTTGAGGTCAAAGTATCAATAACAAGGTTAAAACATAAAGACACGAGACGACAGACAAATCTAAATACTGAAAGTATTATTATGTAAACAGAAGCCGTTCGCGCACGTGTTGGCAAGCGATCAGTGCGGACATTGCGAACGCAGGCGCATGCCACTTGTACAATTTTCGTCTAGATATTTAAACAAATAAGCATCGCTTATTCGATAAATTTTAATATTAATTGACCGCCAACCCCGAGGCACATTTAAAAGTGACCTTGCTTAATGCTTGAAGGGTGCGGATCCCACCCTGGATAAACATTCAGGTGTAAAACACTTGTTTGTTCATAACCTGGGCACAGTATAACAAGAGCTTTCCTTTTGTTATCTGTGACCTGGGTGTCACGAGTACATACCCTTCTGACTTTGCTTCCACCTAGAAGTGTACTTATACGACGGTCCGGAAGTATTTTGGTGAGCACATAAAGAAAAAAATGTCTGGGAAAGCTGGAGTTTTTTTTTTCATATTTTTTCTATTGATTGTATGTAGATGCAATATACCTACATAAAGAAAAATCGCTCCGGACTTTTCGAGGTTAAAACTATAATTATGCATATTTTTCAAAGAAAACCTTCCTATAATGACACCTACATACCTACACGAGTTGCCTCCGACACTGCACACGAACAGCAGTGGCAGACATGTCTAAGACAGACCACGGCATTTCCGGAATACTATATTCGCAGAGGCGGTATGGTTGGTTACATGAGAATAGATTTAAATAGCCGCTACAAAGAAACCAGAGTTGAAAATAGAAATCCCATAAAAAACAAAACTTGTCAAAAAATCCAAATTTCGCCCTCAAGTTGTTCTACCGTGAAAAGTTGTGAGATTTATGTAACCAAGTCGGTTATTAACTTGGCAATCGGTTATTGAATATTTGACTAGGCCATTACATTTGAACCTTCTCTGTCTATGTCTATGCTAGAAGTGCCTTGTACTTATGATGATCGGCGAGTCAGTGAGTCAGTCAGTGAGTGACAAAATTCAGAAACTTTAACAAGTTGTTATTCTTAAACTACTGGTGAAAATATACCGTGTTTATACAATGCCTGATTAGTTACTGAAAATTTAGGCTTCTTGTTTTATGCACAACAAAATTATAGGGGGGTCGAAAATACCCCGAATTGCTTCGAGAAAAGGATGGTACGGCCGTGACGCTTTTTTTGCTCGACTTGGCGGGGGCACTGCCGTGCCCTCAGATCACATATAAATCTGGAATTCGAGATTCAAAGCAACTGTTGGTAGGTTTATAGAAAACTAGCAACCTTTCCCGGATGCGTACGGGTGTAATATTATGAATGTATTGTAATTTAATTATACATAATAAACCTTTTATTTGAATTACTCTATCTATTAAAAAAACATATCAAAATCCGTGGCATAGTTTCGAGGATTAAGTATAACTAGGGACAGACAGCAAAAGCGGCATCGCTTTATACTACGTATGTAGTTAAGAAGCCTGATTAATAGCCAGATGACGAAACCCTACAGATAGATCAAAGTGGCGACCATTTGACGACTACCACTATCTGACGATGATGATTATGAAACTCTACGATAACTAATCCACGTAAAGTCTCTCAGAGAAAGGGATTGTTATTATGTGATATATTTTTTTTATGCTAGAGGCGACAAACGAGCATTGAGTCAACTGATGGAAATTAATCAACGCTGCCCATGAACATCCGCGAAATCAGAGAGATCGCTTGTTTTGCCGGCCTTTTTAAAAAAGAGTACGCTTCTTCTCTTGAAGGTCCATAAGTCGTAGCCGTCGGGAAATACTCCTGCAGCCAAACCGTTGCACAGAACTGAGGTACGTGGTAGAAAGTTCCGTGAGAAACGCAGAGTATAAGACCGAGCACTCCCCATGACAGATGGGGTATACAATGCTGAGGGAAGCTATATCCCGTCGCAGTGCTAGAGGATAGGTGGCAGACGAGCAGACAGATCACCTGATGGTAAGCGATTGCCGCCGCCCATGTACACCCACGACACCAGTGTTGCTTATATTGGCAACATTGTAAATAAAGTTAAGGAGCAGTCAGTGTCATTTGATTCATATAATTAATGAAATATTCTAGTTTCTGCCACGAGACATAATAAATACTACAAAATTTTATTAAAACTTTAAAAAAAATGTAGATACGGATATTCTTCAGACAAAATTAGCCGAGGAATAGAAAATTGTAGCTCGGCAAAATGGAATCTGAGTGTCAGACGATGTCACTAGTTTGAGCTGATTGCATAAAATTTATTTAGAGAATATACATAATACTAACAATAACGGCCCGATTAGACCGCCTTTTGTACATGTGGATTGATGTACAATGCTCTATTGTCTCACTTATTTTAGTCTCTGAGGCATATTATAGTCGAAGGTTCGAAATTTCGCTCATATCCTCAGTCAACAATCGCATTTGGGCAACTGACAGACGTCACAGAACAGTCGCTGTCGTTTAAAAACTGGAACGTACATATCTGCTACTTCATAAAATTTGCCGACCCAGCTAATCCTTACTAATATTATAAAGGCGAAAGTTTGTTTGGATGGATGTATGGATGGATGTTTGTTCCTCTTTCACGCAAAAACTACTAAACGGATTTTAATGAAACTTTACAGTAATGTAGCTTATAGAACAGAATAACACATAGGCTATAATTTATATTGATACATAAAGACCTTGCTTTTATTCGAATTACACGCAGACGAAGTCGCGGGCAAAAGCTAGTTGGAAATAAATATAAGTTTGTGCAGTGTAGAAAACAGGTTTTTGAGGTAAGATTGGAACCTGGAACCGTAGGTGAAGGAGATAGGGCTTTTTTTTGTAATGCCGACAACTCAATATTACCTGATGAAAATGGAAGCAACAGCTTTTGTTTGTGAATGTGTGTGTGATTGACTTGTGCGGCAAACTGCACGTCGAAAAAGACCGAGAACGGGAGTTTTATCATTGGGGCAGGACGGTCAGAGGGGACCCCATTCTCGTTTCAGATATATCTGATCGCGTAGGACTATTAGTTACGCAAGCAAGAGATTACCAGCGGGCGGAGGGTTGTCGGCGGCGCGCGCGCACCGGGGTGTCAGACGGCGCCGCTATTTCGGGCGGCGTATTTGCGTCGCGACGCGCCTACACCTCACGTGCCACTTGCAGTGCTCAACCTATTGTCTTGGCGGTGCTATTATTGCTGATACTGCGCACTTTACGCTGCGACTATTATGCATTTCCGGCTCGTGTAGCGCTGGACACTTTTGTACTTCTAAGAATGGGAAATGAAATATGTTCTTGGGCAAAAGTTTTGAATACTAGTCCCTTACACCAAGTCAACTATATACAAATTTAACGAAGAGCACAAACGCTGCAGTCGGAAGCCATTAGCCGGGAAACATGAGAATAAACACGACAGTTACTTACATAGATCGCTTAAATCCAATAACCTCAGTGACTTAAATATATACAGAAAAAGGCAATGAGACAATCACGACTTAATGTATAATACTGAGAGCTCTGTTTCATACATTTAGAAAGTGCGCCAAGAGAATACAACTTTTTGATTTTCCATTATCATTTTGCTACACGATTGTATCATGCAAGTAATGAAAGTTGATATTTAGTTTACACGAGCAGCTAGCAGGCCGCTAACACAGTACATTATAAGATACAAAGTGATAATGTTAAGTATGTTAAGTCCGGCGCAAGTGCATGAGAGAATACATAACAAATGAACGGTCATGTTTTATAATAACGCTAATCGCAGCGCGTGATGCGCGGCGCGCGCGCATACATCCCACTAATTAATTTCCATTTATACGACTTTAACACTCTTATTCATTAGGCCCATTCGAATAAACCTTTCAAGACAATGTATTGTAATATATTAAATAAAATATAAATTCAAAAGCGTTTAAGTAAAGCTGCGTGCCGCCAACCAACTACTCGTATAATAAACAGTATTTTTCAAACAGATGCAAGCAACAATATTAAAGTCGCTTAAATTTTTGTTCCCATTAAATTTAACTTCTATCTACCAGATAGAGTCTTTTTATGGGAAGTTACATAAAAGTGACATGACAGAAAAGCATTATTTACTCCATCAGTGGAAAATCACTAAGTAAAAAAAATCATTTTACGATCTCTTAGGCACAATCTTTAATCGCTAGGGAACAAGAAGATGTACAAACAACTTGGGCAGTTTTACAATGTCATATTTCGTCCCCCAATTTAGCCGCGAGCTGATGTGAACAATTGGTTGCCAACAGTCTTTAAACTGGTTCTTATTAGTCCGGAAGGGAATCAGGACCGGTCACAGACAATACGCAAGATGGACAATAGCCGCTGTCGCTAAGGGGAAGCGTCTGCGGCACCGTCGTCCTTCGGAGTCTCCCTAACGAGATCTGATCTATTGATGAATCGACCGAACATGGATCCCGATCTGTCAAAATTGTGACATGAATCAGAACAATCGAGTCGGCGTCACCCTCGTCAATCAGTGACAAGGGCCTGCGGATTTCGTAGCAATATATCGTAAGGAAGATAACAAAACGTTCAATAGCCGGCTAACTATCCGTAAGGGAGGTTAGCGTGGTGAGTATGTGAGCGCGTGTTCTAAAGCGATACGAATAGCGCAATACGTGAATAATTGAAGGAGCGCAATAAAGGGCGTCGTTATCGGCGCGCCATCGAGGCTAGCCAGCGCCTGTCTCACGAGGGTCGCAACAAAGGCCGACTCGTCCTAACGATCTTTTTGGGTCAATCCCAAGGACAAGCTCTTTATTTTACTTATCTTGCCGAGGGTAAAATTAGACATTCGCATATGTTGGTAGCCTAATTTTGTTGTTTGTAAAATGTTTGTTGTGTGTTTTGTTACTTTGAGATATATGCGGTGCAATTTTACAAGCTATAAGATTCGGTTTAGTATTTATTCTCAGCTATTCCAATTCTTAAGCCGACTGACAAAATAGCATAGACAGGGGTTTGTTTCCGATTTGAAATAACAATGCATGCCATCACATGAACATCATACACACGTGCTAGCTCAAAATTACTGAATACCTACTTAATTAAGAGCATCGACCAAATAGATATTTTAGCGTATCTCCTAAAATAATGTCCGAATTTCAGCGACCCCGACACCTGAAAGGCTACAAAACCAGTTAGAAGCCTCAAAATAGGCTAACCAGCGACTGCGATGCAGTAAAACGACGAATGTAAAGACATTGACAGGAAAGCAGTTTAACAGTGGGAGAGCCACGCTACGGCATGAATAGGCTGGCTCGACCGGAAAACCGGCGTGAAGCAGTGCATGCGCTGGGTTTCGTTTTGTGAGTGAGGGTACCGGAGGCCCAGTCCAGGTGAAGGGGGGTTAAAGGTTAAGCAGCGCACTTGTGACACCACTGGTGTTACAGGTGTCCATGGGTGGCGGTAATCGCTTACCATCAGGTGATCCGTCGTCTGGTCTGCCACCTATGTCATAAAAAAAGCTGTGTAAATGACTAAAGCGAACACTAATTATGTTATGCGTACCGCTAGCATCGTACGCCTTCGAAACCAGAACGTCGACTATAGAGAGCTATTGATAGCAAGACTAACCGACTGAGAAGGAGGAGAATAGTGGCTGCGTCTTGTCCTGTATGAGGATACGGATAGATACTTACGAAGCGTTAGCCTCCGGGATGATGTCGTCGGCGACGACGTAGATCATGGCGCCGGCGGCGAAGGCCAGCGCGTAAGGCAGCGCGGGCTCGGCCATGCCCACGGCCACGGCGCCCAGCACGCCGAACACGGGCTCCTACCATCCCCGAAAGCTGCCCGTACCTGTTAACAATTGAAAAACTATATAAAAGATGAAAACGATAACATAAGTAGATACCATGTGGCTGAGTCCCCAAAAAACTACCATAGGGAACATTAAACAGCTGTAAATTCGCTGGGCGAAGTAGCTGCTAGCCTCTTGAACTACTGTGACTTCAACTAAACGCTTAGCTAAGTTACGGAAGAAAGACAGAGCGTCGGGACCCTAAGGGTCCAGAGTTTTCAACACCGAAAGCTACAAAGTGGAAAGTAGGTACCGGTTAAATGCCTGTACTTTGTTGCTTTCAGTTTTGCTGCATCGGCCGCGGCTGCACCAGTTCTTGCAGAAGGTATATCAAATCGGAAGTTTATCGTAACACCTCATTTCATTATTGCTTTAGTGGGCATGTTTAGTTAGTTGTCCATGTATAATTTCGGAAGATTCTGACATATAAGTATCTGTCCATGAATACATAACTAAAAAGAATCAGAAATTGGCCGCACAGATATTAGAGAAATGGATTTATTTCATATTTGAATTCCACTGGTGTCAGTGCGATAAAACTTTTGGAATGTCATTTTGTCATAAGTAACTTGGCTTTGTCAAGCCTACAGGAAGCTAAATCTTAATCAAAACTTAAAAGAGTGATTGTGACTGCAAACTTAAAACTGACCCAATAAAACCAACTACGATTTTGACGGCGACAGGTCGAGATTCGAAGAAAAGAAAGGTACACAGAAGTTCATTGCTTTCAGCGGTGCGTAACTTTAAAAGGGCCTCATGTCCAAAATGCCGATCACGGAGCCATGTATCAGTGTGTTGTTAATTTTCACGTGTGCGGGTGGCGGGGTGGTGGGGTGCGGAGTGCGGTGCGATGCCGAAAGAGGCCGCTAACGAATTGTTTTGGTGAAAGTGCGGGCCGGTGCCGCGACCACATTCCGACGAACTGGTCGAAGAGCCGCCGCTGTGGGAAACGCCGCCAGGGCCACCCCACACGACGGCCGCCGCACTCGCCGCCGCCGATGCCTCACATACCCGGTATCAACTCCAACACCCCCACACCAACCACGCCGTATCTGGTCTGATCCGGAACACCTATCGGCGCACTTATCGAGGAACAAACTCTTTGTTCGTTCTTGTCCTTAACGGCTGAATATCCTCAAGGTAACATTCAGAAGGAGTATCGAGAAAATTTGAAAGTTTCGAGTGTGTTGTGTAAGGATATGATAACGAGCACATAGACAAGTTTAATTTACGTTAGGTAACAATGGTTAGAATGTTAGAATGAGTGTGGTATCTAGGCGGAATGCATGGGGAACGGGTTTGGCGCGCTGGTGAAGGGCGCGGGCGGCGGGGCGGGGCGAGGCGGGAGCGACGTGATGTTATGTTATCGCATGCATTATTCAGCGGGTGGCGAAAGCGGCAATTTGCGACAATATCCACTGATTCGGAGAATCGTCCGACTATTGAGCCGCCGACAAGCCGTAAAACAGGATGCCCGTCACTCAATAACTACGTTGAATTTAAATAAAAGCTCGCGAGTACAAAACGTTTAATGGTTTTGTTGATTTCCTTTTTAGATACCGATGTCTTTGATTATAAGTAAATGTAGTTTTACTATATTTAACAATATTATCATAAAGTTTCTCAAGATCAATTGGTCAAAACTAATAAATCATAATGTTATTACTTATACTTTAGTGTAATATGTACCGGTATTAATAGACAACAACCAATGGCTATGTTAACCAGTTTTATAGGCAGTTTGCCACCATTAATCACGCAAAATCTTGAATAGTTAGGCTATTTTAGAGTTGACCTTTCCTAAATACAATTTAAGCAGTGTGAATACAATACTCCTATTTACGGTTAACTGCCAATGTGCTCAATAGATAATGCAAAGTTGTTATTAATCCGAGTGGCCTTCTGTATTAGTAGGTACGATGTGACTGTGCGCTTTAACGAAGTGGTGGGTTCTCACGCTTTTGCAGCGACTATTAAGCTATGTAAAGTAATATTTTACATAAAGTTGATCGATCAAAGAGCAATTCGATCGGCCGCTGTTTCAAACCTTCCGACGAATCGTCGGAAGGTTTGAGAAGATTAGGTGCGGCGGCGTATTGCGCACAACAAACCGGCCACGATTGCGCAGATCAGCGCCATCAAGGCTGGCAGCGCCTTCCGCGACTGCTTCTTCGGGGCCCGCTGCGGCGGAGCGAGCGGCGGCGGCGGCTGCGGTTACGGCGTCGCTCTCTCGATTTAATTATTTAACTCTGAAGGCCGATCGCCCGAGGCGGGCAGCGGGCGGTGCGTTGCGACTGGTCCGACGGGTGCGGTCCGGAAGAACGCGCAGACAGCGCGCCGCCGTCCGCTCGACGCGCATACCACCAGACTCCACGGCACCGCAACGACACATCGCACTCAGAGCTCACGCAACGCTAAAATTTCGAAATAGACGACTTTCTCGGGCCCAGTTAGCGATGGCCGCATGCACCACATAGCGATTGCGACGAACCGGCCGCTAGACACGCGGTCGACGCCGCGCGCCGGCCGTTGCCCGAGCTTGCTGCTGCCCGACATCTCGCTGTATCCTATACATTCTTTGTAGCTCCCAGAAACCATTTAAATTACAATCACACGACCTAGCTTTGTGTCGATAGCCCAAATTTAATGCACGCAAATCAATGGCGCCGGGCGGCAAAAGATAGAATAAGAAAAAAGGACGAAAAAATTTTAACGAGCTTTGTATCGAATCACTGATACGATTATTGTGGTACGGATATAATACGTTGCCTATCAAACGAATGAGGCACCTATATGGAGCTAATGTGTGATGCTCGCTACGTCACTATGAGTCATGTGCACATGCGGTGAGAAACATTGACTAGACGCATTGTCTACGACAATGGCTTGATCTGATTATGTCATAACGCACAAAAACGCATGTCGACTCTTAAGCTTTGAATTATAGACATCGATGACTTACATATTTAGTAAAATATTTTAACGGAAATAGGTCATAAATACTGGTGTAATGGATTTTTTAAATCTATATGAATATTTCTACTCTCAGCTCGGCAGTGAGGGAAAACAACATGAGGAAACCTGCACGTCTTGGATAGTTTCTCAAAATTGGGGATACATACACTATTTGTGATAGTGAATCTGAACGTGTAACCGCGATCCAGTTGGTCTGGTTCGCTGCCTGTGTAAGGGTTGCGAAGGTTCAGACAGCAATCGCTTCATTGTAATAACCAGACCTCCCGAATCCTGGATGATGGTCCAAGCGTACCCCGGGCAATATTGGTAAGTAACAATATGGGTGTGAATATTATGTAATATTAATAAAAGAGAATAAAAAAGAAGGAATATCACTTCTTACTGGTCGAACTACGCACTGTGGACCAACTACGAGTGTGTTTATATTTTATCAATCCACGATATGTAGCATGTATTCGAGTAGGTAATAGTATAGACCTATTCGTAAATATTCATTCAAACGTAAGCAGTATCAAAAATAAATAAATATTTCACAACATCACATACATTGATCTGACTCCGAGATAGGTAGCTCAAGCACCTGTGTTACGGATATCAGAATCAACAGTGGGATTACAAATATGTATATACATATAATACTTTTCTGTTTGTAAATACATACTTATTGTATTATATTATAATAGCAAACACCCAGACCACTACAAACAAACATATTCATGCACACCAATGTTTGTACTGTGCGGGGAACCCGCAACCGTTGTATCAGAGGCAGCGTTCATTACCACTGTAACTTTATCCCTTCATCTCTCATCTCAGCGTGTAATTCGCAGTTGCTTCCAAAGCTGTCGCTCTGGAGCCCGCGGTACGCTTGGACAATGACAAACCATTCAGGCTTTGGGGAGTCTGGTAATTACAATGAAGCGACTGCCGTCTGACCTTCGCAACAATTTAAAAGGGGAACCAGACCAACTGCACCATGTTACACGTTTCAGAAACTATTCGAAACGTGCAGGTTTCCTCACGATGTTTTCCCTCACCTCACCTTTGTACTGAAATATAGTATGAGAGTTGCGGAATGTTGACCCTCCATGAAGCTGACCCTCATATGCAAAGTTTTTACATATCCAAGATGCAATGTTCTCACGTACTTTCCCGTTTCGGAAAATAAAGACGTGGAAAGTTTATAGTATAGTTCTCGTTGAATTGATTTTACAGAGTATAATACACCCTGTAAAAACAATTCGACGGAATTCGTTCTGAATTTTGTCATTAGTGATAGATTAACCATTACAAATAAAATTTCATCATCTTTAATAAGTAAGCCGTGTCTTTGCAACATTTTTCATATCTCGTCCTGTTCTGACCTATATTATAACACCATTCAATTGTGTGACGCACTGTCTTCTAGGTACAATGTTTTGTTTTTTTTTAATGTAAAAAAAAGTTCAACTTATTTTCACGCATAAGTGAGGTCTTTATAATATTATATAGTTCGAAGTTTTTCATTTGAGCAATCATCTAAATTTCAATCAACTCATTGTAATACTTTTCGGCTGAAGGAAAGCCTCTTTTTCTTGTACAATCTCCGAATAAAGAGTCATATAGAGGCAAAGGCAGCAACATCCATATCAATAATCGATCGTTGTACTCAAATTTGTTTGTGTATTGTAGAAAATCGGCTCTGTATTCCTGTCTATTTGACGCAATTTGACTATTTGTTTCGATCTCTATTGACCTCCTCATTTAGATCTCTATTGAAGCCAGCCAGACCTCTATTTAGTAAAATAATCTAGCAAGCGCACTCAAAAAGCTCAGAAGTCTTGTGCGCAATTAAAAGGATTTCAAAAAAAATACAAATATATCGTGCGTTTGTTACAGGTTGTGGAATGTGTATCGCGTTTGCCGGAGGCTCGCGAATGTTTCCCGTTGGGGCGGGGGCTGCGAGCGGGGCTTCTTGCCCGGGCGCATTCCACGCTTCGCGCATTCCGCGCTAGAGACCCACTACACCAAGCTCTCTATTACCAACTCATTGTAATACAAACATTGCTTGTGACTGCCTTGCTTCGATTAGCTTGTTAAATTGTCATTGAAAATTGTTACGGTTTCTTTTTTTTTTCAAGGAAAGGAATTTTACTGCTAAATTGTTTTCAGATAAATAATCATAATGCCGCGATGGCCGTCCAAATTTTTGAACGATTTTACCAATTAAATGGCAGGAAATGTATGCCTCGGACTAGAGCTTCTGCACCTAAAAACTAACTAAGTTACTTCCATCTTCCACATGTTGACGATCAATAGCTCTACTCTAAGTTATTCTTTAACCACTATTCTTCTGTGAATAGCCGTAGTGACTTTATCTTACCATTTAATATCATGGTTCTAACATTTTTACAAGACCACGCAATGGGGTTTATAACACAATGCCTGCGTTTAGGCTCTTTTTAGTTTCGGGACTTAATTTTGGTTTTATATCGTAAATCAAACTAGTAACAAGTCGTGCCGTAAAAAGATAGATTTAAGTATGCATAATTGCACAGCAAAACTCAGTAGCTTTAAAATCTCAGATCTAAGGAGCAATATTTCAGTTGAGTTTAAGTGCGTTCCCACACAGTGCGCAATAAATTCGCACTGCGCGTTGGGGGTACTGCGCAGCGCAGCGTTTGTCGGCGGTGCCGCGGTGGCGCGGGCGCAGGGTGGCGGGGTCGTCGCTCGCGCGCATTCCCGGCCTCCGCCGGGCAGGATTCCCACTCGAGCGCATTCTTGCCGCCGCAAACACATAAAGAGTTAGGAAGCGACCGTTATGTACGAAAATGAGGAGGCGCCATACTTAATAATCCTTGTAAGGGAAAACGTTTTCGCGGTTGGGTCAGAGGGGCATCATGTAAAATAACAACTCACCCCTTATTATGCTTCCAAACCCTTCCACAAAACAGCTGCTCGCAAATTCCTAAAGGAAACAGCTGTCAGAAATTCTGCAACTAAAATAATATCTAAGGTTTTATGAGACAAAAAAAGTGTATACCAACATCAATAATAACGGTACCTTTAAAACAATTTTACGGTTCTTCACCATTTCATAGTTTTCATTTTGTACGAGAATAAACTAGTCCGTTTTTATCAGGTTGGCAAGGTTCACATAGGTTTTTAACCTATGACTACCCATTTTTATTACAATTGTTTTTCAGGTTCATTTCTTAAGTATACATACTGGTAATAAAAACTTCGTCATCTTCATGATATTTAGTCAAGTTTGTCTAAATGAAATAATAACAGGCCAAACTCCCCAATAATTGAAGTCATTAGTCTTCATTAAACTCACAGATTAGCAACCTATAGTT
This sequence comes from Marasmia exigua, assembly GCA_019059595.1. NCBI lineage: Eukaryota > Metazoa > Arthropoda > Insecta > Lepidoptera > Crambidae > Marasmia > Marasmia exigua. The sequence continues at coordinate 5,501,135 of CM032478.1, forward strand.
AACGCGCCTAGTTATTACAAACAAAAAATACAGACAAGAGATATAAATACGAACTTCTAAATTAAGTCCACTTAGAGCATTTTACACTGTTGTAATAATCAGAAATTAATAGGGAAAAAAATATTGAAAATTCTTCTAACTTTACTTAAAAGGTTTTTTTAGCTTTGAACTCGCATATTTATTTAACAAATCCGACTTTTATTGGTGTAATGGAAGATTCGACTTGACACCTTGTAAAGACGCGCCAAAGTTGACATTTATTCCTAACTATAAACGTCACATTTGGCATAAAACGCGCGATTAATAGACTCGACTCATAAAGCGGCGGATGGCGGTCGCTTCCGATCATTTCGTCTCATCACTCCATTTCAGAGCTATTTCGGTTTTATGTCTGCAATCAATGACAAAGGTTTATGAAAGAGTCTCTTATTAAAAAAATGTTTGCATATTTGAAATCTGTATTCATATTATAAAGATTAAAAGGTTTTTTATATTACGTCGGTGGCAAACAAGCGCGCTGGTAAGCGAAATAATAAATGATCTAAAAATTACAGATTTTTAAAATTTTGTCATCATTATGCAATGTTAAGAACATGGCTATTTTATCCTTGAGTAACATGAGCTACATTTCTGAACGGAAAACCTCTTATTTTTACAGGAAAATATCATTTGACAAATGAAGACTCAAGGGAAAAGACTTGTCACTTTTTTCTAAAAATAATCTGTGTATTTAATTCTGTGTATTCAGTATTTTGGAAGGAATTCCCGGTAGTTCGGGCACTATACGACAGTCAACCGAACAGAGTAAAATACGAATTTGTCAAGTTCTTGATGTTTAAAAAATAGCATACAGGAGAAAAGTGACGTGGTATATGTCAGAGTTTAAAAACGAAGATAAATATAAAGCTACTTTGCTTTACAAGTTCGCCTTTTTCAAAGGATTTTTAAATAAAATGGCTTTTATGAAGAGAAAAAAAAAGAAAAAGGCTAAACAAAGGAAATTAGGACGGTCCCTTCTTGAGAACATAGGTAGTGGTTCTAAGTCAGGAGATAATGTTATTGATGCGAAATGTTACAAATTCTGCGTAACTTACACACGGCGTCACGTCCAGTTACCCCTTTTGACCTTTGGACCGTCCTTATGTCTGGGGCACAAGTGCTATTTTTCCACTGCAGGGGGGTAACTTGATCTGACACTGACTGTACTTATGCACTTGGCGTAGCTGAAATAGTTGAGAGTGCTCGTTCTTATAAGGCACATCCACAAAGGGTAAGTACATTAGTGGTTCTGCGGCGCGAGCTCACCACAGCGGCCGGCGCCAGGCGGTTCCGAGAACACACTGGAATGCGGCTATTTACAACTTTTACCTATTTGGAAACTTTTAAAATGCGTGCACGTACTGCACTGCGCTAGGCAGATGTAACCTTTTGCTCTGACATTCCTTTGCCTCTATGTAGTCGGCCAATAAATCCTTCACAGCATTTTAAGTTTAACGAACTAACGCCATTTTTGCAATGTTCTCACAATGTTTCGCATTTTAGCAAAGTGGGTGACAGGATATGGGAAAATCTAAGGCGATACAATGATTTTTGAATGTTGAATTTGTTTACTCTAAGAACACACCGTTATGTAGCTGCCGCACAGGTATTTGATAAATGTTCATTGAATCTCTTTTGGAAGTTGAATATAACTAAAAAAAATAAGGGATACTTAAAGAGAAATTTAGTCTTATAATATTATAACTATACAAATATACTAACTACTACTACTACTAATAATCACTTCTATTCAGAAATTTAAAACTTCCAAATTTGTATCAATAGATGGCGTTGGGCGTCAATTGCATCGCGCAAGTATTTTGTCTTTTCGGTTTACCTAACCCGTGTGATTGTTTGTAAATAATCCTATGTAATTAAATTAGAATACATTAAATTATATGATTTTTATGTGATTTTATTATTATATAATATATAAGTAGGTAAAGTAGGAAATCAAGAGAAATCTTAATCTACCACTAAGTAAATCTTACAGCGAATATTTCAAAATCTATGTGTGGAATTATAACTGAAACTGTAAAATTTCTTTCAATGCTATGTAGCTTTGATGTGGGTTTTTTTTTCAGTGTATTTTTTTATTGTGACGCAGTATATTGGCTCTCCTCAGCCTGATGGTAAGCAAGAGAAGAGCCCACGTGGCAATTACAACGGAAGCATGAGGAAGGTTTATTAAGTATATCTAAAAGTCATTGATCAATCAATGAAACATTAGTTATGGACAATTTTTTTTTGATGTGATAATGAAGTCAAGGAGTTATTTTATTTTGTTATTTTGACCAGAGCTAAAGGTCTCAGAAACAGCACAATACTAGTTAATTTTAGTACGAAAAGCAGCAGTTAACCGTTGGTTGCGGCGGCCGCAGTCGCTAAATGAATTAGCCTGAACAGGAATGGGGTCGGCCAGTCTGGCTGCGTTGGCATCCGGCCTAACGACGCCGAGCTGCGCGGCGCATTCTCTAGCAAGCTTGCTATGCTACCCGCGCGCCCGCGCCGCGCCAGCTACGCTCCACCCGACCAATACCGAGCCGTTTTGTCTTTCTTTGTGTTGTGTTTGTGTTTACAGGGTCCATTATTTTCATGGATTCTCTAGTCATTTCAGAAATCAGTACACTTGAGAAGTATTGAAATATTATGAGCACCTGGCCAGACCAAAGCCTTCGGCGAATGCGACTTCTTGATTTGTTGTGAATAACTTCAAGTTATGGTTATGTACTATATAATTATGTTCATTACTTATAGATAAATTTTAGTACGTGGTTAATGTAATTATCAAACCAAAAGTTGTTACTATCTTATAAGTTATATGTCTGAAACTTACCAGAAAGCTCTCCATACTGAGAACCCTGCGGCCTGCAGCGGCAAACTAACCGCCAGACCTTCGGGGAAGTTTTGGATGCCAATACCCAGCGCCAAATTTCTGTTAACAAAAAGAGAGACACTGGTGAAATTCAAAAATACACACATATGCATGTCCACAGTCCTAAATATTTAGACTGTGGCTTTTTTAGAATAGAAGCCAGTAAATTAAATTTTATTTATTTAAATTATTTTATATGATAAAACAAACAAACGAAAGTAACCTCTGCATTAACAAAGCTGTAACAACATATTCAAGATGTTAACAAAGGTAATTTGAACTGTTTTTCATCACAGTTTACATAGTCAACGCTCTTAATCCAACGTTGTCATCTTTAGCCCATATTAGGTGTCAATCGACAAAGCTGGAGTGTTTGGCTCGAGTACTGTGCGCTGCGACACGTGTTTACATTGGCCGCTTGGGCGGGCGCCGCCCACGCCCGCTTTGTCCGACGCGACGACGCCTTAGCAGGTGGACCACTCGACAAAAACTTGCAGTCATCACGAATCGCACGGTGACTCAGCACAACTTGATTGTTATGTGGGACTATACTAGAGCCTGGGTTACCCTTAATCGGACCTAACATTTAACGATAGTGCGAAATGAAACTGCAACTGAATTCTTCCAAAACTAAATGTAACTAGAACGCTAAAAAGAAGAGTACACAGACGGAAATCATGGTGTTGTTAGTCATCTCGTCAAGGTACTTTCTTGCAGCGGACTTGACAATATTACAACTATGCACTTTGTTATTCAAGTGAGGATCGCATATTTTCAACCTAAAAAAGGATTTTCGCGGGAAACTTTTATCGTAACAAACTGTAAGTATGTGTACTATATAGAAACACACCTTAGATCTTTGCTCTCTAATGTTGATACGTTTCATAGTACATTATAGTATAACAAAATCGATTTGTAACTTATCTGTATCAAACTTGCGTCTGGAGGGTTCTTAAAGATTCAAAGAGGTTAGAATTTGATGGGTTGTGTATAACATTCAAATATAAAACAAGAGCAGGACTTATCGTTGCCCTTATTTAATTTTTCAAAACCACCCCTCCTCGACTACCAAGAACCAAGCATGTTATTGCATCAAGCGTTAGTATTAATTAATTGCTAAAGACGTTTCTATCATTGACGCATGAAAAGGTGCGCTTATCAGGTGACAGTAATATTAAATAGTTCACCCAATTAAGTATGTACGCATGTTATCATTATCCCTCTGAGAACTGCGCTAGGCGGTTCACAAAGCGCGAGGGAGATGCGCGGCGCGGGCGCATTCCGCGGCCCTCCCCCGCCCCGCAGCACCCTCCGCTCTAGGAATGCGCCTAACTGTTCAGCCTCCGTCACCGTTAAACTCGCCTGTTACAGTAAAGGTTACCGCACGTGTTACGTAATACATTCCTCTATTTGCATGTAATTTAGGTACTATTTTGTTGATCTATTACAAAAAAGAAAAACCAATAGTGTGTACTTTGGTAGGTAGTGCTTCAGGATGTCTCTAGTTATTTGGTAAAAATAGACTAATTTCAATAATGACGTAGAATACCATAATACAATATACAATTTGGAGGGTTTCAAAGCGCGAGTGAATAGGTATCTTCTAGGTAATCGTGCTACATCTTAGACCATATTATCACTTACCATCAGGTGAAATATGGTCAAACGCTTACCTATCTACAGTAAAAAAAAGAAAAAAACAATCGCTTCTTTTTCGATACAACAAAGATTCATATGTCTTCATTTTTCATTATCTGTCTTTGCGATCCAATTCAATGCCTAACCATAGAGAACCAGTCGAAATTTTAATATTTTCATAAGGTAAAAGTAATCTTCTTTCTTACTGTCGCACTGGATGACACTACTGGACGACATATATGGGCTATCAAAATAAGAGAAAAACGTTTCAATAATATATATTTTAAATTTGATATAAAAATACATTTAGGCATACAACACGTATTGAAGTATGACATCAGTTTTTTTTACTGGGACAGAAGAACAATCGACAGATAGAATTATCTCCAGGGAAAAACCTAAAGAGAGAAGATTGCATATTGGGACCCGCCGTTAGTTACTTAACTATCAGGTAACGGTTATGAACTGATATTTTAGATGGAGTACTGATATTGTAGATACGTAGGCACGAGTACGTTTTAAGAGTCCTGTGGTGGTCAGTTCAAATTCAATTCAGCCGTTCCTCGGATATGTATCTCGGTATCTCGCGGAACAGCGACCCTTCCGTGCGAGTAGAAACAGCAAGATGGCTGTTTGAAATTAGTAAGAAAATTGTGTGCATTTGCGAATACCAAAAAATGTAATTGCTTTATTTTGAAGTGGGTAAATATTGTAAGAAAATGTTTTAACCGACACATAGATATAAATACGTCCTTAATCCGGATAAGAGCAATGTAACGATATTATTATCTATGACCACTAGAGCAATGATATTATAATGAGACTGAAGGCACTACTGCTGCAAAATAATTATTTTTGGCTCGCAACATAAAGGAAACAATGTCAATTCTTAAATCTAAGGGTTCGTTTAGCTGTTCAAGTTAGATTTATCGACGATTCTCACAACGTCTTTAGAACAAGTCTATAAATGTTGGTATCCAGGTCTTGACCAAAGGTGGAAAACGAAAAAGCTAAAATTCATCTTATTTATTTATTTTATTTTCTTTGTTGTAAGGAAACATATAGTAGTTAAAATAACACTATTTAACACACAAAAACATAATCTTAAACCAATTAAGTTTCCATTAATAACTAATATTATAAAAACCGCAACATGATGTTCGTAATATAAACAAAATCTTCTCTATATTTTCATAAAATACCACCAACGTTCATTAAAAGCCAAAAAGCAGTGAATTGTTAAAGGTAACTTATAACTCTCAGGTGAGCAATGGAAACTCAATGGATAAGAACGCGCCTTCGAATCGCCCTTCGAAAGCGCCCGCGTGCAGGATTTTTCAAATCTAAGTGGAACATCATCGTGAGGAAACCTGCACGTTTCGGATAGTAGACCTGGCAAAAGCGAATCGTCGGCTTTGGACCAACCGAGATAACACGCTAAGACGAAGAAGGTATAAACAAAATTCGATTTTTTCCAAACAGGTAAACCTCATTGTCTTTTTTCGCCTCAATCCCTTTCTTCGACAATGGCAAACGCGTCCAGGAGAGTCCGGATTTAAAATATGTCACTATTTCTATGGATAGTGGAATTTCAGAAAATTGATATTTACGATACCACTAAAATATCTTGTTTGAGGACTTGTGTCATAATATCTGTGTTTAGGCACCTTACGTTAAGATAAAGGTCACGTGAAGTAGAAAAAGCCTTCGCTGCAAGCAATCTTATAGCGCTGTGAGCCCGACGTCCGATAATTGTTCGTGCTAGCTGTATCCGAACAACAGTAGGGCCAATTCCTGTTAAAATGGTTAAGTTAATATACATGCGCGGTGGCGGTCGCTTTGAGCCGGTGAAAGCTGTCCGCCGCGCTCGTTGATCAATTGAGTTAACCCTCGCACCATAAATAACCAATCTCGAATGTGAGCATTTTTTATTGACACACTGACTTTTCCATTTTTCTTAGACGCTTCTTAGTTTGCGTGAGTTGCGTTCAATTGGTAATGATGACTGTGTTAGCTCATGTATGCCAGAAATTTTGTAGATTACGGAACCGGGCGGTTTGATACTTTCGGTATCGGTAGCGGTGAATTACAATACCGGGCGGTATTGTAATTCACCGCTGTACTTTTTTTAAAAATCTCATAATCGCCCCAATTAATACAAATCTATTGGCAGTGTCGAAGCGTCACCTTAAGCTATCATTGGATAAGTTTAAGTCTCATATTAAAACCTGCCTAATGATGAAAGGTTACTATAGTGTACAAGACAATTTAAATGATAAGGATTCTTAGTCATGTTGATTGATTAATATTTTGAGTTGTTATTCATAGTAGTCTATTAACTTTCATAATTGTATTTTTTTTCTCTTCTCAATTGAAACTCTGTAACATCATCAATATTTGAAAAGAGTAACTTCTAAGTTTCTTGCTGGTGTCTTCTCAGTAGAAATAGACATTCCGAACCAGCGGTAGATATTATGTACCTATTTTGACATTCATAAGTGTTCTATGTGGACCTAAATTGAATAAAGACTTTTTTTATCTTTTAGCTGTATCTGTATAAAATGTGTGCGCGACCTGACAAATATCAGGCGTGAGTGACTCACTTGGCGATCCAGCTGAGTTGTTTATCTACGGGCCGCACTCTGCCGCGGAGCAAATTGAGTCGGTTGCCTCGCGGTTCGCGCGCTCAGTTGCGTACGTGGCGCTCGAAGAATTTGCAATTGTAATTCTATATTATATTGATTTATGTGTTACAAAGAATGAATACACTTATATTCGACAAAAAACATTTAGTATGAAAATTTATTGCAGCAGTACCTAATGTACAATGAAGGCGGTCTTATCACTGTGTAAATGTATCCCTATCTGCACAAATTTGCGACCATCAACCACTTATCCAAATCTAAACCGCGTAAAGGCGCGCGCAGTTAGTCACATTAGACCGGTGACTCGTGAGTGAAAAGGTCGAGTTTCGAGTGAACGCACCTCGCGATCGCGGTAAGCAAGCGTGCAGGTGCATGTGTTTCTAGACCTTATTGCCGGGAGGCGAAGATAGATATTTTATTGAGGCAGTGTCGGTAGTGAGTCTTCTGTCCCTCTATTCTAGTCTATTCTGTGCCAATATTAAGTCTACGTTTAAAAACACAATTTTCCCGTCCCGCAGCAAAACACGGAACTAAAATTGTAGGTTACTCGAGCCTATGAACATAAAGCTTAAATCTGAATATCGATGGCGACAAAAGCGCGATTTTCACGGGATTTCTTTGGTGGCGCTACATTGTTCATATACAATTTCGTGAAGCTACCAGCATTCCTAGATTGCAAAAACTTTACTGCAAAGTGAAGAGGTGATTATTAAATTTAGTGTTTGTTCACGCTTCTCGGTAACTGAACTGAACTGACCGGATTTGAATGAACCTTTTTTCATTATTATAGTTCTAAGGTCTGAGCAACATATAGGGTATAATTTCGGAACTGTGGCCATCCACTAGTAAGTACCAAGTAAATATACGATCAGAAAATTCCACGATCACTTTTACTCAATTAATTGATGTATGGCATACCGAAAACTTCTCGAGCTGACATCGGCCACGCCGAAAGCCTTTCTCCAAGCTTAATGATACAGATAATTGCTTAACTTAAATTTGGAAATGAAGCCTTCCAAATCAAATAAATTTCTGTCATCATCATCATCATCAGCCCATTTGAGTCCCCACTGCTGGGGCACGGGCCTCCCTCAATCACATGAGGGGTAATTGCCATACTCACCACACTTGGCAGACGGGTTTTCGAGGGTTTTGATATAAATGCATAGTTTTCCTTCTCTGGGTACTGATGATCATGCCAGCAGCTTTACCTTAGTCGCCTTTTACGACACCTCAGTAAGAGTGAGGGTGGCCTATTCTACTCTGCCGGGGACCACACGGCGTACTCAGAACAAATATGTATATTTTTTATGGTATAGGGGCAGATGATTATTATAATATTTACAGAAGCTATTTGAAAATTAGGCTTGTTTCAGTCATTTTTTTATTTCTGATTGTAATCAAAGGACCTCTCAATAGAAACATTGATGAAAGAAACACTATCTTAGCTTGCTTTCATAAAATAGACCTTTCCAAAACGCTCCATACAAACGTCTCCCTCCAGGGCAATGACGTCAGCGACCGCTAGTTAATACGCATCGCAGTAACAGCTAGTAATATCAAATAATGCATGGCTGAAAACGTTTTCAAAATAAAAGTTGCTGTTATTGCGTTGCCCGTCTAACTTTGAAGGCTCATAACAAAAAAAATAGATATTATCAAGCTGAAATTTTGTATGTACCTACTTAGTTCTTTTTGTATCGTCATTTCTCCATTTTATTAGAAAAATCTCCGACCTTGTCAACACGTCTATTACCTCACAGTTTCCTTGATAAGGAAAGTGTTAACCTCTTGCTATAAATGCACGAAATAACGCTTAAAACTGAATAGTTATATAAAAATTGCTTTTGTTTTCAACCAATGTATTTTCGATCAAGTATAAAATCGCGACAGTTGAAGTTTCATAAGGCGACGAGACTTGTATTAGTTTAATAAATCAATTTAATTTGATACTCTGCTCTCGTTTGTAGGATATGAAAGGTGCAGCCTCATAGTAAATCATATCTCAATGAGACATCTGGAACAGTGAAACATGGACGCTGAAGAGCTATGTGTATAAACTAGTATGTAGATACGACTCTATCAGTGTACACAAACTTCACACTAAACACATAGAAAACCGACATGAAGTTGAGCCTGCGCTGTGTTTTGCCCAGTGAGTGAGGGTGCCGGAAGGCCCAATCTAGGGAAAAGGGGAGTGAAAAAGTTTACAACGCACTTCATTTTCTCGGGTATTGGGGAATAAAAATAATCATTTTTCTCCAAAGAAAATATGGTCATATCGCAATAAAATAATCACCTCCCCATACTTAAGTGATCAGCTATTTGATGCAATTTATATGGAAAGGCATTTTTTTTAAGATTAGACCCTATGTTCCTTGTGGATACGTTTCTCAGGTATTGGCTAGGTGGAGGCTAGGCTAGGTAGATTGAATTGAGATACCAGCCACGGCATAATTCCACCACGGAGAAGGGGTTTCCACACTTATGTCGTAGAAATACCGCCACGTCGTACCTAACTGTTCGAATGTACATTCATGTGGCATGTGGCTAAAGAATGGACCTCTTTGCCGGCAGAATCCACCCGTGGCCACATCGTCATTTACTATCTGGTGAAATTGTGGACAAAAGTCTGGATATATGAATAAAAAAAAAGATACACATCTTCGCGTCTGTACCTAGTTCCAACACTGCGGGTACAGATTAATGTTGTAATCTGTACCTGTAGTATTGGAACTAGAAAAGAAATATTATTCCTTCATACGTTTGGGAAGGGACGTCAATCGGTCAGTTTCGGTTTTTGGTTCGGCGGCACTAAATTACCTCAGAAGATATTAGGGTGTTTCAATACTATGACACCAGGTGAAAACCACCAAAATGTAAAAAAGGTACCAGTATGTACCTATAAAAGGTACAGAATCACTAAATCGCTTTGTGATTGAAGCCCGTTCTGTTTTGGGCGGTTGGACCACGTTGGGCGGCGTAAGCGTTAGTAGGCGCAAACATACCGGTACTATTTAAGTAAGTAAGTCAAAACTTTGATACAAAGAAAAATACAGATCTTACAAATAGCATAGTTCGCACAATTACCTGTTTAGGCATACAATAGTCATACATAATTTCTGAAATTGATTTTAATAAAATTCATTGGACATAAATTTCAATACTAATTAATTATGAGGAAATGGATTGTATTTGAATTGACATAATTTAATGTCAATGTTCAACTATGTGGTCAAAGATAATGTCGATTTATTTTAATGTCAAATGGTAAAAACAATAATCATATGTATTATGTAATAGAAATAATTAATAGGTATTGCAATATGTCATTTAAAAAAAGTATATATTAATTTTTATTTGCCCGTAACACTCCTTCAAATCATTTTTTTAATTAAACAGCCATTTTTTTAATTCTACTTACATCTATTTAGTTGACGTGTTCGTATGGCATTTGGCAAGTGATTGTATATCCTCATACCCATGAAGTGCTTATCAAAATTCGTTTCTGTTCAATCTTCGGCTGTTGGTTATATCCGTACCACAGGTGCTTGAGCTACCTATCTCGGAGTCAAATCAATGTGTGTGATGTTATGAAATATTTATTTATTATTATTCTTAACCTACTTTATTCGTACAATTCTTTAATTGGCAAAGCTCGCAAAAATACATTTTATATTATTTGGCGCTGTTTAATTTCCAACTTATTATTTCTTCAATTTACCTGACACAGATTTAAGACCATATATTTGATTTCTTTATAGCAACTGAATAACTCAATAATTCAATTAATCATGACCAAGGAATCCTTATCATTTAAATAGTTTTGTACACTATAGTAACCTTCTTCATTAGGCAGGTTTTGATATGAGACTTTAAACTTATCCAGTGATAGGTTAATGACATTTTGTGGTATCTTATTAAATATCTTAATACTTAAGCCAACAAATGAATTACCGATTTTATGTAGTCTGAGTAACAAATAAAGACATTTATAAAAAAAATCCATTAAATTAATAATGAAAGTTACAAAATTATAATGAAATCGCTTTCCCGCACTTCGTAGGAGGTAACTTTGAACTTTTAATATTTGCATAAATAAAATAAATAATTTGTTAAAGCTTGCATAAGGTGCGAGCTTTAAATGAAAAACTAATTGCTTTGCTAGGAATTAATGCCCATATAATATACGGCCAGCTTCTAATACACCATTATGTGTTCAAACTTCATATTCATAACTAAGTTTTTAAAATACATAATGTTAAATACATTATGTTTTAAAAAACTTAGGTAGGTATGTATAAGCTACGATACTATTTTCCGCGACTAACTGGTTACACTTGATTGTAAATTCTAATCGGCTTTGTACCGTCACTAACGCTCGGAGATTTAAATCCATTCAGTGAGGTATGTAAAATAAAAGATATAACTTATGCAGTGCTCGCGGAGAAAAATCATCTTACGCTTCATCGCTTTAACTGTTTACTGTGTCACGGAAACGGTTGCGCGCGGCCTATTATGTTAACTAATATCTATAGAAATTTTTATAAGTGAACGGAGTAACTCTGACTCCGGATACATCCGAATTCCAATTACATCACAGACGAGTCCATTTCACTTTCCGACCTACCCGGAAGTGAATTCCTAAGCACGATCATACGGCGCGGCCGAATTTTCAGCGAAGCACACGAAACGCAACCTTACGCCCAGTATCGATAGAGGTACTGCTTCGACGGCCACAGAAAGTCTCCGAGACACGCACGAAACGCCGAAGCGGATGTGAACGTTCGAGAGCGTCGATCGAAAAGTGACTTAGTTTTCGAGCGTTAGAGTGTAGATTCTTGTGGCCATTTGAGCGACAGTCGCGAAAGTAGTGGCAACTTTCACGGCACGATGGGGGCGCAAGAGGCGGCTGCGCGGGGCCCTGCCGACGGCCCATTGACGACACCGTGACCTACATACCGCAGCTCCATTCATGCCGCGGCCTCGCGCAGCCGGCGCACGCACAGGACTCTAAGCCCGCACACTTGCCGATACTGCGACACCGGAATTTCCATCGGCCACTTGCATAACCTCGCGGCTTGCGTTGTCGCAATCGAAGCCACGCGCAGAACGAGGTCGCACCCGCTACCATCACCACACTTGTTCAATTAGAGCCTTCCAATAATATGCGCAATCAACTAAATATATAATCTCTATTCCATCTCTAGGACGCGACGCGACGCCTCTGCCTGTGCGCGAGCGCGGCGCGAGCAGCGCTAACCGGCCGCTCGAGACAATCCGCGGTCTTGCCGCGGTTCAATGCCTATTTTTAATTGATAAGCACCGGATACAGTATTAACATGCACTGACTCGCCTCGACTATAATGTATGAGTAATGTTAATATGTCTAATTCACGTGAGACTGAACATTTGGGAAGTGGAGTTTTGTCGTCTAACAAAGGCCGAGAACACAGACTCGCATGTCCGCGATCGCGGGATTAATCGTGAGAAACACATGTTTACTCACACGTCCTAATTGTAATACATAGACACTTCATATAATGTTCACACCATTTGACAAGCTTGCTTACACACGCTGCCGATGACTCTTAATAGAATTTGAGAAAAAACAAAACAAGAAAACAAAGACTGCCTTTTAGTAGCCAAGAATTAAGACACTAACAAACGATAGTTATCATAATACCGATCATTTCTCAACATGCAATTACGTTCCAAATTAGCTAGAATTTATACAGTGAGCATTGTTGTTTCCGTCTTTATTCGTCTCGTAATTGATTGGAATCTTTAGAAATGGGTTTGAAACGATTTTCCAGAAGTATATTGACTCTACATTGCTTGATGATCGTAGCGCGCCATGAATTCATGTTTCTTAAGCCAGCAAGTACTTATACATTAATATGCAAATGTAGCCTATATGCATAGATCGATTTCAGTTGTCGTCAGACAAAGAAACAGAGGCAAAGGCGTGGTTTTGCGATGTAGCACCCAACTGTGGCGAACAATATGGGCTGAAAAGGTTTCAGTGGTATCAAAAGGAGGTCCGAGAGCGGCGCGTCGAGTTGGCGAGGCGAATGTCGACGTGTCTTAGTACTCGCGATATGCGGTGGTAGATGTTGTGGCAGTGCGAGGTGAGGTGGTTGCGCTAGGTAAGGCGCGGGGGGTGGGGCGCGGGCGGGCGCCGGCGAGGGCTGGCTGCCAGACAGCGGGGCTCCGCATGGGAGGCTAACAGCAGCCTCTTGCACTACCCAGTGCTCGCCGCCGCGACAGCTTCACGCGAACGCTGCTCCACTTAGATTAAAATTGCATATTAAGTAACGATTACTTTGCAATCGTCTCGCGCTTGTTTGGAAACGGTCGTTTACACGAAATGTTTAATAGTTCTCATTTGACAAACGATGTTGTGTGCGCGTTTCGAAATACTCTACAATTCTACATTATTAGAAAAAAAAACTTTAGAAGTTCAAAACCAATTGTTATTGCAAAATACTTAAAAATTGTTTTGATATTAGACATTACGCAACGTTACGGATGAGCTAAAAGGTTGTAATTGCGGCATTATTTTAATAAAGCAAGGATAATTTGTTGACCAATTATTTTTAGAATCATCATCATCATCATTTTTAGAAAGACACATAAGTACTTACATTGAAAGCAAATAATTTTGTTTTGTTGGGCGACTCGACTCTACATTGCATTTACTGTGACATTTCGATTTTCTTCTACTTTTAATCGTACTTTGACACTTAAGACATTTTAAAACCGACTTTCGTTAATTAAAAAAAAACATAGATATACTTACTACGTATCTTTACGTTAATTCTGTTATTTTTGTAAAGTTGGTGTTAACTTTTCTTAGTCTACAAATTAAAATTAAACTATTGTTGAATTACGATACTTTGAATCTTTGTTCTAAAGTTGTAGGGAGCAATAAATAATTTTAAAACAATTTAAAAATATTTTGTATGATGAACCAATCGGTAGTTACACCCAAAACGAAATAGAGCATATTGCCAGGCGGCGACACTGTATCGGCGGCCGACGACCGTTACTTGTGAAAATTATGTTTGAGAGTCGGGCAATGACGGCGCGATCGCAGTATAAATAAATAATTAGTACTAGCGCTTAAATACTTGTCGAATCGTACTCTGCTGCTCCGTCGAGGGATTAATTTTTTGTCAAAAAGGATGCTGCTAGCCAAAAATGTTATCTTTATAAATAATCATGACTGTAAGAAACAGTCATGAAACAAATGTACATATATTCAAAGTCAAATTAGGATAATATCTTATATTACTCTATTGATTTTTAACTTATCCAAAAATGATAAGATTTTTTTTATAAGAATTGTATTTAACGCTAAGAAGATATTAATCAACAAGCAATCAAAATTGACATCTACGTTTCATTTATTCGACAAAAACTTGAAGCCACGTGATTGATTTTAGTTCAAAACATATAATAGTCATGTGCACTAATCAATTATTCTCGCAATAATGCAAAGTAATCAGCTCTACATTAAGATCCTGAAACACCCAACGTCAACGTCCTTGGCTCTCGCCATTTCTCTCATCTCTCGATGATGAAGGTGAGAGATATAGAAAACGAAGAAACATTAAGTAAATAATGCACTTAAAAAATTCTCGACATAGAATTCTCCTCTTGGCGTCGTATGTCCTCAGTGCTGTGCGTCGTGGTCTCGATAATTGATTTTGTCCCGGACTATCTTCCGCCAGCTCACTCAATCTCCGGTCGCGTGGATCGCATCACACACTGTGGTATTTAAGGTTGAGCCGATTTGATCTGACCAGCGCATGGGCATCTGTCTTCTTCCGTTCACCTTTCCCGTCAGAAGTAGCTTCTCCAGGTTGTCATCTCTCTTTTTGGCGATATGACCAAAGAACTCAAAGCTCCTCCGTAAGCATGTGGTGCTGAGTCTCAAAGGATAAAACATAGGAAGAAACATTTCCTACATTTGATTGATAGTCGTTTAAAATTAAGTAATATTAATTTGAACATCTTTAGGTATAAGTACGTACGCCTTCCGAAAGGGGGGTCGATGGTGTATGAATCCGAGCACGACCTCCTTTAAGTTTTTCAAATCTATGTGCATATTTAACTATTAGCTCCGGGGTGTGAGAATCAATAGCTATAGAAGCAACCGGAAATTACACATTACAGTGAGATGAAGAGATAACCTTAAATTAAACATTTTGACCTACCACTACGTCTTTCATTGAGTTATTTGCAACGAGCTTCATAACACGAGACCTATGCTGTGAGCTTTAGTGATACTCTAAAATCAAGTGTGGGTAATCATTCTATGGTAACTCTGACTTTTCATATGTAACTACTATAAATCGCAGAACGTTAAAAAGATAGCTCTTGATATTGATCTTGATATGCTTTCAATAGCCATCATCTCATCGAAACGAGCTGATAACCTTCAAACATCTCTGCCTGAAACACTCCTGACCACGTCACTTCTAAAAATCATAAATGAAAATCAGTTGATCCATTCAGAGCTACTTATGCTATAGATAGATGTCCACGCACAAGAGCGATGGTAGCAAATAAGAACGAGCCTAATAAGGAGAGTTGCGGTTCAAATCCGAGCACCTAAGGATTTTTCAAATCTATGCGCATATTTCTTCCATTATCACCATATCGGCCGCGAGGGAAAACTTCGTGAGGAAATCTGCACGTTTCGGATTGCTTCTGAAAAACGTTACTATAATTCAGTCGGTCTGGTTCCCCTATTGAAGGGTTGCGAAAGTCATACGGTCGCTTCTTTATAATTACCAATCTCCCCAAATCTTGAATCAAGGTCTAAACGTACATCGGGTTCCAATGCAACATCCTTTGACGCAACCGGGAATTTTACATGCTGAGGAGCTGTCTATGCAAATTATGTACAGCAGACATAAGGTCTCTATGTACAAACTTACAGACAATAACTACATATTCCCATATTTATAATCCTACCCCTCTTTTTGTTTTGTCTCGGGAGGAGACATTTATCTATACACATATTCTCTCTGGGCGGGGGTTAAATTTTGCAATAGAAGAAATATTAACTGAATAAATCTCATCTAATCACAAACTAATAAAGAATTGGTAGGAAATGACAGGCGTTAAAGTAAACAATAACGGTGCTCAAACATCTATAATCAAAAACGTATATGAATAAAAATGTTACCTATACCATTCACAGGTATGAGACGACTGATCGGAATGTAATATCTATTGAATGAGAGAGCAATTAATAATCAACATTGGAAAGCGTAAAGATTACAACGAGAGCCGTCGAATTCTTGAGCGGAGTGACCGCGGCGCCTGCGCACCCGCGGCCGGCCGCGCGGCCACCATCAATAGCAGGACATCAGCGCACCGCGCTACAGGAGAGGGCACCAATAACCACTAACCGATTGCCAAACAAAATTTATGCCGCATTCAGATCACTAACTGTAAAAAGGCATCATTAAAATGACTAATCAAACGATCAACATTCAAGAATCCAGTAAATGTTAATTATATGTCGGAATTTATTAAAATTATTCGAAATAAAATTAATTCTCGTTGTGATATTTACTAGAAGAGAGGTTCGAGCCGTTCTTGGTGAGATGGTAGGCTCCCACGGACCGGTTGAGCTAAGTGGTCCATCAACCTTGGCCGCACTCCTTGCCAACCATCGCGCCGAACGCTGCGGTACCTACCACGGCTCTCCACTAGGCTATCTAAAGTTCTATACGAGTAAACCGCCTCGACAGGTACTCGTAGAGGCCCACATCTACTACAAAAATGCGATTGGATGTTTCAAAAGTACCGACCAAGAAATCAACACGTAACATATTACGTTATTTGGAAGTCGGCGAGTTGGTTTATCGTCGTTACAAAGCGGCAATTTAGAATGTACAGCAGAAGTACAATGGTAGAACTAGCCCTATGGTGAAGTGCAACAAGATCGGCGTCGGCGCCGCGCACGTCACGCGACCGCATTCCATGGCGCCTCCATTCATGTGGCGAGAGCGAGAATACGCCATAATACCTTAGGCGAGAACGAGAAAGGCGAACGAGCGCCGTTACCCTGTATGGGAATGCAATTCGTAAGCGCACGCGCACGGATTTGATGCCGGACTTAGTGCGTTCCATCTCACGCCCGTCACCCGCCATATCGGTGTCCCGCTTGCTCGCTATGAAACGTTCCTTTCGGCGCAGCATATCTCTACCGATGCGTTTGTTTGCATACTGGCGGTGTGATTTGATCGATCGCCGGTTTCCTGTGAGAAACACAGGTTGTTTGTCGAGTCAGGTGGCGAAGTGCGTTACCGTTAACTCTTTGTGTCAGAGCCGCACGGAGGGCTCACTCCTTAAAAGGATTTGCCTATTAAACTTGGCTGTCACTAAATTCCTAACCAAAGGACTCTCATTGGGTTCTCTTTTTAAAACACCATGAATATTGCTACCTACCAGCACCATCTAACTCCACGTGGCAATTCGAAGATGCTAACAAATGGTGAGCAGAACTATGGCACAAGCTACGTTCCATCATGTACAGAACACATGGATATAACAAAGTAGCGAGCGCGTTAGCTGTAAATTTTGTAAGTACTTTCTTATTACGAACTAAATGGAATGCGGTTAGGCACGACGACCGTGTCCGAGTTCCGAACCCTGTCTCTAGTTGAAACAGGTTAATATAATTCAACTTTGTGTTTAAGGCCTCTGAGATATTGTTAATGAATTATATTAGTATCGCTTTTGAAAGTAATGATATTGGGGCCCTATCAGCAAAAAAGTACTCGCACTACAAGAATAGAGCATTGTCGCCTGATACCGTTACGCTTAGTCATATCCGCCTATAAACATATAGGTACATATTACAATAGCGAGAAACCTGAATATAGAGCAACGTGAATAATGTCTTCCTTTGAAAAAATATTTCGCTGAAAGAATTATACAGCCAAAAATAGAAGGCTTTAGCTAAACATTAAACATAATCAGAAATATTGAAGTCGTTCAACTTTTTTTTTTTATTAGGCCAACCAACAAGATAAAAACTGTTACAAGCAAAAAAGAGCATAGACAAACATAATCTTAAAGCTAAGTGTCACCTTACTTATAGGTTGCCACGGCATGCAATGTGGACTATAAACAAAACTTTATAAAATTTAATTACGTCCCAGAATTGTGACGTGTTCGCTAACGAATAGGTGGTTCAGGCGTGAAGTACTGCAGCACCTGACGGCTGAATTTTTGAGGCTTATTTTCGAAAATATTTATTTCACACGCTTAGTGGAGCTTATTGTATTGACGCTCTGTCTGTGCATGGTGGCGAGGTGACTCACATTGGTTCTGGTACCCTTATCTTCCGACCTTTAGTTACATTACGATTATATTTAATAACAAAAGAGATGTTTATTTATGATTTTCTTGTTTCAATAATATGTATGCAAGCAAACCACGAAAACAGAGACTGTATCAAGATGCAAAAGCAAGTCAGGATGTAAAAATACAAAAGTTTTTAAAAGAAGTGGTACGAAAATAAACCAAGAGTCCCAGACACGCATAATACCCCGCCCGCCCAGACAGATTGCACTTCCAAAGTATGTGATGAGCAGTTTATTCAATGTCACAATCTGGACACTCGCCAAAAATTTCACAATAAGGCGAAAAATGTAAACACAGCCGCATTCTAATTTAACTAATAAGTAGGGATGGCCGATTCACATCGTATATAGTTATTAAATTCGATATTGTATCAATATCGTAATATCCGTAATCAGATCGTGTCAAACAAAACTATATATTTGGTAAAACACGGTATCAATACAATACAATACAAATGTATTTATAACAAATTATTACAATTTATTAACTTTTTTCTGGTCCCCATATTAGGCTAAGCCTGTCCTGTGAGGAGCAAAAATCAATGCGATATATGTCAGTATGGTATTACGCTCGATATCCATGATTTAGATATTTATGATGATTTTCGCTAACTGTATTGCATCACAATACTTCCGATCCAGGATTTTTTATGAGCTGAAAGTTCTTATGAAGTTAAGATGGAGACGGGGGTTTTTTGTTAACATTTCTAGCAGTGTTGGGGTGATGAGGGACTCCTGGGTGTTGGGTTCTTGAAAGTCGTCAAAATTGAATTTTGGAAGGTCATGCATGGGTATGTGGGGGAACCCCCCACGATTACACCTAAAGAACCCATGAAACCTAAGGAACTCTCTCTACAGAAACACCTAAGTAACCCTACTTACGGAAACACCTAAGGGACCCCCTAAGGAATCACTTACGGAACCCCTACGGAACCCCTACAGGAACCCCCATGGATCCACCTAAGGAACCCCCCCGCCTACCGCCCCACCTGAGGGACCCCACACGGATCCTACAAAAGCTAACTGTGACAGACTAACAAAAAACCAATATCATTATACGATATGGTAGGTATATATACCTACACACTATAGATTGATAACATCGATTCAGTATTACTGAATATAGACCGATTCGCCAATATATAGTTATCAGAATTCGATATCGATATTTAGTTTCGATTCGATATTACATGAACCCGACATTACTATTATCGCTACAAAAAGGTCGCATCGCTGACTGTTTCGTACGCAGCCGTCTGACTCGAGCGGGCTGGAGGACTCGCCTAGGCGACCTAAGTGGAAGAATGACGTTACCAAATGCCAATACCTGCTAACTGGCGCTACCGCGAAAGAAAAAGCTACCGCTGAGAGCGCAGGCTCTAAAACCCGAAACCCGTTGACACATCACATCGACGAACCGATACGAACAGCCTAAACCACCATTCATCAGATTGACATCCTACAGTGTCAACTAAGAACAACCGAGCGCAATCTTTGAAATATCCTTCAATTTAAACAGCGATGGTAGATCAGTGGTTCAGAATGCGCCTTCTATACGGGGGGTCCGGGTTCGATTCCGAGTGTTTCGGAAACTATTACGGTGTATTACGGAAACATCGCGAGGAAACATGCACGTTTCGGATATTTTATGGAACAGAGAGACAGTCGTGCACGCCTATGGATTTAAGCTTAGAAAGCAGTTTTCTGTGGTTTTTCCTGTCAAATGCTTTCTGGAAGTCAGTGTAAATGGAATCAACCTGACCATGATCGTTTATCACTTTACATATGTAAGTGGTATAATTCAGCCAGTTGCTGACGGTCGACTTAGGGCCGATTGTGGTAAGACCCAGGGAATGATCCCGGGGACCCAAGCGTAGCCCTATCATTAACTGCTACCTACCACCAGTCTTTTTAGCTTGGTAATTCTTATATAGACTTTGATACATTGTATGAAGATTAAAGATCCGGAGTTCGTGATTAACCTTAAATGATGTTATGATGCACATGTCCAGAGGCATTGCAATAGATTTGATGAGGTTGTTTTATTGATATACCAAAAAATATGTGTATGTTCGACTTACCTGGTGTATGTATATTACAGACGAATAGTGAAAAGTATTCTGGCCATAATAATTACTAAGCAGTGACAGCCATTGATTGTACGTGTATGTTGTTACTAATATAATCTTAGATAAGAGTCGATTGGTATCAAAACTGAAAATCTTCTATAGAACTTCCTTATAGGATTTATATGATTCTTTATTTTCCCAATCAAAAATTATGGATACAGTAGGATTCTTATAATGATATCAACAGACAAAAGGGTCTATGAAGAGTAACATGTACAATAAATTCATGACTAGTACGAGTATTTAAGTGCATTGTGCAGCTACGAGTATTTCAACAATCATACGAGCAGCTGTCTACATGTATAAGATTGTGATTAGCATGCGAAGGGAGTCCTTGTGTAAGGAATGGACGACATGTTTTTGTTCTTAGTCATCGTCGACGTAATACATCTAATACATCGATGATTAATACAAAATCAATTTAATATTTATTTGGTTTTAATGGCGACGTATAACTTCATAATTGCCTATTACAAGACCGGAATGTTAATTCCATTGAAACTGTTCGCTAAGTACCCACGAGTATAAACTTGCACGAAAACTATACATTTCAATAAACTTAATAACTTCAACCTACGACTTAGTTCGTATCAAGACAATCTAGTCAAAGATTCTTGTAATAATAAATAATTTACGCTTCATTGCTTTTTTGCATGGGATTACAGATAGATATTAGGTATTAGTAGCTTAGATGTAGGATTGTATACCTACAATCCTACATCTAAGCTACTTATACCTAATATCCTAATTATTTAATTTCGAGTGCTTGAGTACCCTCAAGCATTCGAAATTAAATACTATGAGTACTATGGTTCTAATTGTGCTATTGAATGTATTCGAGAAATGAAGGGTCTGTGGTTTTTGACGCAAAACGATCATTTAACATGTCAATTTAATCACATCAAACGACACTAAAATACATCTACGATTAATTTTCTGAATAGTCAAACCAACTTTAAGAAATCTATACAGGATGTTTCATGTATCCGAAACACCCCCCTGTTCTACGATTTTTTATAGTTCAGGAGATAAAAATGTTAAAAATGATCTAGAAAAAAAAACGAAAAGATTTTTTTAACTTTTCTTTTTTGCAAATAAATCTTCATAAGTATAACTTTTATGCAACAAATAATCCGATTAGTAGCTTTAATAGCAATCATGAAAATCTTAGTCAAAAGTGAACAATGAACATTGTGAAACTTACGACTACAATTTTTAACTGGCAGTTCTAAATTAAAAAGGTGATTACATGATTTCTAAACAAATCTGAAAACTACTCCTTCCAAAAAATGGCACCTATTGGTGCTACTTTGGCTGCAATAGCCCTTCAAAGACAAGAAGGTGGAATTTTTTTTAAAACAGGAGTGATTTTTAATGAAATAAAAACAAGTTTTAAGAAGCTGAAGTACTGATAACATAAGCAACTGATATCGAGATCTGACTGATCAATAAAAAAGCAACTGATATCGACCTCATATCAAGGAGGACATAGGAGTAAGCTAGTCTCTTTTCTATTAATGTGTCCGACATAATTGACACTGATGAGATAACAATAAAAAATTATAAAATCTCAAACAAGATGACAATAAACGGGGGTGTCTCTCAGTACAGTACTGAGAATAGTCTTGTTTGAGATTTAATAAAATTTTTTTTAGCTCTTCAATGTCAATTATGTCTGACACATGTATAGAAAAGTGGCTAGCTCACTCCTATGTCATGCTTGCCACCATTAGGTCGATATAAGTAGCTTTCTAAGCTACTTCAGCTTCTCAAAACTTGTTTTTATTTCATTGAAAATCACTTCGTTTCTTTAGATTTTTTTCCACCTTCTTGTCTTTGGAGGGCGATTGCAGCCAAAATAACCCTATTTTTGAAAATTCAACCCTTAAGGGCATAAAAAGGGGGTTAAAAGTTTGTATTCAAGTTCGCCATCTTTGATGTTAGAAATATGAAAATTTGTATCAGACTAATAATTTGAAATAAAAAGTAACTCATTTAACGTTTTTTGAAAATCAAAGGCAAATTCAATCAATATTGAAAGCCAAACCCTCATACTGGCATTTCACCCCCTATGGATGAAATGAGGGTTTAGCCATTTTAAAGACATCTTGAAAATCGCTATACGTTCTCCTTATTTTAACCAAGAACGAGTTGTTTTAACATTTTTATAAATTCAACCCTTGAGGGGGTGAAAAGGGGGTTTGAAGTTTGTATGGAAGTTCGTCATCTTTAATGTCAGGAAAGTGAAAAAGTGTATATACAGGGTGTATCTGTGAACATTTACATCCCTTTGACCACGTATTATATGAACAACATTTGTTCTATCACTTTTGGAAATTCGCATGAAAAAAATTCAACTTTTCATACAAAGTCGGTCACGTGACTACCAAGTCAATCCATTACAAAGTCAATGTCGAAATTGTTTTCGATGAATTTCGAAAAGTCGTTGAACAAATGTTGTTCAGAATGGTTGGTAGAACACGTGGTTAAAGGGATGTACCTACATGTTCACAGATTCACCCTGTATACGCATAATTGAAATAAAAAGTAATTCACTTAAACGGTTTTGAATAAAAAAGTGACTTCTGAATTTTCAACCCCTAAGGGGTAGTAGCGCGGCTTCGAAGTTTGAATTAACACTTTTGTAATAAAGACTAAAACTGCGTGACTAACGCCGCGGGCGCAGTCTAGTCAGTTATAAACTTATAAGTCAATGATCTAGCTTTAGTATTGTTGGCCGTACAATCTCATTTTATAGCCACCGTGATATTTACGAGTACGAGATGAAAAAGCATACAAAAGGTCAACTCTTTAATCGCATCAATGCAAATGAACATGATATCATTGCTGAGCAATATGCGTCTTGTGAGTACCAACAAGTAGGTACTTATGTAGGTGAGCGCAAAGGCGCCAATGCGGATTTCCTTCAAATGCATTCCTTGCAAGCCTTCGCGGTTAGTCAACGTTCAACGTCGCCGTGCAAAGGTGTCGGCCGCATGTTGAGCAGGTGAATTATAAATGGGACACGTCACTGCACCCACGCAGTCCCGCTGCTTGGGCGGCAAATGCTCCGCGCCCGACGTACTTAATTGCTTAATCGATATGCTTCTCCATTCGGGATGGCTATTATCGATATCACAAAATAATTGACGACCTAATTAGAAAGCCATGGGACGGGAAACAAATAACATTATAAAATCTTTTATCAACTTTTACTAGTATCTATTGTGCAATAGCTACTGTTAGCAGTAAATTCTTTAGTATGTCACGTCCATGCATGACGCACTGCCCATTGTAGTAAATACTATCATCATTTTTGCAGATGAGTATTAAAATCGCCAGCAAAATTACTCATCCATTCATACCATACAGTGGAGATGTCAAGGGCGGCAACTAATCACCGACACCCTTTACTCACTTCCATATCATACCTACATACAATTTACTCATGCAATACTTGGAAAACATATGCAGATGGCGAAAACCAGTCCGAACAACAATTATGAGTCATATTCTACAGCCAAAAGTAATATTTTCCTGTACGTGTGAGCAAATCTAAGGCAATTCAGCAAATCCTACAAAAATCTCGATAACATCAGGATAAGTATACTTATTAATCTCATTTAGGCGTTGTCGTGGTGAAGGAGGATCCTACTGCGAGGTCGTTTTTCCCGAACTTTTTCCAAGATAAGTGGCAAACAGTTGTTAGTGTACCACTCTGCGGTAACTGTTTTTCGATCCTCTAAACAAACTGTTGCGATATGACCTGTTCTTCCGAAGAACGAGGCGACCATCTTATTTCCCACGCTGCGAACTCTCTTCACTTTAGTTGGCAACTCCTCGAATGGAAACACATATTCAGCAGATTGTCTTTTAGTTTCAGGATCATAACAATAAATACAGCTTTCGTCACCTGTTAGTATATCAAACACAGCATTTGAGTCACCTCCGTTAAATCTTTGAACCATTTCGCGGCACCAATCAACACGACGTAGTTTTTGGGCCTCTGTCAAATTATGAGGTATCCACCGGGCACAAAGCTTCCTGACCCCTAAATTTTCATGAATGATTTTGTGTACCTGACTCATACCAATGCCTAAACTTGTCCGAATCTGCTGATAGGTCACTCTTTTGTCGGCCTCTATCGTACGTCGCACAACACTGATGTTATCTTCGGTAGTCGCCGTACATGGCCGTCCCTCACGCAAATCATCGGTGAGATTAGTGCGACCACGTTTAAAGTCATTAAAACAGTGGCACGAGATGGAGATTCATCGTGAAAGGCCTATCGAAGTGTATCATAACTTTCTTGTTGACTTATTTGACATCGAAAGTCATAGAAAATCATTGCACGGAATTTTTCTCGCGTTAAATTCATGCTCACTTGTAAAATATTATTTTCAATTTGCCGCCAAATCGGAAAAAAAAGAGAATCGAATTAAATGCATAGACAATAATATTGTCAAATAGTTCCATTTTCAAAATTTGGATTACCGATTTGCGTAGCGAGAATATTAACCAGGGAACCTATTAAGGTACAACCCGTGCGGATAAAGAATGGGATCAGAAATGGCGGCGCATCTATTCACTTCTCGCTCGCACACTATTTGCGTCTATACTCGTGGGGTGCGAGTATAGACGCAAATAGTGTGCGAGCGAGAAGTGAATAGATGCGCTGCCATTTCTGATCACATTCTTTATCCGCACGGGTTGTAACTATATCTTAGTCTCTTGTGATACTCTCTAAAATGTATGTATGTATAATATATTTATTATTATTTGTTTTGTATATTTCTGCCATTTTCAATTTCATTTGTTAAACTGCTTTGCACTGCCTTCCCCTATTACGAATACGTTATTTCTTTCCATAAGGTGGTCTGGAAGAAATCGCTACAAGCGATAAGACCGCCTTATTGTACTGTCTGTTGTTGTCGTATCATACGTGTATTTTGTTTTGTGCAATAGAGAATATCTATCTATCTATCTATCTATAATGATTAATTTATTATTTTTATGCAGCAATACAATGACAAAGCTTAAGAGATTAATTATCACCGAATATTTTAAAATGGACGATGCTCTAAAATGTTTATTTATTGACAGTACAAAAATCCCTAGCACATAATTGCTTACACGAAGAATGCATAAACAGCCGCGTTAAGCCACACACACAGCAGATCGCAAACCGCCACCGTCCGCACTTTAAACTGAAACGTATTACGAAACATGAGTGTTATTTTCCCATCATCAACCCCTCTCATTGTGCAGTGCATTGCTGATTGCTTACACGTGTATAACAGGCAATTAGATGGGCACAGGTATGACGCTCGCGCGTGACGCATGCGCGCGTGCCTTACGTGTCCGGCGCCTGCGCCGAGCCCGTAACAAGCAAATAATTGTTACAATAAAGTGCTTCAGTATTGCTGCACCCCACGTAACATTTACGTAACCTACAACTCGTATTAATTTGCATCTTGCTATTTTGTTCACCAATTTCGTACAGAGTATCTACATATGAAACAACCCTAACTTTCGGCTTTGTCGGGTAAAATTAACTTCAGAAGACTTTATAGTTGATACTACTATAGAAAATTTTCATAAGAATAGGACATAAATACCAACACTTTAAAAAGACGCGATAAGAAGATGAGAAGGTATTGCCAAAGAACTTGTAAGAAAATAAATATGTTAAGGGCAAAATATCAAACAATGATGTTAACAACATACACGTGCCTACAATACAATGACATTTTCATTTAATGACTTTTAGAAAAGTTTGGTTTGTTTCATTGAACAAGCAGTCCTAAAATCCAACATAGGCGTCGGTCAAAACAATGGGCCCACTTCAGTCCCAGGCCTGTCCATCGCTTCCGGAGTCCGACGCACAGGAAATCGTAAAAGCGCATCTAGAGCGCGCGGCGCGAGCGCATCTTCCGGCATCGCGTTTTCCGGCGCCGACCGACACTTCCGCCTGTCCGTCGTTTTATGAACGTTTAGAGCTATTCTATTTCGGAACCAGGCGCCAAGGAACTACCGAAACGGCTAGGATGCGCTTTAGGTGATTAGCTAACGATCTATGTGATTTCAAAATCTATACTACAGTATTACATGAGTCTATTACGAAACGGTTTCTGAGGAATGTGGCAAGCAGATCTTTAAGGTTAATCGAACATATGTAATGCGCTGATCTGTAAAAGTATGAATTACGGAATTTGACAAATTCACTTTTCAAGCGCTGAAAATCTGGAACTTCATTAGTTAGAAAGGAGTGAAGTTTGAAAATCAAATGATGGTCAGCAGACCATGGGGTAAATGAATTTCAGTCTAACATTAGATGCGGAGGTTACCTACATATATTCGGATATACCTAATCATGGTTTAGCTACATACTCTCCACCTTTAACACGTTCAAACAAACAAAGTGAAAAAAATGACAATACGTAAACCCAAGCGTCTGCGCTTGGGTTTACGTATTTTAGAAAGTATCGTGTTAGTAAAGAATTCGTTATGAAATAGTATGAAAAGGTATTGTTTGTGCGGCGGCAGTGAAAAAAAAATTAAAAAGCAAACAGTTGCGCATTCCATTGGCTAGTGCACGTGGTACATTCCATTGGGGTCATGCACCACACGGCGCGCGTGCGTAAAAACAAGTGCAATGCTCCAGCCTGGCCCGGCGCAGCCAGCCCTGCACATTCGCGGGACGCGCGCGCCGGTCGGGTCGCCCGCGCCCGCGCAATCTAATGAGCCGCCAATATGGGAATTTAATCACCCCTATTATTCATTCATAACACTTACGAATAGTATCGTAATCGAGTATAGCTGCTCTGTCAGCGAAAGAAATAATCCGTGAGCTGTCACTTTAAACTTCAGAACATAGAATTAGAGCAGGGTGGCCATTCTATGTTTATGCTCAAGAATTACATTTGCATTTTTAGTTACAACTTTGACACAATATTCTACTTATCGGTCAGTTTGGTTTACCAAAGTGTACTAAAAAAACTGAAAAAACTTCTGTAACAAGAAAAGGGATGATGATGCATATAAAGTTGCACTAATGATACTTAATTCGTATGTTTTCGTAACCAGATATAATAAATATATAGTTAAAATTCACTCTAACTCACTCACTCTCACACTAAAACTCTTAGATTAAATCATAATATATGTATGTATATACGAAAATAATAAAGAAAAAACTAATATTTGTCAGCAAATGCTACTACGAAAATGCGCCACAGATTTCCAGCGTCTATGTAAAATTCTACCTTAATTTTATTCCTTCTTCGGCTATTGCAAATTCGTACAATTTAGCAATAGTCGCTTAATGTGCTTTATCACTGGAGCTTTAAACTAATTAACTATCGCAAAAAAAAACGAAAAAAAATCCTATCTACCGGCCAAATCCAAACCCGAAGCCCAAGCTTTACAATTTAAAAACATATTAAGACAGTGGTTAAGCACAACTGGTTCTCGTTTAGAATCAATCGCTTGGCCCTATCAGGTCAGGCGCTTGTATTTAGATAGCATTCCATTCGGCGAGGAAAGCGGCAGAAGCATCGCGAGGGCCGCAGGCTCCGCAGGAATGCGGCCGAGGTCCGGACGCGGCCCCGCTGACCCCCCGCCCGTCCCGCCCGCCGCGCCGCCCTCTACCACGGCACCACCCGCGACGAGTGACCGCCACATTTTTCAATATCACCGTCTTTTCCGTGAGGAAAATCTTTCAGATGCGTTTTTGTTTTGACGAATGCTAAGTTTCGATTTTCTTTTTTCAAGATTATTCGTACCTTGATATTTGTTAGTACGGTGGATATACCACCTTCTCTCTTATACGGTGGATATACACTACTCACCAAGGCGGTGTCCGTAACGAATTTTTCAATATCGCTATTGGCCTTTTTTTTGAGAAAAATCTCTCAGGTATGGTTTTGTTTTTCTGACGGATTGGTTTTCATGATTGACTGCCGTATCTTAATATTTGTTAGTTCAATAGATACGCCGCTTTCTACTATCTGCGGCACTATTTGTTTCGAGTTTTTTCAATATCGCTTTCGATAACTTGTTTAAACAAATACAGCTAAATTTTGGATTGATTTCCCATAATTGACTATTTATTCAATTATAACTTAATTTTTTTAATCAATAAGTATACTTCTTTGTACTCACAACCGCTACATTTTTCAATATTTCCGCCGGTATTTTCCGAGACTAAAACTTTTTCAGTTCTTTGCGCTTCTGTATAGTCTTAGTTTTGAATTTTTATTTTCATTCCATGTCGAAGACAACAGAGATTCATTCAAAAAACTCTCCCTCCATGATTGCACCTTGTTGCGAAAAGCAAATAACACAATATACGAAAAACTTCCATATACGCTTCTGTTGTCTTCAGAAAAGGTCTTGATTATTTATAAATTCAATTCAATACAATTTTAAATTGATTCTAAAAAACGTTACACGGTATATGATATAACGATGCATTTCATTATTTTTTTTATTGATTTACAATTCGAGAAAATTGCTAGAAATTGATGAAAAGATTTATAAAAATAAACCCAGATTAATAATAGAAACTTCTTGTGTGGAAAGTTGTAACGGAGTTTTTTTTATGGGAGCCCGACTTACATTTGTCTTATACATGATCTGTGAAAATTTGAACTAATTATATCACGTTTCATGAGATAGAGCTTTGAGTCCATCAGACTGAAACCTAGCATGAAAACCCCAAGATGTAACGTTTTTATATGGGAGCCCCATATTTATTTTGTTTGTATTGTTTGTAATCGACTTTCTAGCTATGACAGTTCATGAGATTATCTAGTCTGGAGACAGAGAAAACGCCGAGTCTTAGTAATAGGGTCCTGTTTGGGTAAAGAACCCTAAAAACCGATAAATGACCCTAGTTAGAAGCTTGGTATAGGAAAAGTGCACATCGACGGTGGTGCCAACTGGTGACATCCGTTTGAACTGAAACTTAGTCAATAAAACAGCAACCACTTATTGTTACTTTTTTATGTGATAGGTGGCAGACGAGCAGACGGATCACCTGATGGTAAGCGAATGCCGCCGCCCATTTAATTTCTTCAATCTGCATCTTTGCTTTAATATCTTCTGTATTATAAAGGTATTAAAAGTCCATATACAATTAAGTTAAATGATAAAATGATGCCACGAGCGTTTGAATGGTACGTCCGTATTAGAATTTATTAATTTTGGTCCACTCTACCCAATTAAACCCGTCGCCGTTTAAATTAAATTCTTTAACTACCTCCAAGGCGTACGTGTTACGGCGTGAATTCTCGGAGGAGGCGTAGCATAAAATCGACAAAACGGGTCCGAAATCCGTGGAAGGAGCCAACGCCGACACATTCCCGAGGCTCGAATCGTAAATTACAGCGGCGCGAGCGGCGCCGGCGCCGGGAGGAGCGCTTGTTACGATATTTGAACAAATTCCCGGCGGTGTTAATCTGCATAATAACAGCGGCGGTTACAAAGCGGTTGCCGACTCCCATTATGCGCGGGCGCCACTCGCACCACCCGCCGCTCGCCGCGCCCGCGCCCGCGCACGCCGAACCCAACAACACAGCGCATTATACTTCATACAGCAAACCATCTACAACCACTCGTGATAACGCATCAGACCTGACGATAGGTACTCATAATGATTATGGCACCAACAGTGCTGTCTGTTTCTCCCTAGAATGTCTCGTGTAAGCACATGGAATAAGCTTCGGTTGCGTTGAACTGAGCCCGCCAGCTGAAGTCTGGTTGTTAAGACGATGATGATACACCTCGTATATTATATATATATTTTAAATTATAGCAGACAAACGACCAGACGGCTCACCTGATGGTAAGTGATTACCGCCGCCCATGAACATCTGCGACACACGGGGCATTATATTAAAGTAATTGTGGTTTTTAGGTGTAACATGTTTGCAATGTAATTTTGAGACTACCTTATTTCAATTCACCACTTGTTCACGCCAGGGGCAGAACCATCATTGTTCAAGAACTATTCAAGCGCTTTTAATGTGGTCATAAGATCAAACGTTCTATATAAACTATGTAATTACCAAAAACAACAGATTTCATCCGTCTGTGTTGGGTTTCATTTCTCCCGCTGCGGCCAAGACCCCTTTAGCCATCACTATGATCAGTCGAGTGAGCCTGCTCGACTGGCAGCGGTTCCCCTCCTACCTACCGTCCTGAGTCTTCCCGCTTGCTGCCTTGGGCGACCCGAAAGCAAGTTTTCTTCACCTTATCTATTTATGTATTTATTCCCAAGGATAGGCGGGGCTAGGTCTCTAGGGACTTAGTGTGTTAGACAAAGGGGCTCTGGGCTCACTAGAGAGTTAGGTTCCCTTCCTTTTCTTATATCCTGTACGCCGGGACGAAGTGCCTTACAACCATCGCTTCCCACCCGTACACGCTTTTAATGTGCGCGGCCACATGTCTTCAGTTTTACTGATCCCTCTCTATAGTGTGGCGGTGGGCATCTCATCCCGACTCCGACAGACCACGTCAACTCCACTCTTATCTCGCACCATCGTTATGAACGGGAATCTTTTGATGCACTTTTTCTCGTAAGCGAAGAAATAAAATTGCATACCCTGGCTCCGCTTGTGGCTTTCGTAAACTTTATAAGTTATGTATAAATATCTGTTCATTCAATAGGATTATACGACATATTAGACTTTTACGATACAATAAATGATTTCAAGAGTTGGTACTAATATTATAAAGCAATAAATTAAGAATGATTGTAGCTTCTTTGATAACCTAAAGATTCTTCACACACAGCTTAGAAGTTCTCATAGTTTATTTACGTATAAATATTTTCAAATATAATTATTGGAAATACCTACACTGCTCCTTGAAAATTCTTAAACGCTATTTAAACTTGATAGTTAAATATAATTTTAATATAAAAGCAATCTTTATTTGTGAGCTAGTTCATATAATATTATCTTTTTATTAAGTTGGGTTAGAAAAAATATGTGCCGCGCTGACCGCTCCCCGCTGTGGAAGAGTGCAATTAGCAAAACGTTAGCTCGTTACAGAGAGGTGCAATTATTCGCATAATAAGGCAGGGGCGATCTACATAACAAGAGGGAACAAAGGAGTCGGCCAGCGTTATCTTGTTAGCGTTACCCACCATTACCGGGGCGGCCGGCGCCCTAAGAGGCGGCATTCCGATAAAGTCGGTCGCGAAATTTTACATTTATATCTAGCGTTCTCCAACACAATTCTAACTGTCGGGAAGGTAGGTATTTTAGATGTGATTAGGTAGGTATTTTAGATGTGATTAGATAGTACATACATACCTACCTAGTAGGTATTACCCTCTGATAACTATACCACTAACTTTATATTGTTTGTTTTGCATTCAAACTAGAAGTATGCAAAAGAATTTGAAGACTCCACTGATCGTCAAGAACAAATAAGCTTTTGTTAAAATATCATACGAAACACCAACCATAAGAAAATAAAGAGTAATTTTATAACGGGAGGTAGTAAGATCGAATCCGGTCATTTTTTTTTGTCAATATGTTTATTTTTACCATTCGATCGGCGGTGAAGTAAAACATGGTAAGAAAACCTGAACTTTTCGGATAGTTTCTTAAGGTCAGACGGTAGTCACTTCATTGTAGTTACCTGAATCACCTAATCCTGAATCATGGTGCAAGTATAGGTCTAGGTACCCAAAGGTAGGTAACAAAGCAGCGCTTTGGACGCAATCGGGAAAAATATGCTGAGATTGGATGAGTACACTGCACTTTTGTACAGCCCCGAAGCCATTAATGGAAGACGGAAGGATAGACTTAGTCCTCATAATTCGTTAATAAAACATGCTTTTTCATCTTGACGTGTTCCTGGGACCTCTTCTTTATAATAGACTATAATCATAATCATAATCTTTATTGTAGAACACAGGTGTAGGAGAAGTTACATAGATTATTCTTAAAGAGTACTGCCTCTTAAGGCGTACAAAATATTTAGGCTTAAACTCTATAATAAATTCAAACACTAATAAAATTAACATAGGTACATAACCAAACAATTAAATTATTAAATTATATCATGCAATATTAAATTGAATAAAATTGTAATGTCATACTTATTATATTATATTTTTGTCGAAAAAGAAGTCTTGAACAGAATAATAACATTTTTTAATTAGGTAGTCAGATAAACTAAACGCTAGAGTGAATTTACCCTGTAACCTTAGATTAAACCATTTAATCTAAGCCTGTAACCTATACATGTGCCATAAAACTCCTTCGGATTGAGCTTCAGAAGTTGTCCTACGATTATTATATTTCTGTACTCAGAGAAATTACTTATATGTAGTACCGAAATTAACACTGTTTCATAATCTTAGTATGTTCTACATATAAGTTATCTCAATAAACATTTAGTCAGTTAGTATATTTGAGTATCAGAATTTAGAAAAATGAATTGTCGTTTCGATTAAGGTTTAGCCCGCGCGCGAGCTCCGAAGGATGGGGGAGGATATTTTTTAATAGTACACTATATAGGTACCCTGCACACACTTGTTTAGTGTCGACCTCGACACAATACAAATTTTGTAAAAACAATGGTATCAATTGTTTTTACAACCAAAAAATTACAAATACCTATATAATACCCTCATTAAATTATTTGATAATTTTGTCTGCTCCCGACCCCTCGGAGTTCGCGCGAGGACTATAAACTGCTTCTTTATCGGAGGAAAATATAATTGCACCAAGTTATGCAATAACTAGATTTACATGCTAATAAAATTAAACTAACATTTTAATTAACGAATATGCTTCGTTAAACGCATTAGAAAGCAATAAATCAAAAATTTTAACCAATTGTTGTATTTTTTTTACTAACACTATAATTAAGTTACCTTGCTCGCTAATTTGATATGTAATTGAATAATTGCCTACAACAAAAGGTAAGGTAATTAGTCGGCGGATTCAGCCAAAGCAGCATGGGTTATTTGCTTTACTTTTATAACACAATACACCTATACCATAACCAGAAATATAGTACGCTAATCATTTGACAATAAGTTTTAGATTTTATTTTAGTACTAATTTGGTTCGTAATTATTCGTTTATATAAAATGTGCTTTTTGCTCAAAAACGAAAAAACTCATGGCAATCTCTTTTAATTTCAATAGACAAATTCTTAAAACAAAAACTGTTCCATTTTATATGTTTTGATATACACGTCAAGGAAAAGGTAATTGGTTTATTTTTGCCGTTAAATTAAAAAAAAACCTTCAAACCACCACACATGGGGTTACTACTAACTATCCGATCCGTCAATTAGTATTGATTCAAATGTATTTGACTTTGAGGGGAGGGTCGATTATTTAAATCTGACATTTGCGATTCTTTGTATACTTAGCGTGTGAGTGTAGGACGAGTTAGTCCTAGCCCACGAGCCAGACAAGGGATGGTGAAGTTCAAAGGTTAATTTGTTTTTTTTTTTTGCAATAAAGTTAAGTGATATTTTTAACACCGATATTGTGTGCCGAATGAGTTGTCATGTCACACGTGAGAGCTTGCTTTGGACTGAATAGAATCATAGAACCAGG
The DNA here is from genome assembly GCA_019059595.1 of Marasmia exigua. Lineage (NCBI taxonomy): Eukaryota > Metazoa > Arthropoda > Insecta > Lepidoptera > Crambidae > Marasmia > Marasmia exigua. Next base: position 5,535,442 of record CM032478.1, read on the forward strand.
GATTGGTTTATGATTTTAAACTTTCGCGTTGCTCTTCTTCATCTTAAACGTGTGATTCCCGGTTGCATCTAAAGCTGTCGCTTTGGAACTCATGGTACATTTAGACTATGATTCAGCATTTGGGGAGTCTGGTAATTACAATGAAGCCACGGCCGTCTGACCTTCGCAACCTTTCGCATTACATTATACTAAAAATCATATAACGGGGTTAAAACGCGACAAAAATATACAAGTACGTAGTAGTAATTACAGCATTACGTTCCGACCGCGTTCCAAAAGCCGTGGTCACAAGCGGCCTATACCTGCTGATTGGCCGAAACAAAATATATACTTTTTGGATTGGATTGGTCGAACGCAATCCGCGCCCCCGCGTCCCTGCGAACCATGGGAAGGTCGACATTATAGCGGTAGAGCTAGTCACGAATATCAGACCACAGAGATATGACAAATATAACCCATTATATTCATAATACTTAAATACACCCAAATATAATTGTTCCTCACACTAATGTTTGACCAGTGTCCAGGGACAGGACTTTTGGCGTATGAGGCATAATCACTTTGTTAGTGATGTATTAAATTGAACAGGTATAGGTAGGTTTTATGGATGACGATGATGCTGGTACCACTCATAAACGAAATGCGTCGACTATGTAAGTAAGTACTTCTTTGCCGCAGTTCAGTGACAGGTGGCAATGTTTAACGGTTATGAATATGTTCGGGAGGCACCCACGCGTCGGTATAGACGACGCGACAAATCGTCAAGGTTGACTTCAATGATACGTCGCGCCGGCAGATTTTTCAGTGAAATAGTTTCACCGGGCGGCGTCGGCGGCGGTGACGGCAACGTCTGCGCCGGCGGTCGATGCCCCCGCGGCCCGCCACGCGATTTGGCTCGACTCAACGCAACTACAAATGAACCGACATTGCCAATACACTCGTTTCGCTACTCTTTGCTTCTATCTCCAACTCGGACACCTTCACCGACGAATACCTCTTCCGACTCGACACCTACTTCGCTTTGTTCACAGAAAAAGTTTAAAGTACCTTCAATGGAACTTAAATAAAAACGAGCACCGACGTTTTCAATTAACTCAGAGCGGCGGACGTTTTCAAAAGTTTCATAACGAAATCGGTAAAACTATATTAGCCAGAAACCAGATCACCATGCCAATGAGGTAAGTAGGCGTGTGACGGCTTATGCCAAACATTCGATGAGACGAGACGAGACAATTCTCTACGCGTTTTATCTTTAACAAAAACTGGACGGGATATTTATACTGAAACCTAAAAATGTAACGGAACGACGATGAGCAATCATACATTTAAAAAGATCAGACAGAGTATTTTTTCGTCTATGTCACACTCAAATAGGTACCTCTTTTATCATAACAGCGCAAGACGGAGTTTTCTTGTCGTCCCACATTAACGACGTATATCATTAGGTACCGAATAAGCGATTCGATGATAAAACGTAAGTGCGGTGATAGAATGTAGTTTGTTTAAATTTTGGTACAAATCGTAAGTGGAGCATTACGTTCAATATCAATACATTAAAATGCAGATGGCGCAAACAGCGTGTTATTAATTAATAGGTCGGAAACAGCGACGGCGGCGGCAGAGGGCGCTGGCGCGGGTGGCTCGCATCCCGCTCCCGCGAGTTATCAATGAAATTCCTGCGCCAGCGCCGCCGCACCAACGGTGCCTCACGTTCCTTCTGCTGACGTAACAAAATGGCGGACACCACACACAAGGACGTGCTTGCCCTATCTAAGTATTCAAACTTACCGTTTTGACCCATTGAAATAAATAACGCAATTCTCAGGAAAAACCTAAGTTATGTCATGACTACGAAATGAAATCTAAGGCAACAGTATCAATTACACAATGGTGTTCTGGGAATCGCTAAACGTTATATCGAAATCTATTATGGACATGAGCTAAACTTGCCGTCTTAATGCGATATGCACAAAAATGTTCATTGCATAAGAACAATAAACTTGATTATTTATAATTTGGACTGCCAAATGTATGAACTTATGTACTTATATAAAAAATACATAGCTAAGAACTAGCATTCTTTACCTACTAGGTCCCTCTAACGTTATTTTTATAGTATTAAACACCGACAGCACTCATGCGCAACAAATCTCTACATTTAGCATACACTAAGAGTTAATAGTGACGCTTGTGCGCTGTAGATGGCAGCACTACGTTAACAACAAAGTACTTTATAATTTTGTAGTAGTCTCTATCAAAAGCTATAAGAGTTTTTGTACAGATGGCGTTTAAATCGTAATAAATTCTTAATTATTTCCAGTACACATCTATTGTGTTATGTACAAGCATTGATGTATATGATCGAAGGTTACAAGCACTGATTTTAACATATTTTCTAGAAAATCATGATAGTAACCTGTACATAAAAACTCATTTAGGTACTTCGTGTTATGCTTAGCTTAAAGTCGCTTTTACGGTCCAGTGGCTCCGCTATTTGATTTTTAGTAACGTTGTCACATTATATAAAAATTAATACTCCATTCATGTTTTCAGGCTTTCTGAACACGATTTATACTTCTCTCGGTATTTATTACTCTCAAAATTGCGACATATGAAAAAGTTAATATTATAGGATTAATAGCCTATTTCCTTTTACCACTACTTTTTATTTTTTTTATTTATTTCTGAACGTTAGTACCTACGCTAGAAAAATAATAACAGATGGCAGACGAGATTTCGACAACAAGGCCACGCCACGAAAGGAGCCTCATAAAAACCGCGTTTACGTCGCCATTAGCATTCAAATTTAAGGTATCTTATAAATTTAAGGTACCTATCTTAAATTTTAGTTCCATGTTTTGCCGCGGGACTTTTCAGGTGGCGCGTTTGGATTTGTTTGACAGTTGCCTCACTGGAGCTGGATATTGAATTTTTTGGCAAACAAGAAGCAAAGCAATTACAACTGTTCGTCCCGTAATGGTACTTACGTCGTTTTAGAATAAGCATATTTTAAAATTATTATTGCACATTAAAAATTGAAATTATCAAAAATAAAAAAAACACGTATGCATATATAGGATATTGCATATAGATATGCAATATCAACTGCTGCTGCGTCCAACTCAACGATTAGCCATGTACGCAGGATATATTATAGTGCTCAATTGCGTAAACACAAGTTCATTCTCTATTCCCTTACCCTCATATGTCGATGGGACACCAGCGTGACACGACCGAAGAAGGATTGGGCGCAGGAAAACGTTTAAACGTTTAACGCTTTCCGAGGCACGGGGGTACAAGACCGCCAACTTCCAGACTCCGGGCTGACACTAAGAATTTCTTACCGAAAACTTAGGTACAAATTTTTACCACTAACCACTGCGCCACCGAGGCAGTCAAGACACAATATATAAATTAGACAAAGAACGATGGCTGCCTACATCACGTCCTTAAAAAACAGGCAACATACACAAACATGTGCGCGTGCAGTAACACAGATACAGACTATACGGAAAGTGTGCGACACAATAAGTACTATATACAGCCCAGCGCGTAGGTCAACGAACTCTTCGATATCAATGTCAGCTAGATCGGACCTTGCGCGTCTCATCTTAGCATGTAATTCCCGGTTGTGTCCAAAGCTGTCGCTATGGAGCCCAGGATTTGCTAAACTAGACTATGATGATTCAGGGTTTGGTAAGTCTGGTAATTACAATGAAGCAACTGCCATCTACCTTCGCAGCCCTTTAACTCCCTTGTGAAAGAGTTGCAAAGGCCATCTGACTCATGGTTGCAGGTTTCAAAAACTATCCGAAACTTATTAATGTTTGCCCTCACCGGCGAGCTAATGGTAAAAACCGTTAAAAATTGAAAATTTAAAAAACCCCCGACACAACTAAAGCTCTTTATCTTATTTAAAGCCATTTGGAACAACAAATAGGTTACTCGTTATTTTCTGACATCTTGGATTTGAAATTTTTTACAATTAATATATTCTGCTACTCAAGCCCTTTTACCCATATTGTGGGAGTTGTGTTAAAACATAAAATCCAAATCTTTATGACGGCGGCCATTTTGGATCCATTTTTATCTAACATAGCTAAGAACACTCCCTCATTATTCATCTTTCAAACTAAAAAAGCAAAATCAAAATCGGTCCATTTGTTCGGGAGCTACGATGCCATAGACAGACACACACACACAGACACGTCAAACTTATAACACCCCGTCGTTTTTGCGTCGGGGGTTAAAATAACGCACAAATATTTGAAAAATCCAGAGGTGCATGCTGATATTCGAACCACGATCCCCCGTATGGAAGGTGAGTTCCTATCTATTGAGCTACAATTGCTCAATAGATGACCTGAGGCCTTAGCGCGAATACCTCTCGCAACGAACGAGCATATACCTGCCACATCCATACAAAGAAGACAGACAGCGCGTGGAGGGGAAACTTCGATTTGCTCATAATGTCCGGTTCGGGCTAAGACCATGCATGATAGATATGCATGCTCGTATTCAAATCACCATCCCCCGTATGGAAGGCGCGTTCCTAGATAGGAATGGTAGCTTAATAGATGTTAAGCTACCATCGTTCATTTTAGAGCGGACCTTGTGTCTATTGTGTCGCATTTTGTGGTGTAAGCTAGTCTCCGCCACGCTCAGTCCATCGACACTCCAAAGAAATGTAAATACATATAAGACATTATTGCGAGAACGAATGCTTAAAACGTAATGGTAACATTACAAAAAAAAAACCTGGTAAATTAAAAATACAAACTGTATTTCTCTGTATGTCTGTGCCTTATTAAGCATTTATACTACCCTTAAATTTAGCCGCGTTACATTTGGCTATTATCAGGTTGGTTGCACTGAAAGCGCGCCCAATCTTGACAATGATCAACATCGGCCATTTTTAATCTACCAAAACATGACATACCTATAACTACCGCCTACCTAACAAAATAAAGTAACGATGTCTAGAATCAAAAGGTTGATAGTTCAAACTCGAGTGGGCTGTGGTCTCTTTCAGCTTTTATTTAGTTTTTTTGGGTGATTAGAATTCAGTTACAGCGCCATCTAGTGAAGTATTTAAACTTTAACAACTCAAATGTTCATTCTGTTTTGCAGATGGCTGGTTTTAAGCAGTAAGGAGCAGCAGGTTGGTTAAAAATTTCGCCACCCAATATTTTTGACAGCACTGACAGACAGGGGGTTGTATGGAAGTGCCGACTCTTATAACGTAGTGATTATATTCTCTTTGGCCACGCTGTCGCGGTAGTCGCCCTTCGTCGTCCTCTTGTGTATAAGCTAGTGCGACTAACCTGGCACCGTTGAAATTGGCGACGTCGGACTTGGACGCGGCGCCGAAGGACACGCCGACAGCCAGCCCCTCGGGGATGTTATGCACCGTGATGGCCACCACCAGCAGCATGATGCGCTTCCACTGCGACTGCCGCGCCTCCAGCGCCTTCGCCACGCTGTCGCGGTGGTCGCCCTCGCCGTTCTCTTTCTGCAACATTACAAAGAATTTTTCAGTATTTTTTACACCTCAATATAAACAATTTGTTAGATACAGTAATAATATACTGTGTGTTGTTGTTGTATTATACTTGTATTATGGTTTTGTGCAATAAAGAATATCTATCTATAATATTCGGCTCCGCGGTGGCCGATCTCGAAGATTAGCTACGTACGCAGTGTAAGGCCTCCTCTACGAAATATCCCTAGCTACGCCAATGGATGCAACAGGTTCGTACAGGGCGTCTTCGCGATAAGGCACCTTATAACTTGTTCTGAATCATTATCTCAATAAAGTACAACAAATCCGTAACTATTATTTGACACGTGGTGCTGTTCCTTTACAAAGTGTTGCGGCTTCCAATTGGTCATTATTTTAGGAACTCTGAACATTCTCTGAATATGAATCAGGTCAACCTATGAGATGTTGTGAGAATTATATTATATTATATTATATTATATTATATTATATTATATTATATTATATTATATTATATTATATTATATTATATTATATTATATTATATTATATTATATTATATTATATTATATTATATATGTCCTGCCCACCTGAGACAACTTGATGATCGTTTCATGGTTCATCATCATCTAAATAACAATAAGCTTAAACCTGAAATAAAATTGTATTACGGTATACTAACTCACAAACCTGCGAGCCTAGTGCACAAGTCTCTGACTATGTAAATTGACACAAGTTACAAACTTATACATTAAATCTTTTTCTTTTGTAAATACATGCTTATAATACAACACCCAGAGCAATACAAACAGACATGTTCATGCACACAAAAGTTTGTACCATGCAGGGAGGCAGCGTTCACTTCCACTGGTCCAAACGGGTCGTCACACAGGAGACCTAGACCAGCTGAAACGTGGTTAGGTACAACACGTTTCAGAAACTAACCGAAACGTCAGGATTCTGACGATTTTTACCGCTTATTGTCGAAATATGCACATACATTTGGAAAACCCAATTGTCCAATTCTAACAAAGGCACATGTTTTTTAACCACCAAAAAATGCTGGAGTAGATAAAAACCCTATTATTGTTACGTGGCGCAGATTTTTGGCCAATGGGGAGTTAGTTCGAGTCCGCGCCACGAAAGAAATCCCGCGGGAAAACACGGAACTTAAATTGGAGATTCCTTGTATCTATATGTATCCCTTGTATTTTCCTTGTAAATTTAAATGTTGATGGCGACTCAAGCGCACTTTTTTAGTGGCGCGGACTCTAGATAGGCAGTGCGCTTGTGACTACATTGTGGTAGTGGGTGTCTGGGGTCGGCGGCGCTTATCATCAGGTGATCCCTCGTTGATCCGTCGTCTGCTACCAATCACATAAAAATATTTATAAGTCCTGGACTTAACACAATTAGAAATAAAATGTTAGTCAATCCTCATTAGACGAATATTAACTGTAGTTTGGTAATTTGTTCACGGCAGCGATAAGGAAATACAAGGCCACATAAAATCAGCTGCAGTAATAACATATTCCTTTTAGTGTTATGGTTTTGCACCTCAACTTCTGTATTTTAGTCAAATTTATTTATATTTCAATCCAAAAACACAACAATAAAAAGAGGGTTTTTAACTAGACCATGCGCCTTCGTTAGAATTGGAGTAATGTACCTATGGGTTTTTCAAATGTATGTGCATATTTCTACTATAAGCGGTAATCATCGTCAGAATCCTGCACATTTCGGTTAGTTTCTGAAACGTGTTGTACCTAACCACGTTTCCGCTGCTCTAGTTCTCCTATGTGGCGTATCCGTTTGGACCAGTGGAAGAGAACGCTGCCTCCCTGGCACGGTACAAACATTTGTGTGCATGAACATGTCTGTTGTATTGGTCTGAGTGTTGTATTATAAGCATCATGCTTAAAGCATTCTTTTCTTTTGTAAATACATGCTTTTCCAGACTAACCAAATGTTCCATCATGGTCCAAACGTACCCTGGGATTCAAGGCGATGGCTTTGGATGAACCGGGAATAACACGCCGAGATATATATAATAATATAAATTGTTTGTTGGCAAAAACTTGTGTCCATTTACATAGTCAGTGACTTGTGCACTAGGCTGTGTCGCAGTCGCAGTCGATAAGTGAGTTAGTAGTAGTAGGTTTTAGCCTATTGTTATTTAGATGATGATAAACTATGAAACGACCATAAAGTCGCAGCATCTCAGATAGGCAGGACATATTCAGAGAATGGAAAGAACACCTAAAATAATGACCGATTGGAACCCGCAGCAGAAGAAACCAAGGGGAAAGCCTAAGAAGAGATGGTGCGACGGCGGATGGTGGACGATCTTAAGGCAGTGAAAAAGTTGACGAACTGGAGTAGTACAGCCAGGGATCGTCGCGTTCGGCAGTCCATAGTAGGGTAAGGGAGGCGCCCACGGCGACTTTTTGTAACGATGCAAACGCGCGTTTACTAAGCGCGCAACAGTATCGCGTTTGTATCGCATCTGAATCTGAGCCCAGGACACACAGCTAGCGACACCATCGCGGCTGTATCGATGCGGACGCGCGACAGCATCGCTATTGCATCGCTACAAAACGTCGCCGTCGGCGACCTCCCTAAGGGTTTTAGCGCTAAAGAGAGTAACTTTACTTTCTTCGGTAAAGTAAAATTATGATGATGAGTTTCGTACCAAAGAGTGTTGCGAGTGGTGGTGTCCCCGGCGTCTCTGCGCCGTGTGCTGGTTGCTGATGCAGTCGGCGAAGTCCGTGGCCGGCGGCTGCCCGTCCAGCGTCACCACGCTCGTGGACGGCCGCCTGTTCAGCGCCGCCATCATCTCCAAGTCTTCGATCTTCTCTTTCGACTCTTTGGCTTTTGTCATACCTGTAAAACAATTGAAATACGAACGTCAACTATGTACTTTGCTGTAATATACTAACAGTGTGTCCACTATCAGAAGGCAGGCAGGCAGGCAGGATTGTTTTTATCGAAAAATGTCAAAACAGCATTAGTTTCGACTTTTGCCACGGGCCAAATAACCGCGGGGCGCCTGTATAGGCTTACCAATCTATATATACTCTTTATAAAGAGATAAATTCTAAAGACAACGACAAGTCTGATACAGTGCGTCCACAATCTGAAGGCAGTGACATTGACAGGGGGCGTTGTACAACACTTTTTCTATGGGAAAATGTAAAAACATCTATAGTTCCGACTTTTGCCACGTGCCAAATGACCGTGGGGCGGCGGTAATAAAGAAATAAGTAACGAGTAACGTAAACGAGTTTCAGTTGTTATTTTGTTAATAAAAAAGATAATCATAATACAAAACGGCATGTAACAAATAAATAGAATAAAATGAAGTTTTAATTTACGTCTTGTTAGATTGAATAGAAATATAATTAAGATTTTTAGTGTAGGTGTATCAGTGTATGCGTTTATTGCGTTATTGCCCAAAATGATATTAATAGTAGGTATCCAATTCAATTCTTTATTAGGATCTTTCATTTATTTATTAGGAAAGACAATTTTTACGAATTCGGGTGACTCGCTTGGTGGTTTGTCCGCCTCTAGCATTTAAAAAAATTCGAATAATTATTATTTTGAGACCACTTGATCGCCGTAACCGTATCTGAAAGCGTGTCACTTGCACAAATCAGGACGTCTTTCACGTCTTCTGGTTACGCGAGCAACATTGAAGTCTTTGAAAAAAGCCGACTTTGATAGGATCGTCTCGTAATACGTGTCATTATTACGTAACAGCGGTAACAGTACAAAGATCAGCGTCCATACTTGCAGCTTGTTACGCGATATAAAATGTCACCCGCTATGAAACATAAATATTTTCATCGGAGATTTGCATAGATCACATATGTACTTAGTGACAATAGATCGTGACAATCGTTTGAGTAACAAATATCGTCTACATTTCCAGTACCGATAGTATCTCAGTCAATAACAACGCAGCTTTCATACGGGGGGTCAAAGATTTTTCATATTGCATATTTCTGCCATTAGCTCAGCATTGATGGAAAACATCGTGAGGAATCCTGCACGTGATGGATAGTTTCTCAAAATTATTGATACCTGCACTATTTGAGATTGTATCTAAACGTGTAATCATGATCCAGTTGCCAAAGAACGGCCAGTTGCTTCATAGTAATTAACCAGACTTCCCGAATCCTGGATCATGCTTAAAGCGGACCATGGTCTACATAGAGACAGCTTCGGACGCAACTGGGAATTGCACGCTAAGATGAAAAGATTTCCAGTACAGACACGCGTTATTGACACGAAAGTCCGAACTCACCTTTTACAGAGTCAATGCTTATATTATAAGAAGTCTTATTAGGGTTCCGTAGCCAAAATGGCAAAAACGGAACCCTTATAGTTTCGTCATGTCCGTCTGTCCGTCTGTCCGTCTGTCCGTCTGTCACAGCCGATTTACTCGGAAACTATAAGTACTACAGTGATGAAATTTGATGGGAATATGTGTTGTATGAACCGCTACAAAAATATGACACTAAATAGTAAAAAAAAGAATTGGGGGTGGGGCCCCCCATACATGTAACTGAGGGATGAAATTTTTTTTTTCGATGTACATACCCGTGTGGGGTATCAATGGAAAGGTCTTTTAAAATGATATAAAGTTTTCTAAAAAACATTTTTCTTAAAGTGAACGGTTTTTGAGATATCAGCTCTCAAAGTCGTAAAAAGTATGTCCCCCCCCCTCTATTTTTATAACTACGGGGTATAAAATTCTAAAAAAAATAGAGGTGATGCATGCTAATTAACTCTTTCAACGATTTTTGGTTTGATCAAAGTATCTCTTATAGTTTTTGAGATAGGTTGATTTAACTGTAATTTTGGTTAAGTTATTGTGCTTACACTGAAAACGATGGCTGAACCTTATAAGATAGATCAAAAAATATACTACAGTATTGTACACCTTTAAAAATCCGCGATGATATAAAATCTTTATAATGTATATTTGCTGCTACGGAACCCTTTGTGCGCGAGCCCGACTCGCACTTGGCCGGTTTTTTTTTTAATTACCAATCAGAAAAAAAATTAAACAAGCCTGTTTTGATTAATCCACAATACTAATTTTATTTAAATTTTCTAGACAATGTCACTTTGTGGCGAATACAAAGGTATCATTCGACTGTTTTGTCTAAAAAATAACATTGTTTAACTCCGGTACCTTCTCAACTCGTAGCTACATGCTAAACTAGTTCTTTCTTAGTGTCGATATGCTAATTTGTATTATATGCATAATGACTCCCGAGACCCCCCTTGAATTGCGATGATGAAGGCAATGAGTTTGTGAGAATCTTACGAGTACAATACCTATATACATAATCGTAGGTACCACTGACTTGATAGCGAACAGAACGACAGAACTGAAGAGCATTCATAAATGAATCGTTCGCTAATGAGCGACGCCGCTTTAGGGCAATAACTGTGCCATCTTCGGTTGATCCGTTGTCACTGCTGTTATTTTTACTTCTATTAACAGGGGACAAATGTGGGCCTACAAACCACAATAACATTGTTTAACAAAGGCAACAAAACCATCGGGAACCGGACCCATTGACTTGGTAATTCGCTTCAGGTGTGACCAAACATCCAACGGTCATCAAGCACGACTGCCGTTTGCAACCCGCCACTTTTGGATTGGACGGCTGGCGAAGATCTAACTTAATTAGGTTGTCTGCAGTTTTGACACACTTACGCTGTCAAAATTTTTGTTTCCACCAAGTTTGTGTCCACGCCATATTCGACCTAATCGTAATTTATCGAGCGATCGTGATCTTAAAGCGATCTTCTTGTTCCGTCTGGCTTCCGCTGGTTCCGAAAATACAACACCATTAAAAGGAAAACCGAGAAGAAACTTAACGTAGGTATGGTGCAAGCCAACATGTGGCAGTTCCTTTGCCAACAGTCATCATCATCTATCGATTCAACTATCGATGTTTAACGAACGCCAGAGGTATCATAAACTATGAGTCATTTATCTTATCACACAGAAAAAGTAAAAAACAGCTAATAAGCCATATTTATGGGTGTCGAATAGGACAAAATCCGATTATATGCATAAGTGGTATCGAAATCGTAAATAGTAGGTATGTTATAATCATGAAATATAGTACTAGTTTCCAATTATTCACGTGTATTTTGTTTTCTTTAAAATCGTTTGTATTTGTAAGCAAAACTAATTAATCAATCCGATTCCCACTGTTATATAAAGCTGCATACTTAAATCTGGTTACATTACGACAGTCATGTAAGTGTGGTTTAAAAATCGCGCTAACACCATACCTACTAAATAAAGTTCCACGTGAGAAACAATACTTACGTACCTTACATAAAATCGTAAGCAATAAATTTTATATCTATATCATGATTCATGACGCAGCAAATATAGGTAGTCATTTCCACAAGTTAATAACATAATAAGTGCCTACATGCAGATGAGTCGTATAAAGCAATGCTATCCACCGTCAATACTGATAAGACTCAGTGTGCGGGCTCCAGACTACAAGCCGGTACCTGAGTCTCGAAGATAAGATAGATATCTTTGAATACCAAGATTCCTGCTCCAGCTCAGAGTAGGGACATAAAATATGCTCACAGTTAATCTTACACAATGAGAGTCTTAACAATATTAGTTTAAGTTCCTAGACAAAATTAAACAAATGAATACCATTTATGAGTTTCCTTATTATTAACAAAATGATAAGTACCTACCTAGATAAACAAAAAGTTGTGACAGTCATGTACTCTTTTAAGAATGTGACGCGGTGGCTAGAAAAGCGACGGCTACGCTTGAGGTTTCAGGTTCGATTCTCAGGTCTGACCAAAATTTATAGCCACGATCTTTGCCGTTACGTACAAAGGATTGAAAGAGAGTCTAATTGCGGAAAAAGGAGTCCACCTTTCATTTCATTTCACATAGCTACGATTTTCAGTTGAGAATACATTAGTGTCAGCCCCAGAGTCTGGAAGCTGACGATCGAGTATACCCGTACCTCTAAAAGCACGTTTAACAGTTTGTGATGCGTCCGATCTCTTTCCTGTGGTAACACACTGATGTCACTTACGAAAATGAGGGTAAAAAAACACTAACTAGAGCGCACTAGTATTAACGCACATAATTTGTGCACTATACATACTGTGTATGTGGATGATTACCGAGTTCTACCTACGCATAGCCGAATTGGGCGGGAGGACATTTTTATCATTAATCCAGGAAAATCATTATTATTGATAGCTTAATTGATAATCTATTAGAACATTAAGAATTTAGGATCTTTACATTTGTTTTATTATACCAAGTCAGACCAAACAAGCGTGCGGCTCCCCTGATTCCTTTACTTAATAGATGTAAGAAGTAACACATTATTTCCTGTCTTAAAAAAGATAAAAATGAAAAATTATCACTGCAGTTAACAGACAGATGAAATCAAATTCAAATTTAAGGTATAATAAAAAAAATAAAAATAATAAATTGTGGGTTGTTATTTGATATAATTTGCTAGGAATGCCATACATACAGCCAACAAATTAATGACCATTCATGTATTTTTGAAAATTTTTCTCTACCTTAGGGCTGACTTATATACACGAAGACTTTTAATCGGTGATCAGGACCTACTGATTCCGACTAGGTGGATGATGGCCATTGCTATAGTAATAGTAGTTTATAGTAATAGTAGTTTTCTTTTTGTTTAGGTTTTATTTTAAATTTTATTAGATATCTAAATTTAATTGGAATGTATGGTCTTCCTACATTTTTATGAAGTGTAGAAAGCTATTTTAATTTTCTTTAATTTGTTTTATTTGACGTTGTCTGCCATTTGACAGTTTTCTACCAATAACATGAAAAACTTTAAATCTTTAGAGACTTAACTTAACTCATTAGAGAATGAGGTTTGTTATCATCACTGTACCTGTACTTATGAAGAGGTTTTATTTGTAACAAGGAGGAGTAGGATGACCATATTCATAGTTATTAACTTAAAGTCCCAGACAAGAAAATAAAAATGGAACGCTGTCATGTAACTACTATTACTATAGCAATGGCCATCATCCACCTAGTCGGAATCAGTAGGTCCTGATCACCGATTAAAAGTCTTCGTGTATAGGCCGAGAATATACAAGGATAAAAATAACCACATTTTGTCCCATAGTGCAACAGCTATCAACTTACAACCACTGAGCATAAGTTAATTACAGGAATAAACCGGACTTATGTGATAGGTTGGATCAAGCTATAGTTACCAAATTCAATTTGCTTAAATTACGGTAACCCCTTTCCGATTGTACTTATTCTTTCTGTTAGGTTTTTAATGTTCTGAGCATACTCAAGCATTTCTTTTATTTAAGCTCATGAATTCTCAAAGTGTGATTGTGTGAATACAGCTCAATTTTTTTGACAATTTATAGCCATCTTCTTCAATTAGAGATAAAGTGTGTATCTCTGAAGTCACATACATTTTTTTTTATGTCATAGGTGGCAGATGAGCAGACGGATCACCTGATGGTAAGCGATTGCCGCCGCTCATGGACAGCCGTGACACCGAGTGAAGTCACAAGTGCCCTACCAACCTTTAAACCCAACTTTCCCATGTATCAGGCCTCCGGTACCCTCACTCACGCAGCGAAACACAGCACAGTGCTGCTTCACGCCGGTTTTCCTGTCGAGCCGGCCCATTCTTGCCGAAGCGTGGCGCTTCCATGGTCATAAAAGTAAACATGGTATTATAAGTTAGTTGATGCCTTATTTTCAAAACAAAAGCTAGTTGATTAATATAAACTGACTAGGCTATGACAACTGAAAAATATTTATAGTAGTATTATATAAACATCCTAAAAAAATACTTAATCATTTTTAAAGTGTAGGTATATGCACAGTCACATGTCAATCTATACAAATCTGTGGAATTTTTAGATGGACTTTAATGTCAAACACATTAGAGTTCAATATTTAGAAAATTACAGATTGCAAGAAACTGGTGTGCGTCTGTCTGTATTTTGTTATAAAAATAACCAATACATATATTACTGCATGATCAATAGATAACCAAATCTTTAATGATGGCAGTGTTCTGCTATCAATCTTATGTAGGTATATAGAAAGAACATTTGATTGTGTTATTTTATACCACAATAAATAGATGTAATATATTTAGATACATACTATGTTGTAAAATGTTATCTAATTAAGTATTGTATCCAAGTACATTCAGTAAAAATTATTTCTTTTTGTTTTCAATAAAATAAAACAAGAAAACTTTGGACAACTATAACACCTCACTAATAGATGGGACATTTGTGGCTTGTGACCGAAAACGTTGTAAGGTGAGTAAGGAAGTATCCCATTTTCCCTGCAATGGGATATAGTACCGGCTCATAACAAATATTAAGGATTATCAACATCACATTCATCTAGTGTACTGATTTTTTGGATAGAATTAAAGCATACTTTTAACTAAATAGGTAAGCTTCCTAGATGGTAATGTGGAAAGTTAATGAATTTGTGATTCGGTGAAATATTGTTTGTATTTTAAGCAGAAACTAATTTATTGTAAAAAAAATATGTTCAGTTCTTAAGTAAAGCAAATCCAAAATCTAATTTGTCTTCTAATCAAAGTGGAAAAAAAGTTATTCAATCAATTTTTCAACAAAACTGGTTTCTGCATGAGAATATGATCTGTAGGTTTGGTTGATATGTAACAGATTTGTAGATGTTATAAGGCTGTAAATCTATCTTAAAAACAAGAATATTCTTGAAATATACTTACTCATCATCATGTTTGTAGAACTAATTCCCAGGTAATCCAAAAACCTGTCTGTTCCAAACACAAACACAGCTCCAAACAGGAAGCCGGCAGCGATAGGCACAAAGGCGAACTGTCCATTTTCTCCATACAGTGTAGACTTCTCACACATCTCGATGGCTGGCTTCAGAAGCGACCAGTACGACGCCGCCGTCATTACACCAGCCGCGAAACCAAGGGAAACATCTAGCAGTTTCCTCTGCAAAAAAGAACGGCGATTATCACAACCATGATCACTTTACTCTAAAAACTTTACAAAGCTCAATACTAACATGTTTGCCTCGTATAAAGAACACACAACCGGCGCCTGCCGCAGTCAGTCCCCACGTCAATAAGGTCCCTAAAAGGGCCTGTGTTACCGCACCATATCCTAATATCATTTTGTTTCACTTATTGCTACGTTTTAAGTAAATAGTTTCTACATTAAGTACGCTATAAAGAGCATTATTCAATACAAGTTGATAGGAAATAAGTCACAATTTTAACTTTGCTATCTTTTTATACATCGCACATGTTTATTGTAAATGGCCTTGTTCAGTCACGTCAAACGTCAAAGCACAAATGTCAAAACTAAGTGTGACCAGCTTTACTTGAGTATTTACCCGAATAGATTTAAATTCAAATTCGTTATTTATTGCACTCATATTGTTTACAGATCTTAAATATCGTATTCTGGCGGTAAGACTAAAACACTCTGCATGGGCTAATGCAATCAAAGGTTTTAAATTAGTTTCTAGGGTTTTTTTTTGTTTTGGTGTGCGGTGCAGCGAAGTGATCCTAAAGTCGAATTCTTAATTAGACGAAGTAAACTGACAGATGTCAATATGTCATTCCCATACATTTGCAAAATGCAAAATGCCAAAATGTAAATGTATTGACTTTAGCAACTGTCAAATCACTTTGTTTGATTAAAAATCCGACTATAGTAATAAGAATCGTTGAATCGTTTTAAACATTGCTATTGGGTGTCGAGATCACTGTAGGTGTTACCTACAACCCGACTGTCTACTCAATAAAAACGATAGGCAAACCTTAAACACAATCTAATAAACAAAAGGATTACAATAAGTTATTATTATAAAAACACATTTTGATACGAGATAAATACGACCAAGGGTGACACGGGTATTCTTTTTCATACGCGCACGAACGCGCTTGACACAATTTAAAAACCGCTCCAGCCAGCAGCCCTCTGCAGAATGTTATAGACCTTTTTGGTATACTCTAACAGTCACGAGACAACTGGCGTTCTGGCGAGCAAATTAAAATAAAATTTAACTGACAATGACATTACATTTCTAGTTACGAGATTCAAGACGAATAAATGGGTATAATATTTTCACCACCCACATTGCGTAATAACACGGTACCTCCGCAACATTCGTCTCTGCCTATCTTCTTTGAGATTTATGCTAGATTGTAAACACCTAACAAGGAATTCCAAATTATATTATATTAAGTTTAGTTACATGTTTTTCCGCGGGACTTCTTTCGTGGCGAGTTCTCCATTGCTTTTTTGCGTCAAAAAGTTATTGTTAGTAGTCATGTGTGGACAACGATGCTTAAAGAACTAACGCAATTCTCATGTCACATGCCCATGCCACACAAAAGGGTTACCCTCACCAAACCTTATGACGTTAGCGACGTGACGCGATTTTATTTTCCCAACTTCATATATTCATTACGTGAATATTGTATCCCGAATGGGAATCGAACCCTACGCACGACCTTTTTATGAGGCAGGGTAACTTTGCCAAATGTACTGCTTTCCCAAAATTCAATAAAAAGGGAATTATGTAAGCAGTACTCACTAAGTACAAACAGACACACAGGTTACCACAATCTGTCAAATATCCTCAATTTGGATTTGAATTCCTCATTATTGAACCAAACGATATTAGACATTAAGGTGAGAATCGGTTGAAGAAATTTGACAGTTTTATTTACTTGGATGTGTGTACTACTACCGTACGCACGTACCGAATTGTCGGGTTACAAAAATCTTGCAAAATTCCTCAATTTATATTGAACCAAACGTGTTTGACATTAAGGTGAAAATTGACTGACAGTTTTGTATACTTTGATGTGTGGCTGTAGGCATGAAATTATACAATTATTCGCATACAATAATAAATAATTAATTTGAATTTCCCATATGTAGTGACATTGTGGCCAATCAAGTTGTTTGGTTATTTAACAAAAAACTAATTGTATTCAAAGAAGTGCAAAAATTACCAGTTCAGTGGACATTCTTTTGAAACCGAGAACACTGATTCCGTTGTTGACGTGGTTGAACTCAAAACGCCGATACTCAAAGCTTTATTTTTTTTTCAATGTAGCTGCATTGAAAATGTTTGTAACTTTGCGTTGTTTTTATTTTATTTTCTTCTCAGTATCTATTTAGGAATTTTAGATTTTCTACTTTCACCACATTATTAGATGAAAAGGTCTTCGAACTTAGTTGCAGTGAGCACCGTAATTAAAAGTTTCAAATGCCTTTGATAGTTTTAAAATATACTTACGTTAACATTAGTAACTAGGTCACTAAGGATAGGGAAAATATTATATTGGCTACTCTGGTGACCATAACGGTTGAAAAGTTCTGCGAGTAGAAGTTAACTTGCATGACAATGTCCTGGATAGTACCTAAGTATTTTTTTATTTCAGCCTTGAACTAAGATCCTTGAACCTATTTTGGATTCAGGAAATCTAGGTCGGTGGCTGCGAGGCTAGACATATGGATCTCGGGTTCGAATCTCCTAAATATTCCTAATTCAGTGGTTGGGCATCTTACATTAACCTTGTTTCTTTTCTACTATGATTTTATTAGATTAGATTTTACAATAATTTTGCGCTCACTTTTACTCGTCTTCGTCAAGAATAGGTAAGTAGGTACCTATTACTTAGGAAACGTATTTAAGCCTTTTTACCTAAATGGACCATCGTTTGGAGAGCGTCGTGATATCCTTGATATAGCTCAGCTGGTTTACGTAGGTACTCGCTGAGTGAAACGGCAATGAGTCACAATCACAACCGTAATAAACTCCGTTACAATTAGCTAGTCTTAATATGAAAACACACGTGTTTAAGTCTTTACACAAACGGTTTTATCGCTCCGATGTCAGTCACGTCGGCGGCCACTACATAAAACTTAATTTCGTGAGTTACCCGTTAAACTACCGTGTAAACTCCGTTAAGTACTAATTAAACATTGTGGGAATTGGCCCTGTAAAGTTAATGCTATTATAAAGACGCCAATAAATTAATACAAACAAACAACTTGCAGTAAGACAAAAGTAGGTATATAAAGGCTGGGGTAATGAGTAAGATTTATTAGTTCATGCTGAAACTCCGCTAGATCTAGACGCCTCTGCGCTTGATACATCCAACATATTGCACACATCACAATACATCACAATAGCAAGACGTCCGCCTTCAGATGTTTTCCCTCTTTATACTTATTTACCTATCGGTTCAAAAACATAGTTTTATTTACGTGTACCTAAATATCACCTCCCGCTGTACGTAGATGCTCGTAGGTATTGCAGACCTATATCGCAGAACCATAATAGATTTAGGTAGGTATTCAAGTCATCTGTAATGGAATTAAATGCCTGAATGAAATTACTGAGGGCTTCCCTCAGGGTCAATTTTACTAGGATAATATATAAATGTTATGATCAGCAATGTCTGGGTATTTCATTCAACATTAATCATAAGTAGAATGCTGCCTACCTACAAAGATAAGTAAGTTATATGTGGTTTAATTCACGTAATGTATTTCAACATGATAACACGAAAGTATAGTAATCTGGGGGAAAGTTTAAAGGTAGGCAGCGCACTTGTGACTCCACTGGTGTTGCGGGTGTCCATGGGACAAACTGCAAACTGATGATGGCTTCAAAGAGCAATTGGAGCACATATTGCTCGGAATATCTTTCCGCCACAATGTTCGAAAAGAAGAAATTCGGAGAACTAGAGTAAAGTGGATGTAAGCTATCGCGATAGGCGAGAGGCGTCGCTAAATTAAAGTGGGCACGGGGAGGCCACTTATTTATCTATTTAAGAACACTTGGTAATTTACGGTGCTATAATACTAAAGTATACCTAAGCAAGCTAAATTACAATAAAATTATTATATCACCGAGACGACGAAAGATGAGTAAGTAAATGTGTTTTAGCCTGGAGGCCACGTATGGGTAGGTAAAGCGTTAGGTAGACCACCAGCCAGATAGGCAGATGATCTAAGAAGTCACGCAGGTATCCTATGGACCAGGAAAACTAATCACCGCGCCGAGTGCAGGTGCTTCGGGGAGCGAAAGAATGCTGAAGAAGAGACATTGCCAGTCTAAGTGTTCTCTACCGCCTCTATAACGGGGAATGCTCTGATGAGTTATTTCAACTTATCCCATCCTCCCCTTTCCACTTCCGAACAACACGTGCTGGACAGCGTTGCCATCCGCATACCATCCAGACAATGGCGGCGCGCACCAAGACGGTTTTGCTCCTCGTTCCTGCCCCGAGCCATCAAGGCATGGAATACCCTTCCAGCTCATGTGTTTCCTCCTTCATACAATCCGGGGTCTTTTAGGCGGGGCGTGAAACGGCATCTCATCAGGCCATTATGGTGAGGATGGCAGACACAATGGGTACTTTGTTAGTTCTTCTGTGCCTGTCAGCCTCATTTTTGGATTTCACGGCCGCTTACCATCAGGCGGAGTGAGGTCATCCTGATTGGCCTTTCTATAAAAAAAAAAAA
Source organism: Marasmia exigua (assembly GCA_019059595.1). Classification (NCBI taxonomy): domain Eukaryota; kingdom Metazoa; phylum Arthropoda; class Insecta; order Lepidoptera; family Crambidae; genus Marasmia; species Marasmia exigua. The sequence goes on from CM032478.1 coordinate 5,555,543, forward strand.
AGTAGGTAGTGTGGAAAGTGTGCATTTGTAGACATAAGTAGGTACATAAAATTAACATGCCTACATTTATAGAACTCTGATTTTACTCATTTTTTACCTACTTAGCGTTGTTCTGCACACTTCTTCTGTAAACGATTAGGAGTGCGTATTCATGGTTGACGTCACGAAATTTGCTCTTTAGAAGGGTATGATGAACTTTTCTTAGTCACCAATAATATTGACTAAAACAGAAAAGCATGTTCGTTTCGAACACCAATTTATCCTGTTAAGCTAGTCTAGTTTCTTTATGTAGATAAGTAGGTCATCTATCGCTAGCGTATCAAATAACTTGTCTCACATAGGTTCGGCTGCAAAAAGATATAGCTACCTAGTTAGGTACCTTGTCCTAGGAGTTGTGACAAGGTGTACTTAAACATCTTTTTGCAGCCGACTGTAGATGCTTACACAAATCTAACTACCTACTTACTACTACTACCTACTATTCCTAAAACCTATTCATATTGAATAATTGTGTGAACATCTTAATGCCGTTTGTTCAAGATAAGTTAAACAAATCCTTGTTAAATCTAGGGAAAAATCATAGTCAGCTACGCATCAAACATTTTTATATGGCACCGTATTACAAATTACCTTGCTAACGGATTTTATTCAAGGACCGCAGAAGCAGTAGCAATGTCGTAGATTCTGTTTTATTGCCTGGGTAAACACGGCATAGTTTAGCCATTTACGGCGAAGATACTTTCATATTAAAATAGGCAAACAGCTCAACATAGAGTGACTTTACAGTTTTAGAACATAACCACAGTAGTTATATCAAAACCGACGCGAAACTGATAGGCTGTATACTGCCCGGCCGTTTAATAGCCATCGATATTGTAGTAATTGTTACCGATTTTTATTTGTCATCTATAATCACCTTAACAACCGTTATTTAAGTGAGAGCAGAACTTTCTACGTTTAGTGATAAATATTTCATTCGTTATAGGCTACTTACTTACTTACTACCATCGGTCATTGAAGTTCGGAACTTTTACAACTATTACTTAAGTACTTATAAAAATAAACATTAAGTAACCAGCGGAGTACTCATTAGGTACGTAAATAACTTTTTATGCCTAATTAGTTTCTTCCATAGAGTAAGGTAATAATGCTCTGGAGCCCAATTCTTGTGATCGTGATATTTTAAAAACATGGCGGATGTCACATGATATTGATACAAAAAAACTAGGTTTTAGTGATATATGTCGTATGAAAAGAAATGTCACAAACCCGAAAATTGGGCTCCTGGAGCCCAATTCTCGAGCTCGTGACATTTATTTTCATACGACATATATCACTAAAACATAGTTTTTTTGTATGGTTTTCGGGTGATATCCGCCATGTTCTAAAAATATCACAAACACGAGAATTGGGCTCCTGGTTTGTCCTTAGAATAATATATGTGTCATTAGTAAGTAGGAGTACCTACCTACCTACGTACATACGTCAGACGCATCTAGAGTTATCATCGTTTTTATTATGAACTAGGTATCTGATGTATAAATATAAAGCAGATAAAAATAGTATCTATCCCTACTGTTTTTATAACAGAAAGGTTGAAAACCATTTATTATGCTCGACATACCTAGACCAGATTAGAATACCGACCTACTTAGGTCATTATTCTTATAACATAAAATCAGTCACAATTTTGCTACTAGATCATTGAACCCCGAGGACATTTGGAGCGTGGCCGGGTAATAATATAAACATGCAGGTACGAGGTGCGGCTTGGAAGGTGAAATGCGCCTGCGCCTGCCGGTGGGCAGTAGATTACCACCAGGCCGGTCCAGTGATCGGGGGCGCTGCATGTCGCGGGCTGGCATTATGTCCCGCTCGCTCCACATTGACAGCCAATTAGCGGGGTGGAGCCGACTGCTTGTGCGATCTACTTATGGTCACGACATACCCTTGACGGACAGGTGTATTGACATCTTATACGCACGCCCTGGTTGTCATCAGGTATCAATTAGATACCTCAGCCGATAAGCTCTAGATTCGCCGCCAACGTCGGAGTGTCAACAGGGGTTCTTTCTTGTCATCAGTTTCTTGTATAATGTACTTACCTCCTGAACTAAAAAAACGTGGCTGTTGAATCTTGAACACATTCCAAATAAGTACCTAAGCCTTATCCTAATAAAAATAACTTAAGATTAACCAATTATTTTTACTACTGAGCCCTTGGTCGTATGTTTAGTTACTATGTATGTTAATTATTTATTACTAATATTATGTTAATTTTATTATTTAATCATTGAGCTTTCGCAAAATATTTTGTACGCTTTAAAAGGCATGTCACAGTAGCGAGTATGTATAAAAGACTAGCTGTTTCACGCAGTTTCACCTGCGTCCCGAGGGAACTACTTTCCGTATCGGGATAAAATAAAGCCTATGTTACTTCTGAATAATGCAGCTTTCTAATGGTGTAAAAATTATTGCAATCGGTCCAGTAGTTTTTGAGTTTATTCATTACAAACATACAAAAATACAAATATTTCCTCTTTATAATATTATAAGTGTAGATGTATCACCACTTACAACCTGTGTTCTACAATAAATTATTATGATTATTTATTTCTATGTAAGGAAGTTACTTGTAATTTTTTGAGTAAAAACTCTACATATGTATAGTTTTTCAGTTTAACTGACTTATAAGTCCTAATACACCTACCTATAATCCAACCACAAACATTCGTGAAATACTTTAGAAGGTGTATAATGTCATCCTTTCACTCTTTTCTGAGACTACTTAGTCTACTTACTTATTACTTTGGAAGTATATGGTACATGATAAATACCTAAGTGAGAGCTATAGGTAATCTGTCTTTTTACTACTTGGCAAACTAGAATCTGCCACTATATTTTTTCACTTGTTTGGTGATTGGGAGATTAAAGATATGGCCCCTTTCCTAAACGTCGCATGGGAAAGAGCTGTTGCCGATAGTACTGCCTATGTACGTATATCACGCGAACGAAGTCGCGGGAAACAGTTTGTTTCAATACAAATTGCTAACAAAATGTCTAGGTAGATTCAAAATGATACCTACCTACACACAGAATGTAGGTAGATGTAAAGGTAGATTTTTTTATGTGATAGGTGGCAGACGAGCAGACGGATCACCTGATGGTAAGCGATTGCCGCCGCCCATGGACACACGCGACACCAGTGGAGTCACAAGTGCGCTTAACCCGGGATTGGGCCTCTGGTACCCTCACTCACGCAACGAAACACAGCACAGTGCTGCTTCACGCCGGTTTTCTGTGAGGCCGTGGTATTACTCCGGTCGAGCCAGTCCCTTCATGCCGAAGCGTGGCTCTCCCACGGTCGAATTACCTACGATTGTATTGAGGGGGTACCACAGGAAGGAACCGTTAGGTATAGGTAGTACCCACAGATCATATCAGGGAGATACCTATAACGTGATCCTCAGATCATAATATGATCTGTGGTGGTCCCTAAGCACTAACTATCTTGATTCTGTCCAACCATTTTATTATATTTTTTATGCTTTAATACCTACCTAACATGATTACATGGCATTTTGTGTTCCTTAGGGCCGACAATAAAAAGTACAACTAATGAATCATTAGAACATAACACGGTGACTTCTCACGCAGCACAGTCGCTGCGACATTACGAAGTCCAACTTTACCTACTCCTCACACGCATCAATAAGGCGTAACCGGCGCGTTCGAAGCACACGCGCACGCGCACGCGTCTCCCGTAGCGTCGGCGCGGGCGCAGCCACCGTAGCGTAGAAAGAACAAAACATTCCGCTAGATCGTCATTATTCAAATTTTCGCTGTACCACTTGCCCGGTTGTTCCGGCCTCTGCTTTTTGTCCTATTTCGTAGCACTCTGAAATTACGATTAGTTCGGTCGAAATGAGGCGCGGTCATCCGTGGTGGATGGCCGTGTGAACGGCCCGTTATCCAAACAGATTACGCGGTTTGTGGAAAAGCCACCGCGTTTGAGGGTTTGGGCGGAAGAGTAGTTAACGACAAACGTTTACTTTCTATTGAAATAAAAATAACGCGAGAAAACCACCGGCTAATGGCTTGGAAAGTTTATTTTCGGAAATGCTAGCAGCATGCGTCACATGAGCAATTTCAGCACATTTAGTAGGTAGGTATCTATACATTTTTAACCTTAAATGGGAAATGCAGATCAGCACAATGTTTCTACAAATACTATATCCAACCCTAAACATTTAGTAATTACAGAATATGTTGTTGTTGTATAAATGGTGACTCGTTTGCTCGTATGTCGCCTCTAGCATAAAAAAAATGAAATTTAATTATTCAAGTGAACAACTTGGAAATGATTTCTTCCAATTAGTCTTCAATCCAACAACGGTACTAATGATACGAGGCCACGAGCTAATGTGCAGAGGCCTTTACGTTTGTAAGGGAATTATATCTATCCTCCGATTGGTCTCCCTAACGTTTTAATACAGGGCCCTTTCAACGGGTCCAACGCAAGCTACCCAACAGCTTTTTGAAAACTTCTTCGTGTTTCGAAAATTGCACTATATATTTTCACTATTGCAATATAAATCAATTGAATGAAATCACTAATTAATTTTCAAACTTTGGAAAGCAATTAAACAATATTTTAGTGAGAACAATTAGATACAATCAAAATCTACTAGGCCAGAGATCCGTTACTTAAACAATATGCGGTTTTAGCAGGCTAGCCGTATATTACGAAGAAACAATAAAACTGGACTAAGTAGGTGGAAGAAAACATAAAGTAAAGTAGGTATTCCTACTTGTTTGCAAATTTCACTAGACTATTACAAAGTCTTAAGTCGCCACACAACTAATGGGATTAGTTGGATTCGTAATAGGTAATTAGTTCATAATGTTCATTATTCTGAGTATTACATAGGTACCTATGTATATGAAAATAAACTGATACATTTGCTTGTCACAAGTAGGGTATTTCCCTTCTTTTGTTCAAGTCAAAGAATTACGTACACCGTCCAAAAATATCTTGGTGCTTACAAAATGTTCAAGGGTTATTTTGTGGTTACTTGATTACTCCGACCTGTTGTATTTTGAGTTTGAGTTTATTAGAACTGTAGAAAAAGGTAACGCGGGTGTCATTAATTTTTAAAAGTTAACCTTAATTTACAGTTAGTTGTAATAAACTGAAACTTAAAATATAACAGGTCGGAGTAATCAACTCACCATAGAATAACCCTCCAATGTTCCATTCAATAATGAATAGTGCGAGCTAGCGTACGTGTCGCCGAGTAGTTTCACGGCAGTAACTCGCACTGTTTGAACGTCACTTACCTATTAGTAACTCGCACAAGCGAGCTTAAAAGTAGCTCGCATGACAAGCCGAGTAACTGTCTACTGGCTAGACTTCAGCTCACACTGTGTAAATCAGTTTTTAATATGTAATAGCTAGTAGGTACGTATAATACTCTCATATAGTTTAATTACCTTACCAATCTGACATGCAAATATCAAGTAGGGAAAAAACACCAAATACATTGATCTGACTCCGAGATAGGTAGCTCAAGCACCTGTGTTACGGATAACAGAATCAACAGAGGAATTACAAATAAAAATACATATATAATACTTTTCTTTTGTAAATACATACTTATAATACATAGAAACATCCAGACTAATACAAACAGACATGTTGTATGCACACAAAGTTTGTACTGTGGATCCAACCCGGAAAATTCCAGTAGGGAACCCAACAAACAAAATTTTAGACCTGAGAATGTATTGTAAAACTCGTTGGTCCTATAAAATGCCTAAGAGTGTAGCATCTTGGAAGAAAGTGGCGCAATTATATCCCCATTCAGCTTTATAATTGATCTGTAGCGATGTCGTTTTTGCTCTATTAACTTATAGAGCCAAAATCTAATGCTTTTACACAACAACCAAAACTTTTATACGTCTTTTTCTCAGCTGTTTAGAGATATAAATAGGCTTATAGGGCGAAATTGTTTGTTGGGAAAATTCTTGTACTATGTTTGGGACAACTAAATTAAGTAGATGCTGATGCTGACGTCCTGCTGAATGCTCTACGCTCAATTCTCCTCAAAATTCTCCTCAAATAATAATAATGTCCTCCAACCCGATATTTCTGTCATGGCGGCCAATCTCAGCGATCAGCCATCGACGCAGGACATATTATAGTGCACAAGTATTTGCGCAGACACAAGTCTCTATTCCCGTACCCTCTTTCGATGGGACACTAGTGTGACACGACCGAACAGGGATTAGGCGCAGGACCAACGGTTTAATGTGCTTTCTGAGGCACGGTATAAGACCGCCTACTTCCAGACTCCGGGCTAAACATTTCTTAACAGAAAAACTCAGGTACATATTTTGGCCCGACCCGGGGATCGAACCCGGGACCCCAGGCGCAACCGTCGCTTTAAAGTGCGACCCACTAATCATTTCGCCACCGAGGCAGTCCTCCTCAAATAGGGACCCATAGAAACAATAACGAAATACTGTCCAGTCATGCTCCTATTCCTGTAAGACAAATGATCTCCAACGTTCTTAGTCGCGCTTAATTAATTAGCTTCATTCGTCAGTAGCTGTCTATTAGTCTGCTTACTCTCACAGCGGATTATAATGGGCGCATTTACATTCATTCATTCCGTGCCGAGCGTTACAGACAGTTACATGATCATAATTATGTTGTACTTGGCTACGAGTATGATTTGACTCAAACATCATGTTAATTTAATTGCTGTGTTAACTTGAGTTTTAGCAATAAAATAAACAGAATACGGTTACGGTATCCGTAAACTAAGTTTACCTCACCTCATTAGCCCGTTTGATAAGGTGATGTAGAGATGAATTATTAATTAAGTTAAATATAAAACGACAAAATTATATTTTTTGCGTTCCTAAAGTAAGTAGGTAAGTTATATTTGAAATAAAAACTCAACTTAGTTTAGAAAACTAAATAGACATCGGACATGGATCCAATTTTGAATTAAGACCTTCTATAAGTAGGTAAGTATCAAATTGGGCGAACATTACCACTGTAGCATATCGAGGTCAAAAAGATTGTCAAAAATCTGCGACACATGAATCGTCGCTACAAATGGGGCCAAATCATTAAAATTTGAACGTAGGTACTCATGGCATCTTATTTCTCTATGATTGGAAGCGTTTCAAAACAATAGCATTTTGATCTTGGTCTTGCGCAGTGATTTTAGAATCTAACGGGAAAGAAACATCCTCACACTTTCAGCGCGATATACATAGTTCCAACACGCACGTGTGCAATTAAGCCCCAGCGGACATAATAAAGCAAATGGGCGATGCATATAGCCGCCGCCGCAACAACGGTGCGTCTTTACTGCTTTCCATGCACATTACCGCGATTGCGTAACGGGCGCTTTACTGTTCTATCGATTTCGGTACACGACAGCTACAACTCTGGATCTGTCACGACAGCACGCGGAAGGTCCGACCATCAATCATAGAATTAGATTCGCAGCGCTTCGTCTGGTGGTAATGCTCGCAAAAAGTCGGAGCCGCACGCGCTTGCCATACCGGGCGCGTTTCCCTTGATGCATTGCTGTAATAAATCGCGCATTCTGCAATTTGTATCCAGGCCAGGCAATTAGGTACACGATTTATTACGTAGCATCTTTTGATATGGAAAAGTGTACCGGTAAAAATCGCGATGACCTATGAAAGCTGCTTTCACCAAGAAATTTAGAGTTTATTCATTCAAAAATTTTAATCAGTTAAACGTTTACACTAGATATATGTACCGACTCAGGGATTCTGAATGCTAGTACCTAAGTAAGTTCAGTGTGAATCACCCTTACCTATTAAAGGTTACACTTTGAACGCTCACTTATAACTATTTATTGTGAAATGGTAGTAAGAATTGTTTAAAATTTAACACTTAAAATTGAACATGAGAAATAAGTTAGATCCCGCTAAACGAGATTTTGATCTAGAGGTTGACTATAATTTCATAGAAGCAGGAAAAAATGTACATGAAACATCAGTGGGATTATCATATTTATGTATTGTTCTATTTATCTCCCTATAACTGGCTTGGTACATTAATATTCTTTGACCTAGAACTGAGAAACCTATCGAACTATATTCAATAATCATGTCATGTGGTGGGTTAAGAGAACCGTTTCCACGTAGCGTTATTTAGTAAACAATAAGGTTAGAAAAAGCGACGTCACACAGCGGAGGTCTCTCGCATTAAAAGTGCATTAACAGCTGAACGGATCACAAACAGAAATAAGTTCACAGACAAATCGTTTTCCGCTCCACGGCACGAACTTGCCTATTCGCGCAATCTTTGTAAGTCATTTATTACAGATAATGATCGGGCCAGGGGACTGATTGGTGTTAATGGTCAAATGCACTGGTTTTGATTCGATTTCTTTTTGAGGAGTCGGATAAGTTACAGCCATTATTCTGATCTCAGGTTATCTATGATCTTCTATTGTCTTCGGTCGACGTGTATCTGTCTGTAAGCGGTGGAACTTACTTACTGAGCTTTTTAAAGCTATTTAGGACAGTAATGAACGTAGGTAAGCGTGCAATTATTTCGATTATGATGGCTAAGGTTATGATAATAAGTAGTTACAAAATCAATTTGAAATATTAAAAATACCTACATTTTTCCCATAGGTAAAAACAATTTTACCTTTACTCTTTTTACATTACAATAAACAAAAAATCAAATGCCAGCGCAAGTACCCGAGGTCGAGGAACAACAGCTATACGAAAACCACGATTTTAGAAAAGTAAAGATTACCTAGAAAGCCTATGATGCATAAAATGCAGCGCAAACGATCGACGAAGAGTGACGTGGCGTGTACGCGTGCGCAGGCTGTCGTCCACTCAACGGTTAAATTGATGCGCGAGCGCTTGCACCGGGCCTCCAGGGCTACGGCGCGTTAATGTTTCTTGTTTCTAAGTAAATATTATTGTAGAAATTCTATGATGCACAAATTGCAGCGTAAAAGTTCGATACCGAGTAAGTAACGTGTCGAGGCGCGTGCGCAGGCTGTTGTCTACTCAGTGCCTAAATTAGAAAGAAAGAAAGAAAATTTTATAATTTTGAACATCACAACACTATATACGAGTACAACATCAGCTACAAAATAACAAACAAACAAAAAAATAGATACAGAAAAAAAAAACAAAGCAAAGTAAAAACAAAATAATAAGGGTACAAATAACCAGGTAATGCATATAAATTGTGTGTTGTGACCTCCAACAAAAATGCCCCCCACTCAGCCTATGTCATGACCCTGAAAAAGGTCATGACGCTGATTTTCAGTAAAATTGATGCGCGAGCGTCGTCATCAGCCTCGAGTGCTGTAAGCTGCATTGAATTGTTTCTGGCTTCTAAGTAAAGATAACCCAAAAGTCCTGTGATGAATAAACTTCAGCGCAAGTTCGCGCTGAAGTTTCGGGGTAACGTGACGTGGCATGTGCGCAGGCTGTTATCCGCAAAATTTTAAAAACAATAGCATGTATAAACGTGTGTACATCCCGTGCGGATAAAGAATGAGATCAGAAATGGCGGCACATCTATTCACTTCTCGCTCGCACACTATTTGCGTCTATACTCGCACTCGTGGGGTGCGAGTATAGACGCAAATAGTGTGCGAGCGAGAAGTGAATAGATGCGCCGCCATTTCTGATCCCATTCTTTATCCGCACGGGTTGTAAGAACTTCCGATAAAAGTGGCATCCTTATCCATCACCGCTACGGGGACACAAGCTTCCGTGACGTCAGCATCCACGACAGCTCGTCTGCTTATTTGCATTGTCTACGCTAACATTCAACAGGTGCCTGAGCTCACTTCCTCTCAGCCCCGGATCTTCAACTTTTTTTAGGTGGGGCAAAAACTGAGAAATGCCGCCCCCGCCCACTTATATTTATTTTTACCTTTATCATTCTTTATAATTTCACTAATTGATTATTTTATATCATAAATCCATTAATTGTTTGATATTTGAACATAGCCTACATAAGACTTTCGTAAGTAATGCATCCATCACTGCTTTTTCTGCGCGGATAAAAGAAAACAGGAGCTTTTACAGTACGAAATAGCGGAGTTTTAAATCCAAAAGTAGAAAAAATACAGTTTCAAATAGTATAGTTGACAAATCCTGTACATCTGACAGTTAAAACTCTAAATCTTACATTTTAAAACTGCAAGTTTACAGAAATGAAAAATTTGCTATTTGATAACGTAATTTTTCTATTTTTGCGTTCGAAGCGCCGCGTATTTGTGTCAAAATATAAAAGCCTATTTATTTACAGATATATAATAATTGTAAACATGTAGGATATATATTTAATACAAAGCACAGGATAAGATTAAAAATAAAAGCATGTATAATAAAATCAAATATATTGCATTTGTGAATTGAAATTACAATTTAACTTTTCGAGCTTTTTGTTCTGCAAATAAATCTATGACCTTATCGTAATTTAACTCATGCGCAATCCGATTTTCTATCGCTAAGATTGCAAGACTCGACAAGCGTTCCTGGCTCATGGAAGATCGCAAATAATTTTTAATTAGTTTCAGTTTGCTAAAACTTCGCTCACAGCTTGCGGATGTAGTAGGAAGCGTAGAGTAAATTCGCAGGGCAATACAAATATTAGGAAAAGCATCCTGCAAATCATGCGCATAGATCTGTTGTAAGAGATAGAAACCGGTAGCCTTTTCTATATCACCAAATAAAAGCGGACCTTGTTGTTTAAAAACGTAAAGTTCCTGGCAGAATTCAACGGCGTTTAAATCTCGCTCGTATTTTCGAGCCAGATCTGCTCCACACTTTTGCAGTTCTTCAATTGGCATTTTCAAAATATTAGTGCCATTAAGAAAAGAAAAATTCAAATTCAGCTGCGTGGCACATTCAAACCTCTTTTTCATTTCTGATATGATTCTATCAAATACCATCATTATTTCTTTAGAAAATAGTTGAACAGGTTGGAGTGTTTGTAACTCGTCGTCACACATCTCGTCAAAATGTTTTTTTACGTTTCGGAATTTGTTTGTTTTGCAAAATAGGGTCAACACCAATTTTTTCAGCGACTTCTTCAGCCTCTTTTATCCAACATTCCATTGGTTTTTGTCTCATATTTTGCAGAGTTTTGAGCAGACCATCCATTAGTGCGATGGAACGGGTAAGGATAATATCTTCTTTCTGAATTTCTATATTCACTCGATTTATTTCGCGCAGAATATTCGACCAAATTGTTAAATTAAGAATAAACTTAAAATCCTTTATAGCAGTTAAGAGATTACCTGCCTCGTATTTAGCTTCTGGAGTACGAGAAGTTTGCTTAACTTCTTCTAATGCTTCCGCTATTTCTGGCAAATTATTTAAAAGGGCACACACTGCAACATGTTTTGCCGACCACCTCGTCTGACTACTTCCTTTTAAATTTGTTTTCACATATTTTTTCATAATGTCCCACCTAGTAGTGGAGCCAACAAAAAAACAATATACTTTTTGGATGAGTCCAAATAAGTTAATAGCTTCCTGGCATGATGAAGCAGAATGTACACCTACAAGATTTAAGGAGTGAGCTAAACAGGGTACGAACTCAGCCAGCTCATTCTTTTCTGCAATCCTGGCTTGTACTCCCTTATGGATGCTGGCCATGTTGGACCCATTATCATAAGATTGGCCCCGACATTGTCCAATATCTAAATCATCAACTGCCAATTTTTCCAAAATCTGTTGACAAATGTCTTCTCCTGTTTTTCCAATAACTTCTATGAAATCAATGAAACTTTCTTTTATTTCACACACATCACCAGTTCTTTTTACATATCGAATAACCTGGCTCATTTGTTCTGTATGGGACACATCTGGAGTGCAGTCGAACATTATCGTGTAGTATTTGGCTTCTTTGATGTCATTTAAAATGCTATTTCTAACTGTTTTTGCCATTATGTCAATTATTTCATTCTGTATCGTCTTTGATAAATATGATACTTGTCCTTTTTTTAAGTGTTCTAATTGATACTTCAGAGTTGAATTATGTTTGGCAAGCAGGGAAATTAAGTTCAAAAAGTTACCTTGACTTGGCTGAGGATGTTGCGTGATAAGATCGCTAGGAGTTTCATGGGACCCGCGAAAAGAAAGGCAGTTTGTAGATAGATACAATACAGCGTCCATAACAATACGCAGGATCTGTCTCCATTTTTCTTTCTCGGCGTGAATTACTTTCTCAATGTCTTGATCAATACCCTGGCATGATTTCATTTGTTGTACCCGTGTTTTCCACTTGATCATACACTCTTTATGCATTTGAGTTGCCTCGTGTTCGGTTAATCTCTCTGAAACTTTTTTCCAATTAATAAACCCTGTAGAACACAATGCAGATGTAGCGGCAGAAGACGGTTTTTGGTAAATCTTGCAGCACGCACAAAAAACTGCGTTTTTTGTCTTAGAAAATATAAGCCACGATCTTTTAACCCTTTCGCAATTAGACAATGTCCTGTACCACATAGAAGATGTTAAATGTCTGCCATTGCGTTCAGTAGATCTAAATTCAATGTTTTCGGGGTGATTTTCTGCTAATAATACAGCCTGATTGCTAAAAAAAGACCGTTGTTCGTCAGTCATTTTTTCCGCCCCTGGCCAATTGCCTGGGTCCGTCAAATCAAATCCGGCTTTTTTCAGTTCATCCGAATCCGAGTGCAGGGAATTAGATCTTTCGTATTCTGGCTTTGTTTTTTCAAGTTGATCAAGTTGCTCATCGCACGTCGATAAAGATGGTGAAGTTTGCATTGTGAAATCAAATTGTGACAAATCTTGATTAGTCTGATCAGGCAAAGTGCCAGAAACATTCTCTAACTCAATATCAACTACGGAAGTTGCAGCAGATACTGACGATTCACCCCCACTGCTAAGCCAATTTTTCATATTATCTGCACATTGTTTTCCCTGCAACTCCTTATATTTAGCCTTTTTCCTATATTCCGCTCCCGACAGTTTTTTTCTTGGTGCGCTCATATTTACAACCTGAAAACAAAAATATTTTTATTAAATAAATCGACCAGGAAACAAGACTATTGCATGGAACAATTAAATTAAATTAAGGTAATAATATCCACGTACTGTCACGCCTGTTTGCCACGTATAAAGATTGGTCACTCACACAACTAAGGACGCCGCGCAATCATAATTTGCAAGAACTATATCAAAAAACAAAACAAATTACAAAAACCACGCGAAGAAAATCGAACGCAAGCGGACGATTCTTTTTTTAAAAGATACTTCATATTATTACCTTAATTTTATCTAATTGTTCCATGCTATGGTCGGCAACTATTAGGTGCCATTTGCAGCACGGTTACGCCTGCTTATTTGTTTTAAACTGCTGCATTGTTATGTATGGAATTAATAGCTATAGGTAGTATAAAAGGCTATTTACTTCTCACTCATCTCATCATCTGATAGCTGCTATCGTGTCATAAACAAAACATGACATGCACGACGACGACGTAAATATTTCAAGTAAGTTTTAATAATGATGAATTGACAACGTAAGTGAATGCACGTAATAAATTGAAATAAAAAAAAATATAGTAACTTAAAAAGCATAAAATAGTTATGACAAAGTATGTACTTACCTATAGAAGCGATGAATAAGCTGTGATAGGATCTTTGATGCGACACTAATACAATTACTATTTAACCTTCGGTTGATCGACAATCACTAAATAGTAAACAGAAAAACAACACATAGGTACTTTTCTTTGAAACAAAACACTGCCGTGGAGAAAGATCGCCGAGGGAGTTTTCGAATATAGCGTCATCCCTTTCGCACGCACGTGTGCGCCCGCAGGAATCGCAAATCGCGGCAGCACGCGCCACGCGCCTGCGTGCTGCGCGATGACCGCGATCTGCGACTCCTGTGGGCGCGTATTTTGAACTATGGCCTACGCGCCTCGCGAAATGTAGGTAATGGTCGAGTAGCACGTCTTACTCCGCGCTCTGGGTATCTGTCGAATTTATAGGGCCATGAAGGTAAATTATGATTAGTCCATTAGTCAGTTAAGTGTGAATTTGGCCGCCCCCTGAACATGCCGCCCGGGGCATGGGCCCCGGCTTGCCCCCCCCTAGATCCGAGGAAGTTCCTCTACCTAACATTGTCTTGCAATGAAGTGCCTACCTAACTTTCTCACCTAATGGTAAATTGGAAAAAGCAAACTTTCTAGTTTTTGTACAACAAAATTAAACCAAACAACATTGTAAGTGTTAAATAGGGGAGTTTATCGCGTTTACCACTTTTTACATCGCTATTGTGGGAACTAAGCTATTGTAAGCTGTGTAGTTATTTATGAAGATATCTTTAAATTTGACAGCGTTTTTATAGAATCGTGATCTAAATCGTGACCTTAGGCCTCATGTAATTTATTGCGTTCAGTTTTCAGTAGTAAAACTTTTGCTTTTCCTTGAATATAATAAACGGTTTCTTTATGATTAAACCAAATTTTTAGGTACCTTTAGTAGAGTGATTTGAATGATTGTTTTTTTTAATGTGTGTGCTGACATTTAGCAGATTTTTATATTGTATAAAGGAAACCGTAGGATAATAACTACATAATATAAAAGAAAATCCTTCCATACCAATTGCTTTTGATTTTGCAACGTAAAAGTTAAATACTTTTTATTTGTTGTAGGGTCAATATGACTTCCTCTGATAACAACATAGTGGAGGGAAATGGCAACAGATATGTTAAGGTGACGGGTAGGGCACACTAGCGACGCCAATCGATTTTAATTTAGCTACTAAACTGGATCTATTTTAAACAATTTCGGGGTTACATTACCTCTAGGCAAACACTTATACTATTTATTAAATAACCATGCAAACATGTTGAATCCAACGCGTACGCGAAAAATTGATTCACGCCAAAAGCGGTTACTTTTGGCGTGAATCAATTTTTCGCGTACAAAAACAGACTTAACCTTTGTGCATGGTTATTTAATAAATAGTATAAGTATTTGCCTAGAGGTTGTAACCCCGAAATTGTTTAAAATAGATCCGGTTTAGTAGCTAAAACATAGCCCACCGAATTAGCAAACTGAAGTGGCAGTGGGCTAGTCATATTAGCCGCAGAACTGACAGCCGTTGGAGCCGTAAAGTCCTTGAGTGGAGACCGCGACTCAGTAAGCGTAGTGTAGGACGCCCTGCGACAAGATGGGATGATGACATTCGAAGGCTGGCTGGTGTGGGCTGGATGAGAGTGGCCGAAAATCGGACGCAGTGGTGTGCATTAGGGGCAGACCTATGTCCAGCGGTGGACGAGTGTGGGTTGCTGATGAGTAGCTAAAAATTAAAATCGATTGGCGTCGCTAGTGTGCCCTACCCGTCACCTTAAGTAGGCACGTCGTACATCGTCCTACTTATTTGTGATCAGGACAATTTTTCATTTTCATCATCATCATAACGTTCAATTTTATTGAGTTGACCCGTGGAAAATAAAAACCCAACTGCAGGGCTTGCGACAAAGTAGGTACCTATTCGGTTAACTTTGTCGTTTTGTCCGCATTTTTCCGCGGTCGTAAAAACACCTTCCGCCGGCTTCGGCCGTGTTCAGCTAAAAAGTACAATATTACTTAGTCACCAGTTGCAAACTTATCAGATTTTCTTTTAGAGCTTCTTTTCGCCGACATTAAAGAGACACAAAGAGTCTTTTTACTTTGGTAAGTAAGTACTAAGTTTTCTGAGAATAAGTAAATTTAATTGTGAAGCTAAGTGAGTTTAAATTGGCATTTGAAAATTTTAGTCATAGTCCATTTGCTATTAATAAATTTAGATTGTCGAAGTTATTTAATTATTTGGGTAAAATTAAGCTACTTTTTGAAAAATCTGTCTTACTTTCAAGACTATAAGTAGTGGTAGATATCAAAAGTATTAAGTATTAACATTTTCCGTTTGTTTATCTAAAATGTTAATTGATTTTTCTATACCTATTCATATTTATTGGTTACCTGCTTGTTTAAAACTAATATGTATTAAGAATGTCGACTGTCTTCAAATTATATCTAAACTAGGGATCACAACCCCCAGCCTGTTTTACAATACCACGATTTCGGGATATCGAAACGATACTCCCTAGATCCCAAGATTGGTTAGTAAATATTTTAACAGCCAAGAAATAAAACACAAAAATTATTTTAAAATCTATCTGTACACTTACGATTTCATATATCTGCAACATCGTGTATCGTGACCTGCAAGCCTTTTTATACAGGCCGGCAGCGTAGTTGTGACTCCTTTGATGTGGCAGGTCTCCTTAGGCGGCGGTAATCGCTTACCAACAGTGCTCGTCTGCTCCCTATATCATTAATAAAAACCTTTTTATAAAGGCCGGCAGCGTAATTGTGACTCCTTTGACGTGGCAGGTCTCCTTGGGCGGCGGTAATCGCTTACCAACAGGTGATACGTCTGCTCGTCTGCCCCCTATATCATAAAACAGTGTACGTGCCTACATACCCGGCTAAATAGTTTCCCAATAGAACCGTTAAATTTCGCTCTCCCGTATCTCATCGTGCTATTTTTTATTTTGATAGTTTTTTACTAAATAAAACTGAAAATATTCGAAAATCCAGTTTTGTTTATCTATTTCCAATGTAAGTTTATTTTCATCATAAAACGCCACAAATCCAATAAAATTAAATACCCTGGGATCCCTTGAATAAAACTATATTCCGTTGTTAATACTCACTTAGCAACAAGTTCTGTGCATTATAATTGTCCTAGATCAATAGATAAACGCAACTAGGGAGAAAACATGCTCATTAAGGAATATACTAAGGAATAAAAAACTGCTTTTAAAATAAGTATACGAGTTATGTGCAAAATATTAAATTAGCAATAATTAAGCCAGGTGATTATATCTGCATAATTCTAGCGCAAAGACTCAGTGAAAATAATTCTTCTTTATGCCGACATTTTAATTAGGGGGTAATTATCAAATGGACAAACTATCAACCTATGCCTCATAAAGGTATTTTTTATTTTACGGGTATCCTCGAGCCATGACCCAGCAAGATCTTGATGTTGATAATAAATATCATACAATATCATGTACACCAACTTTGCACCCTTTGTATGGATATTAAACAAAACAAACGTGCAGACAATCAAGGCACACGTTAAGTTACTAAAATCTGTGAAAAATTCTAAATGGATACTGAATCCATTCTAATCCAATCCAATTCCAAGGGTACACTTTTTTAGACCATGATTCAGGATTTGGCGAGTTTTGGAATTACAGTTTCTAACCTGAAACCAGACCAACTGAATCATGGTTACACGTTTCAGAAACTAACCGAAACATGCAGGTTTCCTCACCATGTTTTTCTTCACCGTTGAGCTAATGGTAGAAATACGCACATAGATTTGAAAAATCCAGAGGTGCCTGCTCGGATTCGAACCACAACTCCCCGTACTGGCAGGCGCGTTCTTATCCACTTGAGGTACCATCGCTCAAATACTGAATCAAATGTGTTTGGCAATCGAAGTAAGACCTTCCGACAGATTGTACGAGTAGTTACCCAATGTGTGGCTGTCGATACCACAAATAATGTGTCCTATTTAAATAAAACTAAAATAAAAATTATATCATAAATCGTTAATTTGGAAAGTTCTTATAAAACACGATCTCGGTAAGATAATAAAATACTATTTTCACGACCAATATCGGATGATATATCGATGGTGTGCCACTTTACACCCTATTTGAAGAGACAAAGACGTGGGGCTATAACTGTGAATACAATTTGAGATATGTAAATCGGTACATAATTATGGTGTAACAATGTATCTCCCGCATAGATCGTTTTAGCGATGTCAGCGTTGCTAAACGTTTCTTCGTACATTATTACTGTTTCTTTCTTTTGTTAGCTTTCGAATACTTGCTTAACGAGTTAGTATTTGAATTGTATTTTTTGTTACAGACGCATATAGTGATAAACAATAAGCACTATAGCCTGTGAAATACAAATCAATGTTTCCACGGTCACTAGCACCGAAAGAAACTTTAAAGCTTTTGACTCTTTTTTTAGGATCCACTTTCCGTTAAGATGAAATTGAAATTATTTATTTGCTTAAAATGTGGTACAATAAAAGGATCTTACAGTTAAGTTAAGTTTCACACATTTCGCGATAAAGATAAGATACTCTTTATCGCACAATTTTTTTCAGAACTTGATGCTATGGTCACTGGTAAAATATGTGATCAATCACGCCAGAACTCCGAATTCCACCCACATCACTTGGATGCATTTTATTCCACCACAGTGCGTTTCTCACGCAACTTCCTACCGCGCGAATCAGCTACCAACGATGGTGTTTCCGAACAGATACGAACTGGTAATCTTCAAGAACAGAGCTTATTCCTCCCTCAAGAGCCGGCAACGCATCTGTGATGCCTCATGTGTTGTAGATGTCCATGGGCGGCGGTAATTACTTACCCTCAGATGAGCCGTCTGCTCGTTTGTCCGCCATAATGTAAATAATAAACAATTATTTTAATATGTGCATAGCTTAAGTACAACCTGTGCGGATAAAGAATGGGATCAGAAATGGCGGCGCGTGGGGTGCGTGTATAGACGCAAATAGTGTGCGAGCGAGAAGTGAATAGATGCGCCGCCATTTCTGATCCCATTCTTTATCCGTACAGGTTGTATGTATTATTATATTAAGATAGTAGGAAACTCAATACTCAAGACTCGAACTACTAGTTATAAGGGGTCCCACCGTCTACGAATAAAATCGTTCAAATCTTTTATATGTGAGTTGTGAAACTTAAGGCTTTATTCATAAACATTTAATAAAACTTTGTTGATTTGCCACGTAGGGATAAAACAAGCCGCGTGGGCTGATGCAATTCAAAGGTTTTAAATTAGTATCTATCTAGTGGTTTTTATTTGTGTAGTGAAGTGCCGCAAAGTGATACTAAATATAGGAATTGTTGGATTGTATCTTTTTTAACACTGATATTGTGTATCGAGTGAGTTGTCTCGTGACAACTTGCTTAGATCTAATAGAGGCTTAAAACCCGCGATTGCTTTTAGAATGATACTTCTGAATCCGTAGGTCGATAAAACACCGTCGTTTTATTGAGTGACTATGATTTTGACTGTTGACTACCTACTCATTAAGGAAGATACTAAGGAATAAAAAATTGCTTTTAAAATAAGTATACGAGTTATTTTGCAAAATATTAAATTAGCAATAATTAAGCCAGGTGATTATATCTGCATAATTCTATCGCAAAGACTCTGTGAAAATAATTCTTTTTTATGCCGACATTTTAATTAGGGGGTAATTATCAAATGGACAAACCATCAACCTACTACCTACTTGGCTACCTACTTATTCTCAATAAGGTACTTGACATTGGCAAATTATTTTCGGGTAGAGCCATATTTAAACAAAAAACTTAGCTAAAACGTGTTGACTTTTGAAACTTTAAAAACAGTATTGAATACTGCTTTGGGACACCGTTTTAGTTAACAAAGGCTTAATAAACATTTATGAATAAGACCTTTTATTTTTGGCAAGTAAAATTTGAATGCATGCCTTATTTTATAAATTGTATCACAAAATAGGTAAGACTTAACATTACACGCTTAACGCACTTGACACAGCATCCAGAACTGGGGACTACGGTGCGGCGGCCTCCTCGTGTGGCCCTTTCAGTAGTATTTTTGCTCTGTTTGGAGCTGCTACCGAAAGGGTCCTGGCGTCCCTGGGCAACGGGGGGTAGTAATCGGCATCGCCCATTGCTACTCGACGGCTAACAGCTGCACACACACGGGAGGGCTCCTGGAGTCGTTTTGTCGACCCCCAGTTGAGCCCCCCCGGGGCCTAGGACCAGCCTCACGGTTTGGGGCATCGGAAACCCCTCTCCTGTGGCCTTTTTTTGTTCTGGGCCCGGGGCCCTGTCCGGCGTCACGCTACGCGTGATAGCGTTTTCGACGTGGGCCCCACTGGGTGGAGAGCCTTCGGGCTCAGCGGCCGTAAGGCCATGTGCTGGAGGTCCGGCGTTGGGTCGTCTAGCCAGGATGTCTCAATGTCGACCGGTGGTGCCAATTTTCTCGGCTCCGCATCCAGCGGAGTTGGGTTTTGCGGCGTTTTTCGTTTTGAAGCCTGTGGGTTTTATTTCCCCGACCCACTCTGCACTGCAGCCAGCAGTGTATGGGTGGGGAAGGGTACTCGCAGTCCTCCTCCCGGTGGTGTTTGCACTGCAGCCAGCAGTGTGGGCGCCATTCGGGGGGCGGTGTTTGGTGGGCCGTGGGAGAGGCCCTAGGTCCGTTGGACCAGAGTGTGGTAAGAGGCCGTACTGGCGAGCCTCTTTCGCCCTGAGCGGGTTCGCGGTGGCAAGGTTCGTCCTATAGCCCGCGTTCCCGCTCTGAGAGTTTCTCCCGGGCGAGGGATGGAAACTGTCGCAGAGAGTTTAGTGGGTATGCCCCTAGGAGCACCCCAGGGGAGAGCCCCACACTACCCGGCCGACTCCCAGCGGCCGGGTGTGCATAAGGCGGCGCCGACCAACGGTGCCGACGTCGGTTCCTTCTGAGCCGGCGGCATTCTCTCTGCGTTACCAAAAAAAAAAAAAAAAAAGCATCCAGAACTAGACATACCTATTTACAGATAATGTTAAGTCCTTAGTAAACAAAATTGATATGTGTTTAGAAATACAATAAGAGCCGGTTATGTATAATTATGTAATTGGGTTTATCCCGTACAATTATCCTTACTTCCTTACTTCCTTATCCTTACTAATATTATAAAGGCGAAAGTTTGTTTGGATGGATGTATGGATGGATGTTTGTTCCTCTTTCACGCAAAAACTACTAAACGGATTTTAATGAAACTTTACAGTAACGTAGCTTATAGATCAGAATAACACATAGGCTATAATTTATAAAGATATCTATAAGACCTTGCTTTTATTCGAATTACACGCAGACGAAGTCGCGGGCAAAAGCTAGTATTAAATAAATAAATAAAATTATTTCCTGTTTCTTTATTTCGTTAGCTTTCGAATGCTTGTTTAACGAGTTAGTATCGAATTATATTTATTGTTACAGAAGCACTATAGCCTGTGAAATACAAATCAATGAATCTACGGTCACCAGTACCTAAAGAAGTTTTACAATTTAAGACTGGATTTTTTTGTGATAGTGGCAGACGTGCAGAGGTATCACCTGGGCCCCAATTCTCGTGCTCGTGACATTTATTTTCATACGACATATATCACTAAAACATATTTTTTTTGTATGGTTTTGAGGTGATGTCCGCCATGTTTTCAAAATATCACGAGCACGAGAATTGGGCTCCCTGATGGTAAGCGACAGATGACAATTTATATTTTAACATTTATATTTTGTAATCAATGACATTATATGATGTTCAAATTGTTCAAAGCATAAATAAATTAAACTTTTACTTGTTTAAGTAAAGTATCACAACTCCCATATAAAAGACTTCAACGACTTTATTCGTACAGAGCGGGGTAAGGGTACACGTAAAAAAATGTAGTAGGAAAGGAATTATGTAAAGGGGGTATTTTAGTATTAATGGCTAAAAATGTACGGCGGCAAAACATCTTATATAAAAACTCGACTTATATATAAACTATCTATTTTTTATGTTTTAAAAGTATCTTAGTAACAAAAGTACCGCAGGTTAATCAATCAATCAATCAACATATAGTTGGTTCCTATTGGCTGTAACCTGTCTTGTACATCAATAAATAAATGAAAAAAATCTTTATTTGCATAGGTTTGTACACAGCATTTACAAATCGTTATACATTTAAGTAATTTAAAACTATTGACCTATAAGTACTTATGTATAAATTACATGATAATAATATTATGTTATGTTGATACATAAAATATACTAAAAAATAAATAAACATAATGCGATTCTACTACCGGCTCGGAAAGTTGTTTCTGGTAATACTTTTTGCACTCCGAGGGTTCCGAATTCACTACACCCGAGGGAAGTCGCGAGCGGGCGCTAATCTTTCCAAGGTCGTGCCAGGCATCATAACAAATTAATAGTAAACTTTGATTACCAATTGGTAAATTTTGAAGGCAGTTTCAGTAAAGTAGGGTTAGGTAAATAAGCAAACTACCTGCATCCATGTAATCCTATCAGGCACTCATTGATACTGGAACTAAAATGGTAAACAAACCATTTTAGGTCTTTTTTTTTTGGTTTTAGTAGTTATTTGCAAATAATGCACGTAAACATTAAACTTGGAGGAGGTGCGCGGTTAGTAAAAGATCGTGGTTCGATTCTCACCCTGTCGATAAATTTGAAGAACTTAAGGTCTTATCATAAAATTGCATTTTATTTTTTATTTTTTTTATTTTATTAGTCACACACAACAGAGTTACAGCAAATGAAATGATGAAAATTATACAAAGTTAATATGCAGCCATGGTAGACTGTAATTCAAAAAGTATGTGTAAACAACATGCCAATCACAAAAACAAGCAAGCAACTATTACATCATTTAAACAGTTAAAATTTTAAGTAATTTTCACATTAACACTTGGGAACATATAAACATTAGTGTTTGATATTATTTATTTCGTTTTTACTGTTTAATTTAAAATAAATTAAATAAGTTATAAATAATTTTAATAAAATATAATTTTGTTAACCGTTACAGTACACATAAACATGTGTACTTTTGCAAACGCAAATGAGTAAAGAATATATATTTTCCGGGCCAGTAGGCATAGGATTAGACGATAGTTTAATTACGACCGACCGTAAGCCATTAGCTGGACAAAGTAAAGGCGTGACTGAGTAGCAGCGTGGCCGCGGTCACGGGCCGCCGCCCCCAGCTGTCCGCACCGCGCCCGCGCCACCTGTCCGGGCAGGTCCAATGCCCTGCTCTGCCAGGTCCATCGGCCGCAGTACCTGCCATTTTCCATATGTGCAATTTTTCCTCTTCTTCTTTAGCCTGTTTCAACTACTTGAGTGTAGGCCTCCTTCAGCATATTCCATTCTTTCCGGTATTGGGCTTTTTGCATCCAGTTCGAGCCAGCAGCCCTCTTCACATCGTCTTTCCAGCGCATCTGAGGTATTCCTTGAGGGCGTTTATTTCCCCATGGCTTCCACTCAAGAAGACACTTGCACCGAGATGCTTCATTGCGGGCGACATGTCTTGCCCACCTCTACTTTAAGCGAGCGTTTCGTTACATCTGCGAATATATAACGTGCAATTTTCGGTAAGGTCAAATCTGGTGCTTTCAAATATATATTTCACAACATCCCATACATTGATCTGACTCTGAGATAGGTAGCTCAAGCACCTGTTTTACGTATATCAGAATCAACAGTGGGATTACAAATATATACATATAATACTTTTCTTTTGTAAATACATACTTATAATACATAGCAAACAACCAGACCAATACAAACAAACATGTTCATGCACACAAATGTTTGTACTGTACGGGGATCGAACCCGCAACCCTAGAAGCAGCGTTCACTACCACTGTTCCAATCGAGTCGTAGAAATCGTCGAAAGTCGAAAAGTCGCATAGTTTATCAAACTGCGGAATCAGGAGGAGGAGAACCAAACTTGGTTACAAGTTCAACAAATCCTTGGTTAGTTGGTTTGGTTCTCCTGTCTAAGGGTTGTGAAGGTTAACCTTCATTTTAGTCCCTTCATTATAATTACCAGATTCACTAAATCCTAGATCATGACCCAAGCGTACCCTGGGATGAGATGTTACGCTGAAATGAAGGTAATGAGATAATAATAAGAAGCTAAAAGTCCTCATTTTCTTAATTGTGATATTCGATTTTAAACAATACTGATACCATGATAATTGGCATACAATCTTGCGTCTTTAACAATTCACTTTGATTTACCTACTTATTTATGTTTAAAATATTATATCAATTACTAAGCAGTGCTCAAAACACGCATTGTTACAATGCAAGTAAGCTTATCATGAAATATTTATCTCTAATATGATTGGCTTTCTATAGCGGTTTTAATTTTCTATCAAGACGATAGCCTTGATGAGCGCGGTTAAAAATAAAGCTATCTATCTCACTGTACGATCGTTCCCTGCGTCGTACCGCAGGCTTCGATGGAGAGATTGCGACCTATACTCTCGCTGACCCGCACTCCTCGCAGAACTGCCATTCAATCAAAGTTAACAATTTCTCTACGCGAATGTCACGGTGATGAACACACCGCAAACTAAACCCAATTCTGCCCTAATCCGATACCAATCAACAATGTAGATCACGAGATTGCCGAATTGCGAGGCGGATCGGTGATTGTGTCGTGAGAACGATAAGGTACAGGCGAACAGGTGGTGCCCTCCCCGTCGATGGCTAACTGTTCCACCATCATCAACCGAGTAAGCCGAGCGCGCCACCGCGCAGTCCCGTCTCGAGGCGCAAGCGCAGCACGCAGCCGCACGCGCACGGAGCGAAGCACGCGCGGGAAACCTCACCACTGCGTCTTCTGTGCTCGACACTCGACACTCGTCGCTCGGGCTCCGATCAGTGGCAGTGTAGTTCTTAAGCGGCTTCAGTGATAAATATTAATTGTTGGTTACAAGAAAGGTGAAGCGTTGTTGGTTTTTCTAAGCCTGTAAGGTAATCGGGGCAGATAGCATTAACGGTTGGCTCGGCGCTCGAGTGCGGCAGACCGCAAGCATGACGAGCGCTCCCGGCTGCGCTCTCGTGCTGTTCTTGCTGGTACGTTTTTACTATCATTGTATTAATTTAATCGATTTAAGTATTGCTTAATCAATAGGAATGTGCACATGAGAAACCTAAGTGAAAATGGAAAATACTTAGCCACCGATGAAGCTCTTTAAGGTGGGTTGCACACTGCGAGCTAAGCTAACCTATATTTAAAGTCAAGTCGGATTTGGCAGATGGCAATACTATATACGTACATGGAACACGAAATGTATTAGGTACACCAGTTCTTCATATGCGGTTGTCAAAACATTCATTTTATGTACCGACTTGGTATTACTTGAATCATACAACTTTTTACGGTAGAGGAACTAAGTTGCTTGAATTGTTTTTTTTTAGTTATGTTTTAATAGCATTTACATACTGCAACATACTTTAGTATTTGTAGCATAGTTTAGTATTATAAACTTTAAAGAAACTTATCAGATCAGACCTTGATTAGTTTATTAACTTAATGGGGAATCCTGGGTCACCTACGTTCACTGTTAACGGGAAGCGAAGTTGTCAACATGACTCTGGAAAATTGCGTTCTCGTACGTGCTGTGACAAGAGCAGAATACCAAATATTAAGGAAAACAAAACACAATTCTACCAAATAGAATAGAACAGAAATCGTAAGACCCCCCCAGACTCAATGTCACGAATGTCCAGTTGATAGTTTTCTTATTTAAAAAACGTAAATTATTTCTAGTCTGTGATCCTATGATATCCGAACAACACCACTTTTCATTTCATTGTGATTAGAGATGTGGTACAAAAGAATCGAAGCAATCAATCGGCCCATCCTATAATAAATAAAACGAAAACAAACTTGCGCAGCAAACTGTCATTGTATCACTTTTGTGTTCGTTAATCGAATAAAGCATTGGTCTTTATTCTTTTCTCGTAGAAAGTTTAGCGTCCCGTTTAGGGCCCCTGAGCGTGATGGAACCACTTATAAAAATCAAATTTCACGCTTGAAGAGCTTTGCGTGAAATACACAAATAAAAAATCTAAAGTAGAGCTTATACCTACTGGGCAAAGCAAAACCTACTAAGAGTTCACAATGATGAGGCAGCAGAAATAATACTTTATTACTAAATAACACAGCTTACAGAGCACTATGGTCTAATCGTGAGCGTAATGTGTTTGTTTTATCTATTCGTTCAGGATCTAGCGGTAGGTATAATAGTAAGAAGGTCAGGCAAGAAATAATAAAATCCATAATAAAAACAAGTGCGAGTCGGGCTCGCGCACAAAGGGTTCCGTAGCAGCAAAGTCCAAAATTACAGTTAAATCAACCTATCTCAAAAACTATAAGAGATACTTTGATCAAACCAAAAATCGTTGAAAGAGTTAATTAGCATGCATCACCTCTATTTTTTTTAGAATTTTATACCCCGTAGTTATAAAAATAGAGGGGGGGGGACATACTTTTTACGACTTTGAGAGCTGATATCTCAAAAACCGTTCACTTTAAGAAAAATGTTTTTTAGAAAACTTTATATCATTTTAAAAGACCTTTCCATTGATACCCCACACGGGTATGTACATCGAAAAAAAAAATTTCATCCCTCAGTTACATGTATGGGGGGCCCCACCCCCAATTCTTTTTTTTACTATTTAGTGTCATATTTTTGTAGCGGTTCATACAACACATATTCCCATCAAATTTCATCACTGTAGTACTTATAGTTTCCGAGTAAATCGGCTGTGACAGACGGACAGACGGACAGACGGACAGACGGACATGACGAAACTATAAGGGTTCCGTTTTTGCCATTTTGGCTACGGAACCCTAATAAGGTAGCCTACCTTCGTTTTGGGATTACTTTTGTTCGTACTACATTTGGCCAACATGGCCATAGTCTATCCAGCAGCAGAATCACTCAATGACATCATCCGTCGGGCCCCTGACTGCCTTTTTTATTTTGGTGGACCATCCCTTAGTATGCTGAGATGCAATGTATATGGACGCTTGAACTCCAACCCCATCATAGAGGTCAGATTGAGTGCTGCATCTGCAATCTCCAACGGCGCAAAGCACCATATCTGTGCCGTGAGCTGCCAAAAGTGACTTACGGAGTAGTACGGAGACGTGACCTGGTGAAGTCACCTGGGCAGGACACTATGTCATGAATTCCAGTTCATGTGTTAGCTAGTTCTGGGTAATGGGAATAAAATTACATATACGTATAAAAATAAAACACGAGATTAAAATATATACGATCTATTTCTAATTGACTACCGGTTTTAATGAATCAGACTAGAAGTTAGTTCGGATACATATCATCACCACCGCGGAACGCTCTGAATTTCATCTATTCCATTTGCATCTGTATTGTTATTGTCTTATAGTAGAATTATATTAGCCTTCCCCGAAGTGTACTAATTCGTGTCAGTGGAGCGCGCGATTCGCAAACGCGAAACAAACAGAGAAATCTATTTTCCGATGTGATACCATCTTTGAAATAAAATTAACATGGTCTGGTCAGGAGCTCCGTGTGAGTACTGTATGAGAATTTGTACCCATTCAATTGGCCTTTGTCTTTTTTTATAGTATTTGGATGCCTATTCCACACAAGTAGCACAGATTAAACAGCATGCAAAGAAGCCTTTTTTTGTTGACCCAGGAGAAATGCGTTACGCATACCCATCCGTCTGTAAACGGCTCTCCCTTTGGCCGGCTTCTCGTTAGGAGAAGCCGTCGCCACCACGCATACCGACTAAAACTCCTGGAACTCTCCCTCATCTGTCCATGGGTGGGCGAGTGACAAGGGGCCAAAGCTTGGAGCATTTCACTACGTCATGCAAAGAAGCCTGCTGAAAGTTTTGTAACACATTACCGAAATTTAAAATACTATATATCATGGTTCAATATAAAGTCTAGACTAAACATAAATAGTGTAACATATTTTTAAGCACATACTGTGAATAACTTTTTTGGCCTAATTCACTTGAATTTTTTTAATATTAATGTAACGTTTTTTGTTAAGCTTACCCTTTAAGTAAATTACTGTAACTTCTAAAATATCATGATGTGCATGTCTGTATTTGATGTACACACTAGAATAGTCCCTTGTCTTGTTTATGTAAAATGCTTGTGTTCGTATTGGTGATGTGCCAAATAAATAAATATATACCAGAATAACTAATAAATAATTAAACGAACAATAACTATTAGTTCCGAAAAATAACCTAACGGGGTAAAAATCAGTGTAAAGCTAAACCATCCTTCTCGCACCGCATCACAATGATCACCCATCCAATAACAACGATCGCGCGCGGCTGCGCGGCGCTAATGGGCTGCGCGCGCGCATC
Source organism: Marasmia exigua (assembly GCA_019059595.1). NCBI lineage: Eukaryota > Metazoa > Arthropoda > Insecta > Lepidoptera > Crambidae > Marasmia > Marasmia exigua. The sequence continues at coordinate 5,583,654 of CM032478.1, forward strand.
GACGCACGCTATCAATTACCGCTGCACATGTAACTGCATTATGCATCTACGCTGATGCGATGACGGTCAATCGCGAAAACTGCATTTTCTTTCTTCCGTGACTTGGCTAAGCGTTTAGAAAAACGAAGTCACCGGAGATCCTAAGGCTGCCAGCTATTTCACCCAACTAATTTTCATTGTGATCCAGCGGGCTTTGTTTAAATTTTTTCTACTTACTTTTAGGTTAGCTTTAAGTATCTGTTATTGTTTTAATTTTCTTTTGGTGGTAGATTCGCTTGATAATAAATAAATAAAGCCTATGTATGTATATATGTTTGCCATGCCATGTAGGTACATATATATATTTGCCAGAATGTTTGTTGATTTGTTTTTATCATTGCTTCAGGTGACGGGTAAGGCACACTAGCGACGCCAATCGATTTTAATTTTAGCTACTAAACCGGATCTATTTTAAACAATTTCGTGGTTACAATCTCTCGGTCAATACTTATACTATTTATTAAATAACCATGCACAAATGTTAGGTCCGTTTTTGTACGCGAAAAATTAATCCAATATATATAGCGGATAATAGACATGAAACTAGCCATATTTTTATTGTTCAGACACCGATTAATGTCCATCACTTCAGCGGGCGCGATTAATAAACTGCGAAATTTTTTATCGATACCTACCAAAGTTGCTCTTGTACAGGCTTTACTTCCTACCTATTCTCGATTATGCTGATTGCTGTTAACTTGACCTCAGTGAAAAAAGTCTTGATAAGCTTGAGCGCCTTCAAAACTTCTGCAAACGCATCATCTTCGGTCTACGCAAATATGACCATGTCTCTGAGTTCCGTGCACAGCTTAACTGCCTCCCTATTCGTCGGCGTCGCGGCCTTCATGTCTCGTCATGTTATATACCGTCTTATTTAATCCTCTGGCTCCAGCTTATCTCAAAGAGCGATTCTTATTCTTACAACCTGCTGTCGATCGAGAAATGCGGTCATGCCGCAAACTCCATCTTAGCTTCCCTCCTCATTCCTCAGAATCCTATTCACAATCCTTTACTGTTCAATCCATTCGTCTCTGGAACTTCTTACCCCTTCCAATCAGGAAATTACAACCCCATCCTATATTCAAGTCCCGTGTCAAAGCTCTCTATAAATCAACTGTCTTTCCTTGTCTCTTCTTCCTATTTAATGTGGTCTGTTCTTTGGTCACCTATCTATAAGATATATTTTTATTGAATTTATTATAAATTATCTATTATATATTAAGTTTGTATGTATTGTTTATTATTATTAAGGTTATGTAGTATTATTATTATATAAATTTTTACATTTCTGCCATTTTCAATTTCATTTGTTCAACAGCCTTGCACTGCCTTCCCCTATTACGAATACGTTATTTCTTTCTAAAACCCAAAGGTTATTTGGAAGAAATCGGTACAAGTGATAAGACTGCCTTATTGTACTGTCTGTTGTTGCTGTATCACACTTGTATTTTGTTTTTGTGCAATAAATAATATCCGTCTATCTGTCGTTTTGTAACTAATAGATCTCTCTCTCTCTCTCTAATTTAAGAGCCTCTCTTATCGGTGGATTAGTCTCCATTCCTCTCTCGACTCTGCCAGCATCTTTAATTCCTTGTACGACGTGACATTTGCTTTTTCCATAATTTATTGGACGTAATTTCTTCTTGGTCTTCCTCTTCCTCTCTTTCCATCCACTTTTCCTTCCATTATTATTTTGATGAACATGTCATGTCGCACAAGGTGCCCCATCCTATTTCCCCTTATGATATCTATAGTTTCGACCAAAGACCGCTTCTCCCCTACCATTTCTAAAACTTCCTCATTCGTTTTCTTTTCTATCCAGCTAATGCCTTTCATTCTTCGCTAACACCACATCTCGAAAGCCTCCAATCTCTCTCTCTGTCTCTTTTTGATCATTGTCCACGTCTCACAACCGTATAGAGCAATGCTCCAGATGTATAATTTGATAAGTTTTTTCCTCGGTTTTAGCGATACGTTTGAATTTAAATTGGTGCTTTTTACTGTTAAATGCTGTTTTTGACATGGCTATTCTTGCTTTAATGTCTGGTGTACGTCTGTAGTCAAATGTTATTAAACTGCCTAGATATTTAAATTGACTAATAGATAATTTAGCAAAAAAATTAAACTAACTTAATGGATACTTTAAACTGCATTCTTCATCATTTACGAGATATAAACTGCCAGAATTCCACGGATTCATTGTGAGAATAAAATGCAATTGCTTTATAAAACATCCATAAAAATAATAAATTGCAAGAAAAATCTGTATGACATAAAGATGAAAGAGATTACAACGCTTTTGTCCATAAATGATTCTGTTCGCGCGAAGCTTTCAACTATAAATTAACGCGATTTTTCACTGAGAATCTATTAAAGACCGACGACGCCTCTTCCGCGGTAATTACCCTTACAATCTTCTTACAATTACACTTACAATCTTTTACAATTATTCTGCCTGGGAAGACGATAACGTACCCACCGTGGGACGCACCCTGTGCATCCGTGGCTAATTTTCAAATTAAGGAAGTGTTGTTGTTAATGGGATAATAGACATGAAACTAGCCATATTTTTATTGTTCAGACACCGTTTAATGTCCATCACTCATCAGCCAACCTGAATTTTCTTGATAGCACGAGTTATTGTTTAGAAACATTTGCTTGTAGTCTCTTGATTCATTGAACTAGCTTACCTACAATATTCTTGTTAGAATTCATCATTAATAATGCATATGTAAATTTAAATTTATGCCGTGCACTTGGTCTAGGACATCTGAATGCTAATCGATTCAAAAGGGAGGGAGAATCAATTAAACCATTAATAATTTTAAATAATAATATTTGGTCTTTGTGCTCTCTACGAGTCAGCAACCAGTCCAGTATGATCTATTGATACTATTTATTTATATAAATTGATACTATTTATTTATATAAATTTTTAAAAAATATGGCCTTACATGTTTGGAACAAAAATAATATGTAAAAGTTCGAGTACCTCGTTATAGATCGTACTTAAAATCGTTATCAAGGAAAAAAATAGTTGAGGATTTTGTATTCCGAAAACATTCCGAAAATGGGATATGAAGACGTGACGTAACACAAACAACCGTTCGACGCTGGCGGGCAAATAAATTCATTCTCATCCTCCGAAAGTCTTCACGCCCAATAACCAGAGCAGCACCGTTTTAAAAATAACCGTTTACCGCAAATTTGCATACGAGCGTCCAGTACCGATTATCAACATCCGTACGTTGTTTCCGCACGAAGCGGTGCCCGCGGTGCGGTGCCAGCGGTCAGAGGTGCGACCCTAACGTCTCGTAGATAACATTGTAATACACTCTCCATTGCTTTCTTAACGAGAACTAGTTTCAATGGCACGTACTTAAAATGCTGATGTACAAGCTTCGCCTACGTTCGCGTCGGAGGTAACGAAGTGTAACGCTTATCTACAAATCGACTTACTTTCGACGTCTGCGCATTACCCGGCATCACGTTCATGGGCTAAATGATGCGGTATGGCCCGTTTCATTTGTAAACCGCAAACCATACTTTTAACCTTTCCTTAGACGGTAAGGTTAGGTCAATTCAGCTCGGAGAAAAAATTATTGCTGATAAATCTACCTTTTTATCAAGAATAATTTACTCTGGTTATAGCTACACCTATTAATAAACGTCAAGATGATAGGGGTATAGTTGTTTTCACATAACAAAAATGCAGTTTGCACGATATATAATCAATATAGGTTTGGTAGGTCGGTCTCTTTTTACGAGTGTAATATAGTTTACCTAATTGCGTAAAAATAAATTTAGAGGAGGAGGAGGATATGCTTAATATGATTAGAAAGCACTAACTTTTGATTAAAGCTTGAATTTCTTAGAATCTGGTTAAACATCAGGTAGGTAACTGTATCAGGAACCATTGAAAGGTCATAAAAATTAACATTTTAGAGGAAAAACTGCACTACAAAAATGATGACAAGACAAGAGAGCTTTCAACAGAATTTTATTACTAAATAGGGCTCAATAGATCATACTGGACTGGATCCATACTTACTTTATACATCTTTCAAGTGGTAGGTCCACGATACCAAATAATAATAATAAATATTTCACAACATCACATACATTGATCTGACTCCGAGATATGTAGTATTATAATCATACTTTTCTTTTGCAAATACATACTTGTAATACATAGAAAACCACCAGACCACCATGCATACAAATGAAATAACTAGGCGTTATTACATTACACATACATTTATATAATTTATGTAGGTACCTATACACACAATATCTTAAAGTGACGGGTAGTGCACACTAGCGACGCCAATTGATTTTAATTTTTAGCTACTAAACCGGATCTATTTTAAACAGTTACGGGACTACAACCTCTCGGCAAACATTTATACTATTTATTAAATAACCATGCACAAATGTTAGGTCCAACGCGTACGCGAAAAATTGATTCACGCCAAACATTGCAGCTTTTGGCGTGAATCAATATTTCGCGTACGCGATGGACATAGTTATTTAATAAATAGTATAAGCGTTTGCCGAGAGGTTGTAACCCCGAATTTGTTAAAAAGATATCCGGTTTAGTTGCTAACAAATTAAATCAATTGGCGACGCTTGTGTGCCCTACCCGTCACCTTAAAGCTGCATCGCTCATAGGTATTAGTAAAAACTACAGCTCAGTAGGTAAATTCAAAATGTTATATAATTTAATAGCGATCGATATAGTGTTTACGTCGTAGGTGGTCGCAGGAGTTTTTAATAAGCTTATTCTACCTTTTAAGTTGGTATGTTTCAAGTGAAGTAGGTAATAGATTTATTACGAGTATCTTATTTTGTATGTAATGTAAGTATATGCAATCTTGAAAGTGGCGTAACTGTATATCTCCGTGACCATTCAAGTGACTTTTCCAATGACCCATAAAAGGGATTCGTAAAAAATAACAAAGCACATTTAAGGTAATAATATATCACGTAGAATATAAGAGATTAGAAAATAATAAAATTAAATTGATCACGTCCCGAAGCATCCGCAAGCTTTTTACTTGCGGTTAATACGGATATTTTATTCGATTCTGATTCGTTCTGCGGCCTCAATGATTAATTTGTATGAAGTGGATGATTGAATTTAAAGTTGAAAAAAAAGTTTAGACGGTCGGCAAATAACATCAGTCTGTTGCAGCCCAGGGCTGGGCAATGGACATAGGCATCTCCAAATATTAGCGACCGATCTTTAGCCATTGGCAAATATAACTCTTATTTTTCATTGGTTGGTACTACTTAATTACCAAGTGATTTATTCTCTAATTTCATTTTAACTGCCCTCCGCTCACACACAATATCGTAAAACTGGCGTATAACATCACAACCACCAGTAAAGTGGTCTGGATGTAATTTATAGGTACACTAGAATAACCATTGTGTTCCACATAATCATAAAACTCAGATATTTTTATAATTTATTAAACCACTGATATTCATGTTTTTTAATTATGTATTGTGATTTCTTGTTCGGAGTAAACAATAAAAGTATAATAAAACATGATCATAAATGCTCATAGATAACATCCTGAAACTAATTCCAGTGTTATTGATTATGTTGAAGTTTAGTTACACTCGATATTCCGGAGGAACATCAATGAATGACCCAATTCAACCTACCTTCTCCGAACACTGATGATAAAGTTAGAACCTTTACAAAACATCAAAGTAAATTGTTTTATCTAAACCTGTAAATGCAGTTTAACATCTATGTAGAGACAATGCGTATGTGTAACAATACAATTCAGATTTTCAATGTGAACAGCTGAATTAATTAAGTTAACTGCATTGTGGCCGCCCTTCCTTCCTCTGATTTTGAATGGTTATTGTTACAGGTCCAAGCGGCGCATGCGCAAGATTACGATGGTAAGCGATTTTGTAAAACCCTTCTCACGAGACTAGCGTTTGCAAATATCTACATGAGACATAGCGGGATAGTTACTTGGTTCACATTATTTAGGCTAACTTGAAAATACTACTCAAATGTTTTCAAGAGTCTCCTCGAATGATGAATTACCTATAAAGTTACATCATAAGAGTATCTGTGTTATGCTGCCAAAAACTGATGGAGAGACTTGGAAAATCTACTTATCAGGTGATAATAATGGCCTTCTGCTTCGCCCTCATCACGTTCCTTCTTTGTGAATGCTGTAACATAGCATTAAGGCCGTCAATTATACTTTTTTTTACAATAAATAATAATGAAATAAATAAGTAGGTACGGAAGCCTAAAAAGTTTGACAGTAATCTTTATCATATAAAAGTCATTTTCAACACAATTTGATACTTTGACCGTGGGAGAGCCACGCTTCAGCTGAATGGGCCGGCTCGACCGGAGTGATACCACGGCCTCACAAAAAACCGGCGTGAAGCAGCACTGTGCTGTATGTGAGTGAGGGTAACGGAGGCCCACTTCAGGGAAAAGGGGGGTTCAAAGGTTGGCAGCGCACTTGTGACTCCACTGGTGTCGCGGGTGTCTATGCCTATGGCGGCGGCAACCGCTTACCATCAGGCGATCCGTCTGCTCGTCTGCCACCTATCACATAAAAAAAGCTGCATTAAAGTCGCTATGATTAATGAAAGTCCATCGAATTGAAATAAGTAAGTAAAAATGAGATCAATGACTTTTATCGAAATCAAGAATGCAGTTCAATATACCAATTTTACGGTTTTTCTGCGACATGCTTTGATAACCGACTACAGTAAGTAATTGTTGTAATTAATATAATAGTTAAAACAATTTACTTACTTTAAGTCATGCTTTAATTAAGTAATTAGTGTAGCGAATTTCCATCGCAATGCTGTCAGCATTTTGGGGACACTAACTGCCACAGGGACCAACATTTGTTTTAACTTTCCTTTATCTACATATTTACTCGTTAGCTTAGCTATAGCTCTAGTTATTGTTTTTTTTAATTTCGTTAAGTTTTTCTTCTTTTCTTCAATGTAATTCCGTAGTCATCAGTCACATTTTTTAAAAGTCAACGTACCTTAGTTGATATACTTTTTATACCGTTTTTTTTACATTATAGCGGACAAACGAGCAGAACGGTCTAAACTAATTTAATAAATTAATTAATTAGTGGGATATTTTTCAGGTATAGGCCTCGATCCTCCTGTGTTCGCTACTCGCGACGGTTATATGCCAGCCTCATCCTAGAGCCATGCTTTAATTAAGTAATTAGTGTAGCGAATTTCCATCGCAATCCAGCGGGGTAATGCTGTCAGCATTTTGGGGACACTAACTGCCACAGGGACCAACTTTGTTTTAACTTTCCTTTATTACCTACTTACTCTTAGCTTAGCTTTAGCTCTTAGTTATTGTTTTAATTTTTTTAAGTTCATCTTCTTTTCTTCAATGAATTCAGTAGTCATTAGTCTCATTTTTTAAAGTCAAAGTACCTTAGTTGATATACTTTTTATACCGTTTTTTTACATTATAGCGGACAAACGAGCAGACGGCTAAACTAATTTAATAAATTAATTTAAATTAGTGGGATATTTTTTCACATATATTATTTATCGTGGGTGACTACTCTGCTAGGTAGTCTGCTAGCATTTATCATCATCATCATCATTAGCCTGTATCTTAATCCCACTGCAAGGGTATAGGATAAAAAATTAAATAATAAATATTTCAAAACATCTGCCGTATACTGAGCGGAGACCATTTTGGTACCTGTTTTGTTAATTATTGAGTTTTTTTTTTGTAAGTTTGCATGTGAATTCAACTTTTTGTTGATTTTCGGTGTTATTTTATATTGGTACCAAATAAACATTTTTTCTTTCTTTCTTTACATAAATCGATCTGGCTCCGAGATAGTAGTTCAAGCAACTGTGTTACGATATTAGAATCAACAGTGGGATATCAAATATATATATATTTTTTTGTAAATACATACATAATAATACATAGAAAACACCACCACAGGTATAGGCCTCGATCCTCCTGTGTTCGCTACTCGCGACGGTTATGTGCCAGCCTCATCCTAGAACCCAATTCTCGTGCTCGTGATATTTTGAAAACATGGCGGATATCACTTGAAAACCATACAAAAAAACTATGTTTTAGTGATATATTTTATGTCGTTTGTCGTATGATAATAAATACCACGACCCCGAGAATTGGGCTCCAGGTCACTTACACCGCTGTTTTTGTTATAATACTGATAAGCTCTCCACTATGTATGCTAAAGTGGAGGATGTATATCTGGAAAGACCCCGGGCTTCGAAGCGCCATCTTGGGACCAAACCAGAAATGAAGAATCTAATATGCAAAATGAACTTATTCAACAAAATAAGCGAAAAAAATCATTTGTTCCATACATTACAATAGCCGGGAATTTTGTATGGAAGAGCTGAATTTTCTTTTCTTTTAGCACATGTAAACGATAAAAAAATAACGGTGCATTTCTTCCACAGTGACAGACATCCAATGCACATTCTCAAGCGGTGGGTCAGGTATCCGCGACTCGGTGACGGCACTCCTGCGCAAGCCGGAGGGTTTCCGCGGCGCACCGCTGTTCGCCGACGACCGTGCCACGGACCCGCTCGCCGACCCCGTCTGCCAGATACGGCCAGAGCCTGATGACGCTACGGAGCTGCTTTACAGGCTGCGCATCACCGACTTCACGAGGTGTGGAGTTTTAAAACGGAACGTGAGTAACTGCTTTTTTTCTTTTTTTGTCATTTTATTGACGACCACGATTGGCGGTAGTATACTAATATGGTGTTACACCCCGGCGCGGAAGTTCCTGGGTTTGATTCTCGGCTGGTGCAATTAGAAAACGGACGTTTTTTAAAAACGTCCGTTTTTCGGATCTGGGTGTGCTGGGAGATGCCCCTTCATCGCGTCATCGTAGTAGTAGTAATCATTTCGACCTTGAACGAGCATAGGTATTACTTACAGGTTATGCTACGTAGAATATAAGATTTCTAATAAAAATTGTTTACTTTTCAATTTACCGTGAAGTAAGCGCGTTTGTATTTAAAATACGCTTTGAGACGTTAATGTGCCGATGAGTGTAGGTACAGACAGCCACAAATCAGGTTACCACGAGATGTCAAATTTCCTCAATTGATATTGGACCAAACGTGTTTGACATTAAGGTAAGAATCTACTGAAGAAATTTGACAGATTTGTTTACATTGATGTGTGGCTTACCGTACATAAAATGTATTACAGTAATATTTCTCATTTAATTTTTTTGTTCTGGTACTCGTAGTTAGTATCTATCAAATTGCGAGAATGTAGCTATGTAGGCAACTGGGTCGTACAGTCAACAGCAGAAGTAGCTGCACATATTTCGCAGTTTGTAGTTCTTATTCCACAGAGCATAAGAGTCACTAGCTGCGAAAAGTGTGCATCAACTTTTGCTGTTGACTGTACCTTTGAGCTTTGTGAATAATATTGAAGTCAATTTTTTTCAAGTTGTCTGCTGATCAGGCGTCTGGCGTTGAACAAACCCTGTCAGTCCGTCACTTGTCAGTACAATCGTACCAACATACAATTGCGATACACGATTTTAAATGGATATAGATAAATATTATCTACCTACATACATTCATACAATGTAAAGTATTTTGATCCTTTCCAACTGTGATGGATGATGTACTTACAAAAGAAAAACGGCTTACAGATTATTTACTAAAACTCAGGGCGAATGTCCTAATTTTTAGACTTTGTACCGGTAATATTGCTTTAAATAATACCTACCGATTTGTGCTGGACGTTGTCACTAGTCACTACTTATGTATTCAAAGTTACAACAATAAACAGTAGTATTTAGCTAATCATCGTAATCTTTCAAAACACGAGGGAGCTGTTATAAGACAGCGATTGAAAGTAAAAGCTATCATTTAGTTTGTAGAGCATAAACGCGAAGCATAGGTAGTATCTACAAACCATAATAATTTCTATATTGCCAGCAGCCATAGGAAACTGGCATACTTACCTACCTTGCTACAAATTGTATGACTCTTGCCTACTTCCCCATTTCGCCTCAATGAATGCGCGCCCATGTTTGCGCAGACGTACAATGCATCTAAACCTACAATATAAATGCATGCAAGAATAAACCTGGATTGACATACCAGTTCCGAGCCGACCTCGTGCTACCAAACCGATAGGTGATTTTCCTTCGGAGAAATTCTATTGAAAATGAATATGGTGTGGTATGTTTTGTCATCGGTGGATAATAAGCCGTGCCGTTAGCGCGTACGGTGTGCCCGGTGGCCTACAGCCGCGCTGATATATTATTAAGCGGTACCCCGGCATACTATTGAGGAAGGTGTATTACTCGTAAACACGTGTTTGTTTCGTTGCGAAACTCCGCAAAAGTGTTGCGGGTTTGTCTATATTCACTAGTTTCCATTAATGCTTAAGTACCTGCACCGGTTACAAAGACAAAGTAAAAGTGAAAATTACATGCAAATTTATATTATTATAAATTTGCATGTAATTTTCAGTTGCATCCAAAGCTGTCGTTTCGGACCCCGGGGTACTAATCTTGGATCATATAAACACTAAAGGTACTAATAACAAATGAAGTGATTTAATAGAATCGGCTTTTGATTAGATACCACTGTATATCTATTTCTATATGTATATAGATAGAGATGGTTCTGTTTCGATGGCGCATTTGGTTGACCCGCCTACATACCATATTATTCTGTGCTCATACACCAACATCTGTGGGTACGGTATAGCTTGAAAAAGTGTGGACATTCTTCTTCACGAATTTCCAGCTTAGATATGGTTCTTTTCCGATGGCTCATTTGGTACTGACCCTACCTCATACGCAAAAGTTTCTGTGTACGGTATAGCTTCAAAGAGTGTAGGCCTTGTTCCTCACGAGTTTTTCATAATCTTCAGTAGACTACTAGACTGTATGAACTCTGATGTTTTTTGCGCAGGGCTTCGTGCACGTCCGCGTGTGGTTCCCGCAGTTCCCCGGGGTGGTGATGCAGTCGGACCAGGAGCTGATCATCATGTGCAAGCCACCGGAACCCACTATCATCGAGAATAAGGCTGCTGGCTTCGCAGGGCAGCTTGTAAGTATGAAATTAGGATTACCGACGTTGTTTTGTTTTTATATATATCTATATAGTTTGACATCTAGATGAAAATAAACCACGATCCACAAGTATTCTAGCCACAAACTAAGAAAAAGATATGATTCTACCCATGACTGCCAGTTACTAGCTGGACCAGGCATGAACGCAGGGCATAGCTATCATAGAGCTGAGTTTAATATATGTATTTAAGTATATATTAGCAATTCCTTTGTATTGTTTGTCTGATATCCGTAGCTACTTAATACTGAATCAGTACCTAAATGTATGAAATATTGTATGAATTATAGAACATAGTATGTGAGTAGATAAATGCATGTGCACTCTCTTTTCCCTCACCCTTAGATATATTTACCCTTAGATATGGGATTATTATGTGACATGACCGAAGAGGGATCGAGCTTAACTTGCTTTCTAAGGTATGGGAATAGGTAGGTACAAAACCGCCAACTTCTTCAGACTCTAGGCTGACACAGATTTTGTAACGTAAAAACTGAATAGCATTAAGTCCGCCAATTGTACTTTAATTTCTTGTGCAATTAATAAATAAACTCAGGTAGGTAAATTTTGGGACGATCCGGAATCCCAGACCCTGCAGCTTTCACATAAATATATCACATATATAACTATTTACAAACCAGTGTGTGAAAAGTCTACAAACATTGCTCTAAATACATGACACAAATATTTGCGTGTAGGCATGTAGGTACCTCTTCAAAAAATGTACAGTAAATGCATTTTTGGTATTTACCAAATCACTACAGTCATGGTTTAAATGTTGGTAACTTATTTAATGTAAATTTTGGCATGCTTATCTGACCCGGCCGGCTTCATTTCCACAAGTTTCTCATAGCATATTTATAACGTTCTGATTATCAGATGAACGCTCTGACTTACTTTTAACCTGCTTTATTTTTGCATACTTATTTTTTCCATTAGCAATTTGACCTCTTTTCTTACATTCACCTAATATTATGAACCAGGCTTTCGACCCATTTTTATAAGGCGAAGGGTACCGCACACTAGCGACACCAATTGATTTAATTCTATAACTACTAAACTGAATCTATTTTTATCAATTGCTCGGCAAACGTGTATATTTATTTAATATTCATACACAAATGTTTGATCTGTTTTATACTCCAAACTTTGATTCACGCCAAAATTGGCTTTAAGCAATAACCAAAGTTTCGAGTACAAAAACAGACCAAAAAGTTAGTACACAATGATTTACTAAAGTAATAAGTACATACCTTTATATCTCCGAAAATAGATCCAATAGTTGAATCAATTGCAACTGGCGTCGCTAGTGACCCTCCGCCCTACCCGAACGTGACAGATAAATTAATCATTCGAAAATTCATCTCTCACTCACTCTATATTATCCAATGATAAAATCACTCAATAATGCAGAACGGAGCACAATAACAGCTATTAAACACAATATCGTCTTGCATTAGTTTCCCGCGAGTCAATAAGGCGGAGATTACACGGTTGGGCCGATTGTACTGATTTACCGGCCACGATCCTAAGAATTACATGCTTACTGACAATAAATGGGTTACTGAATAGGTAGACACTTACTGAGATCACGAATTATTGGATTTCTTAGAAAATGCCTTTTTTGTTTTTCACGTAATTAGCACACCTTGAACTTTTATACTTATCTGCTATCTACGTTACAAATTAGTACCTAAGCCTAGCTTAAATTAGTATGGTTTCTGCCGAGTTCTAAGTAACTTTCTAAGTACAACATCTAGATTCTTGTTATAGTTATAGTACCCGCAAAGGTTCCAACTATACCCAGACCAAACGGTAAACTACATAATATTTTATTAATTTTTTTTAAATATGGCTCTACCCGAAGATAATTTGCCAATGTCAAGTAAGTATTGAGAATAAGTAGGTAGTCAACAGTCGAAGTCAGTCTAAGTCACAGTCACTCAGTAAAACGCCGGTGTTTTACGTTTTATCTCGACCTACGGATTCAGCGGATATCACTCTAAAGGCAATCGCGAGTTTTAAGACTCTATCAGGTCCAAGCAAGTTGTCACGAGACAACTCACTCGACACACAATAGGAGTGTTAAAAACGATACAATCCAACGATTCTTATTATTAGGATCACTTTACGGCTCTTCACTGCACAATAAACACCAAATTTGTACACTAAAAACCACTAGACACTAATTTAAAACCTTTGAATTGCATCAGCCCCCGCGGCTTGTTTTAGCCCTACCCGCCGAATCCATTTTATTCATTAATTGTGAATGAAATATGACACCGACTTCCGCGAGTCTTTGAGTCGAGTATAGAATGATAACAGTTACTTCCTTTTAAACCTACTGACCATTTTGAACGACTTAACTGTCAATATCATTAATTAGTAATGAATGGAATACTATACCGTCTGCCGCGGGTCTTTGCGGGTAGTATTCATTGTTGCTATTTCGTTATTTCCAGTCCTCATGGCGCTCGAGTATCAGGCGTGGTGGAGGAAACGCCAGGCCGCCTAGAGTACGAGGTGGCGCTGTACAAGGAGGCGCCGCCCGTGACGCGCCACTCCAACCACTCGGCGGACTTGCCCGTCGACCAGGTAACTGCTGTACGTTTCCTCCAATTTATTTGTATTACTTTTAATTGTATATGACGCAATTCCACCATGCAATACTAGAGCTGTCTATTGGTCCTATAGAAACTATACGTACCTACCAACTTATACATGGTGTATATGTGGACATTTACATCCCTTTAACCACGTGTTCTAACAACCATTCTGAACAACATTTGTTCTACGACTTTTCGAAATTAGTCGAAAAGTTTTTCGACTCTCGATACAAAATTACCAAAGTCAGAGGACCGACTTTGTATGAGAAATAAATTTTTTTTATGCGAATTTCCAAAAGTCATAGAACTGTTGTCGAGAATGGTTAATAGAACACGTGGTTAAATGGATGTAAGTGTTCACAGATACACACTGTATGTGGTTGCAGGCAGCCAGTGTTATAAGATGTTAGGTATACCTATTAGGTATTACGTGTAAACCAATATTTTATCAGGACTACATAAGATCTAAATAGGTACGAGTGCTACCTACCTACAAATGTTGCCTACATACATAGTAATATTGCGGTATTGCACCCAAAAATGGCGTGAAGTGTCAGCTCCTGTAATATAAAGCTATTATTATCTCTAAATCAAGAATAAAAAGGCAAACGCAACTTCCAGGGTAACATGTCGCCGAATCTGCTCTGTCAATAAATAATATCTACCTAGGTAGATACATATTTCTAGGACCTTTGCTAGCCAGTAGCCATTTTATTATTAGGTATCTGTCTACCTTACTACTCGTAACTCTCAACAAGTAGGTAGGTAAAATGTACTACTACTAGGTACTAGCGCAGTTTAGGTATATAAAAAAACAAGAATAACAAGACACACTAAAAAAATGCCTTTTTGTCTATACTACCTTCAAAGAATCGCGACAGACGGCAGACTAGGTGTTTTGTTCATTGAATTAATAGTGACGGTTAAGCATTTCAAAATGGTAAGTAGGTAGGTTTTAAAACTTAAAAAAATTGCATAATCATTAGAACAAGAAGATACGTATTATCTACTTATACTAAGGGACCAATTTTAAGTTTATTGCCTGAACTAGGAAAATCCTGTATCTCAGGCAAAAACGAAAAGAATAAAGGACTTAATTAACAAATTAATTTTAACAATAAACATAACATTAAGTTAAGGAAAACGCAAAGTACCTAATCTAATTCTCTAATAAATATTGTTACTAATACATTTACGAGTAAAAATGATTATTATAATATAAGAAACGTTGGCCCAGATAACAATTAGATGACGTTAATTATTCCGTACGTACATACCTGCGTACTTAAATACGTTTACCTAGCAATTCTCGTGACAGTCGGTGTTATTTCATCCATATATTAATGAATGAAATACTCTACCGTCTGCCACAAGTCCTTGCGTTTACAATCGCAATTTAAAAATGCCATCCTAAAACATTTTTTTAAATTATGATCAGACGAGCAGACGAATCACCTGATGCTAAGTGATTACCGATTACCGCCGACAAGTGCGTTGCCGGCCACTTTCCTCGAAGGTTTGCAGGTCGTATTGGTCAGGAAATACCTACCGCAGGCGATATTTCATTGGCATTTAACTATTTCAGGCAGTACCGATCGGCACAAAACTGCAGCTGCGAGCACGCATCAACCCAGAGTCGGCGTGGCGGCACATCAAACTACTAGAGGTCGCAGTGTCGCCCGACCCGGACAGGCCACACGCTCCAGGCTCCGTGCTGCTCGTCAAAGATGGGTAGGTAGATGATCTGGGCCTGTCATACACAAGCAGAAGATGCGGCCATACATCAAGCCAAGTACTTAGTGAGCGTGGCGGCACATCATCTGCTGGAACTTGCGGTCTTCTTTTTTATGAGTAAGCGATTACCAAAGAAGTAAGTAAGTAAAGTAAGTAAGCAAAGTAAGTAAGTAAGTAAGCGATTAGCCGTGTGGTCCCCGGCAGAGTAGAATAGGCCACCCTCACTCTTACCGAGGTGTCGTAAAAGGCTACTAAGGTAAAGCTGCTGGCATGATCATTAGCACCCAGAGAAGGAAAACTCTGCATTTATATCAAAACCCTCGCCAACCCGTCTGCCAAGCGTGGTGAGTATGGCAATTACCCCTCATGTGATTGAGGGAGGCCCGTGCCCCAGCAGTGGGGACTTAAATGGGCTGATGATGATGATGATGATGATGAAGCGATTACCGCCACCCATGGACACTTGCAACACCAGAGGAGTCACAATTGCGCTACCGACCTTTTAAAAAGGAATACGGTCTTTCCTTGAAGGTTCGCAGGTCCGGAATCGGTCCGGAAATACCGTAGGCGATAGTTCATTATATAGTTTTGTCGAACGAGGTAGAAAATTTCTTAAAAAACGTACAGCTGAAGACTGCCAACTATCTATATGATTTGGACGGAACTGTTGTCGAGTGCAACAATGGCAAAATGAAGCGGCAGGAATCAGTCCGAACAATTCCTCAGAGCATTCCCCATAGTATTAGTTGCTGTGCCTGTTATCACAAATTGCAGCTGCAGCTCGCATTGCAGCACACTCGTTCTGCTCTTTTTGGTAAAAGCAAGCAATAAGTCCGATAACTCCTTCCAGCATTAGGTACTCGAGCTAGGAATTAGAAGTCGATTGAATAAATAAATATTAAAACATATATTTTTTAATTCCTCAGCTGCCGTAACCGCGAGTACGCCACCATCATCCCGCACCAGCCTGCGCGGTACCGCGAGCGACACAACGAAGTATTCCTCGACTTCGAGGCTTTCCTCCTAGCCTCCATGAAGGAGCGCTCCACCCTCTGGATCCACTCGCAGATCAAGGCGTGCATGGACGCCGCCGACTGTCAGCCTGACTACTTGCCTCGATTTGTACGAGCCGTCAGGTAGCTAAAATGTTTATTTAATTTTTTCACCTTTTTTTGTCTGCCACCATTAGCATAAATTAAAAATACTTCAATATTTTTTTTAATACGTGCTTTACCTTATTTGGCGGTAAAAACAACAAACGAAGAAGAAAGAAGGTTACTGTAAAAACCTAAGGTTAAAAACCCTTTAGTAGAGAAACAAAAAACGATGGGTACAAAATAAAAAAAAACTCACACTCCCTCTCTCTCTCTCTCTGGGCTGGGCCCCACAAACTAAGTAGAAGATACTACGTATCTGGGCCTTATCAGCCATGCTCTGGGTTTTATTTAAAAAGTTTTTGAAAATATGCGGCTTTTTTTGGTGGGAAAACCAGGCCATAGAGTAAAACATGAACTTGGTAGATAATATCAAAGTATTCAGCGGTTCAGTCCAACCCCTTGAATTGGGAATAATTTCTTTTCTCAAAGGTCCAACCACAAGACAACTCTAACCATTGGCCCAATACAGAAATGTAGCGCGTCAAGAAAATCGAGATAACGAATTTGAGTTTCATGTTCAGGAACCCTCCAAGTCTCATGTTACTTTATGATGTTACCGAGACTATTATTATTATCTTACTCTATGAGGTACGACGTAAAGGACAGTGGCGCTATCGTTTATTTTCAAGACTTTATTGAGGAATACAGGGTGTATATGTGGACATTTACATCCCTTTAACAATGTGTTCTACCAACCATTCTGAGCAACATTTGTTCTAAGACTTTTCGAAATTCGTTGAAATTTTTTCGACTCCCTATACAAAATGACCAAGTCACGTGACCGACTTTGTATGAAAAGTTGATTTTTTTTTATGCGAATTTCCAAAAGTCAGAACAAATGTTGTTCGTAATGGTTGATAGATAGAACACGTGGTTAAATGGGTGTAAATGTTCACAGATACACCCTGTATAATCATAAACTCGGGCAGGAAACTTCGAAATTAAAGTAAAAAAACCGAACGTTTTTTAAAACGTTACTTTTTACAGGACATGGACGCAAACGCAGATCCCTTCCTGACGCAAGCCATACGCACAACGTGAGCAGCGCCGCCCTGGTGTCAGACAACAGTACTACACCGTTCACGAGGTTCAAGGAAAACCTGGAGTACACGGTGGTTATGCCCGGAGAGCTGTTCCACCGGACGCCACTGGAGGCGACCTGCGCGACATCCATGATGATCGCGGTCGCACTTGGGGTCGTTACTTTTTATGTCCGCCCTTCTGGTAAGTTTTGAGCAGATAATTTCAAACTTTTTGGTTCTTCTATTCTTCTTTCATTTTGCGATATACAGGGTGTATCTATGGAAATTTACATACCTTTAACCACAGTGTTCTACCAACCATTCTGTTAATTTCCAAACGTCGTAGAACAAATGTTGTTCAGAATGGTTGATAGAACACGTGGTTAAAAGGATGTAAATGTTCACAGATACACCCTGTAGATAATAACGAAAAAAAACACCGATACTATTAGTGTGTTGGAGTAGCTTTACTGATACCTATTTGAACTAGTAACGAATTAATAAGTGAAAATGTGCGGGTGTCCGCGAAGATTCACAGTCCAACCCCAGCAGACGACGCCGTGCACCGCCAATCCGCTTGTGCGCTTGTGTTCACGGCTGCTGCAGCTGTAACGTAGCCGAAACTTGATGTTCCTAAATAAATTACTGATCGTTTTAACTTCATAATACCTACCTACTAGTTATTTACAACAATAAAAAAGCGTGAAAGTAGATTATTTTATGGCGCTATAATTATATTTTTTTGTTTTCAGATGTGCTATCTAGCAACCAAATTAAATTCAACGATGCTCAAGAACAGTAGTATGCAAGCCCCCTCAGGAAAAGGTTTTGAACAAATTCTAAGAGAACTTGCTCACCATTCTCTTCCCGATTCAGGTTACGCAGGGCGTCCCACCGTTCAATAAAATAAATAAATATAAGCATTATTAGGTACCTATACATACTGAGTTGTGAATGTGTGTGTAGCTACCCTAAAATACCTACTCTTTTTACTGGTAATCTTATTTACCTATTTTGGACGATTATACCTACATAGTTGGAAGGTTTTCTTTTAAATATCTGCCTGGTTAACTAGGTTACTTACCTATTTCATTTTATGTTACTTAAATTTTTTTCCGCTCAAGCACAAAAACTTAGTGCACCACAATTTAGGGAAAAATATTTTATCTTACATTTTCTGTAGATTACCTTAGTATAAAATTTTAGCAATACATAGTAAAATAACTAAATTTATTATTTATTGATAGTATGTAAGCGAATTTTGGAACTTATGACTGAAAAATTACAAGTTATTAAAAATAACTTGATAACTTTTTCAGCCATGACTATCACTGTATTCTGTAAGCCATTACATTATATTAAATTAAATAAAATGCAAGCCTAAGTATTAAAAATAATTAAAATTTATAATTAAGCATAATGTAAGATACAAAAATTAAAAAGTTCACAAAAAAGTGCTTACGTTTTATTTCTACAGAACCAGTTGTTTACTTGGTTGGAAAAACAGGAGGCAAACTTCTAAGCCTGTCCCATCCATGTAAAGGAGATATACGGCGCGTGTGAGGGAGAGAACTGCGATTCGGTCGCATGGCCCGGTTCGTCCCTACCTCAGAATCTCAAAACTTTCCCGGTTTAGACCTTGTTCGACATAATAGTTCATTTTAAATCCTCCACGTTTTTCAGTTAACAACCTGTTATGTATGAAAATATTTCGGGTCTTATTCATAAATGTTTATTTAACCCACGGACCTATAAAAAAGATATTTTTATAGGTCCGTGGTTTAGCCTTTGTTTGTTAAAAAACCGGCCAAGTGCGAGTCGGGCTCGCGCACAAAGGGTTCCGTAGCAGCAAAGTCCAAAATTACAGTTAAATCAACCTATCTCAAAAACTATAAGAGATACTTTGATCAAACCAAAAATCGTTGAAAGAGTTAATTAGCATGCATCACCTCTATTTTTTTTAGAATTTTATACCCCGTAGTTATAAAAATAGAGGGGGGGGGACATACTTTTTACGACTTTGAGAGCTGATATCTCAAAAACCGTTCACTTTAAGAAAAATGTTTTTTAGAAAACTTTATATCATTTTAAAAGACCTTTCCATTGATACCCCACACGGGGTATGTACATTCGAAAAAAAAAAATTTCATTCCCTCAGTTACGATGGGGGGCCCCACCCCCAATTCTTTTTTTTTACTATTTAGGGTCAATTTTTGTAGCGGTTATACAACACATATTTCCATCAAATTTTTTTTTTTTCATCACTGTAGTACTTAAGTTTCCGAGTAAATCGGCTGTGACAGACGGACAGACGGACAGACGGACAGACGGACATGACGAACTATAAGGGTTCCGTTTTTGCATTTTGCTACGGAACCCTAAAAAAACGGTGTTAGGTATAAAGCAGTTTGCATTATTTTCTCGAAAATTTTGTTTATTTTTTTCTTTGAAACGTCAAAACTGCTGTTTAACACTGTTTTAGCTAGTAAAGGTTAATTAATGTACATACTTGTAATAAACAATCTTTTGAATAAGATTATTATCATTAAGTACGTTTTTTTGTTACAGGATGTTTCCTTAGGGCGTCAGGTCCTTGGTCGGGAAGGAGGGAATCGCTTTTATCAATTAAATTATTACTATAAAGATTAGCCGAATCCTGAATCATGTACGGTCAGCATCAAAAGTAGCTTAGCACAATAGTACTATGTCGAAGTAAAATTTTTACGTACCCTTAGAAACTGTATATAATAGCCAGAACAGTTACTTTGACATGGTACAAAAGTGTTAAGCTACTTTTGATGCTAACCGTACATAAAATATGCAAGCGCGTGTTTTCTAGTTTCATGGTCAATTGTCATGGAATGATGGTGCCACTGTCGCTTACATTAATATGGTATCCCAGAGTATTATTATTACCTTACTCTATGTGGTAGTCCCATTGGTTATACCTACTTAGGTATAATAATAAAACATGGGAACTCCGCTAGTTCATAATATCCGTTGTCACGACTTTCTTGACGCACTTTTATTGTCATGCGTAAAGCAAATGTTATATTTGTACATACTATTTTACTAATAAAAATATTTTCTTTGCCTTGTTTTGCAAGAAACTTGACTTAAACACACCATTGTCAATGTAACACACTGTTAAATTGACATTGACATTTTGCCAAGCAAATTAAGCAAAACCAAAGAGAATGTAGGTAATCACTAGGTACGAACAAAACCTAACCTCTATCTGTTGTTTTGGTGTCTCCTCAGCAGCTGATTGGTTGTATTTATTAGTTTGAGAAGAGAATACCCCTATGAAAAGATTTAGTTGTGCATTTCTAAATAAATTTGACTATATTTGTGTGTAAGTTCCTATTTGAATGCATTATAATAATTGTATGAGTATAGGCCAAACATTCAATCTTCTTTTCTTTCAAAATGAGCAAACGAAGTCTAGGAAAAGTTCTAGACGCAAGCTCAAAACCAAAACAAACAAAACATTGGTCTTTAGGTTTGCTAGAATCTATGAAGGATCCAGATTGTATAGTTAAACAAACCAAAAACGTCGTAGTTATCTCTGATAAATATCCCAAAGCAAAATTTCACTATCTAGTTCTTCCTACTGATGAAATCAATAGCATTTACAAGTTAACCAATGCACATATTGGTCTATTAGAAGAATTCAATAAATTGTTTGAAGAAATCCAGAGTCAACACAAAGATTGCGAACTAAAAGCTGGTTTCCATGCAATACCTAGTATGCAAAGGATGCACATGCATATAATTAGCACTGATATGATTTCGCCATGCCTAAAAACAAAACTTCATTGGAATAGCTTCACAACACCATTTTTTAAACCATACATAGGTAAGTTTCTGTTAATTTTTTCCATATGTATTAATCCTTTCCATATATCAACAAATTTTATATACCTAAAGCGGGATCTTGGTAACAGATAAAATGTTTTAGAGTAATCGGTTTTTTCATGAACTTATGTATTTGTTTTAGAGGTTATACATGAATTGAGAGAAACTGGCTCCATAAAGAAAATTACCCCAGAATTACACAAGAGTCTTCTAGCAACAGCACTAAAATGTAACCAATGCAATTTTAGTCCTAAAAATATGCCTCAACTCAAAGACCATTTATTAACACATAGTAAATGAAATTCAAACAAAGTGAATTGGAATGGTGTGGTTGAGAGATTGATGAATTTATCAATAAATAAAACAACTGAATTACATTGCACATATTTCATTGCCAAAAAATATATATTTTCATAAACATGATGATGCCTTTTGATTATTTTAGTCACTGACATTTTTAGTAAATACAAAAAAGTTCAAATAATAATACAGTCTCATATGTAGTATTCATGAAATCAATATATTTCTTTTCTTTTTTTTTACAGAGAGGTCATAGTCTAATCAATTAGACTGACCGGATGGCCCTGCCTCTTACGCCAAAGGTCGTGGGTTCGATCCCCACCCTGGACAAACATTCGTGCGATGAACACATGTGCTTGTTCAGTGTCTGGGTGTAATATATGTATTTAAATATATATTGTGTTCCTCTGTTGTCTGATATCTGTAACACAAGTGCTTAAGCTAATTAGTATGGAATCAGGTCAACATATGAGATGTTGTTAAAAAATTTATAAAATCTGAAGTATGGAAATTAACCCTAAAATTATTCGCTTGTCATCATAATAACAAAATATTTCTCAAGTGCAAATACTACTGGTCAGTGATAAAAATTTTGATACTTCATTTACTTACCTCTTATTTACATATCAAATAAAACTTGTCATGATTGAACACATTAATTACCTATCTAAAGCAAAGATTTTCAAATACCTAACAAATGTTTTAGCTTAAAGAAATCGAAATTAAAATATTTATGTAACCTTCTCCATCCTTAATTTAAGGATTAACCTAAAAATTAGTAGATAACCTTCTGAATACTCAATATTTTACATCTATTATGTATGAACCTTAATATTTGTAATTTGCAGTTTATATTATCCATAATAATTCATTTTATAATCAGGTAGCTACCAGCTATATCATCGAGGAATGAATGAATTTGTATTATGATATATCTTTGCACGGAAGTTTATTCGATCTGGGACTCACTGACTCCAACATAGAATTAGATGTATCAGTCTCATCAACATCTGGTGTATTATATATTGATAAATTTCTTCTTTTAAATGTCTTTTTTGGTACTGCTGACATTGGAGTAGCGCAATCCGTAGTAGTGCTAGTACTGTCTGATAAAAAAGATATGTCAGTAGAAACTGTGGAATTCCAGTTAGTATCTTCACTTACATTTTCACTTGGAGTAATTGGAGCTGGGAGAGACATTTTGGAGCATTTTACAGGGGTTTGTATAATAAGATTAGATTTATCAGTTTCTGGAGATTTGAAGTCATTACACAATGATGTATTTAAATCAGGATTAGGCTGAGTCATGGTCCTTCCAGATCGAGCCATAATCACTTGTATGGGATCATCAATACCAAGCTTCTCACACAAATTAACAGTCTGTGGGTTTGCTATAGGATTGGATGGGTTAGTCTTAGGTGCCCCAGGATTATACACAGGAGCAGTTCTGACAAAACTTTCCTCTCTTATTGTAAGATCATTTAATAATCTGGTTACTTCTTCTTTTTCAGCTGATGTTGGAGTAAATACATACCTGTAATTATCATATTAAAAATAGTTAAGATATGATTTTTTTTAAATATGTGAATATTTCTTGACAATAAAACAGTAGCACAAATGCAAGGAAGCAAAATAATGTAACTGTTCATACTAACTTTTCACTTCCACCAGGGCCAGGCATATGACCTTCAACATTTTTTACGCTTAAAAGATGGTTAGTATTTTTCAAAATGGCCAGCCACTCTTCATCATACCTTAGCTGTTTGTCACCATCAAATTCTGAGGGATATATTTAAAATCTGCAAATGTCTGCGCTTTGGTAAACACTTGTCCAGTGCCAAGAATTTTGTTTCTTTGTCTTCCTCATGTTTTACTAATGCTGCAAATTTGCAGTGTAAATGTGCAGCAAACCAGTAATCTGGTTTTAAGGTATGCAATAGTTTTTCTGCTGGTACACTTCCAAGTTGATTAGATTCAATGTCTTCCCTGCAACTGTAAGAATTATTAAATTACCTTTTGAAAGCCATGGCCCATTTTGTTACAGGAGTGGTACAACCTTAGATTTAGACACAATAATCACATAGTTACCTTAAAAATACTTTCCGCTTCAACAAGTTTTCCACATCTCCATATTTTGTGATTCCTCTTGGCCAGTCATGCGACAGCATAACTTGCACTTTCTCACCGAGTTGACTGAGCCGGAAAACATCCAGAGACCTGACGTGATACACATGATCGTAATGAACCTTGATTATAAGGGACACATTCCCATAGCCCTTGCAAATAATCATGTCCCTTAAAAATACCAGACATACCTGAAAAGAAAAATATTCTATTAATACATACAACACACTGATACTGATTTAAACTTTTTTTTTTATGAGAAAGGGAGGCAAACGAGCAAGAAAGTCACCTGATGGTAAGCGATCACCGCCACCCATACTTAACTTAAGGACAATAATTTAATGTACCTACACAGTTAAACTCTTAAATTAATAAACTTATCTCCAGATTTTACAGAGAACTGAGAGGGTACCATAACAATTATATAAATTTGGAACAAAATACAAATAACAAGATCAGATAGAAATCATATAAAGGCAACTTGTACTTGCTGGCTTAGTTAAAATAACCAATAGGTTTCATGATTTCACCTCCTATCCTGAGATTTCCAAATTTAACCACGCTTGCTCGTCCCATGTAATAGATGTTTGGCGCCACCCATCCTCCATAGGGAAGTTCTTGCAAATAATTTGAAGCCTCGTGATTTCCACCAATAAATAATGTAAGGACTGGAGCACGTCTTTCCCCGCTATAGTATCTGCAAAGTTCCATATTAAACTTAATATTTAAAAGAAATGTTTTCCAAAGATCTTTTAGGTTAGAATCTAGTTAAGAGATGATATTACTAACTTGTGGAACGAGCACATTTGCTGGATATTTGTCTGGTACTGCCATAGCACGTAGATCCTCTGCATTTCGAGTGGATTGGAAATCACCACAACAGATCAACAAATCTATTTTGATGCCTTCCCTTTCTTGCAAAGTTTCGATACATTCGTAAATTTTTTCCAGTTCTCCATGAGCACAACCTTCCACAGCGATTTTCATTTTATGAAAATATTGAAATACTGGTACACCAGAAACACTTCAGACTTCTACTTCGATTTTAAAATAAATAAACAACCACACACGGACACCAGAAATTATACACCACAACAACAAGATTTTGTAGCGGCGCCGGCGTCGTCTCGAGCTGTCAATGTCATACGTCAGTCTGCTTGACGCAATGATACAGATAATAAAGAGCAAAACAATGGCAACACCACAGTATAAAAATGCGGACAACGTTATAACCACAGTTATAACGAAGGGAGGGAATCGTTACTACTATCAAAATAGCACATACATAAATAAACCTTTTCTGGTTTAACTAAAGTATATAACAGGAAAAATCGGGAATAATAGTTTTTAAAGTAAAAAAACTTAAAGAGAACAAAAGATGAATAAATAATATTAGTCATTCGAAGAATATAAGTAAAGAACCATTGAAGTCTTTTATTCGATCAGGCTATATTGCACGATCGGGCTATATGATTCTACTAATTACGTAAGGTACAGTGGCCCTAAATTTAATTATGAGACTTCTGGAAAAACGATGTTCATCCTATCGTTTTAGTTTTTTTTTATTAAAAAAAAATGGTGAGTCCACGCGCCACAATAGCAATCCCACGGCAAAACACCGAACTAAAATTTTAGATCCGTGTCTATGAGTATAAAGCTCTAATTTGGTAATGGCGACGAAAGCGCGCTTTTCATGGGACTTCTTTGGTGGCGCGGTCTCTATGAGTACCCATTTAAGTAGGTTTGAAATAGTAAATAATGCACTTAAAAAATCTTCGATACATCCTTGAGTGGGCCTCGAATTCACAACGTTCACAACACCTACAATATTGATGAGAATAGGTATCGCGCGGCTCTCGAACGAGTCACGGGGCTAAAACAAGCACCAGATGTGGATACAAATGGGGTGATTGGGCTAAAGCCCAGGGGCCTTAGCGCGAAGAAGTCCCGTCACGAACGGAAAGAATATAGGTATCTGTCGCATCCCAACAAAGGAGAAACACATGTGAGTGCGCAGGGAATTCCGATTCTGTTGTAACCTTAGAATAGGTAATAAGGTTATTATTCTAAGGTTTTAACCTTACCTTTTTTTTGATGATTCGAAGAAAATACCACCGGTGCCGACGTCGGCACCGGTAGTCGGCGCCGCCTTATGCATCGCCCGGCCGCTGGGAGTCGGCCGGGTAGTGTGGGGCTCTCCCCTGGGGTGCTCCCGGGGCATACCCACTAAAAACCTTTTCTTTAACCTAGGCTTTTTCCGACTATTGCCCTGAAAATTCCGAACGGAACACGGGGCGTATGACCTCGAGGTATCCTGCCGCGAACCGTTAGGGCAAGAAGGTAAGCCAGCACGGCCTCTTACCAGTACTCCGGTCCAAAGGACCCAGGGCCTCTCCCACGGCCCACCGAACACCGCCCCCCGAATGGCACCCACACATCTGGCTGCAGTGCAAATACCACAGGGATGAGGACTGCGGGTACCCTTCCCCACATTATACACTGCTAGCCAGTTTGCGACAAGGTCGTGGGATCGAGTCCCACCCGAAGACGTAGCAAGATTTGCGTAGATAGAGCCTCAGTAATACAGTACATATATACCTACGCTTGGACTATGATTCAGGATTCAAGAAGTCTGGAGCCCAATTCTCGGGCTCGTGACATTTATTATCATACGACATATATCACTAAAACATAGTTTTTTTATATGGTTTTCGGGTGATATCCGCCATGTTTTCAAAATATCACGAGCACGAGAATTGGGCTCCTGGTATTACAACGAAGCGACTGTTGTGAAGGTCAGACGACCTTCACAACCCTCAGATAGGGAACCAGACCAACTGGATCTCGGTAACACGTTCAGAATCGCCAATATTTGTAAGTATCCTCGATATCGAATATCGATCCGAATGGCAGGAGCCCAAATCTCGTGCTCGTGACATTTATTATCATACGACATAATATATCACTAAAACATGTTTTTTTTTATGGTTTTCAGGTGATATCTGCCATGTTTTCAAAATGTCACGAGCACGAGAATTGGGCTCCAGGTCTTTGTATAGTTGTGGTATAGCTGCGGTAGTGGTAGTGTTGCATAGCTCTACTTTAGCCTTCATAATTTATGAACTTCAGACCCTAAACTACTGAGTATAAATAAATGGGGAACTATACCCGTTTGGAACAGTACTAGTGAACGCTGCCTTTGGTCCATGGGTTGCGGGTTCGATCCCCGCACAGTACAAACATTTGTGTGCATGAACATGTCTGTTTGTATTGGTCTGGGTGTTTCCTATGTATAATAAGTATGTATTTACAAAAGAAAAGTATTATTATGTATATATTTGTAATCCCACTGTTGATTCTGATATCCGTAACACAGGTGCTTGAGCTACCTATCTCAGAGTCAGATCATGTACCTATGTGATGTTGTGAAATATTTATTATTTATTTATTTAATTTTAGTAAAATACTAGATACTATGCTGTACCTGCTAAGTAGGTAGATAAGTTACTTATATTTTACCTGTTTAAAATATTCTTATTCGACTAGTTATTTTACGTTACTGAGTCAATTCATATGAATAATACCAAAATAGGCAGTTCAAAGCATTTCTTACGTAAGTGTACCTATCGTACCGTACTTATTTAAAAAAGCTGACATGTATAGCCATAAGGAATAGTGCCTACTAACAACTACGGCTGCGGCCCAATAAATTAACGTTGACGAAATGATTACCGCGAACCGGACTGGTTGTAGGCACGTAGAGCGTAGATAGCTGATGTGACGTCACAGCGGCCGGCGGCACGCGCCAATGGCGAGGCGAGGCGGCACCGCCTGCGCGCGCGCACCGCCCACTGCCCCGCGAGGGGAAAACTCGGAAAAACTGAGGCTCTACGCAAAACTTGTCTAGCTAAGTAACGCAGTTCGTAACCTCGAGATTTATTTATTGGCTATTCACATTTAAAACTTAATGCTGATTATGAAAAGCGGATTCTATTTTATTATTATTCGGCATATAAAAAAAATATTTTATTTCAATCTTTTACATCTTCCTTTAACTTGGATTTTATTTTACTTACCTACCTACACCTTAACTTCATTATGAATGAACAGCTACAAGCTTTTAATTTCAGTTAGATGCCTGTAGTAAATAAATATGCTAGCTAATTTTAAAACTCATTGCCAAATCGATTGATTTTATACAACGTGAATTTAGATATTAATATCATCTGATAATCGATAAGTAAACAAACATTAGACCGGCGGTATCAGCGGGCTCCCTCTTGTAGCGAGTTTATAGTTATGCGCGGGAGCATAAGGGGCTCTTTATAGTTGGTGCGCGCGAGTCGGTCGCACGCGCGCTCTCGCTCGAAGCTTCGTTACCGATTGTAACAAAGACGGATTTTCGTACTCGTACCATGAACTGGGACCAGGAACATGATCGGCCGTGCGACAAGTTGGAGATCAACGAGGCAGTCGGGAAACTCCTGAGGAACTTCAACTATGACAACATAGTGCCACAGCCCTCAAAGTGAGTCGATTTATGGTATTTGGCATGTTGAAAAGAAAATATGGGTAGGTCATGCGACGCGGTATCAGATAAATACAATTTTCGGGAAGTCAATATTTAGGTAAATCCAACAACAATACCTATAAATTGTGCTTAATATAAATTGCTATAAAATATAGATAACACTCTTGACAATTAAATACCGTACCTAAGTTTGTCACTTTTCAGTTATATTTAAACGTAAATGCCTAATCTTCTACCGTTTTAAGAAGCAAATATTTTCATAGTTTAGGTATATTTTCCGCAAAAAGTAGAGGCATGTACCTATGGTAAGTAATAATTAGGTAGTTATAATACATGTCTAGGTAAGTAAGTACCTAGAAACTCTACCCACTAAAATAAGACCTAAATTGGAAGCCAATTTTACTAAGGTTTGCAAATTCTGTGAGGTGGTCAGAAGTTCTTCTTTTTATTCATAATCCACTTCTCGACGGAGAATTAATGCTGTCATTGTCATGTTTTAGATTTTAGGCGTTATTAAGTCGTCAAAAGTTGTACCTGAACGTTTGTTTAATACGTTTTTCAACAAAAAAGCTGTAACTAACAACTTAATAAAAAGCATCTCCAATCCCATTGAATAGTCAGAAATAATTGAGTAAGTAGGTAGCTGTAGTTGGTGTAATAGATATTTTCTGTCGATATCATTACTCAATGTTTTGTACTTTACCAAACCAGCCATAAAGAAACGTGATACTACATGAATGGGGAATTAAGACCATAAGATCATTTCGTAGCGGAAACACCGGCCTCTCTGAAGTGCCCATCGCGGGCCGACCAAGCAAGCAGATGCTGACTCTAGTTAGATCTCTACACTAGAAAAACCTGAGTAGGTATATACATCTATTAGTTACTATGTACACATGTTACTATGTAAAACAATGCCATATTATAAAGTCAGGGGAGACCAGGACAAAATGGATAACTAAGACAAAACTTGATAGGTATAAAAAGAAAATTAAACTACTTACTTAAATTATTTGCAATAATAAGTAAATAATTCATAAGCAACTTATTAGGTACCTACAAGGTAGGTAGGTATATCTAGCTCAGGCTCTAAAAACCTCCATTTTGTTAGCAAGAACAGTATATTACTACCTACTCTGCACATTTAAATATCGTTTATAACAAACTGTTTATTAATAATGACTATTACAAAATAGATGACTGTTTGAATGACTAAAAAGCGGGAAGAGGAATTAACCTTTTTTTGGCAAGCGAACTTTGTGAACCTAATATTTTTGCCGCCGCCCATGAGTGTCCCCAAAAGCGGCACGCACCATCAGGTGATCCATCAGTAGAAAAAATATTAGAAAACGAAGCTTTGGTCTCTCACCTAATCATAACGCTGCGGTACATTTTTTATGCTAGAGGCGGCAAACGAGCTAAGCGTCACCTGAAGGAAAGTAATCAACGCCGCCCATGAACATCCGCGAAATCTTAGAAATCGCTATAGTGTTGCCGGCTATTTTAAAAATGTATAAGAGTACCTACGCTCTTCTCTAGAATGTCCTGAAGCTATGAAGGTCTTAAAGGTCCGGTACCAACATAAAATAAATAACCCGTATTAATAACGTCTACTTAGCCAATCTTGTTCTTGGCGCATGAGTAAATACCCACTGACTGTCACGGAATTTGAATTTTTTCGTACGATTATAAATTATGTTGCATACCACAGCTTTGTGCGTTAGAGTCAAGAGACCAACGCTTTGCATGGTTTTCATGGGTTTTAATGTGAGGTAAAATACCTCTGGCTTAAGAACTTCATTTTCTCATAAAGAATAGTAATACAATTCACTTATTAAGAAAAACTTAAACAAAAATTTATATATTTTAGCATGCAAGACAGTGAGCGTATCTAAGTTTAACCATAGACTATAACTGGTCCATGGTTTAACTAAAATATAGAATATGTCAGTTAGGATTCACAAAAATCTGCTGTTTACTACGCAACGAACAACCACTGACCTAAAGCGCAGAGCGTACTTTTTGCATTCTGGACGTGGCATAATGGTATTTTTTGAATTTTTAAGTTTAATTTGTTTTTATGCGTGTAATTTTAATTTAATTTATTTCAACAAATGATTTTAATTGTTTTGTATTTTATAGTTAAAGGGTTTCTTCTAAAATATATATTTTTTAAACTGATTAATAAGGTTGTATCGTCAGCATATAAAGTGATATGAGCTGTTAGACCTATGTTATGTTATTAATGTACCTAAATCTTGGTACAAACTTCTTTCTTAGTATGAACTGCTAAGGAATGGAACAACTTGCCGGCTTCTTTATTCCCAGAGAGCTACAATTTGGGTGTCTTTAAGTCGAGAGTTAATAGGCTTGTTCTGGGTAAGCACGCTTCATCTTAGACCTTATTGTCACTTTCCATCAGGTGAAATGAGGTCAAGTGCAAACTAATTGAATATTTAAAAAAAAACACAACAATGGACTCAAAGTTGAACCTTTGGGGACGCCGCAAGTTATTAGATTTTCGGTGCTTTGATGTGGAACACCTCCTATCCTTTACCTACATTTTTAGTGTAGATACATATTCCTACCTAATTATGCAAGTATTCTGTGGTCACACGTAAGAGTACCCACCTACCTACTCGTATATAATAATTAATTATTGGATATGAATAATTGGCATTAATTGAAGAGAACACTGCCCACTAGATCTTTTCATTGGTTCAAGCTATTCCAAATAGGCGTGGTCTCTATTTAATTATCTACTTATTATTTATGTAGGTACCTACTAACCGAGCTTAGATAATAACTAACTATTCGTGCGTATACCGGCATACGGTTGTCTATTGACAAAATGCTCAGATGTTTTTGATAGGTTTGAACGCTAAGATCATTTTGATGCTGATTGCTAACAGACAGCCACATTTCAGATTACTATAATTGTGAAATCTCAATTGATTTGAGGAAATTTGTTCACTTTTATGTAAATTAATTATTTTTATGTACTAAAGTATTTGAAAATTGAAGCAGCATCGTGCTGTGTTTCGCTGCGTGAGTGAGGGTACCGGAGGCCCAATCCGAGGGAAAAAGGGGTTTGAAGGTCGGTAGCGCACTTGTGACTCCATAAGTGTCGTGGGTGTCCATGGGCGGAGGCAATCGCTTAACATCAGGTGAACCGTCTGCTCGTCTGCCACCTATCACATAAAAAGAAAAACATACAAGTTTGGCAGATTTTAGTAGGTAACCCAACGTGTTGCTGTCCGTACCCATTAACTAAATATACTTACGTGGAAAGTTTATCCATATTATAATTATTTAAATAAAGAAGTAATTATCACAACATAAGAATGTACATCATTTTGATAAACTGTAACAATGATGTAAGTTTCTGTATAATTATATTCAACCACTTATAAATTACATCGCAATATTTCACTTGAACCCGTAGACGTTGATAAGGAACATACGGCTCATACTGGAGAACTTTTATCTGTTAAATTGCTTCTGCGAAATGACATGAAAATAAGATAAATATCACTTGCAAAAGAAGATCGTAGGTACGGTCAGCATCAAAGTAGCTTAACACTTGTCAAAGTAACTGTTCTGTCTATTATAGTCAGTTTCTAAGGGATACGTAAAACATGTTACTTCGACATGGTACTAAAGTGAAGAATATCTGTGTATCTTGCCATGAGACGACCCGTTTGCATCAGTGGTAGTGAACGCCGCCTCTGGTGCAACGGTTGCGGGTTCGGTTCCCGCACAGTACAGACATTTGTGAGGATGTACTTTGTATTGTGTTTTCTATGTATTTTAAGTATGTATTTACAAAAGAACAGTACTATATGTACATATTTGTATTTTCGCTGTTGGTTCTGATATCCGTAACACAGGTGATTGAGTTTGAGTTGTGAAATATTTATTACAAAAAAGAAGAGCCAAAGTCAGTCAGGCTTTTCAATGTTTTTAACTCATAGTTGTACTTGTACACTGAAGGCCCGATAAACTGTAGCATTTGTTTTATTTCTAAATAATTAATTTAAAGATATTAAATATTATGAAAACTTTAAACTAGCCCCTTTGGCAATACACCTTTACAGTGTACCACCACGGCCTTACAGAAAACCGGCGTGAAGCAGCACTGTGCTGTGTCTCGCTGCGTGAGCTGGTACCGGAGGCACAATTCGGACGAAGAGGGGGCTTAAAGGCAGCGCACTTGTGACTCCACTGGTGTCGAGGGTGTCCATGGGCGGCGGCAATCGCTTACCATCATGTGATCCGTTTGCTCGTTGGCTATTTATCACATAAAGAAAAAGAAAAGAGATAGGGTGCGATTTTTAAATGTTTTCAGGGTAGAGACTGGGGGTAGATAACTACAGTTGTTTCTTTGAGTCACTGCAACTTTGCACATAAACCAAACGCCATTCACATTGATATTTTAAGATTATAGGTATTTCTAGTATTAAATTGTCTTTTTTTCTGTACAGAAAACTAAAAATCGATCCTCAAAGTTACAACAGAGCGAACCGGCATCTTCTAGGCAAACGCGTTACATCCTAGACCTCATCGTCACTTTCCATCTGGTGTGATTGTAGTCAAGCGATAGCTCATAAAAAAAAAACAAAATATATTTCACTCAATAAAAGGACCGTATGTATAACACCACCCATATTACTTTGCATTAGAAAGAAAGAAGAAATGTTTATTTGGAACCAATAATTACATAATGGTATTAATTT
This sequence comes from Marasmia exigua, assembly GCA_019059595.1. Lineage (NCBI taxonomy): Eukaryota > Metazoa > Arthropoda > Insecta > Lepidoptera > Crambidae > Marasmia > Marasmia exigua. The sequence goes on from CM032478.1 coordinate 5,616,888, forward strand.
TTATTAGTTTTTACAGAACAACATATAAACTTCTTAACTACGTATAAGTAATTACACACCAAAATGGTGACACACGTTATGCCACGCTAAACCATTAGTATTCTGGCATTAGTAAGGTAGAGAATAAATAAATATTTCACAACATCACATACATTGATCTGACTCCGAGATAGGTAGCTCAAGCACCTGTGTTACGGATATCAAAATCAACAGCGGAATTACAAATATATACATATAATACTTTTCTTTAGTAAATACATACTTATAATACATACAAACACCCAGAGCAATACAAACAGACATGTTCATACACACAAATGTTTGTACTGTGCGGGGATCGAACCCGCAACCCTTGGACCAAAGGCAGTGTTCACTACCACTGTTCCAAACGGGTCGTCGTAGGCAATAGCTGTACCTACCTACCTATCACCATCATGGCCTGACTTCATGGAAATTCCATAACTACTTAGGTAATTAATCGGGCATAAATACGGGTTGCGATAGCTTAACGGCAGCCGCGACCCCGGGTCAGGCGGGACACTTGATCCACGGCGGCTCAATGCGCGCCTATCTCTTATCAGCCCCTTGTTCATTAATGCACTATCAACGTCGGCGCTTGTCATCATCTTTGATGTGTGGCTGCAGCCTCCCGCCCGCGGTCACGATGCCAATACGGGGTTTAGTGCTCTGGGCGTTGTTTTTACGATTCTGAACTACGTCTTATGCGTGTATTAGTGTAATCGCGCTTTTTTGAAGAACATAAATTTACGTTGCTTGATTTTATTGACTAGACGGAATGCACAGATGACAGTGGACATGACATAGCATGTCTTAGATAATGGAGTTTATGAAACAAAGATGAACAGGGTCTTGTACCGTGGGGCCACGCTTCGGCATGAATTGGCCGGCTCGATCGGAGTGATAGTGCCTCACAGAAAACCGTGATGCTTCAGCACAGTCCTGCTGCACTGTGCTGGTGCTTCGCTGCGTGAGTGAGGGTGCCGGAGGCCCATTCCAGAGGAAGGGGGTTTAAAGGTGCGCACTTGTGACTCCACTGGTGTTACGGGTGTCCGTGGGCGGCGGCAATCACTTTACATCAGGTGATCCGTCTGCTCGTCTGCCACCTATCACATAAAAAAAAATTGAGTTAGTGTAGACCGTTCGGGACTACTTATTTACATAGTTACATTAAGATGTTTCCTCAAAATTTTAAGAAACCAAATAAAATATTACAAAAAATATATAGAGATCTCCTAAGTAAAAAATGTTAAATCGTTAATGCATTCATGTAGGGACTTATGCAATAGTGTTCAAGTTGAAACCTGAAATCTTATTTCAGTTAAAAGTGAATTCGCTTGATAATCTTATCGATAGCAAACAAACGTTATTATTAAGCACCTTTTGCCTGCTGTAAACTTTCCGTGTTAGGTCCGTAATGTAGGGCGCGGCGTGTGACGATTTTTATCTTCTTCCTGCGTCTTTCGGATTTATTTCCGCGGTGGGGCTGATACGCGCTTGCGCACGGCAAACATTCCCATTGTGGGGTGCTTATCTCCTCCTCAGGGAGTCCCCGGCTTGTGCCCGCATCCCATCTTTTTCTGAAATACTTTGTCAAAAAACTTTTTCATTTGTTAAATGATTCCTTTGAAATTAAATAATGGCCTACACACCAAAGTGCAAAGTTCACTGATATCTAAAATATACCTACCTATTATGATAATATGCAGTTCTTTTGGTATTAACTACCTTACATTTAACGAGTGGCAAAGCACACACTTGAAGCCAGTAGGTACCTAATGATCAATTAGCAGGGTCTTCAAATTTTCCTGCTAAATTAGACTGAAATGCCGCTAATGATGCAGAAATTAGATGTGTGTGTGTAGGTACCTAATACACCTAATGTAATTTTTTTACCTAAATACCAACCTAGACACTAGGGTATTTTTTCTTTATTCTAATAACAATTTATTCGTACAATGGCAAGTGGCCCTCGGCAAACTACGACCCGCATTTTATTTGCATTTTTGATAGTATCTGATTTAAAAGTTTTTCTGGTTCTTTTTTACTTTTAATCGTTCGGGATATCAGGCTTATTTTTGGATCAGCAATAAGATTCAGTTCTAGTAAGAGGTGACCCTACATTGTAGGTATGTTACAAGTAGTCAAACGTTCGAATTGCATTGAAAAAAAAATTATCAGTCTATATACTGTCCCACTGCAGGGCAAAGGCCTCCATCATAGAAATCAAGTTATCGCTACTATGATGGAATTAGGCTTAATCACCAAGCTTGCCTAATGAGGATTTGTGATCACAAACCCGAGCTATGTTCGAAAAATTCGAAACATACTTTCAGCTGGACCCGGGAATCGAACCCAGGACCCTGAGATCAAGGCTTAAACCACTAGACCCACAGGGCGTGTCTAGACCAACAGGGCGTCGCGTTGCATTGATTTATTATTTTATTTATTTATTTGGTACATCGACCCTATAAACACAAGCATTTCACAAAATCATGACAAGTACAATCTGTTCGTAGTAACATTTGTGAATCGGTCTCCCTACTACGACTCGCACTTTATTTTCAATCACATTATTTGACAAATTGTAGTATCGTGTGGTATCGTACAAGGGTTGAGTGATATACAGCAGATAAAAACATTAGAATGAGTAGCCTAAATATTGACGTTACGGGTTCACTTTGTTTGGCAAGAAATTATGTTTCCTTTCTGTAATTGACATACCAAAGCGTACGTTCCTCCAACAGTTAACATGTTCGATTCTAATCCCATTGTTCAAAGGGGCCGCCAGATTAGGAGTTCCTCGCCTGTGTGGCGCGATGCGTGTGCGCAGTGGTTCGAGCCCGGTGCGTAAATGGCCGCGCAAACAGCCACACAGGTGCCGCGAGGTGCCGGAACTCACCCCTATTTGCTCAGCCCATTTCGCACCCTCGATTGCACTTTGACATTTATCCCTTGGAGAGGAAGTTGAACTTGATAAATACGAGAAGTGGATAACTTAAATGATATGCGAATTATTTATTTATTTGCATTAGGTAGGTACTAATGTACAACACGAACTATCTTTGAACACCATAAAAACTAAAAAGTAGGTAATGCGTTTAGAAGATTAACGTATTACCATCGTTTTATCCCATCATCAATAATCGTAACAAACTTTTGCCTAGGCATAGGAGGCCCCCTAGGTTCCGTGAGGACACAACAATATGAGAGAGTGAATAGCTGACGAAAACACAGATATGTAGCAAACTAAGTCGCCTATTAGTTTACTAAGCTAATAGCTTTTGTTAAATAAGTTATCCTTCTGGAGTACTATTCACTGTACTATTTTAAAGAAATTGGTTGTCTGTCAATTCTTTTTCAGGACCAGTAGAAATCGAAACCAATACCGGTCAATCCCGCGAGGTGTGAGGTTTGAGACAAGGCGACATTACAGTTACTTCTACTCGTACCTACTATCGCCGAAACTCTTCTAGACTTAGTTTTTTTTTATAATATGGCTCTACCCGAAGATATCTCGGGCCGGCTCGACCGGAGGACCACGGCCTCACAGAAAACCGGCGTGAAACAGCACTGAGCTGTGTTTCGGTGCGTGAGTGAGGGTACCGGAGGCCCAATCAGGGGGAAAGGGGGGTTTAAAGGTTGGACGCACTTGTGACTTCACTGGTATCGCGGGTGTCGAATTTTGTAATTGCTTTTTGCTTCGCCGTGAGCCGACGATAGTTTCATCATAATTTGGATCTACCTACAAATATCCAGTGGAAAAATTGTTACAAATATTTTATCATGAGTTAAAATGAAACTGCGTTATTAATGTGAATTCGTCGACATACCAAGGTCTCCGGTAGCTGAGTCGGTAAAGCAGTTGCCCGGTTAGCAAAAGATCGTGGTTTCGAGTCCCACCCGAAGACTGTCGAAAAAATGTTAAGTGCATTATTTACACTAGAAACTAATTTAAAAACCTTTGGATTGCATCAGCCCACTCGGAGTGTTTTATTCCTACCACCAAAATCCCTAAACTTTGTTAGAGGACGTTGTTAAAAACGATGAGCACTCGGCTGCATGCACGACAAATCTCAATCGAAATGCTTAAGCTTTTCGATTGACATTTGTCGTGCATGCAGCCGAGTGCTCATCGTTTTTTTATATATCATCTCAACAATATAACAGTCACAGTAGGTACCTGTCAAATTGCCTCTATTGAATGAGTGTGTAGTCGGTTGTAGGAATCTGACAGATTTCCATTCTTTAATAACGTGTTGCGCACTGTTTGCACAGTAAATTTAACAAGAGTTGTTACACTGTGCTATTTGTCTGTAACCAAAAATTATCAAATTAAAATAGATACATATACCTGAAAAATATTTTTAGAAACTTATTATGTTTTAAATTAAAATTTCCAAATCGCACTGGCCATTCGCACATTTCTAGCTTCCTCAAGCTAGCGGCAGTCCAGCGCCAATATTGACAAAGCGTAATCTGGGCGGGCGCGGGCTGCGCAGGAGTCGTTAGCAGGCGCCCGGTAATGCGCGCCGCCAACACGCTCTTCATTACCGGGCCGCTGCTCATTTCCGACGTACTCGCTAAATGTTATTCGCGATGGCTTCCTATGCAATGTTGTGTTTTGAATTCTTAGCTGGCCCCGTAGCATTTGGTTAGGATGAAGCCACAAAGTTAGGGTCAGTGTGCCGAAAGAAAATAAGAACCAGCAAGTTGATCTGAGGGCCTATAGTAAAAAATAATTCACGACCGAATCTGTATACCCATCTCTTTCACGCACGCCGTGCATCTCTTTTGTTTTGATGCGACACAATGTTTCTTTCAGTATCGATCAAGGCCATGTAGGCCTGGAGGCTGAAGAAGAAGGACTTTTTAAATTGCTACGCTTAGTGATGGCCGTTTGAAACCAATGTGCAACTTGTGCTGTGTGTGTGTGTATCAACGTTGATTATGCTATGACTCAGGTACCTATATCCTCGTTTTTGTGTCATTGTGAGCCCTCTGAATCGACGATAGCTCCGTTGCACTCCTTTGGCGATTGCGAATACCCTCGTGGGCATTTCCGACCACTTTGTTGCAGAAAGCAAGAAAGTTAGTGAAGTTTCACAAAGTTATCAATACTCAATACTAAATCATTTATTGCAAAACCATAATGTACAATAAGATGTTACAATAGTAATGGAACAATGTTATGGACCCTGTCGGGCACGCAAACTTAGGTTTAGGAGAGAGGAAGCGCTTTTAAAATAAACTTTAATTTGAATTAAATCATTTGGAGAAACCTATATAAGTATGATTAGCAAAATATTCATTAGTGGTATATTAACTTTTATCAATCAGGTACTTCTTTAATTTTTTAATAAATATATTATCATTTTTTTCATTCTGTGTAGAGCTAATTTACTTTTATTTCTTAATGTGTATTTACATTGTATATCTTTGCGTTTTGTATATAATTCTTTAAATTTACGAACAAATTTGTACATTTCAAAAATGTATATAAGCAGGGCAGAGTTAATTATTATTAGGTAGGTAGAGTAGGCGTACAATACAAGGGCTCAACTTTTGAAAACGTACTTCTGATTGGTACGTTTTGACCCTGAAACGTGATTTACGGACTGGTCGTTTAGGTATTTATATAAATCACAAAATACGGTTGAGTAAAAAAAATACACACACTTGATCAATACCTACCTACTTATATGTAACCTACCTACTCTTAGCTATGTATAGCAATTTTTGTTCATTTTCAGTTAAAAAAATAATTTTCAATTATTCATGGGCGGATCGTGAATTTGTGGGACTGAAAGACTCAATACTCAATCATTTATTGCAAAACTATGGTTTTGCAATAATAAGTAATGTACAATAAGATGTTACAATAGTAATGTACAATAAGATGTTACAATAGTAATGGAACAATGTTATGTACCCTGTCGGGCACGCAAACTTAGGTTTAGGAGAGAGGAAGCGCTTTTATAATAAACTTTAATTTGAATTAAATCATTTGGAGAAACCTATATAAGTATGATCAGCAAAATATTCATTAGTGTTATAGTAACTTTTATCAATTAGATACTTCTTTAATTTTTTAATTTTTTTTTCAGACGTGTCGCCAGACCTTGTAGATCAGACCCTGCATTTATTTATAATTTTTCTTCACATTTTTTTTAAGTGGCGAACCTACTAAGTAAAAGGTTTACATAAAGGTTATTTTCATCTATCTGGGAAAGTAACCTTTTACATGACTTTTCATAGTTAGTGGAGTAGATTCTCGCAGCCCTACCTCCTCGTATCGAGTGTTATCAGCGCAGTGTGGACACAGATGCGTCTGATGCGTTCCCATGCGTCTTCACCCTTCGCCGATACTAATTGAACGCTCACAATCTGAGTCAAGGACTTAATACTTATTGAAACAGTAATAAAACTGCTAAACGGCTTCACCGTACTGCGTGTTGCGCTGGTCATGATGAAGAGTTATAAAACAAGTAATTACAGACTCATCATCAATTGTCTGATTAAAATTATTTCAGAATTTGATATTTTGTTTGAATAAATTTAGTGCGTGGTTCTGGCTCGCAATAGACGAAGCAGAGTTTGGGAACCTAGCGGCAACCCTCAGAACTGGTAGGTAGGTTGTTTTTATGATATTGGTGGCAGACGAGCCGCCGAGATCACCTGATGGTAACCGATTACCGCAGCCTATGGACACCTGCAAAACCAGTGGTGTCACAAGTGCGCTGCTTACCTTTTAACCCCCCTTCCCCTGGATTGGGCCTCTACTACTACTACCCACCCAGCTACTACTCTTCCAGCGAATCACCATCGCGATCCAGCGGGGTAATGCTGCCAGCATTTTGAGGACACTACCACGGGGTAGTGTAACCCCTTTGTTTTAATTTTCCGTTTTCTTACTTTTAGCTTAGCTTTACGTCTCAAATATTGTTTTAATTTCTTAAGTTATTCTTCTTTTGTTCAATAAAAGAGTTTCAGAATGGAGTGTCCGCATGTTCCGAACGAATTTTTTAGAAATGAGTTTGTAGGTTGGGTCGCCGAGTGCGCTCAGCAATATCGCTCGTCTTTTAATTCCGTCACCATTATTTTTCGCACTAATTTCGTTCGCAATGAACCATTGGGAAAAACGACTCCTGTACGGTTCCCAATTTTGCTTAGTGTGGTCGAAACTGGAGAGAATTCCAAAATGTAACATTTTTAAATGTGGGTAATCGCCGCCAATGTTGGTTTGTAGGGAACGCGGAACGAGTGAGACGCAAGCTTGCTGATAGCACACTGATTTATTTAAAGGCCTGGTCGATGCGGTTGGATCATCTACCTACATTAGATAATAATTATTCCACCCTCATACATAAAATTTTATATTCCGTTACTACCCCAAGAAAAATAAATAATAAATAAATAATTATTTTACTTCACATACATTGATGACTCCGAGATAGGTAGCTGATATCCGTAACACAGGTGTGTTACGGATATCAGAATCAACAGGGGGATTACAAATACATACATATATATTTTTTTGTAAATACATATTTATAATACATAGAAAACACCCAGACCAATACAAACAGACATGTTCATGCACACAAATGTTTGTACTGTGCGGGGAAAGAACCCACAACCCTAAGACCAAAGGCAGCGTACACTATCACTGTTCTAAACGGGTCGGGAGAAGAAGTGGTAATATTATCAAACAGACATTTAGTATGTACCTACTTTGATTATACTATCTACGAGTATTCAACGGTTGTTTTGCTTCCGGGATGCAGATCCAATCGGACTCAAGTTCGCGGAATGCGATATAAATTTATTTATCAATAAGCTATTTACGCTGATAAATATGTGCATTGTGGCTGCCACGCCCATTCTATTCATAATTCCCTTCTCAGTCTCTATTACGTTCTTTAATAACGTACAATATAATATGCAATATAATGCAAAAAAGGATTTGAGTTGCTTTGATTATGGTTTTTCGATCGTGAAAATGATCTAAAGAGACGTAATATTTCCATTTTTAACTGACTTAAAAAAGCAGGAGGTTCTCAATTCGTATATATCAATACTATCTTGTAATTTAATACAACATTCAATTATTCAATATAGTAGACTCGAGAAAAGGTTTTACGGAAGTCGGCGCCTAATACCTATTGAATAATTGAATGTTGTATTAAATTACAAGAATTTGAAGTATATAAATATATAAAGTGTTAAAAATATTATTTTATTTTACACTTTTAGTTCGTGGTTTTTGAAGGCGGTTTTTTTAACTGACAGAGCAGTATAGAGTAAAAAAGAATACTCGGGTTTTTTCTTTTAACTTTATGGATGTCCACACATTTTTTCTCCACCGTAGAGCCAGTCAACTCCCAAACGAAAGTTTTTATTAAGTAAAAACTTTGACATGAAAGTGTTAGGCAATAGTCTGGATAACTACCTATTATAAACTGTTGTGCTATTGTAAACTGTTGTTGTTATATTACATCATTGGTAATAAACGTTTTTATGTTTATGTTTTTTATGTTTTTTACTACCTATATCGAAGATATCAACGCGCGTCTGAGTTATTATTTTCAATACTCATAGGCATTCATTGATCGACATGCCACTGGGTTATTTTATTTGAAGGCATTCTAACAAGATAATTTGTAAGTAGGTGTTTAGGTACTCGTTGTTAGTAACTTTTCGGTTATTACATATTTAAATCTAACCTGTGTGGGAATTTTTTCCCCTTTCTATTTTATCACATTTCAGACCACGATAACACCTTCCCCATAAGTTCAATAATACCTTGATAATGCTTATCCCCATTTTCTCAGGGCAGAGGCCAGGTGACTAGAGGTGGATTGTCAGGTGAACTAAAATAATTATAAATAGTTATAAATAACCTTTACGATCGTACGGGTGATAGTTAGATAATTTTATTTTTCTTTTATCAAGCAAAAACGGATTTGAGAGTGATTCAATATAAAAAGTCAATGATGGACTGTAATTCGTAACGTTGGGTACGTTTGGCTGTCTAAATCTTACAAATGCGGTGTGAAAATTCAACTTACTTACCTACCTCCTACATTTAGTTAACTGATGAGCAAGGGCGTCGCCAAGGGGTCAGGGAGGGACAGCTGCCCCCCCTAGAGATTCTAAAAAGTTGCTAAATATAATGCAACCAAAGTCCTAAGTCTTTGAGTTGATTTGCTTGAAGTTCAAGCCTTGATCAATCATTCCTATACGTCGAAACTCGAATGAATTCACCAATTCCACTCCTAATATTCCGTACGCTCAACTACGCTCTGCAATCGGGTAATTAAAAAAGAATACGCTGTACACTTATTCAAATTCAAACTCCTTTTTATTCTATTTTTCTAATCAATGTTATTGTAACTTATTTACAAGTATTTTATTGCATAGTCAAGAGCCCGTGCTCGTGTAGCTTTACTCATTGGACTCTGTACTGTCACAGAATATATTATTATATATGTATATGGCACTAAGATACTGTTGTTAATTCAATCGCTGTAGATGTAAGGCTCGTAGTACAAGTGAAAGCTTCATGTGCTGTCGACATTACCAACAATTTATACCTACTTTTTTCATTCATAGAAAATGAGAAAAGTATGAATTGCAGTAGGTAAAGTCAACTCCCCCATCCCCCCCCCCCCCTCCCCCGCCATCGGCTGGCGACGCCCTTGCTGATGATGAACTGAGTACCATATTAGTAAAATCATCATAATTGTCATTGTATCTTATATGTTCTGGTAGCATCTCAGCTGTATAGGCATGGCTGTTTTACAAAGCCATAAATAGTTTATAGCCGCTGTTACAAGCCTGTAAAGATAACCCGGGGGTGCTTGTGGTTCAGTAGCCGGCGACAGAAAGTTACAGCCCTCATTGATTGATTGTTAAACGATGCTGTAAACATACTTAATGCCATTCAAATATGTGAAGCGTAGGTATCATATTTAAGTATGTATATATTTTATAATATAATTCTGATCCGATAAGACAAGTGCTTAAGCTAGGTACTTATCTTGGGGTCAGTCGGATGTATGTATGTATGTGCTGTTGTTATTGTCTAAATCAACATACATAGGTATATCTTTTTTTTTTCACCGACTTGTAAACATAATTATTTCTGTAGTCATTACATATCTATTTATATATACATATGTACATACGAACAAATACATTTGCTTTTCCAAGATTTAGTAGTCTGGAAATATTATATCACACTAACATCCTAAACTCACTTTACGATTATTTAATGCAATATAATCAAATCTATTTCAGCATTTATTGCATTTCAATAATAATACTTCGAAATAACTGCGAGTAGTAGAGCATCTCATCAGTAGAGATCTTTACACCATCGTCGTATCAGCAACTTATTAGAATAACCCCCCTCACTCTATACGGAAGGAGAAAAAAACTTCCTTGAGTTCTCTAGCTATATGCATCTAGCTAGAGGTCCATCTAGCGAGCACAAATAAAAGTTAACATAGGTTAAGTTAAGCCTCGGTGAAGGGCAGCGCCGTGCCCGCCGTGTAGGCGGGCGTCCCTGTCCGGGGGGTGACGTGGTTAAAGGCTCCGAGCTTTGGCCCCATGTCACTCGCCCACTCATGGACATATGAGGGAGAGTCCCAGGAGTTTTAGTCGGTATGCCTCTGGCCAGCTTCTCGTTAGGAGAAGCCGTCGCCAGAGGAGAGTCCAACATAACCCATCCGTTTACAGACGGATGGGTATGCGTAACGCATTTCTCCTGGGTCAACAAAAAAAAAAAAAAGCCTCGGTGAAGGGCAAGGAGGTGCGCGTCTCCCTCCTCTCCGTGGAGGAAGCCAGTCGGCGACCGGTGCGGGGGCATCGGCGTCGACATTGCACAGGCCTCCTCTGCAGCCCAGTAGGGATGGTTTGGTGCTCCCGGCGGTCCCAATCACTCCGGGGGAGTAGTGTCGGGCCCGCGCTGTAAGCGGGCCTTCGCCTGAGGAGGGACATGAAGGGAGACTTCTTAGTCAGATTCTCATGTCCCCTCACTCTGGCGTGGATGGGAGCACCCCAGAAGTTTTAGTCGGTTGACGCTGGGGAGTCAGACACAACCCGTCCGCCCCCTGGTGGACGGGTATGCTTAATTGCATTTCTCCTAAGAAATAAAAAAAAACAAAAAGGTTAAGTTATGGCTTCGGCATGAATGGGCCGGCTCGACCGGAGTGATACCACGGCCTCACAGAAAATCGGCGTGAGGCAGCATTGTGCTGTGTTTCGCTGCGTGAGTGAGGGTACCTCCATCCATTTCCTTAAACTATTAAATTAATAAGTATTGAAATCTATGTCCAATGAGTTTTATTAAAATCAATTTCATAAATTAGGTATGTATGACTATTGTGCGCCTAAACCGGTAATTGCTATTTGTAAGATCTGTATTTTTTGTACTTACTAACCGGAGGCATAATCCGGGGGAAAGAGGGGTTTAAAGGTCGGCAGCGCACTCGTGATTCCACTGGTGTCGCGGATGTCCATGGGCGGTGGCAATCGCTTACCATCAGGTGATCCGTCTGCTCGTCTACCACCTATCAAATAAAAAAAGGTTAATTTTAATTTTATTTGCATTTCACAAGTTAAGGTAAATAAGTTAAGGATAAAAATGACTTAATTTCTACGATTTTTGTCCCTGCAGTGTGATAGTATACATATAGGCTGCTACTTTAATTTATAGGTAGGTAGTTAGTAACACAACTACTGCTCAATTGTGTTTACTTTTTTTTAAGTAACGACTGGTAACGAATGGCAGAAACGCTTAGAAAGTTGGAGATAGCTCAGTTGGACCATTAACGAGATCTTACAAAATACAAACTGGAGCAGTAACTACAGCAGCTGTCCGTAATGTCCGTTTGGCTAATTTATGCAGTAGTAAGTCCTGGGGCGGCGCGCGCGCATCGCGCAGAAATAGCGTGGGCGGGCGCACGACACACCACCGGTTTATGACTTCCTCAGCCAATGCCCGACACTTCTGTAGGTATTTCTGTTTGTCTAGTGAACTGTCACCTTGCACTAAACCAAGGTATTATTAACAATAAAACGCATTCTGAGTAGGATTAAAATTATAATAGCGATAAATTAATTAACAAATATCAGTACGCGCGAAAATCTACAATAAATCTGACAGTTCGAGTGACAGACGCCAGTAGGAATGGAGTATCGACTAGTGATGTCTAGCCATCCGATTTTTTATTCGGTTAACAGTATGGACAGTCACATGTCGGGTTTCTAGCATCTGTAAAATTTCATCAATTGCTATTGAACCACATGTCAACCTAAGGTAGATTAAAAAATATATTTGACAGATTTAAATACTTGATGGTATGGATGTTTAATTATTCATACAACCTGTGCGGATAAAGAATGGGATCAAAAATGGCGGCACATCTATTCACTTCTCGCTCGCACACTATTTGCGTCTATACTCGCAATCGTGGGTGGATAAATAAATTAAATCCATTTAATTCTGACTAGCGCGAGTCTTCGACTTGAGCATGGTCAGTACCATTTTGAACAAGTTAACTACAGTTAAATAAAAAGTAAATCAAATTGGAAAGTATTTCATTCATGACAATTAATTTTCATTAATTGTCATGAATGAAATACTTTCCAATTTGACTTTGAAGTAACTTGTCTGGCTGGTAACGCGGTCTTAAGCTTATTTATACCTAATTAAAAGTATTTCTACTTTTCTGTTTGCCACGAGTCGTTGCGTTAAGTAAAGTATCAGCATATAACTGTCCCGCTGCAGGGCAAAGGCCTCCATCATAGAAATCAAGACATCGCTACTATGATGGGATTAGGCTTAATCACCATGCTTGCCTAATGCGGATTGGTGATCACAAACCCGAGCTATGTTCGATAAATTCGAAACACACTCTTTGCTCGACCCAGGAATTGAACCCATGACCCCGAGATCACGGCCCGGTACTTAAACCACTAGACCTACCGGGCGTCTTGCGTTTAGTACCTAAAGTAGTACGTACTGTAAATTGTTTAAATTACATTTTCTTTCACTGGCTCTACACTCTTAAAATGCTTGATGGCGGTATGTATCCATAATAAGCGGTTTCAATAATAATAAAACCCAAAACAATTTATATTGTAGGTACGTAATATTTTAGCACGTGCGTGACTATTCGACAGCGTTGCCTATTGAGGCCAACTCCATTCCCACTGCCAAAAGCTCAAGCAAAGCTAAGCACATTTTACTGTAACCTTATCTTTGTTTACACCTATCAATCACATTAGGACTATGTTCCTGGTAGCGGCCACTGTACCCACTGAAATGGGCCACAACTAAGGTCAGCAAACAATTATTATAGTTCACATTATTATTGTACACTTGAAGAAATTTAATGTATTATATACGCACGAAAAAAAAAATCAACGAAAATCCATCCCATCACAGTAGCGATGACTTGATTTCTATGGTGGAGGCCTTTGCCCTGCAGTGGGACAGTTATAGGCTGATATTTTACTAAGAGGGGTTTAAAGGTTGGCAGCGCACTTGTGACCCCACTGGTGTCGTGGGTGTCGCGCCATCATGAACATCCGCGAAATCAGAGAGATCGCTAATTCGTTGCCAGCCTTTTTAAAAAAGAGTACGCTCTTCTCTTGAAGATCCCTAAGTCCCACTTCACAAATGTTCACCGATTCACCCTGTATAGCAGTTTATTCGACATGAAAAATGTTACTCTTTTACTTACGTACATGTTTGATAACGTAAACCAAAGCTAGTAGCTATATTTTTAGTACTTAATCTTTGTAATCATATGCACGTGCCTCAAATGTAGGTACCTATCGTATTAATTCATTCGTCATAGCGAGACTCATCCAGTATAGAGACGACCTCGATGGCGCAGTGGCTTAGAAGCGTGAAAGGACTGATTACCGGTAGGGTCAATTTAGAAAACGAATATTCTTGGGTCTTGGTGTGCTCGGAGACGCTTTCGGCTATAGTAATAAAAGATCATACGATGCCCTAGTTTGAAACTAGATGATCGATAGTAAATAATAATAATGCTAGTTAAAAGGCTTATGTCAACCTTTTTAAATTAAACTCTACACATTTCGGCTGCTTAAAATAATCTCGTTAAAATAAAACTTTAATATTATATTTCTATACTTACCTACCACCATCCCCGCATCTCGAATGGCTGTGAAATCAGAAGTTATAAATCATACACCGACACGCACGATAATAAACTTTTTGTCATCATGAGTATTCAAGCTCAATAATAGGGTTAAAACTTTTGAAGTACTTCAACTTAGATAGTTATTGTGATTGAAAAATTTTACTTTTCACGGAAGAATAAATCAATCTTAGGTACAAGACAAATCTGTAGGTACTAACTACAGACATATACTAATTACAATCTGTGAACTTACTCTTTTTAATTAACATAATTAACTACTCACGAACAGCATTTAGCAAAAGAATAACTTTCTACACCTTAAAAGCTTAAGACCGCGTTACCAGCTAGACAAGTTAATTTAACCTATAGGTAACAATATTTTAAGTAGTTTGTTACGTAACTAACATTTTAATATCACAGACTTCATAAATACTAAAATCATTGTTTTGTTAAAGTCATAAATCATCGATGCTATAAGTATAATGGTCACATGTTGGCCGAGAAGTACATTGTACGACTCTTGCGCATTCGAGTATCTGTGATTGTCAGACGAGACGTTACTAAGCAGATGGCTGCCCGCGGTAGGTCCTTGGCGCCCACAAAAACCATACTTCAATGGTTTAAAACGTTTTGATTTAGCGATAATTACCTACTTGGGGATGCGATGGTGATTATGTATTATGTTCTAGCAGCACAAACTAAGTAATTAATCGTGCACATAGTGTACGTTCGCAATGCACTATAGCACTAGGAAAGCGAAGACTTATGTACCTACCTTATTATATTAACACAGAGGAAGTCACAAAACCGTAACGTTGTTGCTAGAGTTTTTTTCGTTTTTGTTAGCTATTGACCTATGATGGCGAATTTGGTAGAGTCCCTTGCTTTGATGTCCACCCTGCATAGATATTCGTGCAATGAACACAAGTGTTTATTCAGAGTCTGGGTGCTTTTTTCGTACCTACCTACTTTGGTTGATTTGATATACATATATACCTACTAAATTAATAGGTACATGGATACCAACAAGTGCTCAAGCAACTGCAAAAGTGCAACTGTTCTATAAAAGACTTGACCAAAAAAACTTGTGATTCTGTCATCTCATGCACGATATCTACTTGTCCTGGTAGAAGGGAAGCTCGACAGGGCAATACTTCGCCCGGAAGGTCTCGGACGGCAGGTGCGTGGGTACCGGCCGTCCCATGATGAGAGCTTTCAGAGATGGATAGCGCATTGCTCGCCAGTGCGCTTTCTGGGGTAGAAGTGGGTGCTGTCACTGCACCCCTCTGAGTAGGTCTGCCCATTTTGCTTGTGTGGACGTTGGCCGCAAGCGAGGTCAAACGGACTGATGAGTGACCGTAGGACTCGCCTAAGTCAACAGCGGCGGGCGTCGTAGGGTTTTTAGTGAGTATACCTCTGGGTCATCTTTCCAGAGGGAGTCTCACACACCCACACACACACGCGGATGTTCATGATCCCCCGACCTGAAGGGACGGTGCGTAAAGCATTTTCCCTGCTGCGTGACTAAAACAAAAAAGCTTCTATTTGTCTAATGTTAATCTGAAATTTCTATTAATTGTTAAAAACAACTTAACTACTTTCATAATCATAAATATTTATTGCTTCACTTTAAGATCAGATTGATGTATTTTAAATAAGTTTTTGAAAATCGATGTCCCTAAACCGTGCCAAAAGCCTATCTTTTGAAAAAGTTGTGTTTCTGTCACGTGTTACCTACTTAGTTTCTATTTATATTAAGTTGATCTTTTGAGTAAGTAGGTATTTTTATTACATACTTAGCAAAATCAATTAAATTCAGAATACTAGGAAAACTGGGAAGCGTCGCCACAGAATAAATATAGGACGTCGCTATACATTACAAGGCAAAGGCAAAGGACTCTATCATAGAAATCAAGGAAAACTCTAATTTTATTTTTAAAAGCTTTACCTACTTACATAAAAATCTCGTAACAGCGTTATGAGAATTCATTCTAACTAATAAACAAGGAAACGGCGCGCCTGCGCAGTTCGCCGAAGCAGTAATTATCCAAGCTCATATTGCTTCCCGAGCGTAATCCGTTAGAAATCGATCGGCTTTTAGTGGCGTGTCAGTGTTCCAAAAAGCATAATTTATTGTCAGCATTCAGATCGCGAGGAAACCCGAACGCGTTAGAAAATAAAAAGGCAATAAAATAAGAGATGTTTACGAGCGTGAGATGACGAGCGGCCGCCACTCGGCAGTTTACAAGCAGTACATGCGCCTGCGCACTGTTTACATCGCGAGGGTGACGGCACAACTTCGAGAATAGCAGTGAAGTTACTCACAGCCATAAAATGTCAAAAAAAACATACAATGTTTTGTAAAAGTGATGGTCCAAACCATAAAATAAATTGTGAGATAAAACTAGATAGATACTCCTTTCTCCTTTACTAATTAGTAAGAACTGGATTCAAAATGGCTTGTCGGTCGAATTTTAATCGACATAGACAAGTTCGATCCCCGGGTTGGGCCAAAAATTTCTTCCTGAGTTCTGAATTCTACCTACCTTCATGCTCCGGAAAGCACGATAAGGCGTTTCCTACGCCTGATCTCTTTCCGGTCGTGTCACACTGTTCTGGTTGCCATCGAAATCTGAGAGTAATAGAGAGTGTCTGCCTGCGCATTATAATATGCTCTGGATCGATGGCTGGTCGTTGAGATTGACCGCCGTAGCTGAAATATAAGTAAAAAAGACATTATCATCACTATTAAGTATGTGTAATTTTATTAATAGTTACATGATGTGGCAAAGATGCCATACTGTTATTCGTTCTATTGCGGCAATAATTTATTTTCTTTATTATTCTCGTCACTTGATGGTTTTGGTTACCTAATAATTATCGGGCGCGCGCCGAAAGCAAAACCATTTTGTGTAAACCCGCGCTCAAGCACAAAATAAAGATTTTGTGGCTCAAGTGCGCATTTCATATTGTTTATGTCAACATTAGCTTTTTGTTCGATTCGGGTCTAAGCCCCAGCTATTTATAGCTTTGTGCTGGTGCGTGCCGCTAAGTGTGCTCTTGGGTGAATGCAAATACAAATTAAAACATCAAAAGTGCCTATTTGGTAGCACCGCTTGTGTTAGATCTCGAGATTATAAGTTCAATATTAGTCAGATCTTAGAACACGCGTGCTTTATCAAGAAAACTTATTTAGCATCTTAGCTACTAAGATGCTAAATAAACATCTTAATTATTATCATTCAATAGAGAGAGAACTTGACACAAATCAATTTATATATTTTTTTTTACATTATGGCAGACAAACGAGCAGACGGCTCGTTATTATTACCTACAAAAAATATGTTTTACACTAATATGTTATTTTAATTTAATAAGTAGGAGTCCTTAAGTTTTCTTTCAAAAACGAGCTTATTATTTGCAAAACTATAAATATATTGTATTTTTATTTTAGAGAGGTCAAATGTTGGTTTTGAATACCTATAGTAAAACTAAATTAAAGACAGCCTCACTTTAGAGATTAATACATAGAATAATAACATAATAATTGTCTGGAAGAAATCGCTACAAGCGATAAGACCGCCTTATTGTACTGTCTGTTGCTGTTGTATCATGCTTGTATTTTATTTTTGTGCAATAAAGAATATCTATCTATCTATCTATCTACATAGATGTGAGTCTATGAAACATTCATTATGTATTTCAGATATTAAAAATGTCTCTGTGAATAAAATCAGTAATATATTCGTAATTATAATATTTGCATCGATGTAAAAACAACATTGGTTGTTTTCAGAGGCGGCGGGTGCATGCGGCGCGCGCACGTTAAACGCCCCATGAACGCATTCATGGTGTTCGCGCAGGCCATGCGCCGGCGTCTGTCCGAGCAGCGGCCCGCGCTGCATAATGCCGAGCTCAGCAAGTCACTTGGCACCATGTGGAAGTGAGTACCCGAGCCCTTGCCTACCGTGTCAGCCATGAGTGCGTTGCTGTCCGAGCAGCGGCCCGCGCTGCACAACGCCGAGCTCAGCAAGTCACTCGGCACCATGTGGAAGTGAGTACCAGAGCCCTTCCCTACCGTGTGAGCCATGAGCGCGTTGCTGTCCGAGCAGCGCCCCGCGCTGCCCAACACCGAGCTCAGCAAGTCACTCGGCACCATGTGGAAGTGAGTACCAGAGCCCTTCCCTACCGTGTGAGCCATGAGCGCGTTGCTGTCCGAGCAGCGCCCCGCGCTGCCCAACGCCGAGCTCAGCAAGTCACTCGGCACCATCTGGAAGTGAGTACCCGAGCCCTTGCCTACCGTGTCAGCCATGAGTGCGTTGCTGTCCGAGCAGCGGCCCGCGCTGCACAACGCCGAGCTCAGCAAGTCACTCGGCACCATGTGGAAGTGAGTACCAGAGCCCTTCCCTACCGTGTGAGCCATGAGCGCGTTGCTGTCCGAGCAGCGGCCCGCGCTGCCCAACGCCGAGCTGAGCAAGTCACTCGGCACCATCTGGAAGTGAGTACCCGAGCCCTTGCCTACCGTGTCCGCCATGAGTGCGTTGCTGTCCGAGCAGCAGCCCGCGCTGCACAACGCCGAGCTCAGCAAGTCACTCGGCACCATGTGGAAGTGAGTACCCGAGTCCTTGCCTACCGTGTCAGCCATGAGCGCGTTGCTGTCCGAGCAGCGGCCCGCGCTGCGCAATGCCGAGCTCAGCAAGTCACTCGGCACCATGTGGAAGTGAGTACCAGGGCCCTTCCCTACCGTGTGAGCCATGAGCGCGCTGCTGTCCAAGCAGAGCGGCCCGCTTTACACCACCCTTTTCATCTTAGCGTGTAATTCCCAGTAGCGTCCAAAGCTGTCGCATTGGAGGCCGAGGTACGCTTAGATCATGATTCAGGATTTGGGAAGTCTGGTAATTACAAAGAGAGACCAACTAAATCACGGTTAAATGTTCAGAATCGTTATCATAAATATTGTAGGTATCCACGATTTTGAGAAACTATCAGAGACGTGCAGGTTTCCTCACGACGTTTACCAACACCGCCAAGCTAATGGTAGAAATATAATAAATAATAATAAATATTTCACAACATCAGATACATTGATCTAATTATTATTGAAATATGAAAATAGATTTTAAAATCCAGAGTCATGCTCGGTGTTCGGTACGAACACTTTACTTATTCAACAAATTCATAATATGACACAATGCAGTAATTTGGCCATTGACCGCCGCCACACAGCATGTTAATGAGTGCGATCCGATAAAGTTAATAACTTTATCGGATCGCACTCATTAACATTCTTCATCTTAACATTTTAGCATTATAAGAACATTTTTGTAGAAAGTTTAATATACGCTTTGTTCTTCTAAACATTCTATCGTTCAAACAAACATCCCCAAGCTCAGGCACCAACACTCGGATTCGAACCTCGTCTCCCCGTATAGAAGGCCCGTTCTTATCTATTGAGCTACCACGCTGCACCACATGCTACACGAAATATTTAACTCAATTTCAATTACAATTCCAGTGTAATCGTAAAGGCTCCATCAAACTAGGTACTGAGTTGCATTTGAAAGTTCATAATCACATGATGTTGTAGAGGTGTGTAAAAAAAAATTTGTTTCACATGTGTAGTGTAGGCACAGCTGTAGGTAGGTACCTAGATTTTTTGAGGAATTTCGAATAAACTACTTATCTACAACTGCAGTTTTCATTCTTCTACAGCATGTAGGTACATGTATGTCATGGGTGTCCATGGGCGGCGGCAATCCTTACTATCAGGTGATCCGTCTGCTCGTCTGCCACATATGTCATAAAAAAAATATGCTCATCAAAATATCCAATAAAGCTATGGTAGTTCAGTGGTTCAGAACGCGCTTTCCATACGAGGGTCCGGGTTCGAATCAGAGCATGCACCTCTAAATTTTTCAAATCTATGTGCGTATTTCTACCTGATGGTATCCTCACGATGTTTTCCCTCACCGCTGAGCATCTGCTCAGCCAAACCTGCACGTTTCGTATAGTTTCTGAAACGTGTACTAACCATGATTCAGTTGGTATGGTTCCCCTGTCAAAAGGGCTACGAAGTTCAGACGGCAGTCGCTTCATTGAAATTACCAGACTACGTAAATCCTGAATCATGGTCCAAGCGAACCCCGTGCTCGATTTGGACGCAACCGGGAATTACACGCCAAGATGAGGGAGATCCTCATCAAAAATCTATAAATAAAACAGGATGATTGCTTAAGTTCATCAAAAATAACTGACACTAAAAGCTTGCTTATCTCTGAGCAAATCTCTCCAAATCACGATGAGACGAGCGATGTCAAAAATCATCACAGATCTCAAGGGGCCTATCTCACTGGAGTTCCATGAGTGACCAAGCAATGGGACAAAATTCGTTTTTGTAAAAAAAACTTTAATTTTATTATATAACTTTTATCGCTTTTTTTTATTTTACGGCAATTTGCATCGTTAGTAGACATTCCCATGTCATGTTGTTGGCGGTTTTG
Source organism: Marasmia exigua (assembly GCA_019059595.1). Lineage (NCBI taxonomy): Eukaryota > Metazoa > Arthropoda > Insecta > Lepidoptera > Crambidae > Marasmia > Marasmia exigua. The sequence continues at coordinate 5,637,589 of CM032478.1, forward strand.
TACCCCCGTGTCACGAAAAGCACGTTATATTGATAATGATTTATTTGTCAAACACAGGTAAAAATACAATAAGATTTACTTATTTAATTTAATTTAATTTAATCATTTGCCCTCTATGTTTTGCCTGTTACGACACACAATTTTAGTATTATATAATGGTAAATTAGAATAGCATGCACAATTAATAAATCATGTATTAATCATCACCGTTAAACCGTTGGTGTGGCACCCGATCCCTGTCAGGTCGTGTTTCTGTGTCACATCCGAATTTCTTACCCTCATAACTAGGGTTAGAAATAGAGAGTGCATTTGTGTTCGTACATACACTTGTGCACTATCTATCCCTGCGTACGTAGCTAGTCGGTTTGAACGGAATGGACATAGCTGAATCGGCTAGAGGATATTCTTAGGAAAGAGTGGTTGTGTCATATTAGGTAAGAAAACCGTCTTCTCCTCAGCCCAATTTGTCCCAACCAGCACCGCTCACTGTTTATAAGTACTTAATGTTTATACGGGCCTTAACATGTTTATACTAGACTATATCATGTCACCTGATGGTCAGTGAACATGAACATTTGGAAAATCAGTTGCCATATTTCGCGGAAGGAGTTTTATTTTTATTTTTTTAATGTGATAGATGGCAGACGAGCAGACACCCGCGACACCAGTGGAGTCACAAAGGCGCTGCCAACCTATAATCTCTTTCCCTCACTCACGCAGCGAAACACGGCACAGTGCTGCTTCACTTCAGGAGTACGCTCATCTTGAAGTTTTCGTAATTCCAGTAAGACAGGCACCTCAGAGGGCCGAGAAAGTAACTCAACTAGAGGGGAGGGGGGATGCGCGTGCGGCACCCAGCCGCGCCGCGTGCATCGATTGTTTACTCATTAAAATGCTATCGCCGCTAACCGACCAGATTACATCTCTAACTGTCTCTGGACCAATTCGGCCGGTCAGATAGAAAATTGTTGCGTGAAATTGCAAGATACCGAGAAGGTCTTTAAGTTCGACGTAGAGGTCAGTAGCTAGGTAGATACTTTATAGTATTTCTAGTTCGGTTATTAAAAACAAGGCAAGAAATAATTAGTAGCTACTTTGGTAATTTAACCATAGTCATATGTGTGTGTACTATTTAGTAACAGGTTTTTACTTGGACCTGTGGATACGCGTTGATTCCGATACGCGTTATGTTTTGTTATACGAACCAAGCTGTATTGTACGTACCTGCTTATTCTCTATTGCCCTTTTCTCATGTATGTACCTAATCTGTAGACAGCTGTGCTGATCGCACACTAAGTATTGTTACCTAGTATACATCACTTATAGTGTCACATAAGTGTAATTGTTCGTTTTCTTAAATAAAAAAATAAATTAAAAAAATAATTGACAACTAAGCATGTCATCCTATACCTACAAATAAAAGTAAAAGATAGAATGATCCTGTTTGCCTAACATGTATGCCGACAACCTCATAGATAGGTATATAATAATATGTTTTATTTATTCTCTCTCAAACAGGGTAACATTTTTACAAAATTATCGCCTATGTTTAAACATTTTACTACGGACCCCTAAAGTGAGAGACTGGTACCTGATATGGGTTTCGTGAAAAATTTAGGAATAGGTATATATAGAAGTTTAGTAAGTAAGTAAGTAATTGTTTATTTGCCAGAATATGGTTACAAGTGATCTTAAATAAATAAATTCCTACATCTATCTATCGATGAGATGAGTGCGAGATTTTAATTTTACAATTCATAAGTTTATGTTGATACGGTTATCCAATCCACAAGCTTTTGGTTGCAGCTTCTGCAAGGTATGAAATGTGTGTTACGACGATTTGTAAGTGAATATGCAAACAAGGATTTTTTCGATTTTGATATCCCTGAGTTAAAAGTCCGCCAATAAAGTCATCAGCGGCTTTAGTCTCATTAGGACGGAATACAAATTAACAATTTTCGTGTCAACCACTCCAAGCCATCTTAATAAACGCTATCATATCCCTAAGTTAGAACTTCACCAATGAAGGCGTCAACGTGTTAATCCCTTGAGGTGCCATGGCCACCCACGCCGGGCCGTTATGACACCGGCATGTCCGGCATGTGCCGCCGTGACAGAGCCAGCGGGTCAAGCGCTCCAATCATCTAAGAAAACAGACGGTGAAGAGAGCCTGATTGGAGTTTTGATCGAGGCCCTCGCGTGCTGTCATCGCGCATATCTTGATCAGAGATTAGCGAGCTCGTAGGGTTCATATCGTAGGTAGAATGATTGGACGATGAACTATATAGTAGATAACTGTAGTTTTGCAGAAATCAAATCTGTACCATCGTAGCAAATATTTAATAAATAAATATTTCACAACATCACATACATTGATCTGACTCCGAGATAGGTAGCTACGTGCTACGGGTGTCAGAATCAACAGTGGGATTACAAATATATACATATAATCACTCTTACCGAGGTGTCGTAAAAGGCGACTAAGGTAAAGCTGCTGGCATGATCATCAGCACCCAGAGAAAGAAAACTCTGCATTTATATCAAAACCTTCGCCAACCCATCTGCCAAGCGTGGTGAGTATGGCAATTACCCCGCATGTGATTGAGGGAGGCCCGTGCCCCAGCAGTGGGTACTTAAATGGGCTGACGACGACGACGACATATAATACTTAAAAGTAATACTTTTCTTTTGTAAATACATACGTATAATACATAGAAAACACCCAGACCCGAACAAAGAGACATGTTCATGCACACAAATGTTTGTATTGTACGGGGATCGAACCCTTTGGACCAAAGGCAGTGTTCACTATGTAGGACCACTGTTCTAAATGGGTCGTCAAAATTAATGGCATGAAATTTGGGATACATATTTATCATCAACTATGACTTTTTATTCAAGATATAGGTAATTATTAGGTACAGAGAGCCACACACCAAGTTAACACAATCTGTCTCTTCAATTGATATTATTCCAAACATGTTTGACATTTAGGTAAGAATCGACTGGAGATACCATACGGAACAATAACAAGTTCTTGTTGAAAGTGCAACTATCGGAAATGGTGGAGAGAGGTCGTAGTTAGGTATTTATTTATTTACTCAACTTTCAAGTCAATTATCAGCCTATATACTGTCCCACTGAAAGGCAAAGGCCTCCATCATAGAAATCAGGTCATCGCTACTATGATGGGATTGGGCTTAATCACCACGCTTGCCAAATGCGGACCGGTGATCACAAACCCGAGCTATGTTCGAAAATTTTAGTTAAATTAAATAGTATCTACTACTGAAATCTATTCCCTTATGTAAGTATCTCTTGATGTTTGTTAATTGTTTCAAGTCATTTCACTCCTTTGTTTTCATAATGCTTAATAATTGACAATCAACAAAACTCATTCTCAAACTCTTTATTTCCAATATGGCTTAAAATATTAGGTAAGTAAGTAATGCACGAACATTTATTAACTATCGAGGTCAGTTGTCTAAAATCTCCAAGTCGCAGACAACACACTCGTAAATTATCTAAAAGAGAACTAATTATACTGTGTCTGGCCAGACATCTGCGTTACGGTCACTGAGCATCTCGTAAAAATTATCTCCAGCATCTCATTGCTAGCCTAGAACAAATACAACTAAATAAAAATTAATTTAGAAAACTGTAACATTTTTTAAAGCTAGCTGGAAATCAGTATAACTTGATTAAGCATCTTCCGTGTAGGAGTATTTCCGAACGGTTACGACTTAGGGACCTTCAAGAGAACAGCGTACTCCTTTTTAAAAACATATTAGGTAGCGATCTCTCTGATTTATCGGACGTTCATGTGCGGCGTTGATTACTTTCCATCGAGTGACTCGTTTGCTCGTTTGTCCGCCTCTAACAAAAAAACTAGTTACAATAGTTCGTAATTTATTAGATTTTCGCGTTGCATTATATTAATTAAGAAGGCAAATAATTACGGGAATGAATACGAAGTTTGTTACGAGGTACAATATTGCTGCTGTAATGTGTATCCGTAACTTCAAGCAAAATGTATGTGAATACAAAATATTATGCCTTATAATAAACTTCGTCTTAATTAATTACATTTGTTAGCAGTTTATGTTTTACTAAAATGAAATTCCTACCTAACCCTTGTTGTTTCTTTAAGTACCTATCTAGCCTAAAATATGCAACCAAAACATCCAATCTAGAAACTAGTTAAAAACTTTATGTAATTTCATTCAGTAAAGATTAACAAATGAGATCTTCCAATCTGTAAACTACGTGATGATGAGAAATGGAATGTGGAAATCGTCTGGCCGATGGTATCGCTCTCAACGGCGCATGGCGCGGGCTAGACGGCTCGTCCCAAAAACTAATGCAACATTCTCACTTATTATAATAAGTATTCCTCGTATTCTTGTTTTTCTTTTATTTAATTTTAGATTGGAAAATTAGAATAAAGACTTGGATTAATGTAACATCATTATAGTTTCAGCATCCAGGCAATATTAAAGTTGATAAGTAATGAATATTTTTGTCCACAGAGGCCTAAGCGATGACCAAAAGCTCCCATTCATCAGAGAAGCGGACAAGCTTCGCACTCAACACAAAAGGGAATACCCGGATTACAAATATCAGCCGCGGCGCCGCAAGCCACCGCCCTCATCAAGCACGAGGTTAAAAAGGGAACCATCGCCCGAGAGGGACTCCATAGACTTTGCTGGCATGCCGGAGATCTCCCCAGCTTTACTGGCGGACGGCCCGCCAGATGGCGCGGAGCTCGACCAATACCTAAAGCCAGGACCAGTGCCGGACTACCACGAGCTGCAGCCCAGATACGCCACGCACTCGCTGGCGCACCACCCGCCCCCGCCCCTGTACGCGCCGGTCCCTCCTCACCTGCACCCCTCGTGTGCAGACTGGCAACACTACGCGAGCCATCCTTAGTTTTTAGTTTATCTTTATCTTGCCTCATATCATTTTTCTGGGAAACAAATAATAGAGCCACATAACTTTAGTAACTAGCTGTGCTTTCTTAGCCATCGCCCTATCAATCTCACATTTCCCGGTTTTGATTAGTTATTTTATTATGGTCCCTTTAAGGTCAATGTACGAATTAATTTCATAGAACTAAACCCTTTGTGCAGGCCCAAACTTTGTGCTTAGGCCTTTATTTATCTTGCTCTCTCAGTAAAACATTACTCCTAACGCCCTAAATTTTTAGTTGTAGACACAAATTAATGTAAAAGCTAGGTTTCTGGAAACCCTTTATTAGAGTTCTACATAAAAAGAAAATCCGGTACTATTCTTACTTTTGCTGAAAAATAATATACTCGTACCTACCTGGACTATTTACAAATATCTTATACATACGAAACCCTCGGTGGGCGACTCCGACTCGAATTGGCTGTTAGTTTTTTAACAACAAACCTCTACGAATTGAAAAACTATAAAGTTTGATGCGCGTTGAAATTTTTTAGCGGTTGAAACTAGGTCACTCAAACAAAATAGGTCCTTACGTCGCGGCGTCGTATGTAACATCGCATGCGCCGCCCAGGCGCGCACGTGCGATTAATCATGGACTAACATTTGCCAAGCAAATAGAATTATAGAGTCCGATTATCATGAGGTATGTCATGGTTATTATTTTTTACGGGTATCAGAACGTTGTCCATTAAACAAACACATAGGAAAAAGACTCCCTTGCGGCCTTGATACCAACTCTACATTAGTGGTGAATACAACGTAACTATAAAAAGCTCCAATATTTTTGGTAGTGCTAAGTGCTCACAAATGAATAAGAAATGTATTTGAGATCTGCATTGGTTACTGCAGCATATAACTGCAGCAATCTTCACTTTTATGCGTGTACATTTTTCTCACAGATTTAATAATAGTATTTTTCTGAATGATATTATTCAATGACTGAACCCAGATTTCTATTTGTTACGTAGCGAATCTAATTCCGAAATTCCTCAGATTCCAAAGTTAGTTATGTTTAGATTAATTTTAAGATAAACTACTTTTCTACTTGTAGGTAAGTAGTATCTAGTTTAGTTCAATAGATCGGGGTTAGGTTAAGTCTAACTGCCTAAGTGATTATTAAGTTATTGTGAACGTTATTATTATTATATTTAAGTTAAAGAAATTAATTATTATTTAAATGTAACTGATATAAGAATCTTCGCTCTTTGTGTTATTATTCAAGTGTACAAGAGTGCCTTAGATATAATAGTCTATGGCATCTATTTTGTAAATATTTTATAATTTCTCTTGGCTAGGTAGATCTTCCTAATGGTTGAAATATTTTGTTGATATTATGTATGTTTAACTTTTATTGAAATAAATTTATAAGACATACCTATTGTATTTTATTTAGCCACCTCCTACAAATCTTAACGTCATAAACGACTAAACTGACGCTGCCAATAGGTTTAAATCAATTGTGTCGATAATGATACATTATTAAGAAAAATACAAGTGTGAATCCATAAAGATTTAAGACAAATTATACAAGACACAAATGCAAGTCATAAATACTATATAGATTTACAGATTTAGCTTTTTTTAAATCTTCACCTTAATTGTAACTATGTACCCAAAGGTAAATTAGACTTGTGGAGGGTAGGAATCAAACCCACAACTATTGGAGTATGAGGGGGGTAGGGTGGAGTGTATCGTAAGTACACAATCTGGGGTCTAATTTCAAGTTGCCACATACGTTCGATCGAGCGACAACACCTTTCAAGATGTCGTGAATTGACATAAGGATCCGAGACACAACTTGTCAAATTCAATACTACGGATGCCTTTTGGTGCCTTCAAATTAGTGTTTGAGACGAGATGTGTCTGGTGCCTTCAAATTAGGATTTGAGACGAGATGTGTCAAATCCTGAAGTCCCTCCGTCTCTACAACTTATGACCTCCCATTAGGCACGTTACACACGTTTTTATCAAGGCTTTTAAAAACTTATCATTTTAATAACGTTTCAATTTTAAACAAGTACTTAGTTTAGGCAATACATTAAATTACATTATATCTTTTGCCTTATGTTCAACAAATTTTCCGAATACGACGTATTAAAATGCAACCACCTTACTTAATAAAGATATTCAATTCATTAAACAAATAAATGGAATAATTAATGTACACGGGACCAAAAGCGATTATTTTATCCCGTGTGCTGCGTGAGTGAGGGTACCGGAGGCCCAAACCGGGGGAAGTAGGGTTTAAAGGTTGGCAGCGCACTTGTGACTACACTGATGTCGCGGCTGTGCATGGGCGGCGGTAATCGCTTACCATCAGATGATCTTCTGCTTATCTTATCACATAAATATGTATAATAAATATTAATAACAAATAATTATTTATTAAGTAAAAATAAGGCAGCTAACATAAGATTACATAAAAACTTAATAAAATACTAAATGTAGATTGTTCTTTGTCTAAACTAAGATGAACCTGTGCTTAAGGTGACGGGTAGGGTACACTAGCGACGCCAATCAATCTCAATTTTAAGCTACTAAACCGGATCTATTTTAAACAATTGCGGGGTTACAACCATCTCTAAGCTAACACTTATACCATTTATTAAATAACCATGCACAAATGTTGGGTCCAACGCGTACGCGGAAAATTGATTCACGCTAAAAGCGGCCACTTTTAACGTGAATCAATTTTTTCGCGTACAAAAACGGACCCAACATTTGTACATGGTTATTTAATAAACAGTATATGTGTTTGCTACGAGGTTGTAATCCCGCAATTGTTTAAAATAGATCCGGTTTAGTAGCTAAAAATGAAAATCGATTGGCGTCCCTAGTGTGCAATACCCGTCACCTAAACGCGAAATAACGCATCGCGAAAGTTTTAAGGTGACGGGTAGGGCACACTAGCGACGCCAATCGATTTTAATTTTTAGCTACTAAACCGGATCTATTTTAAACAATTTTGGGGTTACAATCTCTCAGCAAACACTTATACTATTTATTAAATAACCATGCACAAATGTTGAGTTCAACGCGTACGCGAAAAAAAGATTCACGCGAAAAGCGGCCACTTTTGGCGTGAATCAATTTTTCGCGTACAAAAACGGACCCAACATTTGTACATGGTTATTTAATAAACAGTATAAGTGTTTGCTAAGAGGTTGTAATCCCGCAATTGTTTAAAATAGATCCGGTTTCTCTAGTGTGCAATACCCGTCACCTTAACGCGCAATAACGCATAACGCAAGTTTTAAGGTGACGGGTAGGACAGGGGTTAATTTTTAGCTACTAAACCGGATCTATTTTAAACAATTTAGGGGTTACAATCTCTCAGCAAACACTTATACCCGTCACCTTAAATCACAAAATAAAAGGAAACTTATTTATTGAAAAAACAGAATGTACCTACCTACCAGAACGCTATTGGCCGTTGTTTTATTTAATTCATCGCGCATTGGAAGCAATTAGCACGGTCGAGCTGATTCTTGGAAACGTTATCCTGTAGGTACTCGCGATGCGCGCGCAGATACGCGACCCCTGCGCCAGCTTCCGCCGCCCGCGCACAGGCGCGCCTTGTGTTCACCCCTATCTTATCACTCTCACATTTTCGCGACTAATGAGGCCAATAAACGTATCGACAGATTATGTAATTACGCGACTTCATGTGAATTTATGCGGCCACGGATGATTTGTTGCGAGCTTGTGTGGAGCTGCGGTACATCGATAATATAAATAGGTTATTATTATTCTAAGGACCGATTAAATTAATAAATAAATACACCATACAATTTACGAAATGCAAAGACTGGTAGTAGACGGTGGAGTATTTAATTCACTATAATATATTCATAAATAACGCACGACTGCCACTAGTCTTTAGTAGGTAGTAACTTACTATATTATTAATTATTATTGTTTATTATCTAATTTAAATATTAATTTATGAATGAATTTTATGTTGACATTATTTACTTTTATTGCTTATATTTTAGTTGTGACTTAATTAAGATTTTTTTTTAAATCTTGCAATATATCTATTATGTATTTCTAACACAATGTATATTGTTAAAGAATAAATAAATGAATGAAAATGAATGAATGAAACCTACTGATCATTTTGAAAAACTACATGATATCATTGATTATTAAAGTCAATGTATGTAGGTAATTCCTACTCTTCCTCGAGTCGAGTCTGCGTATAGTCCTCGAGTATAGTCTCAAACTACCGTCTCCCAGCACACCCAGAACCAAGACCATTTAGAAAAGTTCGTTTTCTAAATTGACATGCCCGGGAGTCGTACCCGGGGTTTTTCGCGCTTGGACATCATTTTGTGACTAGCCACTACCCCATCGAGGTTGCACTTCATTACATGAACTGAACAAACCGAACGCGCAGGTACGATTCATTGATATATTTTATGGTAGAGGTGGCAAACGATCGTGTTACTCAATGATAAGTGGCCACTTCCGCCTATATGAACATCTGTGACTTCTGTGAAATCAGAAGAGTCGATGATGTGTTGCCTGCCGATCTCTCAGAATAGAGTAAGTATGGACATCTATTGAAGGATTTGATTAACTTCAACCGTGGCCGTGTGGTCCCCGGCAGAGTAGAATAGGCCACCCTCACTCTTACCGAGGTGTCGTTAAAGGCGACTAAGGTAAAGCTGCTGGCATGCTCATCAGCACCTAGAGAAGGAAAACTCTGCACATATATCAAAACCCTCGCCAACCCGTCTGCCAAGCGTGGTGAGTATGGCAATTACCCCTCATGTGATTGAGGGAGGCCCGTGCCCCAGCAGTGGGGACTTAAATGGGCTGATGATGATGATGATGATGAGGCAGCCAACCCTCCTCACCTTAAAGTGTAATTTCCAGTAACTTCCAAAAGCTGTCGTTTTGGAGCCCACAGTACGCCTGGACCATGATTCAGGATTTGGAGGATAACCATAACCTCAATGTGTCAAGGTCTATCTAAGTCTCTCTTGAGCGTCAATCACATAAATTATTAGGAAATTAACCCAACGTGTTGTAGTATAAATTTACCAGTAAGTGAAGTACTTTAGAGGAAACTTAATACTGAGCCATAACTTGAAGGATATTTACCCACCCATCAGCCGTCAGTCATCGGACAAAAACCAGCAAAAATTAAGGCGTAAAATGAAGCGTTACTGCGTTACCCTCCGCCCCAGTAATTAATATCTCATGTTGGCATAAAAACCGATGCAGTGCCATTAACACCATGTCCGCCGGCCTATGTGAAACGCGAGCTGCGCACGCGCCGCCGGCTCATTTGCGCTCAATCTCAATATTGCGCCCGCGATCACTGCGATGCACCATTACGATTGAATAACAGACGCATTTTACGTTTTTGCTTCTATGGAAGTTTGGATTTTGAGTCAGGGGGACCGCAGAATTATCTATATAGTTAGGTAGGTATTTGAGGTCGCTAAAACGACTGCCTATGCTCGTACAATCCCCAAAGAAAACATTATCTAGTATGTAGGGACCTAAATATTATAAATGTATGATTGGTGATCGGTAGATGCATGGCAAGGAACGTGTATGAGATCGATGTTTGAATTAGAATGACGTGGGACAGAAGACGAATGGCCGACGACGTAAAGACGGTGTAAGACGACGCTAGAAGATAATAAATATAAAAATACTTATTCAGAAAATCCCTGGCTTTATTCGAAACCCCATCCCGCATAAATGATCGTCGGTAGGAATCGAACTCAGTAGCTTCATCAACCCCGTCAATGTCCGGCAATGTATGAGTTAAAGTTGTCAGCTATTATCGTCCAACGTGCGGCTTACTTTAGTATAGCAGTCGAAAACACAAACTCCATCGGCTGAAATGACTATTAATGTAAACTCGTATAATTCGGTGGCTCACCTAATTCGGTGATAGAAAGTTTAGAAGCTTCTCCCGCTAAGCCGCATTGAAAGCGTGCCTCGCGTACGTACGTCCAAGAGGGTTCCTACATCAATTTAACATAGTCAAATTAACATACACAGTTACCATGAAACTTAGGTAAGTACTTTATATTTACCTAACAAAGTAGAAAAAGGGAATGCTCTAAGTATATCTTTTTTTTGGTCAATAGGCTAACGCTTGACCACAATCGCACCTGATTCAAAGCGACGATGAGGTCTAGGATGATACGCGTTTACCTACAAGATGGACCAGCTCGAAGGTTAAAGTAGACTCACCAAATTGTTTCCTCTTACCTTCATCTTACACACGTAAGTATCGTGTAACTACCCGTTAGAAGCGGACAGTATCAACAAATCCATTCCACGTCCGGGGACAAGTGGCTCAGGCTCGTGGTGCTCAAGTGGCATCAGCGAGACAGTTCGTGTGAAACCCCAGCCTGCTGCAGATAGCCTGTAAGGCGACACCGCGCGTCTGGTGAGCATCGCGCATCGTTGAGAAATCGATCCTGCGCCCGCGCCGCTGCGCTGACGCCAACATGTGTGGAATAATGCTTTCGTACTTGCCGCGGAATGTACCGCTGAATCATAGTTGGGATTTGCCTCATATGGTTTTATTAGTTAAACTGAATGCATTTAATTATTGGTGACCTCAATGGCGCAGTGGTTGAAGCGTTGACACTAGCGTAAACTGTCCCAAGTCCGATTCGGGTTGATTTTGAAAACAAACTTGTGTTAATTGTCTCGGGTTTTTTCTATATTAAGCATCAATATATTATTTATTCTATATATTGATGCCCAATAGACACTTATTCTTTAAAAATAAATCTTACTGAGGGCATCCGGCTTGAAGGACCAAAAATGTTTGAGGTCATAAGTTTTCGTATATTCAGTTCGTTTATTTTAATTTTATTGTGAAATTATATCAGCACCTACCAAGGTTCTTCTAACCGCGGCCCATCTCAACGTTTAGTAAATTAAGTAGATACATTAACTTTTCTGTGAGTAACACCCACTAACAATAAATGTATCAATTCATTTGAACTCAATAAAATTTATTTAACCTTGGGTCAATACAAAATCTGGTGTCAATTTTTGAAAGCTGTCTAAGAACGATAAATTGAAAGTTTGCCATACAACCTTTCCGGGATAATGGTTAGTATTATCTTTATTTTGAATGTGCGATGAACGTGGCTCGGTCACAATAATGATATCTATAATAGATATAAATAAAAGCGTCGGCAGAACTTACCAGACCATTGCGTTCTGGTGAGAAAATATTAAAGAGTGAAACAGGAAAGTATTTAGTTATTAGAAGGATTTCATTTGATGAAAATAATATTTAGTTTTTTTTTATTGTCTAGTTATTGTTTATTTCGAAATATTTCATTCTAGGCTAGTTAACGAGTATAGCCTACCTACTTAATTATGACACGATTTTCAATTAAAAAAAACTAAAGCTGTGTGTAATAATTAATAATTTATTGATTGTATTACAATTTTATTTACTGTTTGGAAAATATTTTCTAGCCTGACAATAATGAGAGCAAACTCATTTTTCTAGTGAAATTTCCTTTATTTTTCCTAAAGCAATCTTCCAAACAAATGTTTAATGAAAATTTATTCTTTTGGGAACTTATTCCCGAAGCTGCGTACGTACTATATTGAGAAACGCAACAATACTTCGTATTTCTGCTTTATTAGCAGCCGATTTATATTAATCGTGAACATGATTATATCAAAACTTTTAATCAAACATTACTTCAAATTATAGCAGTGTCGTTCTTAGAGAGCTTCCAATTATCGCCGCTAGGGGGGCGCGCATAATCTTTTAAGGATACTTTGAATACCAAGGAGGTTACTTCGTGTTGAATACAGTCTTAGAATACAGTAGGTAATGTTTCTCTGTCTTCTCAGAGGAAGGATGCAGTTAAATAACAGTAATAAATAACGGTTAAAAGTAAGCATTAGTTAGTTATAACGTTTATCATAACGTTATTTTTATTTTAGCACTTGCAACACTTTTGCTGTGTTCCTATTTATTTAAGTTTACAAAGTATGGTAGCTACACAAAATAAAACAATTTTTGTACAAAATATAATTCTAAAATTCAATTCAATAAGAGAATTAATAAAGTAAATGACATATTGCCTAGGAACAGGCTTGTCATCTAAATGTCAAACCAAGTGAAGTGTCATTTCTTCCTTCACTGCTTCAGTCTAAAAGGAAAATGTTATCAGTTGTATTTTAGTGAGTAGTTTGTGATTATTTTTGGAAATAATACTCAAGTTCTAGTATTAAAAAGAGTTTGCTAATGAAGAGTATTTAGACACAGTATTAATGGCCAAACCACCGAATGGCTGGGTTCAGCTGGTGAGTGATTGTTTTCTATTGAATACTATTGAGTCAATGCAACGGGCTTGATATTTTTTTGTGTATGTATAGATTGCTTTGCATGAACTGTATAATTGGATGAAATTGCCCAATTGGCTTCCCAATGTACTCGATATATTTGTAGTTATCTTTAGAACAACTGTAGTTAATGGTAGGTACGCTTATCCTATTTGTAACTAACATTGCGAAACTATTGTGTTGTCAACTCGGTCAGTAAGTTTACGAGTTATTAAATTTAGAACACGAACTCGCAGAGGCTTAAATACAAGTCTATTGGCTGCATTATTGCACCTGTAACCCATGTTGTTTGAAGTTTTGTTGAACAGTATATAAACCTGTACCATGCAAAATGCACCAATGCTCTGAAATACTTTTACTCTTATATTACCTATGTTTTGGGTTCGCTCCCCACCATGGACAAACATTTGTGTGATAAACACATGTGTTAGTTCAGTGTCTGGGTGCAATACATGTATTTAAGTATGTATTTGTAGTTCCTCTGTTATCTGATATCCATATCACAAGTGCATAAGCTACTTGCATATTTGGCTCGACGTTTCGGCTACGTTACCACCGCTTGTGACCACGGCTGCTGTAGCCGAAATGTCGAGCCAAATATGTGAGTATACATTGTTGTTTCACATAATAAATATTGTATTGATACATTATAGTTATATTGCAACGCGAAAATCTAAAAAACTATATAAGCTACTTAGTACAGAATCAGGTCAATGTATGAGATGTTTTATGAATTTATTATTCATTTTAATTGCTGTTTTAATTGTGTTAGGTTTAAGAAAATGTATTATAACAAGGAAAATTAATATGAGTATTAGGTAAACCACATGCATTGTGTCATAGTCATAAAACTATAAGTCACCTCCTGTAAGTGCAAATATGAACCTATAAGGTTTATTACCTAATTATTTTATTATAGATACAATAAGTGTAAATATTTAACTTCTGACCCATAGAATCTAACACCTTTATCATCCTTTGCATTCATAAAGAAAAAAGTTAGCCAACTACCTGGATTGTTATTCTCATCACGAGAATCTTAGATTCTCTTTTTTATTTAATTATTAGGATTCCTATACGTTAAATGCTATTTTTTGTTTGAGTTGAGGGGTACAAAAGCAAAAACACCACTGTATACAGTAGTTACTTACTTTGCACAGAGTTGCCTTGCTTCCATACTCCACACTTGAGTTAATGTAAAATTATAGGATTAATAGAGAAAATTATGCTAATCCTGACAACCATTCTGTTTATTACAGGTACCTGTCTGAAGGCTTCCAAGTGATCATCGAAAAGTCAAAAGACGCAAAATGCTCTCTAAAAGATGTACAATTGCGTTTCTTGTGCCCTGATGACTTGGAAGAGGTGAGAAAATTGTCACCATAATTCATCATAGCCTTGATTTGATTATGTCAGCTTTTGGGTGATTCATATTTAACAGCAAGAAGCAAGGAAGGAAAATTTACATTTTTATGAATGCATGATGTTTTCCAAACATAACCAAGTAACCCACCCATTCATTATCCCTAAAACTGATTTATTACACTGGAAAACCTAAAATATTTTTTCCTCATGTCCATTCCTGGATCAAATAAGAATCAACTTAATATTTTTGTAACACCACATATCAAAAAATTGCATGAATAGTAATGGTTGTCTTTCAATAATATTCTAGGTCAGATCTCTATGCAGAGACTGGTTTCCGATAGAATATCCGCAGTCGTGGTATGAAGACATCACATCGTCAGAGAGATTTTTCGCCCTCGCAGCTGTATACAAATCTCAGATCATTGGCCTCATTGTGGCAGAGATCAAGCCTTATCTCAAACTCAATGCAGAGGACAGAGGGATACTGTCGAGATGGTTCGCATCAAAGGACACACTTGTTGCATACATACTCTCTTTAGGTAAAGATTCATTTTATTACACTAAGATAACTTTAATTGTTTACTTCATAAAGCAAATTAGATAAAACAATGCGTTGAAAAATATTAATTCTTATGTTTTGTCTTGTTTGCTTACTTACTTTATTATAAATTAAGGTAATAGCTATGCAAATATGTGTCTGTTTATTTAAAACTAATAATAGCAGTCTACTAAAAGTCATTACTCATTAGTTACTATCATAAAATGATTCTCCATGTAAAAATAATATTTGAGAGAACAATATGATAGGCTAGCTTCTATATTCATGTTATTTATTATCATAATAGTCATTCTCTCTCTCAGTCAAGCCATACTTTTACATTTTCGAAAAACCAAATACCGTGCCGTAGTATCAGTTAGGCTATGGCTGTTAAGTTTATTCAACACATACTTGCATCTGGTTACAACAATGCTGGTGGACTGCAAATAGATCAGTTAAACTTGATATTTAGATCGAGAGTTACAAGGTCGAAACTTGCGCAAGTCTCACTTGTTTCACAAGTTTGTGTAGGTACATGTGTGTGCATTCGAACATTCGCTTCTACACTTACATAACAACATAACAGCTAGCCAAAGGTCAAGCAAGTTGCAGGTATAGGTTTTTACAATAAATGTGTGTGATGCATTTGTCTGTTTATACTAAAATTCATGGTTATTGATAATCTTTTACTAATTGATAGGCACTAAAACGCTCATTATCATCTTTATCAGTCATACAAACACTACTGCTCAACATGAAACACTCATAGTCATTTTTACTTAGAGTTGTGGGTTTTTAAATCCGGTTACTACAGAACCTTTTTGCCTCTTCGGTCACATATTCTTTGCGTTAAATGTCCTAACCATTCCCGAAAGGTCTTCTTTCTGAACCACTATGGTGGTGGCACAGATTTCCACGGATTTCAATAAACTTAGTATAGAAGAAGGGTTTTGTTGATGGTCCACAGGCGTAGTGCGTTCGTACCGACGGTCGGGCGTAGCGACGATGTTGCTCGACGTGCTGATCAACCACCTGTCGGGGCCGGTGCCGCAGCCGCCGCATCACCACCGCGTCAAGGCCATATTCCTGCACGTCCTCACCACCAACTCAGAGGCTATACTCTTCTATGAGAAGAGAAGGTTAGCACTGGCACATTACCTAACCGTATTACGCAAATGGTAAATTTGCCGTAGTGATGTGTAGCAGAGATATAGCTCTATATTTATTAACCTCAAAATATAATTACCATCTAGTTTATCGACTAAATTAGGAAACCCTAATTAGGTAATGATTAGTCCGCATGAGAGCTCCTAGGACTCAGGGGGTAAGGAAGCGAGACGAGTGTACGCCGCGCCCGACTTTAACATATACAATTGTTTTAATTTATTTCAAATTATTATAATTGACAATCCTTATTTTTATGACAGCAGATTGATCTTATAAGGTCACAATAGACTTCATCCATACTGATACTGCCATAAAAATAACTATCTAATTATACTTACCTAATAGAAAATTGTGTAAAAACTTCGACATTCATTTCATATATACATATAAGTATGTCATTCTCTATCTAATCCACTTTTGTAATCTGATTATTTTATCTACTCTCTCGAGTTTGATAGTTATGATAAAGTTTTTGATTTTACTCAAGAATGCATATTTATTATCAAGGATACGTTAACTTGTGAATCCAAATTAGGGCATACATACTATGCAAACAATATCAATCAAGTTGTTAAGTGAGAACTAATGGACAACATTTCAAATTTTTAACATGTCCATATTGTTTTTTTATATGAAAGTAGACATAAAATGAAGCGACCCATATTTTTTCTTTTTTCAAAATTTGTCCATTTTCATGCATAAAATAATTATTGAAATTCTTTTTATTCTAAATAGACGTAAGCGCCAAATGACGTCATCGGACGGCTGAATACAGCAATATTCCTTTGCTTATCATTGTTTTAATAAAAAAAAGGTACTACTGTCAAAGGTAATTAATACTAGTGTCAACATTGTCAACGTCATTCATACATTCAACGTTGAAAAGTTGTCTTTTTTTTTGACAGTTACATGTCATGAGTTTGGCATTACGTAAATTTAAAACTATAATGTGCTAAGCAAAGAAATATTTTACATTCTGCCGTCCGATGACGTCATCTTACGTTTTTTAGTTTTTAATTTTTTCTCAGTAAATAAGCAATATAAAAAATGAATAAATATATATTCGAGCAGCGGAAAAGTAAACAAAGAATTGGTATTTTTTGTTTCAGAGCTTAGCAATTTTGAAATGTTGTCCATTCCATTCCAGATTCCGTCTGCACTCATTCCTCCCGTACTACTACTCCATAAAGGGGCGTTGCAAAGACGGGTTCACTTACGTGTACTACGTGAACGGCGGGCACGCTCCGTGGGGCCTGTACGACTACATGAAGTACGTGGCGCGCGCGGCGTGGCGCGGCGGCGGCCTGTACCCCTGGCTGTGGGGCAAGCTGCGCACCGCGCTCACCATCGCCTGGCACAGGTAGTCCACGGCACGCCACGCTCTTGCAGGGAACTACGACCACGTCAGCAATACACTCTGGGACGTTGTCAAAAATAATGCAAGGATATTCAAATGTTGAACTTGATGTTTTTTTAGACGTCGACGGAATACCTTCGTTCTCATTTCATCTGAGAAGAGCACGAAGTACGGGTATAAAATCCATCATTAACCTTTCTCATAGTTATCTTTTGGTCGATATCAGATAAAATTTACATTACTCATTATTTGAATATGAATTACATTCAGATTATGAAAATTCACCGTCACACTGGCCCAAAATCTCATTGAACGCGTGATTGGCCAATATATTATTATTATCTAAGTATTATGGTATTTAAAATTATTGCCCGATCGTACAATGTCTTTCGGGGTGGTTCTAAAGCTGGTGTATTTTCCTGCACATTGTTGTACACACGAGAAAATGTAGCGGTTCAGCGGGGTTAGAACTACGAGGATATGGTCAATGAGTTAAGTATCGTCCAGTAATGGCCCGGAAGACTCGCGTCCAGTCTGCTAGCGACCAAGTAAGTCGGTCCACCAAACTGTAATTGTTTTTTTTATTTCCAACATGGTGAATTTGTATTAAATGACTTAAATATAAATATCGCCTAAACAATAATGTTTTCAAGTATATCTACATGTTAGTGGTTAATAAAACTGGACAGTAATTGACATATTGGCCGAAGACCGATTCAAACTATGGTGCTCGGTACGAAAGTCCTCGCCCCTCCCCCTTAAGGGTCTACCGGAGAAACCCTTCACAAGCACGTATTTAGTGTTTGTAGTGGCGACTGGCGGTTATGAATTCACGTTATGAAATTGATCGATGGTCACAAACTTCAAAGATACTACCAGATTATTTTGACAATATCTAGCTTCTTATATTTACTGCCGCTATAACTTTACGTTATAGATATGCAAAAAGCGGGAACTCCTGTTTAACTATTCGGTCTTTAGAACTTAGGTACAGATTTCAATATTCGCCTAAAATACCTGTGTCTCTAAACAGATGCTAGTTATTACAGGATGGCATGTGAAATCTGCGATTTCAAGAAACGATGTAGGCTGAAGAATTATGTCGTAAAAACTCGTTTTTATCATCTGGGTGAAATAGAAACGAGTTGGCGCATGGAAATATATACTTGCACTTACAATGGCAGAACTATGATTATCTTACACTATGGTCTCTTAACATTATATTAAATTCACTTTTAAATTAAAATTGTGTGTTACGATCGAAATGGGTATCAGATTTTGATTGATTTAAGAATGACAATGGCTGATTGAGTCTAGATCAGGTACAGCGTAGGGTACCATGCAAGTCAATTGAAATTAGTCTTTAGTATTTTATTTCAAAATAAGAAACTGTTTGATGGTGAACCGGAGCATATTTTATTTGATGTTACTTTAAGCTTGTGTGTTTTTGCAAAATTTAGTTTTTTTTACATGAATGAGTTTGGAAGTTATATCTATTAGCAAATTGTAAAAAACAATTGCTTTGTGGTTGCATTTAGAACATATCAAATGAGTCCCAAAACATGTTGCCGTTAGCTTTGACGCCATCAGCAGCAGAACAAAGTGAGTCAAATTTATTATTTAACTCATCTAACACCACGTTTGTAATATTTAATGCCTATTATTATTATTATTATTTTAGTTATTAAGATAAAATAGATTAGACCTTTCTATTGTTTTCTAAATACCTTTGACTTTATTGAAATTTATTATTTTTTCGTGATGTATTTGATGATCGATCACATGACGTAATTTGTAAAAGTTGAAAATTTCACTGTTACTGCATTTTCAGAAATTTTCACAAAACTTAGAACAGTAAAACCAGTCATTGACACGAGAGAATTTTTAAAGTATCACATCAGGTAATATATTCTAAGAGCACTATGATCTTTACTAGTGAATGGCATGCAGCTGACTCAGCTCTGAGCGCGCGCGTGTTGCGCTCGCGCTGCGTCCGCTCGCCTGGATGACAATGTTTATGTGATATTTTTTAGTACTCAAAGCTTTAAATTTTAATGGGTACACCATTTACATTTCATGTTTTATGAAAATTATAATTGACACCTTATTTGCCTGTAAATGTAACATTTAACGTTGTAACAAGTATATGAGTGATGCAGAAATATTGTATATAGATACAGTATTGTGTGCCATGTTTAACTGCCAAGAAATTTAAAGTAAGGTGCCTGTGTGTTCAGTATAAGATGTAATTTTACGAATAAACATTAAATAATAACTAACTTATTCAAATTTATAAAAAAAAACTTCAACAATAGTATTCAAAAGAAAAGGATCAATATGTTGATTGTACATAATTGAATAGGTACCTGAGTTTCGCCTCTGTCGGTCCATCTTACTTTAAATATAAGGAGTTGATTTCTGCACTGAGTCTTACCCTAATACGTAGTGGTCTATGTGTTACTCATCGCAAACCAAAGTATTTCATCCATTTGTTATTATTACTCATTTATTGTCTATATTTTATTCTTAGTCAAGTATTAATTAAATTATTGTTAAGTGTTTTTATGATAATGAGTATTATTTTTGGACCACAATAAATTGTTTTACTATTCCAATCATTTTGTATTTTGTGATAATGTCTTAATTGGAGATAATTATTTTCGTAGATGTGCGCTTTAGTTTCGAAATGTGGAATAAATATTTGTGTATTTTTGCTAGAGTCCGAGGCTTCGTAGCCTGTGATGTTATTAACACTAGCACTTTCCTAAATAATGTTGAATATAAATTTTATGTTATATTTCTACTCTACACCTTTAGTACATAACTATTATGGAGAATGAATTTAGCTTCCAAATAAATATCATTGTTGACTACAGCGTGTTTCACTTGTCCAGGCTCGCCCTGTATACACACTAGGAGTAGGCAAATCAAAGAGAACTCATAACAATTTCAGAAAATCTTTAATTTTAATAATTGCTTTCTTTTTTCGTCAACTATGCTGTACAAACTATATCGCTTAAATTAGAATTAGCAATTAATAATTGCACGTAAAAAAACTTAACAAATAGGTATCTTCAACTTTTCGATTGGAATGAACGATTATTACATTAAGTAATATTTTTTACAATATTTATAACCCTACTAAATGAAAATCTATATTCAACAAGCAGTCACAATCGCCCAATGATATGTTAAAATTATTTATATATTTGAATCATTTATTGCGCTCTAATTTATGAATGTATTAATTTGAGTATTGGCTGGGCGAAGCGCCGCGGTGGAGGCGAAGCCCGAGCCTACGAGACGAGGTTGTCGCGCTCCGGCGCACCTTTGTGATTCTGGCCCTTGAAGTCCTTCAGTCGAATCGGCGACGACTCGCTACCCGAATCGCCCTGCAGTCACAAACAAAACAAATGGTTACTAATGGGCGTGTGTTTGCGGCGCTCTAATAATGGGCTTTCAACGCCACAGTGAGTAATGAAAACTTGAGTAGGTGCACATTCCACCTGATTTTGCCCTCAGATGGTGTCTACGAATTATTATAACTTTGGTCTCTGTACTGCAAAAAAACAATAATGTATGAACAAACCAATCAAATCAACGACCCGATTGGAACAGTGGTAGTGAACGCTGCCTCTGTTACAAGGGTTGCGGGTTCGATCCCCGCACAGTACAAACATTTGTGTGCATGAGCATGTTTGTTTGTATTGGTCTGGGTGTTTGCTATGTATTATAAGTATGTATTTACAAAAGAAAAGTATTAAATGTATATATTTGTAATCCCACTGTTGATTCTGATATCCGCAACACAGATGCTTGAGCTACCTATCTCGGAGTCAGATCAATGTAGGTATGTGATGTTGTGAAATATTAATTTTTATTCAAAACAAACTAATGGAAAATATATTCCATCATAATTTGAACCTTATACTTTTGTAATAGGGTTACGAAGTTAAGTGCACTCGCTACTAACATTGGCGCCGAGCGAGGTCGTCTCCTGGAGGAGCAGCTCGCTGTCGGTGCCCCGCGACTCCTTGTTCTTGAGGATGGAGCGCGAGCGCTCGCCCTCCGCCCAGCCGCCGCGCTTGTTGCCGTTCTTACCTGCCACGGAAACACTATTATACACCATGCTGCCTTACTTACACGTACACCAGGAAAACGGAAAACGGACGGAAACTAAAACCAAAATACTTGATGGCCACTATCCAGCTGAACAGATCCGGAAAATGTATCTTTTAATTTAAAAGGAATCTGAAGGACGATATGAACAGAAGCAGTTCTTCGAAGTCCAGCGGCGTAACCTAAAAGTTATCACTTATCAGATAATTACCAAACAGGATGTGGTGATTGATTATCCTCGTAGCTATACCCCTCGGCGGCTTCCTCTCCTCCTCCGACCATTCCTGTGAACCAACATATACTCACATTTATGTCTACTATGCAAACACATAGTTGAAGTCTTCCAACTTTGAAAGTGTGGTCAGGAAAGGGGCATTAATTCCATGCACTCAAAAGACACATCGATTTAACTGTATGTTACCATGCAAACGGACAAAACGGAGAAAATCAAAGTATAGACGGCACAAGAAAGGGTTAGTACTGTGCGAAATATCAGACGGTCGGGAGTCGTTACATCTCCCAGCGCGGGCGCTTTCTTACCTGCTGGAAGCGGGCCTTTCTGTGCTTAGGCTTGGCGTCGTCAGGCGGGAGCGCTGCGGCAGGCGGCTCCTCCAGCGGCTGCGGCAGGCTGGTGCGGGAGGCGTCGAGGCGCGGGCCCGGCGCCGGCGCGGCCAGGCTGGCGCGCGAGCCCCGCGGCGAACTCTCGCCCTGCGAACCTTTCGCACACAACACGCTTCCGTCCCCAGACGCGCTCCTTCGCACACCGTTAAAATCTCCACCCCCTCCCCCGCTCGCGCCCGACCCGCCGCCGCCGCTACCGTCCAGAGGGTTCACATACAAGTTTGAAGAGTCGTTCTCGCATGCGATGTCGCCCTCTGAAGGAAAAGGGTGCGTAAGGCATGATGCAAATGTATCTGTAACGTAAGACATAGACGAACATGGAGCACGAAGGTGGTGTGTGCTGCCCGTACTAGCTAATACTCTTACACATGTAAACATAGGTGGGTGCTTTGATAACGACAATTAAGTGAACTAGAGTGAAGATTTTACAATGAAAACAGGCTCTAAGGATGCTACGGGATTTGTCCTGTAGTTGCTAGATATCAATATAAGATTTTATATAGATAGATACTCAAATTTGAGCATTCACTTATTAAAATTTAATGAAATAATTTGAACAAAGGTGAACAATGAGATCAAAGACATCGCAAAAATTATAAGTTTGTAACGCTATTTCATTATATCGGTGCATAACTATAATTCATAGCAAAAAGGCAGGTGGTTGGAATTTCTGGTCTACATTCTATTGTCCTAAGGTAGCTATCGTTCTTACGTTGTACACTGTTTTGAGATGACGTTTTAATATTGTCTTAGATTATTGGAGATTTTTAAGATTTTTGTCAAAGATAAGATGAAACAAGACCAAGATAATTTATTGATGTTAGTGTGGTGATCGTCTAAATTGGAGGAAACAGAGGTGTTGTAGAATTGTAATTTCACGATATCGCTGGATTTTTTTCCAAAGAACATGAAAGTGCAGATCTACAACTGATATTAAGTTGCATAAGAAGAAACAAAAGTCGTGTTTAAGAGGGCCAAGCTAAGCACCGATGTTATGCTCTAAAGGACCGTAGATCTCTCTGCAAAAAATAGATAAGTATCAGAAGACCAGGAAATGCGGAATAGCGCACTCGTATCATACACTGTTAGTCTAGGCTCGTATGCATGCCAACAATGACCTACATCCGCAATAGTTCGATCCAGGGGCGGGGAAGAAACAGAGTTTCAAGCCCGGAGGCAAAACAATATCCAGGATCCAAAAATCTAAGTAAAAGATGTTGTATGTTTGTAAGGTCAAAATATTTTACAGGTCACCACGTATGCGTGAATATTTGTGTACACAAGTGCCATATTCCGAAGTTCGTGCCTAACTCTCTGATACGTATCTGCTTAGTGCTCTGTTGTTCACATTTGCTCGGAGTGCACGTGAGGTGGTACGTACCAGGGCTGTCGAGGCTGTTGGGCGTGGCCTCGGGCAGCGCGCGCGGCGCGGGGTGCCGCTGCAGGCACGCCAGCTCGACGCACACGGGCTGCCGCAGGTCCGACGTCGACATAGGCATCAGCTGCTCCGCGTCTATGAACTCCTTGTAACCCTACCGGAAAAGCCACAATCATAAAACTTATCACCTCAGTTCATTAGTGACTTCAGATATGAAAAAGTTGAAATACAGATTAGATTCTCATCAAATATTTATAAATCAAAATATTTAGGTAAAAAGTATACCTGACTAGTAAGAAGAAGGAAGAAAAAGTATTATCCAAGGTTATACCTAAAGTCCTTAAAGAGGTAGAGGAATAGACATTTTTACATTATGTACTTACAGGTTACAGTACAGCTGGTAGAATGAACTATTAGTGTAAAATGGTATTAATTAAAAATGTCATAATACAACTCAAGTACGCAAAACAAAAGAGAATATGTTAGGCATTATATTAGTAGGTAGGTACATAGGCAATGTTACTGCAATGATGTTATTATTAGTAGCTTAGTACCTTAAACGTGCAAAAACAACATTCAAACTCAGAAGGCAGCTGATCCAAGTCAAGCTGTTTGTCAGCCATCTTCTTTTCCTAGAAAAAGAGAAATCATTAGACGTTACAGTTACGTTCTACGACCGTTGAGTGATCTATATTATCGACAACTACGTCAGAATACGTTTGTGAGATAAGTCGTTAGCTTAACGTTATTCTCGTTAGACTATGTAGATAGGCAGTAACTATCAGCGATCTAAAGAGGATTTCTAATTATTACGTCGCACAGTATTTAATAAACTACAGAAGGCAATCCATTTACCATTTACAGTGAAGCCTTACTCGCTTTGCGGGATGTGTTAGGAAAGTTGTCAATTCTTACTGGTGTTGGATCAGGATTTATGAGCAAGCGTTTCTCCGGCGTATCGGGGCCCTCGATGGAGTAGCGGCGCTCTTTCTGAGGGCTGCTCTGAAACTGTGACCTACGGTGTTAGAGCAAGCCTAGTGCACGAACGTATTGAGTGGGTGCGTCCGGAACTCTGGCATGCGTCAAAAGGTTTTGGTAATGCATTTGCTTGAGAAGAAATGTCTTTTGGTAAGCTGCATTTATTTAACTTATTTTCAAAGTGAGGTGCTATAAATAATGAAAAGAGCGCTTAAATTTTTCTTCTTATTTTGAAAAATATTTATAAACTATAAACAGGCTAATTACTAGTATCTAGATTAGCTAAATAAAGTCTATAGCTCACCGTTAAAATGCCACTGGCCATGGACGCACCCAGGCCGTTCGTTGTTACTCTTACCTGGGAAGGGTCAGTACTCTGGGGTATCTTATTGGTGATGGCGTGTTCATATTGTTTGTAGCAGCCAGTGGTGGCGGGCGCTTCCCCTTCCAAGCTAGTGGCATCCGCCTGCGACAAGTTGTGTCCTGAAGACACACACCATCGTAAGTAGCGACGATTTTTAAAACCTCGTCCCGTAAACTCCGAATATAATGCAATTATTTTATAGTATTTGTGTCCAATAAAACGAATAACATTAGATTACAATGACAAACAAGTAGCGGCGTGAACTACACAACACACATTCCACACGTATAGTATATAAATCCAGCTTCCTCCGGATACACACATCGGACAGTCCACAGAAGAAAGTTAGTTCTAGGAAGCGTTAGGCTTACGCTGACAATGTAATCGACCTTATAGAATAGTGTCTTCGTCGCACATCGCAAGCTACACGCGACGCGAGCCCGACCCGAGTACGGACATAAATAAAGGGTCGAGGGTGACGACTGTGCGATAGTAGCAAGTAGCTCATCTGGCGTCGTCTCTCGCCTCAATGAGGACGCACTTGTCACCTGAAGACAAGGAATAAAACACTCTGAGTGCACCTCGTTGAACGAACGGGTGAAGTTAGCTGTAGCTGCGATGTAACGTGAACTGTTTTGATTCTGAAGATGTCTGCGAGTCCGGAGAGCTAAACGATCGACACATGCGTTCATTCAACATTCATTGCATTCAATAACACAAATGCGGAATGAGCACGAGAGGCATGCGTGCACGTGAGAGTACATTCGCGAGCAAAGGACACATGACATGGACTGGACAAGCGGTGCAAGCGGACGGCCGGGGCGGTACTGACCTGTGTCCACGATGACGTCGATGAGGTCCATGCTCTTGGCGAACGCGTCGCGCAAGTTTATATGGTGGAACGAGACGATGGAGCCCTCGCGCTTGGCGCGCTCCAGCGCCTCCCGCCTCTTTAGCGCCTTCTCTCGCCGCATCTGATTCTTGTAAAACTCGGCGAAATTGTTGACGATAATGGGGATGGGTAACGCAATTACCAACACGCCGCAAATACAGCAAACTGAGCCGATGACCTTGCCCAACGGGGTCGTGGGGTAAATGTCACCGTATCCGACTGTGGTCATGGTGATGCCGGCCCACCAAAACGTTTCCGGAATGGAAATGAATTTCGTCCCCGGTTCTTCCTTCTCGGCAAAATACGCCAACGAAGAGAATATGAGTACTCCCATGGCAAGGAATAACATGAGCAATCCGAGTTCTTTATAGGAGTTTCTAAGTGTGAAGCCGAGCGACTGCAGCCCGGTCGAGTGTCGAGCGAGTTTGAGAATGCGCAGTATTCGCATTATGCGGAAGATTTGTACGACGCGACGTACATCTTGAAACTGGTCCGTCGCGTTCTTATTCGTTTCGAGCAGAAATAGAGATACGAAATAAGGCAATATAGCCAGCAAGTCTATCACGTTGAGTCCACCCTTGAAGAACTTCCACTTATCCGGTGAGGCACTGAATCGCAGCACATACTCGAGCGTAAACCAGGTGATGCACACGGCTTCAACCATGGCCAGCTGCGGGTTGTCCATTGGCGCGCCCTTCTCGTCGTACACTTGCATCTGAGGTATCGTGTTGAGAGTGAGCCCTATCGTGGACAGCACGATGAAGAGGATCGATATCACCGCGATCACCTGCAAGCACGCAACCATGAGCGGCCGACGCTCGCCACCGCGCTGCCACGTGTGCGCAACCCTTTGAGTATGTAGTGTCGTGTGCTAGATACTCAAAGGTACCGGCGGGTGCGCCGCGAGTGTCTGAATGTTATAGGTACTATGCCAGTGTCTATACAAAATCTAATCTTCCTAGGTCATTTGTACATCGGTAATCTACGAATACTCGTAGGAGGTATAAATGTTAGTAAGGTATGTAAGTATTTACAAGTAGGTAAGGTAAGCCAATAAGTAAGGTAGGTATATTATGTAACTATGTCTTAAAATTAAGATGCTTAAATTTTGGTGTAAAAATAACATCTATTCGTGTGATTATGTTAGTAGTGTTGTGTAGTCGAGGTGTGGATAAGTAATCTAAACTAAAATTAAATGTGGTGAACGGACGTGCGTTTAGTCGCGAGTGAGTTTATACCAGGAGCACGCGCGTCCGTCCATCGCCCGCGTCGCTCGGTTAGTCGGATCAGTATCACGAAGCGGAAGCAACGGTGGGTCGAAGGGGAGCGGTGGGTCGAGTTGGGGCGGGCGGGAGCGGGAGCGCGGCGGTACGGTCGGGCGGGACGGAGCGGGTCGGACGGGACGGGGAGGGACGCCGGCGTGCAACGCTCAGCCGTAGTGGGGGGCGGCGCGGGCGCGGCGAGCGCACACCGCACGCGTGTGCGGGGGGCGCGGGCGCCGTCCCGTGCCACCCCGCACGCGGGCCCTGGAGCGTCGCCAGCGGCGGCTGGTCACATCGCGTAAGCCCATCCCATATTTGCAATATTGCGACAACAATTAAGCTTTGTTTTTTTTTTAAACATTCCCCATTCGGAGAAAGATCGACGCGGCTGTGAACATTTATAAAAATTAACTGTTACAGGTGATAAGGTCTGGCATAAGACTGCCATGATTCAACAGTGCTTGATATAATTATATCAAATTAAAAATTATAGCTATTTTTTTAAATGAATGATAGAAATAGAATTAATAATTTTGCAAAAAGCTGTTGATTTTTTTAAAGCTACCACTAAATAAATCAATACCTATGTACAGCGCAAAAATAGCAGCTCCATTTCCAAAATCATAGTTTATTTTCTACGGCAGGCCCGATAATTTGCTATCCGAATTAGCCTTGGCACTATCTGAGTTAAATTAAATAACGTACATACCTAATTGATAATCATTAAAAAAATATTGAAGGTTATCAAGAAGAATGTCTATCTAGATTTGCCATAGAATATAAACGTGGGTATTTAAGTATTTTTATAATTTCCTTACATGAAAAAAAAACAGATTATTTGGTTGGTTTGAATTAAGTCCTACAGTACAAAAGGCTGAAATCGATTTTGTGTTAAACTTCATTATTTAGTTAAATTTAATTAAGATTTGGGAAGTTATTGGTATATCTAGGTACATTAATCAACAAATTCGTAAATAGTTACGATGAAATGAATGTTTAGTTTAATATGATAAAGGATTGCCTTCACCATTCAATGGCACCTACATTGTAACCAATACATTGTTACTACATCTTAATTGACATTTCAATAGTATGTACGAGTAACAAAACAAAATTAATATTCAAATATGATCCTGTCACTATATAGATCTACCTACTCCCTTCGAAAATACTATTACTGTAGATGGATCCACAGTAAGCGGCTTGCGTCTATACAACGGTTACAAAAAGTGCTTTATAACAAAATAATAACAAAATTTCAAAACTATAGTTGCCATAAAAATGTTTAAAGTAGGTAAATAAATAAGTAATACTTACACGTGCGTTAGTAGCACCGCTGTTGTCGAAAATAATAAAAAAACGTAGAGATCTAACTCTACAAGCTGTAGGTGATTCAACACAAAGTAGCGAAAAGTTTGGTTCGACAAAAGCGATCACATGTCATGGTCACGGTACACAATACAACATTGGAACACAACACCACATTCCATAACACAACCAACGACAAGACAGACAGACACGACACCCAGGAGAGCAGCGATAGATGTTATTCATGCACCACAACGTTACACTACACAGTTGTATAACAAGGCCTTTAGTCTCCTATATACCTTTCAAATAACATTACTCAACTCACTTAACTTGATTATTGTAATATTCAAAATATCCGCTGATAATATAAGTTAAATGAGTTATAAGTAAGTAAATCATTTTTATGGAACCAACTATACAGCTTGTGAAATTAAATATTTATTTTAAAATCCCTGTGCAAATTGTGCATTTTATAATAAAACACATCAATTATGTACTTTATTTGTGTCACTAAGTTATAAATCAAATTTACAATTTAGGGTGCATTTATGAAGGTTTCAATAGCCAAAAATTTCCTAAATAAAATTAAAGCTAATGTGTATTTACTCAATTACAAAAGGATGAATATTAATATTATTAGTAATTGTAACAGTGTACAGTGTACCTTCTTATATACTTTTCTAAATTGTACAGGCAAGTGTAGCTTATCGTACTTATGTATTAAGTGTACAAAATCTATCTACATTTACAGTACAGTGTAAGTGCAAAGTGTCACTTTGTTACTATTTAAACTGCTCACAATTGACATAAAGCTTTGAATTTCATCCGTAGATACCTCAAAATTTACGTCCTTGGCAGCGTTGCTAGATAGTGGCACAATTAGTAAATGTAATTTAGTGTCTTTAAATGTGAATGTCGGTGGATACGTTACCCTAGCAGCTATACTGGTGGTGGGCTTCTCGAGAAGGTCCCAGAGCCACTTCTGATACTGCGCGCAGGTGCCCTGGCCGAACTCCTCCTCCTCGCGCTGCCGGAGGCTCTCGGCCTCCTTGCGCATTTCCTCGTGGACGTGCTCCTTGCGCTGGTGGTACTTGTGCTGGCAGCAGGACTCGAGGTACAGCTCGTCAACGCCCCAGTACTCCAGGTCGTCGCTGAACGCCAGCACGCACATCTCGTCCACCAGATGCAGCTTGCCGGTGCGGTAGAAGTTTAAGATCGAACTGAAGCTCTTTGGATGTCTGGAAAATATACCAATGTCATTTTAGTACCTATGCATTGTGGAAGCTTTCGGAAGTTAAGTCGAGCGGGTGCCTAATGGTACCTATTTCATATTAACAAACACGAGAACGAAGTAGAAGTACCAGCCGCGTGTGCGGCAGCCATTCGAGCGTGCGCCACAGCACCTCGTGCCGCTCGCCGCCCACGTTGATGATCACTCGCTCACTCAGTGCAGTCACGATAGCGTACAGAGTCACAGCATAGAGTACCGACCTGTCGAAGAAGTACTCGTTGTCCTGCAGCGAGTAGTCGTCGCAGAGCTCGGTGATTGCCTCGTGCGTGTTGCAGTCGCGCAGCCGGCCCAGCCGCGTGTGCGGCAGGCGCTCCAGCGTGCGCCACAGCACCTCGTGCCGCACGCCGCCCACGTTGATGATCACTCGCTTGCTCAGCGCTTTCGCGCGGAGCATCATAAACGGCTCCGGTGGTAGCGACGACATTGATCTGAAAATATCATTTACAATTTTTTATATTCCCATTCATCATCATCATCATTTCAGCCAATAGACGTCCACTGCTGGACATAGGCCTCCCCCAATGTTCTCCACACAGATCGGTCCTGTGCCGCCCGCATCCAATGGATTCCCGCGATCTTCACCAGATCGTCGGTCCACCTTGTGGGGGGCCTGCCACGGCTGCGACTTCCTGTGCGTGGCCTCCACTCCAGGACCTTTCTGCCCCAACGGCCGTCTGTTCTCCTCGCTATGTGCCCTGCCCATTGCCACTTGAGGCATGCAATCCTTTGGGCTATGTCTGTAACCTTAGTTCTCCTGCGGATCTCATCATTTCTGATACGATCACGCAGGGAGACTCCGAGCATAGCTCTCTCCATTGCTCTCTGGGTGACTTTGAGCCTCCTTAATCGGCACATTGTAAGCGGCCACGTTTCGGTTCCGTATGTCATCACTGGCAACACACACGCATTGAAGACTTTCGTCTTGAGACACTGCGGTAGGTGGGCCGAAAATATGCTGCGTAGCTTCCCGAACGCTGCCCAGCCGAGTTGGATTCGTCGATCGACCTCTTTCTGGAAGTTGGACTTACCAAGCTGGACTTTTTGTCCGAGGTAGATGTACTCGTCTACAACTTCCAGTGCAGAGCTTCCAACGTTCACAAGAGTGGGTACGACATGGGAATTCGACATGATTTTCGTCTTGTCCATGTTCATTTTCAGACCCACTTGTTGGGAGACTCTACTGAGGTCGTCAAGCATTGTGCCTAGGTCTTCCAAGGTCTCAGCCATGACTACGATATCATCAGCGAATCGAAGGTGCGTCATGTACTCACCATTTATATTGATGCCAAGTCCATCCCAGTCCAGAAGTTTAAACACGTCCTCCAACAGAGTGGTGAACAGTTTCGGCGATATAACGTCACCCTGTCTCACACCTCGCTGGAGAGGAATGGGTTTTGATTCCTGGTCCTGAAGACAGACTGACATTGTGGCGTTTCCGTACAATGACTGCAACACTTGTATGTATCGGTAGTCTATTCGGCACCTTTGGGGAGACTGTAGCACGGCCCAGGTCTCGACAGAGTCGAAGGCTTTCTCATAGTCCACAAAGGCTACGCATAATGGCAGGTTATACTCTTCGGTCTTCTGTATAACCTGCTTCAGCGTATGTATGTGGTCTATAGTGCTAAAGCCTTTTCGAAATCCGGCTTGTTCGGGAGGCTGGAAGTCGTCGAACCTGCGTGCGAGACGATTCGTCATAACTCTCGAAAACAGCTTATATATGTGGCTCAGCAGCGTGATAGGCCTGTAATTCTTCAATTGGGATTTGTCACCCTTTTTGAAGAAAAGCCTTACCACGCCAGAGTGCCACGCTTTGGGTGTCTTTCCCTCAATGATGATGGAGTTGAAAAGCCTCTGAAGGGCTTTCAGGACAGGTCGTCCACCTGCTTTCAGAAGCTCCGCTGTGACTCCATCATCACCCGGTGCCTTACCGTTTTTAAGCTGTTTGAGAGCTATGCTAATCTCGTATAGGCTGACGTCCGGGATATCTTCGGTGTAGTGCCGGGTTAATTTGGCTCTGCACTCAACGGCCTGAATGACAGGTGTGCGTGATGTCGCGTAAAGCTGTCCATAAAAGTGTTCGATCTCGGCCAAAAGCTCTGGGCGTGACGTGACGATTCTGCCATCCTCTGTTTTCAGCTTGGTCAACAAGCTCTCTCCAATAGCCAGATCTCTAGCGAAGACTTTGGAGCCTTTGTTTCGCTCTATAGCCTCTTTAATACGTTCCGTATTAAATCGGCGTCCCGGGTCAGGCACTTGGAGATGCGCTTGCTAAGCTGCCGTCGTTGACGCGCTTCATCAGAGGTTTGCAGAACCATTTTCCGCTTTTCCTCCATTAGCTTTAGAGTTGGCTCCGAGATTTTACTGGCTTTTTTCGTACGGCTGGGTCTGAAGACCTTTGCACCCGCCGTAAGGACAGCTTCTACGAGCCTGTCATTATATTTGTCCACATCTGAGCAGCTCTCTAGGCAATCGAGGCGATTTTCCAGTTCGAGTTGAAAGCTTTCGGAGTTTTCAATTTGGATGGCTACAGGGCGGAGCGTAGATTTCATCAGTCGATACCTTTCGGATGCAACGTGTAGATTCAAAGTGCCTCTTACCATTCGGTGATCACTTCCAGTGTTCAGCGAATTGATCACTGAGACATCATTGAATATCCGGGTCTTGGTAGACATGATGAAGTCAATCTCATTTTTTGTAACGCCATCCGGACTTTCCCAGGTCCACTTACGATGCAGCCGTTTTCTAAAGAAGGAGTTCATCATGTAGAGTCCCTCCCTCTCCATATACTCGGCTAGCATTCGACCTCGGTGGTTCCGGATACCTGATCCAAATTGCCCCACTTTCGACTCCTCATCGCCCTTTTTGCCTAGCCTTGCGTTGAAATCTCCCATGACAACAGTGTAGTGAGTATTGGAAGTATGTATTGCCCGAGAGATATCCTCATACATTACTTCCACTTCCTCGTCGGGGTGTGTCGAGGTCGGGGCGTAAACCTGTATTACCTTTAACGAATACCGTTTGGTAATTCTGAGTGTAAGGTACGCCACCCTATTCGACACACTTCCGATTTACTCTTATGATTATATTCCCATTCCGTGGAACCAAAGACCTTAGCGCGAAAACGAATTAGCGATCTCTCTAATTTTAGTGAATTTGAAAATTAGATTAACTTGGTCGATCGGTAGGTTAAAGAGGAAAAGGTATGTACCTGGAGTGTGCCCGCTGTAGCGCGGCATTGCCGGCTATCGCGGCGGGGTGCGCGGGGTGCGCATGGTGCGCGGGCGCGGGCGCGGGCGCCGGCGCCAGCCCGCGGTCGAGCGGCGCGTCCTGCGCGGGCGCCGCGAAGCCCATGGGCGCGCGCGGGGGCGAGTCGCCCACGTGCCAGCGCGCGGCGCCGCGGCCCGCCCCCTCGCCACCCATGCCGCTAGCTCATGGCGCTGAGCGCCGTCGCTTCATCTGCGCTCAATTTTGCTGCTACCCTCAGATTCAGTCTGTAAAAATATAAATATATATTAAATACTTTATGTTGTAGAGTAGTCATTTTTGAGGGTCTAATGGTTGCAATGGGCAGCTACAGGAACAGGAATAAGCAGTAGGCGGTCTTCCGCCTAAAATCACCACACTTCTAATGATTTTACAAAATGGGGCTATTGATACAGAGACATTCCGTAGAAGTAAGCAAAAATCTTACTAGGAGCTACGATTATGAGCAGTGCCGTGAACAGCCTTTTCTGCGACTGTGGAACGCCTGCCTAAAAGGTGCCCCCCGACTCGAATATGCGACGCGACCAAATAATGGTCTTACCTGGTCTGACCATTGTTGCGTCCCCCAGAGTCTTCGACCTGTGCTTGGGCTCCGGCGGTACCGCCCTATTTACGGAACTGCTTATGACTTTGTTAACGTTTTACATCGCGTGAGTCTTTTAGCCACAAAGTAGTAGATAGAACACTTAATACCGGAATGCAATACAAAATTTAATATGTCCTCATTTAGTTTTATGATACAGTTTTCTACCGGAAAGTATTTTATTATTAAAAGTATGTACATATTTTATTATACGAGGGCACTAGGCCCGTAAATTAAGCTGAGCCTTGGCGTGTAGTTAGTCGGGTTGGCTGGGCGTTTACCGGATTTTTATATATGAGGATGAGTAAAACTTTGAAACATATAACAATTTGTAATCTTGATTAATAAAATAGTTAAACCAAAACACAGATAGCACTAAATAAAATTTTGAATTCGATTATTATAACTATAATGTATCAATACGGGGATTAACACGATATTTATTATGTGAAACAACATTGTGTACTCACATATTTGGCTCGACGTTTCGGCTACGTTACAGCAGCCGTGGTCAAGAGCGGAGCAGTCCGCTCGTGACCACGTGTAATAAATATCGTGTTAATCCCCGTATTGATACATTACAGTTATAATGCAACGCGAAAATCTAAAAAATCTATTATTATAGACCACAATGCGGCAGACAATTTACGCCGATCGCTAACTTCAAATTACCTACTGGTACAGAGTGATAATAAGCCTCTAATTTGAAGTACCTACTAAGGTATGTGGTGATTCTACGAGTACTGGATGACGAGCCGGGTGTGTCTTCCTGTCCACCCAGACAGCTTTTGGGACCCGATAATATAGTCCTTTTGCAAAAACCATAACCACGAAAGTGTCGCCCCTAATTTTCTATTTTCATTAATACATATAATTTTCATAAGAACAATATTAAGGTTACATTTTCCAAGTAAAAGACGAAAACCATTATCTTTAGCCTACTAATCGCCTACGATCTGTGATATGTAGGCACGAGCCGGGTTCAAGGCTTCGCTGGCAGCCTACATGCCTTTATGATATGAGATTATTATGATAAAATGTTTACTAAATCGTGAACGCAAGATATAAATCATATGAGTTTATCCGTATTGCTTCGAGGAAAAAACTAGTTTATTTATTAAATTGCATACATGTTACAATTTATTGTAGTCTTAAAACTAACGCAGACACTTTGTATGAGTAGCAAGTTATAGGTCGGTAACATGCACCCATAGAATAATAACAAGACTAGAAACCTAGTCTGCGCCCACAATTTGAAGCAACTCATATGGAGCCGTACGGCTCCAAACGCCCGGACCGCACCGCAGTCGTCCATGTCCATGCCTGTCAAACGCATCTCGCGAAAATTAATTTGCTATGACGATTTGTGCTGTAAAATTTTGTCACAATGATTCGGACAAGCATAAGAAGTGTAATAACATCACTTTTCACATGAAAGCCTTCAATTGTTCATAGTATGTTGTGTTTTATAAGTTAAAAATAGAAACGATTTATAAAAATGCTCTGTGTTACCAGATAATATTTTCCCCATTTCAACTTAATTGTAAGATTTAATTTAATCAGCAAGCAAAATAAATAAGCAAGAATTTATTC
Source organism: Marasmia exigua (assembly GCA_019059595.1). NCBI lineage: Eukaryota > Metazoa > Arthropoda > Insecta > Lepidoptera > Crambidae > Marasmia > Marasmia exigua. The sequence goes on from CM032478.1 coordinate 5,673,001, forward strand.
ATTTAATAATAACTTCAAGATTAATGTAGGTTGATGTGTTTCTGACAGTGCAATAATACATGGATCCACATCTTACACGAATTGGAACTCATCCTGATAACCCTTAAAATAAGTTGGCAGCTCTTTATTTATTTCTTTCTTATTCATTATTGTATGGTCAAGGCATCATAAATATCAAAACAAAACTATCCAACTAATTTTATAATCACAGTTAGGCAGATACTTGTAAGCGTTGTTCTAGGTAGAATTAAAACAGTACAATTACTACAATAACCATTTCCCATGTTTTAGGGAAATATGTTGTGACTGGTAACATTAATTAGAATTTTTATGTTGATACTACGTACATAGTACCAAATTTGTGCTTCAAATTTGAGGTGACAGCAGTAAGGAAACTATCCTTCTAGTCTTGTTATTATTCTATGCATGCACCCTTTAAGGGTGTAGCAAGGCACTACTTATTTTAACTATAAGTTTGTATGGATGGCACTATTTTATTACTAAAAATAGCTTATAACAGTAATTTTATAATAGTAACTAAAACAAAGTAATAAATTTTACTTATATTATATTATTATCTTATTATTAAATATATATACCTAATATATACTATTATTATATATAATATTATTTATGCACACTATATTACTTTGTTTAGATAATACTTTATGAATGTATTTAATTAGGTGTGGTTTGCATGTGTTGAGTATATGTGTATTATAAGCACGATAGGTATATTGTTTTATACATGTTTGATAATTTTTTGTCGTTATAATGTATCAGTTCTCTTATAGGTGAACACAGTCCTATCAAACAACTGATTCCGTATGTATAAAATGGCATAATTATTCTCACAATAAGGCATACTTAGTTGTTATTTTCTCAGTAAAAGACAGTTCCAGAGAGACAAACGAGTTGCCATTCTGCTAGCGCTGTCATAACCAAAATGTGCTTATTTTTTCCTTACCATGTATGGTATGTTATCTAGTAAAACAAAACATTACCCATCCTTTCTTTTACCAGATAACATACCTACCTTGAAGTTTTGAAGCCAAGAAGTAATAACGGCGTCTTCATATACAAAGGTACATTCATTTTCTTCCAAGCATTCTAGTTTCTATAAAACGAATCGATTTTGTAATTCTAAGAAGCCATCAATTTCACGTATGTGCGGCCGCGTTCAGAAGCGAGTTTATTGCTTTCCCTATTGAATATGACGAGTAACATCGGTGATGGTTTAATCGATGGGCTGGCGATTAGTATCGTGACACGTTTTTACGAAACAAAAAATAAAAATAGTGTTTTAGACGTATTTCGTTCAAATTCATGTAATTAGATTAGACCACAATTGAAGTTATGTCACTATATCTCCTCATCTTCAACTCAGCGTATTATTCCCGGTTGGGTCCAAAGCTGTAGCTTCGGAGCCTGGGATTTAGCTTAGACATGACTCAGGATTTGGGAATTCTGGTAATTACAATGAAACGACTGCTGTTGCGACCGTTTAACAATGGAACTAAACCAACTGAATCATGATTGCACGTTTTAGAAACTATCCGAAACTTGCAGGTTTCCGCACAATTTTTTTCTCACCGCCGAGCTAATGGTAGAAATACGCACATAGATTTTGAAAAATCCTGAGATTTATGCTCGGATTCAAATCTACGGCCTCCCTTATGGAAGGTGCCTATGTTACTATATCTATCAGAATAAAATCCAAAACACATCAACACATTTCAGCTTAAAAGTGCCTTTCATAATTTCAATTCAGATACGCATACTCGTACCTGAGTTAAACTAAATGGTTTACATCAGTAAAGATATTTAAATACTGCAAAAAACAACAACATATAATAATTCTCACAACATCTCATACGTTGACCTGATTCCGTACTAAGTAGCTTAAGCACTTGTGTTACAGATATCAGACAACAGAGGAACACAAATATGTACTTAAATACATATATTACACCCAGACACCGAACAAACACAAGTGTTCATCGCACGAATGTTTGTCCAGGGTGGGGATCGAACGTACGTTACCTTTGGCGTAAGAGGCAGGGTCACTATAACGCCATCCGGTCAGTCAAATAATGTAAGTTGTACGTAAATAACTTGAATCTGTACGTAAGAATACAAGTTGGGCTCTTCTCTTGCTTACCATCAAGCTGAGGAGAGCCAATATACTGTGTCGCTATAAAAAGTTAAAAAAAAAAGTTTACAGGTGTCTGTATGAGCATTAAAGGTACCTACTACCTATAGTTAACATGAATGCAAATGGGCGTACAATGTCTACTAAAAGCTTTTCCGGCTTGTAAATAGGTAGAGAATGTTAATACAAATCCATTTCATCGGCGCATTGTGAATGTTATGAATAATATCCGAGTTAAAGAGGAACGTGTGGTTAACGATTAGTAGACCTTTGAAACGACTAGAAATGCGAGGGTGAATTGAACTGGGACGCAATATAGTTTATTTCGGTCACAAAGGACTCATCGTCGCAACTCGAGTCCTGTCTCCCTACCAAACCTTTTTGTGTCGTGTGTTTTGGGACAAATAAATTTATTTGTACCTTCTTACAGCATTTTCGAGAAAAATCAATGTTCCGCGCATCAATGAAAAGTTTCGACACATACTTGTTTATGACATTTCTAACACCTATTGTGGCCGTAGCTTAGACAATATTGTCTAAGGGCTGTAGTATCATCTTCTTAGTTTGTATTGTATCTGTATAACCATACAAAAACACGTCTAACGTTTGCTCATCTCTATAAATTGTTAAAAATGCATCCAGTTTAATGGCTGAGAATTTAAGTCAATTGGCGTCGCGGTGCGGGGTGCCCTTCACCTTAATAACTCACCCTGTAGGCACTAAAATATGAGTGCCCTTACAGGGTCTAATAATGGTAGCTATTTTGTTAACATTTACCATCTATGGATGCAACAAAGAATTGAGTTATTGAACATAAAATATGAAAAAATAGGCACAAATTAATAACTTTTTAGTCGTAATATATCTGTTTGTAAATATGCAAAGACGCATTTTAATAAAACAATTGGACTTACTTATCTGTGCAAAGAAACTAATGATACATGTTCTCAGCTGGAAGTTTCCTACAGAGCACATTAATGTCTATTTCCGCTTTGAACTCTGAGAAAATGCGTATAGTTTTCAAAGCGTGAAGTTTTAAATGTCAGTGATTCTCGAGTTTGTATGCTGTATCTTTGACCTTTTTATCCGACTACGGCGAAGCAAAAAGGAGGGTTATGATTTTGATCTGTATGTATGTATGGTTTGTTCATCCTGTTCCCTCATAACTTGTAAATTAGTTATCATCTTGAACAAATGAGGTGTCGTTTTAGAATCGTCTTTATTGTCTTCTGGTTAAGGTGACATGAACCTTTACGTTGAATTGACTACTGCGCCCTCGAGGGGACTAAGAGTAAGAGACTAAAAAAAAAATGCTTGGAGGTACCGTGTTAGGTTCAATGCAGAGAGCTTTTTTAGCACATTTCAAATATGTATTTTGATTTACATAACTAAAAACATTGTTAAATGAGTAAAAATCAATGTTTCCGCGCATCAATGAAAAGTTTTCGACACATACTTGTTTATGACATTTCTAACACCTATTGGGGGTGGCCGTACTTAGACCAATATTATCTAATGGCTGTAGTATCATCTTCTAGTTTGTATTGTATCTGTATAACAATACAAAACACGTCTAACGTTTGCTCATCTCTATAAATTGTTAAAAATGCATCCAGTTTAATGGCTGAGAATTTAAGTCAATTGGCGTCGCGGTGCGGGGTGCCCTTCACCTTAATAGCCCACCCTGTAGGCACTAAAATATGAGTGCCCTTACAGGGTCTAATAATGGTAGCTATTTTGTTAACATTTACCATCTATGGATGCAACAAAGAATTAAGTTATTGAACATAAAATATGAAAAAATAGGCACAAATTAATAACTTTTTAGTCGTAATATATCTGTTTGTAAATATTGCAAAGACGCATTTTAATAAAACAATTGGACTTACTTATCTGTGCAAAGAAACTAATGATACATGTTCTCAGCTGGAAGTTTCCTACAGAGCACATTAATGTCTATTTCCGCTTTGAACTCTGAGAAAATGCGTATAGTTTTCAAAGCGTGAAGTTTTAAATGTCAGTGATTCTCGAGTTTGTATGCTGTATCTTTGACCTTTTTATCCGACTACGGCGAAGCAAAAAGGAGGGTTATGATTTTGATCTGTATGTATGTATGGTTGTTCATCTGTTCCCTCATAACTTGTAAACTAGTTATCATATTTGAACAAATGAGGTGTCGTTAGAATCGTCTTTATTGTCTTCTGGTTAAAGGTGACATGACCTTACGTTGAATTGACTACGGCGCCCTCTAGGGGACTAAGAGTAAGGAACTAATAAAAAAATGCTTGGCGGTACCGTGTGAGGTATCAAATGAAAGAGCTTTTTTAGCACATTTCAAATATGTAATTTTATTTACATAACTAAAAACAGGTTAAATAAAAATAAAGTTTCAAAACTAAAACCCGACTACCAAAAAGTGTGAAACAAGAAAATTGTCTCTGCTGAAATTATTATGCCGTATCGCCGTTGTCGTATGCCACCTACTGTAGCAAAACAGATATATAAAATCAATGTGGCATACGATATCTTCAATGTTTGTAAGCATGACACCACATTAAATCTGTCTTTGCAAGCGGATAACAATATTATTAAAAATCAATTGTAACTTTGTTTGTCTTCAAACAAACAAGTTTTATTGTATTTTGTCAATCCTCAAAAATATTAATTTCACCGCTATCTATTCACTCGCAAAGGCTCCCCCAAATTCCTTTCAACGATCTCTGCTCAAAGTCAAAGCTGGCCAATCCCAAGAGTGGTTTCAAATTTATTAATCCTTATATACCTTCGCTGGCGATTTTGCCAGACAGGAAAGGAAGGAAAGAAAAAGAAAAGCGTATTTTACGCTTCAACACCGTTAAATCTAAACATTTTCCCGATATAAAAATCATCTTGTTTAATATGCTACAAACTACGTACATGGTAACAAAGAAACACATTTCCTGGTGTAGGTATGGAATCGGTAGAATATTTTATCCTATGGATTTTATTCATGCAGAAATTTTGCTCGGGATCCGTTCCGTTCATTCCTATTCAGAAACTTTTCGAACGGCACCGCACCGATCCGCCAAGTTTCACCGTAGGTGGATCAAGGGGAAAGGGGCCTTTATGGGAGGGAACAAACAATTGTATACGAATTGGGTTAGGTACATACGTAGTGACATATTCTAGCTAGAAATATTTAAAAGAAAGTTGTCTTATTTACGCCATAAAAAGAATGGCTGAACTGATTTTGAATATTTTCAATGTTGGTTCGTCTTTACCTCACATAAAATAACTACTTAAAACAACTCGTGAAAATACATCTATAGAGGAAAAGGGGGCCCCTTTACTTGAACTCGTTAATATTTAAAGGGGGCAAGCAAAATGAAACCTTTTAAAATAGGACCGAACGGCGTACATCGGAGTCTGCTAGTTTTGAATAAAATATGCCAATATACGTAACTAAGCAAGTGGTTTCTCTCTATTCCTTAGATGTAGGTGGTCTGGTATGTAGTGTAGTGGATGCGAGTTTATATTTCATTGATAGCTGGAAGTCGTAATGGGCAAGAGTGGCGGCCGCGGCGATCACTACACCACGTGTATTTATTAATATTTCACGTGGCTCGGAATGGAAGCCGTGAATTGCCGTGAATCGATACGACAGGGGTTTCCCGGCGCGACTGAATGTTGACTTTATATATCCCTCTTACAGGAACATTACTGCGTGCGATTCAATTTTTAATTGAATTTTATCACATTTTAAATGTATTAAAGTACTACATGGAGAGGCATTTTTGAAAATAATATAGATACCTGTTACATAAACATTCAAAGATTAACCAAATATATCGGCATGAGCGGGGCACTATACAGTGTGGAAAATTAAATGAAACGAATAAATTAATTTGAAAACCTAAAATAGAATTTACCTACAGGCTCATAAGTCCTAACCAATTCAAGCAAAGCACATTAGGCGTAATTATCAACATTCGAGTATAAAGAGATGGTCGCAGAAGCAGTTAAATTTTCGAAAAAAAGCAAGGAAAATCATTAGGGCAGGATGAAGTTCTCCAAAGGCCAGTAGTTATACTATAATAACTATAAGATAATTTCTAGTAGCTAAGTCTGTAATCACAAACAGAACCGGCCCAGCTTTCTAGCCTATAAATCAAAGATTAAGTATATGGGGCGTGGAAGTTTTATCCTGAGACAAATTAATTCGTCTTTTAATGGAATATCATATTAAAAAGTAAAAACTTCCGTATAATGAAAAAAATCAATACATGATAACACTTAGTACCGTAGTCCGAAGTTCGTAGTTGTCCCAAACTCGTAGCACTGTACGCCGTAACAACGCGCGCTACGGTGCCGCCGGTGCTACGAATCGTTTACTCGGCCGATTACAAATTCTACGCTTTCTCTTGGTTGCTGCTACGACGCTACGAGCTACCCGATTTTATTTCTGTTGACATTGTACAATAGTTTATTACACAATATCCTGAGGGGAGTAAAATTTATTTGCGATGAATATATATCCCAGTACTGAATTATCTTTTTATATATTTTTTATGGGATAGGTGGCAGACGAGCAGACGGATAACCTGATTCAAATCAAATCAATAAATATCAGATGACAACACATTTTCCGTGGGTTCTGTATCTCATTGTCAGCCCGGGCTCTGGAATAAGGTGGTTTTGTACACCGTCCCCCTCCCAGGGGGTGGATATGTCTGGCGTACTTAGGTGATCGTTGAAATTGGCCACAGTAGCCAATAGATTGTGATTTATAGCCAATAGATTATACATTTTATTGTATTGAACCAAAATCACTTACTTTCTAATTGATGTTTGTGTGCAAAATGTAAGCATTTATCTTTCTGTTGGTAGGTATGCACGAAAAACAAATTGACTACGCAAAGGGGAACGGATTACATAAATCCTTAGTCCCCGGCGCCGAACAGGCTGGGGCGACATAGTTTCATAAAGTTGGTGTGCCGTGAACGTTTTACTTTACCCACAGGGAAATGCTTTCATACCAGAAATACCAACGGACAGTGATTACAATTAGTTTTCTAGAATAAGTAGGTACAGGTAAACATACATTAGGTTATCTAATCTTAAATGTAAATATTGTTGTATTAGTTTTGATTCCATTCTATTAAATACACTTACAATGTACTACAATCCCAATATATAACGGCTGTTAGGCATAGGTATAATGGCATGGTAAGATCGATACCAAGTGCACTTTTGAACCAGCGATTGTGTTGCAAACACATGCTTTTTGGTAATTTTACGTTATAAATAATAGTAAAGGAATATTATACCCAATAGAAACACAGAGAACTGGAGCCGATCCAGTGACCTTATAAACGGAAACTTGGGGTTAACAATATTAGTACAGGGCAATACACACAACGTCGAATTCTTCGCACTTGCAGAATATGCTCGTCTCTTGAGAATATGTTACATGTCAATCCACGCATTAATTACATTTATACTCGTAATGCTAAATTTCATTTCTCGTGGTTTTGTACAACCTGTGCGGATAAAGAATGGGATCAGAAATGGCGGCGCATCTATTCACTTCTCGCTCGCACACTATTTGCGTCTATACTCGCACCCCACGAGTCGCTCGCACACTATTTGCGTCTATACTTGCACCCCACGAGTGCGAGTATAGACGCAAATAGTGTGCGAGCGAAAAGTGAATAGATGTGCCGCCATTTCTGATCCCATTCTTTATCCACTCAGGTTGTAAATATGAGAAATCCCAAATCAAGAAACATGATCCAAGCGTCCCCCGGGCTCCAGAGCGACAGCTTTGGAAGCAACTGGGAATGACACGCTAACATGAGGGTTTTGTAAATATAAAACTATTTCACATTTAGATTCAACTCTTGCCAAAAACTTCAAATCACGATTAGTTAGTAAGTTACTAGTAAACGTCTTTGACAAGTTAACAATATCCATTATCGTAATGAGTTAACCATATGTATGTCTTTTATTTAAATGGCTTCTACCAACCCTTTTCTTCATGGGGTTAACTTCCTAGTGTCAAGTGATAAATAAATAATTGATAATGTCACTTAATAAAGCACCGGTGTTAAATGTATTATAGTTCTATGGATGATGCCAGTTAACCGCAGGTTTCAAAGCAAGAGTTCTGAGACATCCCACTTAAAACATAATAGCAATGTTAAAACGATAAAATCCAATTCTCGATCCTTAGTTATTTAACATCTGAAATATCAAAAAATACCACTGAAAACCACTAAATGTTAAGGCATCGGTCAACACGTGTTCTACAAACACCATGAAAGCAACCTGCCCCACATATGTCACGCAGAAAAAGGTTTTAGTCAAATGATGAAGGAAAAGCCACTGTTACTGTGTGCCAGGTTGCGAGAGAGCAAGGGGTGGGGGAATCGATGGCAGTCGACCGGCCCCGCTTATCAGCCGCGGATCGACCCTAATCTAATAATAGACGCGACATCAATGCACTCGCTTCGACTCATGCTCTTTGTTACTTCGATATTTTTATCGCATCGTGAGAAAAAAAATTGAAGGTGGACGGGAAAATGTAAAGTCTAGATTCATCATCAAAACTACAGGTATCTGTTTAACACATTTTTTTTGTCAAATTGAATCAGGTCAAATACTTTCTTATTTGTCTGAAAAATCTTGATAAGGTAGATAGACCCCTAGACTATTATATCTTTCTGCCGCACTCAGAGTTCGTTGATTAACTTATTTGGCTACTTAAGAAAAAATATTGACACTTATTTTGATACGCATAAAGACTACCGATACTAAAGTTAATGAAAAAAGACGTCTCTGAGTGCGGCCGTTACTCTATGATAGACCCTTCCCCACTTATTATAAATCGCGAACGAAGGATAGTCCCGAAACAAAATTCGTAACAGCCCCTTTTATCATTGCGTGAAGGCACATGATGACATGAAATTTAGTACAGTAATAATTTAGATCACGATTTAGAATAAGGTGAAAAAGGTATTAGCTTGACGTCATAACAGATTAAAGGCGTGCCAATAACCTTAAAGACCTTATAAAGTGTAGATTTGTAGCAAGAAAGTGGATTCCAAGTCTCAAAGCACCAGCTTGGAACCTGGGATCGGGAATAACCGCTAAGATGATGATGATAAATCTACATAATATGCACTAGTTCCTGTAATTCCTAGTTTTAAGTTTTCACACTGTTTAGAGTGCAATTTAAAGTAAAATCATTCATGTTTTATACAGATTCAAAATAAGCAATGCATTTCTGAAATGAAAATAACAGCTGAACAAGTTACATCACATTGCTACCCGTTACAATGAAGGTGGGAATCGATAAACCCAAGAATATTACGAGCAAGCTAAGCAAAAGAAAACATTCATCATGTTTCAAATTTCATTCCATTTTCCACAATAAATCCAACAATCTGTAACTGAATTACATTCATATAATGTTTTCCATGCTAAAGTTTATAACTTACTAAATGAACAACCCTTGGAAAGATATCCGAGGATGTAAGACACGAGAAGATGGATGGTAGACTAAGTTAAGCGTTCGCGATAAGTACTTCATCACTGTCATCGCCTGGGTCAGTTACCAGCGCTATCTCACGTTTCTCGAACAAAACGAAATGTATTCAACGATTCATACGAAACTTGTACAAAATTCAATCACATTCATTATTATGGATAAGATTTGTTATTCTCCAGAAAGTAGTGTCATTTTCTTTTTCTAAGAAAATTATGCTGATTTATTTGAAATTATGAAATAGAATATTCCGCGGTATTTTTATAAGAGTTCAAATAACAGTAGTACTACTATATCTACCGCTGCATAAGTACCTACTTAATTCAAATAATCAATTTTCTGTTAAACAAGTAATAATTTTCAACGGGTTGGACAGGTCAGGTGACGTTAACGGCTTTTATCGTGTTAAACAGAAATGCTCCGTTTTAGTTGACTTCTAACCACAATCTGATTATTCTCAAAGCGGCCCGCCCCCGCAGTAAAGCTGACACGGACAAAACGTTGCACCGATTAAGGCAGTTCGTGCAAAACCTAAGGGCACACGCAGCAGTGGTGGCGGCCCACATACGGGGAATATGGGTCAAAAGATCCGTATTCCGTAACTACGCTCATTACGGGCGCCGCTCGGTCTGCCAGCGAATCTCGCGCGCCGCGTAATGAAGCAAACCATTGCCGTAAATAGAATACAGCCTTACCAAAATAACCAGATAATATCTAACATGTGTACAAGGAAAATGTTTCACATAAGAGTTCGCTTACATAACAACAGTGTGTCGTAACATAAATGTATTCTCTTCTCATACCTATCGCAAACGTGAAAGCTTTTACCATAATCGTTTTAAGAACTCCAGACCACCTGTCGGACGAACGCTTCCTACCTGCTTTTTTTTTTCTAAAGAAAAAGACACATAAATTTTTCAAGAGGTACTACATCCCTCTCATCATAATAAGCCTCGGATACTGTATAACGTTATGTAATAGGCTAGAGCGAGAGGGAGCGATCAAGTGCTTAATGGACTTGGATCGAGGGTGGAGACAGCCTCCGTATCGATCTAAAGTTGGGAGCGGGACAGACGACGGTGGAGTATAGAAATAGTGATGCTCGGCTCTTTACATCCTTCAGGGTCTGATCGAACTTTATAGTGAACTCGATAGGGGAGCTAGCGTGAGCTCTGACGCATAGCGGCGTGTACGCGGTATACACGACGCGTGTCTACCATCATAGCGAACATGCAGAATTCGTTTCACATTACCACTTGGTAGTCGCGCAAAGGCACATCGCCTCTTCTTCACTCGTAATTATATCCTCCAATCGATTACAGGCTACGGCGGCCTAATCTCAACGATTAGTCACGTACGCAAGATATATTATAGTGCTCAAGTGTGTGCGAAAACACAAGTGCACTCTCTATTATCTTACCCTCATATTTCGATGGAACACCAGCGTGACACGACCAAAGAGGGATTGCTTAATGTTCTTTCCGAGGCACGGGGGTACAAAACCGCCAACTTCCAGACTCCGGGATGTCACTAAGAATTTCTTACCGAGAACTAAGGCTTTATTTTTGGCCTGACCCGGGGACCGAAACCACTTGCGCTGCCGTCGCTTTATAGTGCGAACCACTACGCCACCGAGGCACCGATTCACTCGTAATACCAAACACGCAGCGGGCACGCACCGTGCACGCCTGATGCGCAGTAAGTATGTAGACTGGCGATGGCGATGTGAACGCGGACGAGCATGCTACGTCATGTCCAAAGGCTAACGCGACCCTAAGTGCCATTACGTAAGACCGGATAGACCTTTGACAGCCCTGCGTCTAGTGACGTAAATTGAACTGTGTTTTTTCAGAACTGTATTGTGAATTGATATTGCGGCTATAAATAAAACAAGTTTAGCAGTATTTGAATCGCATAATCGTAGCTTTCAGATAATAGGGACAGCTGTCGTTGGAATCACAATCTTAGGGCAAAGTCACAACGTCTATAACTCTGTTTTATTTACTTAGTTGCGTGAACTAAACTTAGTCAAAAGTTCGTGACACAAACAGTCGTAATAAGACAGAGCGAAGAGATAAACAAAATCTGATTTCAATAGCCCCTCATAATAATATGTTGTTTGAATAGTCAAAATATAATTGTAATAATTTGGATATACATAGGTCTATTTGCATTCGAGGTTTGCAGTTTGGCGCGAGAAATAGCTAAAATTTTGTTGATTTCCCAAAATACTACCGTTTAATCTGACTGACCTGACGTTCTGATGTGTAGTCAATCAATTTATTGGCAGATACAATCCTCCAGAATCCATAATATTTTAACGGATTTCGCCTTTTTTTGTTTCAATGTTTTATCCCTTTTAAGTGATTGGCACAGAGGCAGAAAACCGTTTTGGACGCGATGGGGAACGATACGCAAAGATGATGATAGAATAAGTGACAGACATTAAGGGTCTTTCTAAAATTAAAAGAAACCCTTACTCAATAAAAGAAGGTAGAGAAAATCTAGATCTATTTATGCGAATGCTGACCGACTGACTGACTGACTATCAACACTAAAGTAAAAGGTTAGAAACTTGAAATTTTGCATAGGGGTTCCTCTTTAGCGTAGCGTAGCAATAACAAAGGATTTTTATGAATTCACCTCCAAAAGTCATGAAAGATATGTAAATATCATTTCGAAAATCATGCCCTGGGCGAGTAAAATGGAGGTTGGAAGTTTGTATGAAAGTTCTATGTTTTAAAATTTTTGTCCCGAAATGAAGTGAGGGCGGGCCACTAGTATTCAAATAAATTGAAAGCTTAAAGTTTTGATATATTCAGACGAAGGAAGGCACGTTTTTAGTTATTCAGTAGCTAGACGCGCGGGCGATGGATCGACCGCGCTCCGCCCGCTCTTCAGAGAATATGAGCCTTTACATAATAGAGGTAATTTAGGGGATCCCTCTAAAATAAGGTTACGCCACTAAAAATAGACAAAACATACTGTTATAATATGTAGTTTGTAACATCTCAAATAAATAAAAATAATACGGTTTCATTCGTGTTTCCGTCATGGCCGCAGTCAAGAATTTCCTTTCAATATTGCCACCAACGACACGCCTACGAATACTATACCATATAGAAGGGCAAATGACTTGCGTAGCCGTATCACGAATTCATGATCGTAGTACCTAAGTACCTTCGTCATTTACATTTTGTGTTCGCCACGTAGTGTGGGGATACCTAGTTCTATCTTTTAACTTCTTTTGAATAGACATGAAACACTTACTTATTTCTCATGCATCGTACTCACCTCCACTCACACACCCTTACTCACTCACACATTTTGACATATAAATGATATATACACACTTACCCGCACTCTCAAACGCACATAAACGCTCAGAAGCAGGAAACTGTGACTTAAAAATTTTTAAAAATGATTACCTACGGGACGGGCTTAGCCTATAGTGGGAATAATTGCAACCTTATTGCATTGTAAACATAATTACACAGCAATCGTACAGAAAAAATTGGAATAAATTGTTGTTTAGTTCACTACTTGTCCGTATTGTTGACCTCTTCTACTGATAATCCAAGGTATTACCCCTTGCAAAATTATTATTGTACACTTATTAATAACCCTTACTTCCCTGTTATAAAACGCGATCTAAGAATGGTTCTGGAACAAACCTCGAACAGGAAGGCATTAGTTTTAGTACGGTAATAACTTAGGATCGCTTTTTCTAATAGGTTGGATAATTATTATAATGTCTAGTTACTATACGATACTGTACCTAATACTATGGTTGTTGTTGTAATAATATATAGTGATCAGTTTTTTGTTCCAAGATTTGTTGTAGTTTGGATCCTGGTTCAGATGCAAGAGTCGAGGGTTCGATTCCCGCGCCCGCATCTTAGTGTGTGACTCCCGGTTGCGTCCAAAGCTCGGAGCTTGATGTACGCATGGACAATGATCGAGGATTCGGGAAGTCTGGTAATTACAATGAAGCGACTGCCATCTGACCTTCACAACCCTTAGACAGGGGAACCAGACCAACTGGATCACGGTTACACGTTCAGAATCATTATCTCATAAATTGTAGCTATCCACAACTTAAAGAAACTATCCGAGACGTGCAGGTTTCCTCACGATATTTTCCCTCACCGCCGAGCTAACAGTAGATATATGCACATAGAGTTTAAAAATCCAGAGGTGCATGCTAGGATTTGAACTACGACTAACCAAATGGAAGGCACGTTCTCATCAAATGAGCTAAAATGGCTCGTTGACTAGCCCGATGGCGTTTGGTAGTGACCGCCGCATAAGCCCAAAGCCGTGGGAAGGATCCCCACCCTGCACAACTTACTAACCATACTATTTAGGTAATGTTCTACTCAATTAATGATATCTATGTAACATGCAAGCCAAGCAATACCTATGGTTCAAACAGCATAACTGTGTAAATATAAAACGTTTAATACTTACTTTATTATTCGCTTAGCCACATCTATATTTGGATGAAATCCAACAATATTCAAAATAATAATGCTCTATATTGAGATAATCTTGTATTAACTCTTGCCGTGTGGTCCCCGGCAGAGTAGAATAGGCCACCCTCACTCTTACCGAAGTGTCGTAAAAGGCGACTAAGGTAAAGCTGCTGACATGATCATCAGCACCCAGAGAAGGAAAACTCTGCATTTATATTTAAACCCTCGCCAACCCGTCTGCCAAGCGTGGTGAGTATGGCAATTACCCTTCATGTGATTGAGGGAGGCCCGTGCCCTAGCAGTGGGGACTTAAGTGGGCTGACGATGTATTAACTCATTTTTATCAATTCAAGCTATGACGCTAGGCAAACTACGTGAACGTAAAACTATTTATCGAAATATTTGATCAAATAATAAAGAGCATCAATAAAGTAGCTGAATCATAACAGAATTTTGTCCTTGCTGGCGACACGCCATATAATAATTTAGGCAATTTGTGAAATCGTTATGAATAAGTGTATCTAACATGGCGTGCGCGCGTGCTATGGGCACTATAAGGGTACTCAAGGGAAGCGCACCCATGCTCGATGACCACTCTTACTATATGCTTGGATGCCCGCCTCCTTTGTGATCTCACGTAATAAGTCAATATTTATTTACTCACGGAAACTAAACATTAACCATAGTATAAATGTGCCACTATTTCTGTTCACCTAGTCTCAAACTAGAGTGTGTACTGGATAAAGAAGTCGGAGCTACGAATATAAAAATGCCTGTTTTTTATCTTCACAGCATTTATGAGCATATTATACATGTACATGTAAAAAGCTTTTTTCTTCTATTCACATATACCTATATAGAGCAGATATTACTACGTGACAAAACCTAAACCCCTACCCACTACGTAACGTAAATGAAGTCAACGTCAATGGCCTGCTGGGAATAGACGCCGCAAGAAACTCAGCAGTCAGTCTTTTAATCTGACTAGGTACATACTTTCATCGTTTTGCAAGCATGCGATACAGGTAAATAATGTATACTCTCCATGAATTTTTGTCATTTATGAACACCTTAATGTTTTGATGTGTTTTAAGTTTATGGATAGGCTTACGGCTTTATATTATATAAAACAAATAGACAAGTAGCATTACCACAAGTCAAGTTAACAGTGAAAGCACTCGCTAGCATCGGCGTAAAAAAGTTCTATGACAAATTGTAATGTACGCCTCTAGCGGTCACTTAAGGAACTTAAAACGGAAGTATGAGTTATCAACTATAGTCAGTATCTGAAGGTGAATAGGACGGTTCTATTTTGACATTAAAAGTAAGACGCTCCTTTTAAATCCAAATCCGATAATTTTAAAAATCGAGATTATTTTCTGTAGAAATTTAATCGAATTTTTATTTGCTTGATTTTTAAACTTAATCAAATGAATGTGAACTATCTGGATATGGAGTACAATATGTAAAATTTATTGCGTGTGTACCACTAATTGTAGACACGCAATAAATCATAATTCTTTATTGCACTATCACATTAATATGGTAAGTACGATGTGATACCTTAGTAATAATGAAATAATATGCATCTTTCATCTAAAAAATAACAACTCTCGCTTGACGTGTCGGAACCACCTTCGTCACCAAGAGAAATTACCAGTTCTTGTTCCCTAATGCAATACATGCGGACATATTTTGCACGAGACAATAATCGCGATTCGATAGTAAGATGGCTGCCATAGCAATTACTGATTTATTGCGATTGTTTGTGTCAATCCCTATGAGCAAAATTTCCGATTAGCGCATTAGGTATGCAATTCATAAGATATTTTTTACAAATTTTATTGCTAATAATTATTTTAAGTTCTTATTCAGATTAATTGAGAAATTAATACCTGTTATTTTGGAGGAATGATTACACAAAAAAGTAAATGATTTTTCCAGCTAAATATTTTTATTTGTAGAAAGTTAGATGCATGATAGGAAACGTTTTAACTGTCCTATTCTCCTTCACATACTGAATAACCTATTGAAATGTATTCGCTAGCGAGTAATGTTTTGCAGCTCTATAAGTCGCCTCTCACAGACATTGATATTGAAGAGTGTCTTTCGTATAGTCTGTCTCTGTCACATGCAGAACCACGCCGTAATGCACACACACATACGCGTCAGCGCGAGTTGCGGGTAGTCTGTTTATCACGTAGTCTATTTATTATTTTACTTTAACGTTTATCCCTGAGTATTTTTTTTTTACTTTAACGTTTATCCCTAAGTATCTTTATTTGCCCTAGTCTTAAGCCTGAAACATAGTGTGAATAAAATAACTGTGTAAATGGCTACTGCGACTCAAGCAGATCTTGCTTAGTGCAGAGCCGCTAGCTTTAAGAACAAAACTGTAACATGCTTTCATGGCAATAAAGCTTTTTTTTTTTTTTTTTTGTGGACATACCTAACAAAAAGTTTTTGTAGTAATTGTAAAGACTGGCATCTTCATGATTATGCAATAATTAACAGAGTATTGAGTAACTTTTTGTCATTCTTGGCAGCAGTACAGGCTCGGTGTCAGTGCATCATCTCGAGCGCTAGCTGCCACGTCCGGGCTCTTCACGTTCACTTACCGCGAGCAGATTTATGGCAAACCGCAAATGTCCGTAGAACTGTAACTGCGCAGTTATAAGCTGAGACAAATAATTTATTACCCCGCCGTATTTCTCCGCGACGCGTACGCAAGATTATGCCCACTTTGTTTTTGTTTCTAAGTAATGCAGTAAGCACATTAGTTAGTACTTTTACTTACCTGAATATTTTAAAAATATATATACAAAGAGGGAGGTCGTTGAAACCTCTCCTCAAACAAACCAAACTAGCACTTAAGGTGACGAGTAGGGCACACTAGCGACGCCAATCGATTTTAATTTTTAGCTACTAAACCGGATCTATTTTAAACAATTCCGGGGTAACAATCTCTCGGCAAACACTTATACTATTTATTAAATAACCATGCACAAATGTTGGGTCCGTTTTTGTACGAGAAAACGTGCGAGTAGCCGCTTTTGGCGTGAATCAATTTTTCGCCCCCCCGGAATTGTTTAAAATAGATCCGGTTTAGTAGCTAAAAATTAAAATCGATTGGGATCGCTAGTGTGCCCTACCCGTTAGCAAAAGTAGCCGCTTTTGGCGTGAATCAATTTTTGGTGTACAAAAACGGACCCAATATTTGTGCATGGTTATTTAATAAATAGTATACGTGTTTGCCGAGAGATTGTAACCCCGTAATTGTTTAAACAAGATCCGGTTTAATAGCTAAAAATTAAAATCGATTGGCGTCGCTAGTGTGCCCTACTCGTCACCTTGAGCTTAGAC
Source organism: Marasmia exigua (assembly GCA_019059595.1). Lineage (NCBI taxonomy): Eukaryota > Metazoa > Arthropoda > Insecta > Lepidoptera > Crambidae > Marasmia > Marasmia exigua. The sequence goes on from CM032478.1 coordinate 5,690,516, forward strand.
TAGTGGCGGTATTGTTAAGTTAGCAAGAAAGCAGATAAGTCAATGTATTAATGTAAGAAAAATATTTTTTGTGCGCGGAGAAACATAACTAGTATTTAAGCAAGCAAACAAACTCTGTAACTAGCAAACAATGGCACGGGCCTAGAGTCTGTGGTATGTAACTAACCAATAAGAAAAAGTAATGCAGTTAAAAATATTGTTATATTAAACACATGACATATTATTTTAATTTAGCTAATTTAAATTCCTACTCAGAAAGTGATTGAACAAATGGGCGGATAAAGAATGGGATCAGAAATGGCGGCGCATCTATTCACTTCTCGCTCGCACACTATTTGCGTCTATACTCTCACTCGTGCGGATAAAGAATGGGATCAGAAATGGCGGCGCATCTATTCACTTCTCGCTCGCACACTATTTGCGTCTATCCTCGCACTCGTGGGGTGCGAGTATAGACGCAAATAGTGTGCGAGCGAGAAGTGAATAGATGCGCCGCCATTTCTGATCCCATTCTTTATCCGCACAGGTCGTAAGTATTAAATTTCACCGAATGAAGTTAATATTTTTTTAACTTTGATACTTTCTTGAAAGATGAGTTCTAAAGAGGAATATTATTAACATTGTCGTGATCACAAACTAACATATTACCTTGTGGTTATTCTGGAAGCAGAAATAACGAATGCACTGCAATAATGAGCTGTTATTTAGTTTTCGCCTTATAATTTATTTAAATACTTAACTTTAGAAAATCTATGTTACAAAACTACTAAGAAATAATTGAAGCTCGCTTTATTACTTAATACCTACCATTCTTGCTTCGCTGAATGTTTGCTTTCATAAGCTTTGAATTAAATTTTACTCGGAAGGTAAAAATCTCACTAATCGCATCAAATATTTATCAGGTAATTTTTTTTTTTGTGATTTGTGGCCGACGAGCAGACGGATCACCTGATGGTAAGCGATTGCCGCCGCCCTTGGACACCCGCTACACCAGTGGGGTCACAAGTGCGCTGCCAACCTTTAAACCCCCCTTTCCCCCGGATTGGGCCTCCGGTATCTTCACTCACGCAGCGGAACACAGCACAGTGCTGCTTCACGCCGGTTTTCTGAGCCGGCCCATTCAAGCCGAAGCGTAGCTCTCCCACGGTCTCTTCACGGTTAATAACTAAAACATGACTAAACCAAGAGATACATTGAGCGTGTTTTACGTAAATCTAGGGCGGGCCAGGCCAAAGCTAATAACATGATGTGATAGCATCCGTAGCGCTTATGTAGCAATATCGCCGAGCGGCTACGGCGTAGCGCCGGAGCCGTAGCAGCCTGCTACGGCTCACCTCTGACCTTTCACGCCGCCTGCCGAGCCAAAGCGCAAGGGAACGAGGGACAGTGATACAACTGCATATTTTTACGAAATCTTACATTAAAACCTGATTAAGTTTATCGGCATTGTTTTGCAGTAGTTAGTTAAATAACCGTTTATTTAAAAAAATGTACAAAAATTAACGTATTATTTATCGTAATATACGTAAAAAAATTACTTCATGTGATTGAGGAGGCCCGTGCCCCAGCAGTGGGGACTTAAATGGGCTGACGATGACGATGATGATGACCATTATTAGCATGTATACATTTATTTTTGACTGAACTTTTTATACTGTTCGGTAAAATATCATATTTAAATATATCGTCTGCTCATAATAACGTTGAAAGCTATCTTAAAATACTTATCCATATATTCGAATTGAATTTATTGATTCGTTTCTTTCAATTCTACATACATCAGTCGAAATCTAAGAAAATATTAGAAATCAATCTAAAAGCCCAAGTATAATGTCTATCAATAAATATGTTACAAGTGGCTTTTATGGTGTGATATAATTTATTACAATTGATTGCTTCACCTCAATAAATGTCATATTTGGATGAATAATAAAATAATTGATGATACTGACAATTTTTTTTTTTAGCGTCTACAATTAAGAAATAACTATGTTGTTGAGATCTTACGTCATAAAATCTCAACCACGTAGTTCTTTAAGTGTCAGGATTTCTCACTGCTATCCCTATGGGCTGTGGTTTGTCCCGAACGTTCCGGTTAATGTAACCTCAGCCCGCTCGCCGCTCGCTGAGCTTTCAGTAATTGAATCGAGAGCACGTGCGCATGAATAAACCATTTTAATATCAGCCTTTCACCGGCGCCGATGTACCTGCCACCGGCCTCCACGCCAATAACCTTTCGCTGCTCGCTCATTAGCCCCACTATCAAAAGATCATGTTTCTGCGCGCTCGAGCCCGACAATGAAACGGCAATTACGCTAAATAATGTACCAGGAATCTAGCCATTAAAATTCTGCTTTGTAATTGGAAAATAATGAATGACGATCGAGCTTCGATTATGGGTTTATATTTCAAGAATCTAAATCGAGCTAGCTGTAATGACTCCGGTAATTAAGTGGCAGCCTATCATTATACTCGGTTTGATCGATTAGGCATCTTTGAAATTGGTTATTGATCAGCACCATACTCATGCATCTACATAGGTTTTTGCTAGAAACAAAGTAGGTACTTTTTTAGGGAGGTCCCCCAAGCAACTGGAACAAACTTGAGCACCTTGAAAATTCTGAAACCTAAAATTACCAAATATAGCTGTTCAGCAAAATTGCATGTTATTACACCTCTAATAGCCCTTAAAGTCCGATAGCTGGCTGGGAAATGCGTCTTCGCGTGGAATAAATTTGACGGGTCATAGAATAGCGATGAATTGTAATAGTGAGGAGGGCGGCGCGCACGACGGCCATCACCCGCTCTTCTGGCCCTGGCTGAGCTATTCACACGTCTATGACTTATGATGAATTATGAACGTCCTTCAGCTTTTAATAATCAAAACTAAGGTTTTAACATTTTTTTAAAAAATAAGGTTTTAACAATTACAGCTGCAATAAGAAAATTATCATGAACTTACATTCACTTTTCAACTATCTACGTTTAAAAACCAAAGACGAGAGCTTACACTCATTGAATGTACTAACATCCCGATAGCGTCGAATTCGATGCTTTCATGTCAGCCAAACATTAATGTGCATAACATCTATTAAAATGTTATGTTACGAGTACCAGGAACTAGAGATAATGACTGTTAATTTCACGAGAACATTTTAGCAAAAGTAACAAAACATTTCCTACGTAATCTAGGTACATGCCTTGTTTATATTTAGACACAGCGAGCGCGTCTCAAAATATTCCAACTGTGTCCACCGACAACAAACGGTAGATTCATACTTATATTGCGTTATTATAATTGAACCGAAAAAAATGGTAGAGTAGAAGGACATTGTAATTTGGTAGTTCGCGTGATAGTGGCGTGTTAGGAATGTATATGGGTAATTAAGAAATTAACAGCGAGTGCGTTTATCGTGATTGGTGACAGCGCGGGCGCAGCGGCGGGCGCGTGACGCGGCGCCGGTTTTAGCGGCGAGTGTCTTGGCACGCCTCCCGGGCTCTTCCCGCTTGTCTCATTGCGCGCCACTCGTGAGCCACTCACATTCTCGGAAACAATGCTCCCATTACCGCTTGTAGGAAAAATAACTAAAGAGCTGTGTGAATGGGAGTGGCACGATATGCATTTAGAAAAAGTAATGCTTGCTATTCAGAAATGTTTTGTGTGCCATTCGCAAAATTCCACTTACTGATTCAGGGAGACAATTTTAGAACCTGTACTTATTACCAACTAGTAATGAGTCATAGTGTAAACAAGCAACTATAAATACCTATCTCCTAGTACGTAGCAAAATTGTATTTACTAGGCGAATCGTAATGAAATATTAAAATTAACGAACTTCAGAATATCTCTTCATTCATAAACAACTTATCACTTTGAAATATTCTCAAAAATTACATTATCTTTTCATAAGAATTCCGACGTAACTTCAAAATACACCGACCCATAAACTGATTATGCTTGGTTATAGGTACAAGAATGTCGCCGGTATGGGACTGGAAACGTATAATAATTTTATTTATTAAAGGCAGTCCCCGCGCATTGCCGGTAGTGACAGCGCTTGTGACTGTCGTGGGCTTAGATTTACGAGCGCACACGAGCCTCCCTCGCGTGCGCCGCTCGTGGAAGCGAACACTTTTTGCTGAAAAAGAAACCGCCGCAACCACTGAGCCGTGCCATTTGTCTATTACATTGCCACCGCCTCGCCCTCAACAGGTTAAGGATTTGTCTAGAAGGCAACGAGCCGATCAAGCGGTTATTTATTACACCATGCACTAGACTTTATATTACCATGTAGCCGATTTGATGGATGCTGAAATATTAACGACAGTAGTAACAGCATGAAAAACGAGATTTACCTACCTACACTCTACTAATACCTAATTATGAACGATTTATGGACCTATGTAATGTGAAATGTTTCATTTATTTTTATGTTTCGTGTTAAATATTTCGCTAATGTCACTCTGTTTATTCTATTACCACCGCGTCGCTCTTAGCCGTATTGAAAGTGCAAATTAAGAAATATAATGTGATTTAAAAAGATTTCACAAGGTAGAGGGGACGGAAATCAATAGTGAACCGCACGCATGCAAATATGAAATGCAACAACAAAATGGGCATCTTTACTAAGAAAGGAATAAGTGGTAGACTTTGCGGACGTCTCTTCTGAGCATCGCCACTGCACCCGGAGGCCGCGTAGAGGCCAACGACACCGTCGGATCTGCGTCCAGTGACACATGTAATGCGCACAAATGACACATTTCCCAGCGCCGAAATAACGCAAGTCGCCGCGTGGCGCCGTCGTAGGTCAAGTCGGGTATTTTCGGCCTCGCCTTGATACAGGGCTACCGCATATCATATGCGTCCGTTTAATATTAACTCTTTCGTCAGCCGTGGCGTATGTCGATCCCGATGCGCATAGTGATCCCGTGACGACTTCCAGCAGAGCCGCTCTGCATAACTAACACCCGCCACTTCAGCTCTTCTGTAGCCTCATGTTTATTTGTAGCCTGATGTTACCCAAATACAAAACTGTATAGCATGCGGCCGAAGGTATTGGTAGTCCAAGTAACTACGAAAGTTATTCCAAACGATATTGAATTATTACCCACGTTCTTTATTGTGCAGTCGGTACATAGTATTATGTTATAAAAGTTTAATGTTTGAACTGTGGCATTTGCCTTTGAAGTAGATATAAAACACATCTTTACCTGTTGATAAACGGAGTTCACACAAGTTTTATGACTCGACTGCCTAGCTCAATCGAAAGTGTCGGAAATTTATACCTAAGAGCTAAAGAAAAACTAAATAATTTATGTGCACTGACGTGTACGTTACAAAATTTTGTGCAGTTAAGTACCTATATTTTATTTAAAAAAAGATACGATCTAAAATACATAAGTTCAATAAACTGTTACTCCCTTCATCTTAGCGTGTGATTCATCCAAAGCTGAGCGCGGGGTACGCTTGGACCATGATTTAGGATTTGGGGAGTCTGGTGATTACAATGAAACAACTACCGTCTGAACTTCACGGGCTGTGAAGGTTCAAAACCCAACCAAAAGGGGGACCATACTAACCTGTTTCAGAAACTATATGAAATGTGCAGGTTCCCCCAAGAGGTTTTCCGTCACCGCCGAGCTAATAGTAGAAATACACACATAGATTTGAAAAATCCAGAGGTGGATGTTCATTCGAGCTACGACCCCCGTATGGAAGGCGCGACCACTGAGCTACCATCAATAAACTGTTACTACTCTCTAAATATTAGGTACTATTTAAAAGCCTAACAGGATACCAATTCTCATGCACTCGACATAGAAGTCGAATAAGAGATTTCCATACATTTGTCCATATAAATGTCAAATTCCATATCTATGTCGATCGCACGAGAATAGGCAGTCAGTCCGTAAAACGTTTTCGCACATTCACTCTTTCAAATCTTGAATTGTATCATTTATACAGGCTTTTTTATCTGAAGCTTTAAAATATTTTGTATATTTTAAATAACAGTAATTCAATTGAGCCTGTAATTACGAACTAATAAGGAGAAAGCTATTAGTGTCATTGGGGATACCCTGGTGAGTCAATTATCCAGCCCACTTTTTACCTACAGAGATGATCACGTAGGTCGTTACGCGATGAGCAAACTCGGATCTAGCTCGAGACATTGACCTATCTGCGCGGCCGAGTGCGCATTAGCGGCGCGTACATGCGCGCGCACACGCGTGTATGTGCACATTACGAATGTATCCGAGTGGAGATATTTTTGCCGAAGCAGCTGTCGGATGCGACCGCGAGTCCGCGACTCATCTGGCGTGACTATCGACAAGCTAGCATTCACGCCGCGTTTGAATTTCATCGTAAAATGGGGCACGTTTTGTAACACCTATGATTTCAGATTTATTATCTTTTCCTATTTTACGTAAAACGTCAACGCATATGATACAGCAGAGCTGCGCAGAGGCACGACAGTACAAAACTAAATCTTACTTGACAGGATTTATCAAACATATTAATTGGTCATACGAAGTATTTTAATAATATCCGCCAACCGATTACAGCTACGGCAGCCAATACCAACGATCAGCCACGTACGCAGGATATATTATAGTGCTCAAGTGGGTGCGCAAACACAATTCCCTTATTCCATTACCCGATATTCCGATGGGACTCTACTGTGACACGACCGGAGAGGGATCGGGCGCAGGACCAACCGCTTAACGTACTTTCCGAGGCACGGGGGTACAAGATCGCCAACTTCTAGACTCCGGGCTGCCCTAAGAATTTCTTACCTTACTTAGGTACAAATTTTTGGCCCGACCCGGGGATCGAACCCGGGACCTCTTGAGCCGTCGCTTTAAAGTGCGACCCACTAACCACTGCGCCACCGAGCAATATTTTAATAATAAGAAAATGAATAGGCGAACCGTAATCCTCCAGGTTATTAAACCAACATGCAAGTTCTGGGTATTCTAATTTTATTAAGTGACTTGCATTTCTATTACCAGCCAGGTTTGTAAACAAAATAAAAAACAGAAACTCACCATCAAAGAGTTTAATTAGTGAGTTGCGAATGTAAATCACAAGCGCAGGTGGAAACTCGTAAGCGTTTCCCACACCTTTTCTACACACAACATTATAAGTATTTAATGTATTTTCACGGTCGAAATGACTTCGCATCACGGTTTATATATTTTAAATGAGTATACTACGTTATGATCGTAGCGATTAGGTATGTACTTCAAATTCTTGAAATCGAATATATCATCTTGAAAATAGTTATAATAATAATACGTTAAATTGATTCTAAATTACCTGTCATAAAATCTATAGCATTCTCAAATATAGGTACTTTTTTATGCAAATAAGAAGGTATCCTTGTTGGTTGATTTAAGTTCGACTATATACGGGGCATGTTACGCAAACAATATTGCAATAGGTTTTATTTTTTCATTTACGAAACCGTGAATTGAGTATCTTTGTATGAAAAATAAGCTATGGGCGATTGGATGTCCCTTTTAGTAAATTTATTACTACTCGAAAATCTAAAGAGCTATTTTTTAAAACTGCATGTAGAAATATTTGTGATGGACCGTGAAATCTATTAAGTATTTCGGTCGATTTCTCTCTCAGGTCGGTCGACCTGCTCAGGGGCAGGCTGCCGTCACTGGTCCCATAAAGTGTCCCATTTGACGGCTGTCAATAATGGCAGGATTTACGAGCCATCCGCCATTTACGACGCGACCGCGAGCCGCGCGGGCGCGTGCCCATTGACCGGCACCGGCTAATCTCAATTAATATGCAAATTGCTCTTATAAATTCGTTGGATCACAATTTTAATGTCCGTGAAAAGATGGTTTGTTTAGGACCGATTTTTGATCCTTAGTTAAACCAAATTATTGGTTTAAAATTTAAGCAATGGTCAGATATCGACAAAATGTGTGTTTTGAGCAATAGTTAGCTAAACCAACAGTTTAATTACTAGGAATAGGCCGTCACTATGACTTGGTTAAACTATAGTTGATTTAACCAAAAGGTAACGGATAAAAAAATCGGCCCTAGTGTTATTATCTAAATTTATTTTGGTAGGACCTGGGTAACCTAAACTTTTACCCCCTTATATGAAAGCGCGGTCTAAGGAAAGTTTTAATATTGCTTATTGAAACGGGACGGCCAGAGCTTTAGTAAGGTAATAACTTAAGCCCGCGATTTATAATAAGGTGCATAGTGAAAATACCAAATCTATTTTACATAATATTTATAATCGTGATTTAAATTTTTTTCGTATTTTATAATAATTTATAATCGTATTGTTGTTAAGGCGACAGGTAGGGCACACTAGCGACGCCAATCGATTAAATTTTATAATATTAAAATCGATTAAATTTTATAATAAATAATTAATCTATTTTAAACAATTTTGGGGTTACAACCTCGCGGCAAACGCTTATACTATTTATTAAATAACCATGCACAAATTTTGTATCCATTATTGTACGCGAAAAATTTCTTTACGCTAAAAGTGGCCGCATTTGGCGGTAATCATTTTTTCGCGTTTGTGCACGGACCCAACATTTGTGCATGGTTATTTAATAAATAGTATAAGTGTTTTCCGAGAGGTTTTAACCCCGAAATTAAAATCGATTGGCGTTGCTGGTGTGCCCTACCCGTCACCTTAATAGAAACATTTGATAAACAGATGATTTCGTCCATTACATATTTTGAAAATGTATTATTCAATACAATTTTAATGTCATAATGACATGATGATGACTATTCTAAGAATTTAATCTTTCATGTTTGGCTCGACATCGCAGATCAAGGACCGTGCGAAGAGGAGGAAGTATGACAGGAAAGCGGACCCCGGGCTCCGAAATGACAGCTTTGGACGCAACCAGGATAACACCTTACATACACATTACAACTTTTGTGTCCATATTTCTGTTCATTTTAGCTTTTTAAAACTGCATTTATTTATTTACTACACTGGGAGGTACCGTGGATATGGACCTACCTTATTACCTAGTCTAATACACAGTTCCTATATTCGTAACAACCACATGTTCATCAATTAAGCTAAACTCATAACATCTATAAATTTTATTAAGTACCTACTTACATGCCTTCATAAAATTAGGTTATAGTTGTCATATTGTTCAAAACTCTATAATGTATTTCCATATAGTTACCAGAAAACTGTCAGTAAAATGTTCAGTTCAACATTGGCACGAAATAACGTAAATATGTTGTCAGTGGCATGATACCTCACGTCGGTGAGTTCAACAACATGTCTGTAAAATAATAAACAACCTTTCGAAATTACAAAATAGCATGAATGGTTCCCCATTTTAGCGTGAAATTCCCAGTGAACCGATGTACAAGAGCGTCCCGTGGCCCGGGGTTCGGGATACCATGATCCAGGATTCGTGAAATCTGGTAATGAATGAACCCAATGAATTACAATGAATTCGCAACCTTTAGAAAGGGAAACCAGACCAACTGGATTACGGTTACACGCTCAGAATCATTATCTGAAATATTATAGGTATCCACAAATTTGAGAAACTATCCAAGCTGTGCAGGTTTCCTCACAATATTTTCTAGTGGTAGAAATATGCACATAAATTAGAAAAATTCAGAGGTGGATGCTTGGATTTGAACCACGACCTCCCGAGGTCCTTCGCGGGCGAAGGCAGTACCTATAGACAGAATAAATGTGCAAGGCGTTGTTATCCACTGAGTTGCTCGTATCTACCATTGCATCGCTCGCAGGATTGGTTATCGCCAGATTATCGGAATACTTTTGATCAAATGTCAAATTAGATTTAAATTTCTCGTGTTAAGAATGTTAGTACTTATACTCTGATATACTACATATACTTACCTATAATTCTGAAATCATCAACATCACCAAAACTTGTATTCATTGCACTATCTATGCTTTATTTATTACCAGTCAGTATATGCCTATCCTGGTCTTTCGTTGCTATACCATTAACGCATCCTCCTGGGTATATTTCCTTATAATTTATCATCTCTCAACGCGCATCATGCGAGTTTTCACAACCTTGGCACACACATTAATTTTGTTGTAATTGATGTTTTATGCTCCGTTCTTTTTTTATAAGACAAAAGTGACGTAAGATTCTTTCATGGGCCAATTTTATAGAATTAATAATATGTGGACCTTGAATGTTTGAGTGAAACCTGTATGATTGTTTGTCCTAAAATATTTATGAATTAGGAAATTTCCACAAGACTACGTAACATTAAATAAAATTTCTTCGCAACCACATAAATGGTTACGTAGGCACTTACGTGACACCTACATGAAACGATTAAATGAAAAATGGTTTTCACCGATCCAGATGTGTACAATAGATCCAACAAAGTCGGGCACTAATAAACCCCGAGGAGGACCTAAGTTCATCGAAGTTAAACGATCCACTCTAGTGTCGGCGGCGTGAAGTTCCGAGAGCTGTAAAGTGCACTCCGCAGTCCGTGAGATCAAAGCCAGCTGACGATCGCTCCGTAAACAACAGCGGCATCCCGTCGAGAACTACGAAGGTTGCAAATCCACTCAGCGCGCACGTTGTCACGGTCCGCGGCAACGGGACATTAAACAAGTTGTTTTAATCGACGGTTCGCATGTTTATCAAATATTGTCATCAGGCTATGGTCAACGTTTTACTGAACAAAACTCCATTGTTACTTGGAATGGTTGTTTTTAATAGTTTCTGACATGAAGCTTTTTGGAGCTTTACTCATATGAAAAACCTAGATACCTAACTGATATTTACCAAAAAAATACGTTCAACATTCCCGCCTAAAGGCCTCCTGTAAACAATCACGATGTGATTGCTCACACTTATTTGGCGTGGCGTAGATAGAGCTTTAAACACATTACAAACAGGCTTGGTTGATATAAATTGGACTACCAGGTATTTTTATGTTAGGTCTCTCTCGTTATCGTTGTATTTTCACTCACAGTTTTATTCATTACTGACTTTATAGAATAGAGCATACTTATATGAGGTGTTAATATTATTAGGTAACACATCTTTGACGTTGTTTCTCCTTTAATGATAGCTAATAGGAATGACTTATGCCTGATTATGTTAGTAGCGATCTTGAGTTATATTGCAAAGTGTACTGGTAAATTAAATACAAACATTAATCAAAGTTTATCCGCCTTTACCATACACTAACAATATACTTACTACATGACTGACCGGATGGCGCAATTGGTAGTGACCCTGCCTCTTACGCCAAAGGTCGTAGGTTCGATCCCCACCCTGGACAAACATTCGTGCGAGGAACTCTTGTGTTTGTCCGGTGTCTGGGTGTAATATATGTATTTAAGTATATATTTGTGTTCCTCTGTTGTCTGATATCTGTAACACAAGTGCTTAAGCTACTTAGTACGGAATCAGGTCAACGTATGAGATGTTGTGAGAATTATTATTATTATTACTTGTAACTTTAGTGAAAGTCCTTATTTGAAACTATGGTACACGTTGGTCTATAGTTAGCTGTTTCTTTGGTAAATCTACAAATTCAACAGATATCCGCTTCCAAAAATGTTTGATATAAAATGCGAAATTTCAAATCTCTTTTCTACAATAAGAGCTGACATCGCTGCAGCGGGCGATGACGGCGTGTCAATTTCGGCCACGGGTATTGCCAATATCGACGCAGCATCAGCCGGTTGGAGCCTCGAATGTATGTAGGGTGACCAGAACTCCCGTATTTCCCAAGAGAGCCGGTATCACGCGATTGCGGGCGGGCAGGTTAATTTCGCCCAAGGGTATTTCCAATAACAGCGCAGCATCGGCTGGTTGTAGTCCCCCACATCCGATGATGTAGGAAGTGTGACCAGATTATCCGTATTTTATATTCATATAGCTCTTATTTCTTCCGGTGTTAACTGTTTCAAATTTGCAAATGTCTTTATTTCGATATCATAATGAGACTCTGTTAATATTGATTAATACTTTCAAGTCAACATGTAAAGATAAGTTTATTCACTTTCTATGTCCTTAAAATCGTCACACCTGTCCACCCTAGTAGTACCAACAGATTGGGTAGCCACGCTCCCAGCTCGTCTGACGGAATTAACCGCTCACGGACTCTCACGGTTAATCCAGCTCCATTAGACCGACCTTGACAGTCGTAAATATTTATAACAGTTTCACGACGGTCAGTGTGAATGTCTTCTAAATTTATTCATCCTCATTTGTTTTTGTGTATACTAACTACTGGATTATCATTTTAAAAAGAATAAAAAATAACAGTAGAATAAATTTATTACACTTAACTATTTGGTTGCGCCAGCAGTCAATAAATATAACAAGGTAGGAAAATGACGCAAGAATAATGTGTTGTCGATGGACTGTAAGTAATTACGCGAGTTTCTTTATAAATCCGGAAATATTATTTTGCCGTCTTCTTACAGATATTACATTTTCCTACTGGTTTTTAGCTACGACATAAAACACACGCAGATAATGAAAATCGAACACCTTGTTTACATTGGTGTCTGTTGAACAAAGCGGCCTCTTAATTGGAATAAAGAACAGAGTTCCATCTTTTTCTTGTATTATTCATTACAGATTAGATTTCATTGGATCCAATATTTTTTAAAAGAAACACAATCATCATGCGGTTTCAAATCTGCAATGCTTAGAGTAGAACTTTAAATTACTTAAATTAATGCCTGAAGATTTGGTTACTCCATAAAATATTTTTAGAAACATTTTCTCGTATGAGCGGAATTAACAAAACACACGAGCAAAGCCACAATCACCCAACACAAAGTAGTGGATCGTATTAATAACTCATCTATATCTTGCCACAACTGCGAATAAACATTAGGCGTATGTGGATACACCGACGCAACCCCAAAGCAAGTAGCTGAGTTGTGTTATGGGTATACCTTGCCACAACTGCGAACAAACATTAGGCGTATGTGGATACACCGACGCAACGCCAAGTTGTGTTATGGGTATACCAATCCGCTAAACCTAAATTCAGTATTCGACGACCCGTTTGGAACAGTGGTAGTGAGCGCTGCCTTTGGTCCAAAGGTTGCGGGTTCGATCCCCGCACAGTACAAACATTTGTGTGCAAACATGTCTGTTTGTATTTGTCTTATAGTAAAAAAAAGTATTATATGTATTTATTTGTAATCCCACTGTTGATTCTGTTATCCGTAACACAGGTGCTACCTATCTCGGAGTCAGATCAATGTATGTGATGTTGTGAAATATTTATTTAATATTTATATGTAGTATCAGAAGAGTATGTTTTCCTTCCTAGCGCCCCCCCCCCTTCTCCGAGCTAGACTTGTGAAACTAATGGCAATGCTTCAGTTGCCCAATATACCTTTCGAGTTTATCAACAGAATTGATTGTACCTCCACCGGTTTGGAAGAAATTACGATAAAGTGCCTAATCTTCCCAGCTGGGCCCTCGGCTGTTTAAAGTTCGAATACATAAAAAATATACTAACTGATCTAATGCATTTCCAATGTACCTCCTTATTATTTCGAACGTTAAACAGCCGAGGAGGGCCCAGCTGGGGAGATCAGGCACTTTATCGTAATTTCTGCCCGCTAGGAAGGAACACATCAGAAGAATTGGCCTTTCTTTTTGTAGATGGTGTCACCACAGATTACACGGAGCCAACCATCATTCCTAGGTGTTCTGTAAGTCTCTGCGTTTGCTCCACTTTTGTAAGTAGTCTTGGGTGCAATAGGAAATGTACGGCTTTTCAAGATATAAATACGTAGTTCAAGCTAAGCTCTAAACCTCGCCACTGAACGGCTGAACAAATTACAGGGCTCATAGACCGCCTCTCCCGTAATTAAACGTCGCGCACTGACGGGACGTGTTCCACGAGCTTTTGATTAACTTTTTGTTTGTCGCGTGTGGAGCTCAACTCTGGTATGTATTCCTACAAAGAGTACCTGTCATGAACACCCATTTGAACTTTGTCTCAAGGATGCTTAGTATTCGGCTGTACAGAAATAAATATTCGATTTCAAAATGATTAAGAACATAAGATTTAAACCATTGATCTGTACCTATTTACGTGTGTTTATAGTCATATCGTATACATATACACGAGAATATCTATATTTCATAATAAGAATAACTCTTTATAGTTATTGACGCTCTTGTAATGATTTATATTTACCTATAAGTCAGTCTCTTTCGAAAGTAAGAAACCTGTTGGAAGTTTGAAGTTGGAAGACCACAGATGCGGTGAAAGGAAGATGTATCTAGTTTGCTCAACAAAAGATCTGTGTAGAGATGATTTAAGGCGAAGTGTAGCCTAACTAGCGACATCAATCGATTTAAATTGTTAACTTCTAAACCGGATCTATTTTAAACACTTTCGGAGCGGGATCCTCTAAGCCAACATTTATACTATTTATATTATTATGGTGCTTACTTTTTGATCTGTTATTGCTATTGAAATTTGGATTAACGCCTTAAGTGACCGTTTTTGGTGGTAATTCAAATTTCGAGTACAAAAGCAGATCCAAAAGTTAAGTCTAAGAATTAAATAAATAGTATAAGTGTTTTCCGAGAGGCTGCAGCTTCGAATTTGTTGAAATTATATCCGGTTTAGTTGAAAAATTTTAAATCAATTGGCGTCGCCTGTGTGCCCTACCCGTCACCTTTATTAAGGAGGTCAATAGTACGAGTAGCACTGTAGAAGAAAGAAAGTGGGCTTAGATGATGGTAATGATAAAACGAATTATTTGTATTCATCGACCTTTATATCACCCTATCTGTTATTTTTTTCGTATTCATATATATTGAGTATCAAATAAACTATGTAGGTAGCGTATGAATAAAATGCATAAAGTTGCGCAACATACATTGCTATTTTAGGCACGTTTCTTCCCCAAAACCAGTTATTTGCTTGCAACACGTCGCTCGGGCTCTCCGTCCCAATTCCAACTTCTAGAAATCGATATAGAAGGGAGTTAGATAGCAATCGTGACTCATATTACGTAACAATACCCTATAGCAAATGCAGAACATGCCATATTTAACCGTGGGAGAGCCACGCTACTGCATGAATGATACCACGGCCTCACAGAAAACCGGTGTTAAGCAGCACTGTGCTGTGTTTCGCTGAGTGAGTAAGGGTACCAGAGGCCCAATCCGGGGGAAAGGGGGGTGTAAAGGTTGGCAGCGCTTTTGTGACTTCATTGGTATTGCGTGTGCACCATCAGGTGATCCGTTTGCTCGTCTGTCATTTATCACTAAAAAAAAAGTAATATGGTCATAGTTAATATTGTCATTCATCTACTCTCCAAGCAACTGTAACATTGGCTAGATACAAAATTATTTATTCTTCACATGATAGCTTATTGCAAGCTTAGAGGCACTTTATTAGGTCAAAATACTTAGATTAGAATCGGCTATTCTAAGATTAGGTACCTAAAACATGCAGAGATTAAGTGTAAGGGTGCAAGGTGGTGCAATAAAGAAAGAATAAATAAATAAATAACCGTGATTTGAGTTAATTAAAATATGTGGTGAACCGATTTACAGTTGCGATGAGAGATCGAACATACTGTTTGCAATCGCGATACAAACTCGCCACTGAATATACACTTCCAATGCACGTAGCACATGTAGTATTAACTTGTACGTGGCAAATTTACATGTTTTGGAGTTGAGAACTGTTCTGAGATTGTATGAGGTCACGCGTTAACCGTCAGAGCTAAACTTTGGTGCGCAATCGCGAGAATCTTGTATACAACTGCCTTTCTACTACAATTTATAAGTTACATCTTTATACACTATATACATTAATGACTAAACGGTAGGTCAAATGCTTTTTGTTCCGTAGCTAAATGGCAAAAATCAGAACACTTGCGTGCCTTCTCCCGGAACTTTCTACCACGTACCTCAGTTCTGTGGTACGGTTTGGTTGCAGGAGTATTTCCGGACGGCTATGATTTAGGGACCTTCAAGAGGAGAGCGTACTATTTTTTCAAAAGGCCTGCATCACATTAGCGATCTTTCTGACTTCGCAGATGTTCATGGGCGGCGTTGATTACTTTCCATCAGGTGACACGCTTACTCGTTTGTCCGCCTCTAGCATAAAAAAAAACACTTATAAACTTCTATGTATGAATGAACTATAACGAACTCCTTTTAGGTGCAACATTTTTTTTATGTTATAGGTGGCAGAGGAGCAGATTGATCGCCTGATGGTAAGCGATTGTTGCCGCCCGTAGACACCCACAACACCAGTGGAGTGACAAGTGTGCTGCCAACCTTCATACCCTCTTTCACCCAGGTTGGGCCTCTGGTACCCTCACTCACACAGCGAACACAGCACAGTGCTGCTTGATACCGGTTTTCTGTGAGGCCGTGGTATCACTCCAGTCGAACATTTCATGCCGGAGCGAGGCTCTGCCACGGTCATTTCATGAATGTACG
The DNA here is from genome assembly GCA_019059595.1 of Marasmia exigua. NCBI lineage: Eukaryota > Metazoa > Arthropoda > Insecta > Lepidoptera > Crambidae > Marasmia > Marasmia exigua. The sequence goes on from CM032478.1 coordinate 5,706,986, forward strand.
ACTATTTACACGTATATACTTAGCTGATGTATAGTATATGTAGTACTTGTGTGATCAGGCGCAGTGAAAAAGTGCTTCACTACAAGATCTGCGTATTGTGATACTGTTTTATTGTGTTTCCTAAAGGGTTGACACTACGAAAAAAATGGATGGATGGATTAGGTGTATTACAACATAGCCAATAGCTATCAAAACAACTGTGACGTCACACCCCAGCAGCGCGAGAGCTGCAGCTCAATCGCGCGGATGTAGGTCGTTAATAAGGATTTATCGCCACCACAACACGGCGACTCTAACTCGAATTAGCACCGTTCATTGTTCCGGACATCATAATCATCCAGCACTCGCGTATTTATAAACGAGATAGCTCATTACACCCCGGTGTGTTTTGTTCTGAAATGGTTTATTGCGCGTTAACTGTCGGTATATTGTTATCGTGTGTATAGCATCGCTTTCAACGGTCGTATACAATAAATTAATTTGCGAACTCGGGTGAACTTATAGTCAGGTACTACGAACTTAAATTATGATATTCCCACTAAAGTTTTGAATTTACGTAACAAGTCAAATTAGTAGATCGGTTTGTAGCGCCGTAAAGTACCTACATATCGCACACCTAGAACAACAAAGGCGTAACTCCAAAACACCAACTTTACAGGACAGCAAAAAAACGGTTATTTTTTTGTTTTACTGGCTAAATTATAAATGGAATATATATGTGTTATACACCATTAGAAGCCTTTCAACTTTCAGTATTTGCTTTATTTCTGTATGACCAGCTTCCTAAATTAATAACTTGATAATGGTTTATCGTAAAAAGAAGCAATATATTTTTAAAGACGTACTTTTTATATTTTTAAGTGAATTTTAATAGTTTTTAGTTAAAAAAATCACAAATAGTGACGAAGTATTCTCTATCGTTTAATGAAATAAAAAAAAGCGCGTAAGTATACTTACTCCTTTGTTGTATTAAGTATGCGTTATGGGTTTTTTTTAGGTCCTGTTTGTTTCCTTACAATAAAGAAAATGAATAAATAAATAAATGTTCTTAATAGGTAAGTACATTTTTCTGTGATATACTTGAATTATTTTCAACATTATAGTTTTTTTTCAATTACCTAAGTATTTTTATCGCCACATCATGAAATATTTGTTTAGTCCGAAAATTCCCATGGATATGTAGAAATAAATGTCAATAATTTTATATCCGTAGGTAATAACGGTATACGTACCGAGATGGGTGCTGACAGAATAGTGGCTACTGATGAATTATTTTTGCACTGGCACTCTCTGCTTAATACGGTACGAGCCGGTTGCGAAAACGTTTCCTCTGAGATCGGTGATCGCCGCATTTTAGATGAGTATATTCTGCAATACTAAAATTAAATCTAATGCTGAAATCTCACTGGGCCGGGGTTCGAAAAATATAAACTTGTCCAATTCATTAATCATATGCCTTTAAATGGAGATTATCAGTCAGTCAGATGATGTAATAAAAGGAATTCTAAATTTATATTATTATTCTAAATATTGCAGAAAATTATAATCGCACATACTAAAAGCCCAGCGTTTCAGATACGTCCCGGATACTCCATAAATACCTTAATTCAATATTTGCTCTCACAAACAGTCTTCAGTTACGGAAATCTAAAATTGAGCTACTTCAGTGAATGACGCACTGTAAAGACGAAACTCAAAATATTTATCAGCGATATAAAACAATTGACGGTTAATCAGGTATAGTTTATAATATAAAGGTAGGTACACCATAGTATCACACATTGTCACTATTTGAAATATGACTATTAAAAGTAACAATACCTATAAGAGAGATAGGATCAGAGTGGCACAAGCACACTTAAACATTTTTGCGATTAAAATATTTCTTGTTTTGTATATCATAATATTTTTGTTACAGATGCGCTACTGTCGCTATCGTAAGCGATAGCTTGAAAAGTCTTTAATATTATTAATCCAGAAAATTGTGATTCTATAGAACTTGGTCAGTTGGCCTGACCTATGTGTCGGTGAAAAGACATCGTCGAGACTAATCTGCTCTGTAACCCTACCTCATACGCCAAAGATCGTGGATTCGATCCCCACCCTGGATAAACATTCTTGTGATGAACACTTGTGTTTGTTCAGCGTCTGGGTGTAATATATGTATTTAAGTATATATTTGTAATTCCCATGCTGTCTGTTGTCCTATATCCGTAACACAAGTGCTTAAGCTGCTTAACTACGGAGTTAGGTGTTGTATGAGTTTATTATTAATGTATGCTCTAATCTAAATATTCAATCTAATAAATCCAAATCTGATTTCATAAGGAAACTATTAGTTAATAATGTTAAAATTTGATATTTTGAAAAATCTCGCCATTATACCATCCATCATATTAAAAACATGGCAGGCGTGGGGACTCGAGAGTTTTTCCCCGACACCACATGTCAAACCCAGGCCGTGCCGTAACAGGCGCCCTGGGACTAAGATGCACTGCCGCGAAATTTGTGGCCGCCACTCTCTATCCTACACACTAATTTATGTAAATGTATTATTAATGTACTGGGTTTAATCTTTTAAACCCATACATTAATAATACTTATTAATGTATGGGTTAAATTTAAAAGGTATATGGTTTAAATTTACAAAGTTATAATAGCTTAGGTACTTCGAAATCCTCATATTTTTATTTTCTTATCGCGGCTTTCGGGATTTAACTTAAAAACTGCAAACTTAAGCATTAAAAAATAAAAATAAATCGCCACTAGCTTCCTAGAAATTAAAAAAAATCATTTGTAATTCAATACCTATACACTAACACGATTGCGACCACTACGAATAAAGCTATTTGCGTGTCAACTTTACTACTCATAAATACATTATTATGTTTTATTTTTAACCCTCGACGAAGATGACAGGGTGTTATAATAAGTTTGACGTATGTGTGTATGTGTGTGTCTGGCTGTGGCATAGTAGCTCCCGAACGGATGAACCAATTTTTGTTCCTCCCCGTTTGCTAAATGTCATTTAACTTATCCATACATGGTAAAAAGGAACTCTTCATTAACATTTTGTATGATACCAAGAATGTTTTGGCGGATGATACGGCAATTTTAAAATTGGCAGTATAATTTATACCTCTGGAAATTTACAATAATTAAACATAGTCTCAATAATCGTGTCACTCATGCGACACACACGCGAAAAGATAGCATTAGTTTTGCTTCACTCCATCTGCCTAAACACCCTTGCTACTAAGTAGCTGTACGTTAACATAGAATGTATATACAGATAGTTTTTTATAGTTCATATATAATAAATAGTTACACTATCTTATTAGGTTAATATTACCTGTAAAGATAGCGCAAGTGAAAATAATAATCAAATATCGGAGTAGGTAGAGCTATTTGGGTTCATTGACCTCAAACATAGACGTTGCGGTTGAACATGCAACGGGATTCTGACTATGATCCCGGGGTTAAAATAAATACTTTTTGTATTTTAGAGGTAAACATTTCACGCATTTTAATCACGAAAGAGCTTATCCATAAAGGTTCGATACCACCATATTTACTTACAGTTTGTTCCTTTCCATCTAACGTACGTATCTTGAATTTCGAAAGAACAAATAGAACTTTTGTAATTAAAATAGTTTCACAAAGCGTTTATGAATAAGTTCATAAGGCCTTATTTTAATGGTCGTATGTATAATCGAAAATAACTGTTAATAGTATAAAGTATATCTTTAATCCCGGGATTCCAGGCATGTCCACATTATTTGAAAAAATCGCAAGTACCAAAAATAGCTCTACCTACTCCGATTACTGATAATAATAATAAATATCCTTAATGCGGCTTTATGAACGGACTCTTCGCGCTAATGAATACTTCCTCATTATTTAAAAAGCAATATATCGCTAGTTTGTTTTCTCAAATCAGTATGTCTACACCGAATAGATTTTGGAAGAAATATGGCGAGGAACTTCGGAAACGAGCGAACAACAAGAACTGGCGTGGTGCCAGCGGGCAGTTCCGTTGCGTCGCCTGATTGTTGGTCGCCGGTTGTCGGTCGCCGATCTTTTTGTTATGATCAGTAAGGTGCGCTTATGAGTTTTCTTGCTTTTGTCACAAACACAACACTTTATTAGTCATTTGCTTATAGAAAGTGCATAGTACATACTCGTACTCTTTGTTATTGTTGATTCATTAAATAATCCTATATAATCGTTGTATAACCATGGATTTAGGATTTTTCTTGTTTATATAAGTCAATGGTTAGATATTACTTATAATAACTGATGAAAATTCCAATAAAAATAAATAGAACCCGCTGTCAAATTGAGAAGAAAGCTGCCAGTTGGCGCCGCTCTTTGAGATACAAAAGCTTAACATCTTTCTTTGTTTCGAGCAAAGTCGCTGTGCGCCCGAGCTTAATAGCTGAGCTTCCAAGAATGCCTTTCAAGGCGCGAAGCTCCAAAGCATAATATATGAAAGTGAAATGGAGTGGTGGCCACTTCCAGCTAACACAGTTAGCGACCGCAGAGCAATACTAAAACATTGTTTCATGTTTTAATCATAACCAGCTGAGCGACTGTAGTGATAATTCAGTACTTGGCGATCCCACACAACACGCCGCATTGGAGCTCAGTGATTCATGACAATTTTATGAACTAGCTCAGAGCACTGAATAATTCTCTCTAACAGCATAATTAGTTAGAAACTACACAAATTGTTTCTCTGATACAATCCACCCGGCGCGCGGCGGGCATCGGCCATGGGTATTTTACTTTGTTCTTGCCTTCATAAAGCTATATAGTGCTGTAAATTAGGAATTAGATTAGGTTATGAAAATTAATATTGACTGAGGAACACGTGACATAAAAGTTATTGTTACTATTAGACTAGCCGATCTATAATTAAAGCAGTTCAACCACCAGTGTCCGGCATCCACAGCAGATGTTACGACATTCACTTTCGCGAGCTTTAATTAGTGGAGTGACATCTATTTGTGACGCAACTAACGCATCAGGAGCCAAGTGTACCACGTAACGCAACGTAACTGCCCTACCGATACCGTAATAGAAGTGACGTGGACTACAGTTAGAGGCAAAGTGGACCTTAGTTAGCCGCTTTAGTGGTTAGAATAAGATATTGAGTGAGTGTTAGTTGGTATACAGTAAGACAGGTGCAGAATATTTAGTGATTGTAAAGGCCGCACGGAAAAAGATGCACTTTAATGCACACTATAAAGAAGTGAGGAGGGTCGCTCAAAGAGCAAAATGTATGAAGCTGGTGGAGTGCCAGTCCCTGGTGCCAAGTGGGTGAGCCCGCGGGCGAGGCTCATAGCTGCGCTGTTCTATCGATCTATCGCTACTATTACTGGGCCGATAAACATCTCGGTATAAACGGCTTATAAAGAGTACTAAAATATTGCTTACATACGATTAGTACAACCTATACATATTATGACAAATAATAATTCATAGATTTTAAGTTTCAGCCTCTTTTCAACACAAATTGTTGTGTTTATGCCTTACGCAAGAATATAGGTAGGAGTAAGGTGTAGGGACTATTTGCCTGTTACCAAATAGTTTTTGTACCTATGTACCTATATGTAAATATAATACAGTGTATGAATTGAATAACCACAAATAAGGTAAATAGATGTAATATATGGGCTTGAAAGTTATGATGTACTCTACTTACATTAGATAGATTTAAAATTACTTGCTATTTACGCACGATTTCAACACATATGTATTTCATCGTCATCGTCATCGTCAGCCCATTTAAGTCCCCACTGCTGGGGCACGGGCCTCCCTCAATCACATGAGGGGTAATGGCCATACTCACCACGCTTGGCAGACGGGTTGGCGAGGGTTTTGATATAAATGCAGAGTTTTCCTTCTCTGGGTGCTGATGATCATACCAGCAGCTTTACCTTAGTCGCCTTTTACGACACCTCGGTAAGAGTGAGGGTGGTCTATTCTACTCTGCCGGGGACCACACGGCATATGTATTTACTTGCCTATTTATATAACTTTACCCGAAGGAAATTGTATGAACACGTAGGTACGAGTATGTAGGTACGAGTAATGTCAACAGTTGTGACACCCTCGCACCAACTTGTTATGTCGCACGCGAGTGCACGTCATTCGTCTTCTTCCACGTTGACGTGCGGCTTATGACGAGGAGCTAAACGGTTACTCTAATGTGTTTGGTTCGTGACTAGCGTTTAATATCAAATGGTAACTGCCTAATACCACAAGAACTTCTTTTGATCATTGGAGAGCGCTTGGCAGCGTTCAGGTAATAAATTGCTGCCCTCGAGCATATCTGAAGTTAAACATCTCCGAAGGCCCCATAAATGGGTCATGGCTGGCGCCAGCGAAATGGCAACTGCACAGGAATCGCGATCATTCATCCTTGAAATAAACTTAATGTAGGCACGCATGTATACCTAAGTTTCATAACCTAGCTGGAATTACAATTCAGATATCTTAAGGTGACGGGTAGGGCACAATAGATATGCTAATCTATTTAAAATTTTAGCTATTAAACCGGATCTATTTTAAACAATTTCGGAGTTACAACCTCTCGGGAAACCCTTATACTATATATTAAATAACCATACATATATGTTGGGTCCGTTTTTGTACGAGGTTGTAACACTGAAATTGTTTAAAATAGATCCGGTTTAGTAGCTAAAAATTAAAATCGATTTAATTAAAAGCGTCGCTAGTGTGCCCTACTCGTCACCTTAATATGATGACGAGTATAATACTAAAACATAGATCGGTAACTAATGTTGGACAAAAACTGTAGCTAATCTGAAATCTGCAACTTTTTTGTACAATCAAGAATAGCCACTTGTGTATGTTATCGCACTCCTGATATAGGTACTTTATTTAAAACAGCATAGTAAAAACACCCCAACCAGTGTTTCCCAAAGCATTTGTCTGCAAATAGTGGGGCTTCACAAGTTAAGCTTGCTCGTTCAGTGATTGCTTAGTTATCAGTGTTAATGGTCCGATAACCTGCGCCTCTCTCGTCCCCTCAACAGCTCCCTTATCGCCCCTAAACTACATACATGCAAACATATCGCTTAACGTCATCATCAAGATAACTGGTGATATGTTCATGCTTAATTTTGAGTGGCTGCAGCTAGAAACGTTGATGGCACCTAAATTCACTATTAGTTGTCATCAGTTATCACCGTATTCAAATGACCGTTATCTATGTTATGTGCAAACTAAATATTTGGTTTGAGCTTGAAATACTGCCAAGTGCTAGATTAAATGTTTGTTGTTTTGAAATGAACATAACACTCCATTAATAAATTTTCTGGCAGCTTGACATTTTAGTATCATGAAACTACCTTTATGGTGGTTTTGGATTTTGATTGCTTGTGTTTTGTTTGAGCGTTTCCTTTAACTATTAAAATAAAATTACTATAGACACTACATATTGGCATCTCTTCTACACGATCCAAGATTCATAGGCTGTCGGATTTTTCCGCAAAAATATTCTCAGATGATGAATCACAAATAGCAGCTACATACCTACCAATATCAATCATCGCGTTGAATCTTATTATTTTTAAATAAAACACTAACTCTAGTGGAAGGACGCTTCGGACTACGCATCTCTCGTGTAGGTACTTACGTATACGAGAGCTTCCTGAAGCGATCAAAAAGGCAACCTTGATAGAACTGGGAAACACGCGGGCAGTTGGCACCGCTCCGTCACGCTGCTCGGAATGCCAACGACTGGCCCACACGAACAATATTCGCTTTTAAATGCTCTCGCTGTAAAAGCTACACGAACACTCCAGGATGTTCATATTATCTCCCCACCCAAACATGTTCATGTGGCTTCCATCTTTACTATCCCTTAGAGCTTTCATTCAAGTGAAGATCAGTTCAGTAACCTCAAATTGATGGCAATTAGTAGATACGTGCCATTATCATTGTTTGTATAATAAATTGACTCACGTAAGTCTCGTTCAGCTTTATTGAAAACGTAGTGTGATACACGAGTGTGTTGGTTTTTGCAAACTAACTCTCCATCCTTCATCCCAATTTACAGACACACATCAGGTCACACACAATCTGTTCAATTTCCTCAATTAATATTGAACCAAACGTGTTTGACTTTGAGGTGAGAATTGATTGAAGAATCTTTACAGATTTGTATACATTCCATTCACATTTCGTTCTATGGTAAATCAAGGGGTTTTTTTCAAACTAATTGGTCTAAAATTCATGCGTTACATACGCATAAAATTGAGACCATTTAGTTAGAAGGGTATGTCGAACTATAAGCGGTGAAAGAAAACTTGCACAGCCCATTAACTAGTAACCTTTGGTATTATTCAATTTTAATTAATTATTTAATCTATAATTTATCAAGACGGGAATTAACACGATATTTATTATGTGATACAACATTGTGTACTCACATATTTTGCTCGACGTTTCGGCTACGTTACAGCAGCCGTGGTCACGAGCGGACTGGCGGAGCAGGGCGTCGTCTGCTGGGGCCGGGCTGTGAATCTTCGGACACCCTCACATTTTTATATTAATTCGCCACTAGATGAATTGTCAGTGAAGCTACTCCAACACACTACACTAACAGTATCTATATACCAGTTTAGTATAAATATCGTGTTAATTCCTGTTTTGATAAATTATAGTTATAATGCAACGCGAAAATCTAAAAAACTAATTATTTAATCTTCCAACCGATTTCAGTTAAGGCGCCCAATCTCATATTGATAGATACGATATTATAGCCACTTAGCAGGATATATTATAGTGCCCAAGTATGTGCGTAAACACAAGTGCACTCTCTATTTCCTCGCCCACATATTCCGATGGGACACAAGTGTGACACGACCGGAGAGGGATCGAGCGCAGGATCAACGGCTTAACGTGCTTTTTGAGGCACGGGGGTACAAGACCGCCTACTTCCAGACTCCGGGTTGAAACTGAGAATTTCTTAACAGGAGTTTTTATGTTGCAAATTTCGGCCCAACCCGGCATCGAATCGGGGACCCCAAGCGCAGCCGTCGCTTTAAATTGCGACCCACGACCCACTGCGCCATCGAGGCAGTCAAATCTGGGTATGAATTGTCTTTTCCTACGCTACATGGTATCGATGCATCACTCACAACTAAAACAATAAATCTTTCATTCATATTTACGTGTTAGTAGCGTTTTCGCGCCGGCCTTTTAGCTTTGATTGATGAGTTAACTGAAATATGAAAAATAAACGCTCAGGTAGGCGGGTTAACTCCGCGCTCTCGAGCCACTCGCGATAATGGCTCGTCGATGGGATCCTGATGGCCTTATAATGGAGTTGTTACGTGCCATGTACTACGACCGCAAGATCTTCGTTACCAAATCAGAAAGCTATTTTCTTGTTTGCATTTTCGGGTTTAGACATCACTGTAAAACATTTGCGTAATCTTAAGGGAAATTCACGGCCGGTCACAGTTGAATACGAGCAAATCGACCACTTGCAATAATACATAGAATGTTTGGATTAATACAAACCATTGTAAAGGTATAGTTTAAACATTTTCCCGTACTATTATTCAAACAATAGATAGCCTAAATCTCTTGCAATATTGAACATTATGCTATCCATCTTCATCATCATCATCAGCCTATCGCAGTCCACTGCTGGACGTAGGCCTCTCCAATTGTTCGCCACTGTGATCTATCCATGGCTTCTCGCATCCAGCTCTTGCCAGCCATCCTGCACAGATCGTCCTCCCACCTAGCCAGAGGGTGCCCTACATTACGTTTGCCAAGACGCGGTCTCCACTCTAGAACTCGTTTACCGCATCGGTTGTCGGTTCTGCGGCTAATATGGCCAGCCCACTGCCACTTAAGCTTGCTAATCCGGTGAGCAATGTCGATGACTTTGGTTCTCTGCCGGATCACCTCATTTCGGATTCGATCTCGGAGAGAAACGCCGAGCATTGCTCGTTCCATAGCCCGCTGAGCGACCTTTAACTTGTGGACGTAAAAGCCGTACCGTAAGTGTCCACGTTTCGGCTCCGTATGTCATGACGGGTAGGACGCACTGATCGAAGACTTTCGTCTTTAGGCACTGTGGTATCGACGATACGAAGACACGACGTAGCTTTCCAAATGCTGCCCAACCTAACTAGATTCTCCTATTCACCTCATCCTCGAAGTTGTTTTTACCCAATTATAAGTATTTTTGAACAGCTTCGAGTTATCCATCTTAATTAAATCTTATTTTAATAAGATAATTTTTGGACTGATTAAGAATAATCTTCAGACTTATTTATAAGTTGTCTGCCACCTATCACATAAAAAAGAAGTCTATACATTCATGTACGAGGGAAGTGGTTAGCATAAAATGCGATGCGGAATGCATTTCCAGGTAATAATACATAATGCCATAAAACTTATGCTGTTTCGTATGCAAAACGCTTAAAACATTTGCATCTGTTATAATGAATGAATGGATAAGTTATTTATTGTTGAGTATTGGATGAAAACAAACATTTCAGTAACAATTAAAATGGCTTATTGACTGACATCTGCCCGATCCATATCGGCTGGTGCGGGCGGAACCCGACAGCTGTAAATTGTTGTCGATCGATTTATGGCCAACACTCTATCTCTGTAGAGAATCCATAAAATTATGAATAATAAATCTGAACGTTCGGTTTCATGTGCCTAAAATTTGTTTTAATGCTTTTACAAATATAAAATAATGTTTTGATTTAACCGTCATGTTCCTTTCCGTATATTGCCGCCTTCGCCAATATTTCTTCATGGCGTTCGCACCAGTTGCGATGCCAATATAATTTTATTAATATTGATTTTAATTTTATATCAGCGCTGAAATTTTACATTCCCAACTCTTCATTCACGAAATAAAAGTTTTATAGGAACTGAACTGAACAAATGAAATCCATACATAAACCAAAGTTTATACTCCGCAGCTGGCAAATAAAAAAGCTTTACAGAAAAGGTCAAACTCGACAACTGGGGCAACGGCAGATGGCTCCGACCAATCTAAGTTGTTTCTAAGTCACCCACACTCGGAGATAGAGCACCAAACTTTAGCTATTACAAGCTCATTTCACGTAACTATCTCATGACGATGCTTTAGTAAAATTAGAGTGTGTAATATATTTAACTTTTAATTTGATATAATAGACGTCATATCAATTTATTACTCCAACATCTGTCCATGATACTGGTCCTTATTTCATCAAATAATGTGCAAACTTGCTTCCGATTCAAATAAAAATACCGAATTCACTCTCTGATGTTAAAAAATATGAATCTTGTTATTACCACGCGAAACATAAACACAAATTAATTTACAAATACATAATATACAAATAATATACAAATTTATTTATACTAATAATATTTCAAATAAATTAAAACTTTACGAATAAAACCTAATATAAATGAATTTCTCTCATACGCAAATTTTGATCTATTCTCGAAGCACTCGAGACTCGTGTCATTTACCAAAAATACTTGTTTACTTACCTAGTATCTACGGTTTTTAATAAACTTATAGCATACCAATCTACCGTTCCTAGGTTTCCCTTAATCAAAAATTCTTACGTCACATCAAACATTCTCGGAAGGTAATACAATCAGATGTTTTTGTTTATACTGCTGTCCACGAACCTGTCAAATTACAAACATCGTTCGAGAAAACGATGGGCCATTACATAAATATGTTTTAAACTGAACAGGTTTAGTAGCGGTGTTGAAAAATGAACACCGAGAATGGATTCTATTATTTTAAACGAGCATATGTGCATTAGTATAAAAAATATCAACAAGTTTTGAAATCAAAAGTGTAGGTACAGGTTAATTGCAGTCGGGCTGGGGCTGGGGCCGCGGGCGCGGGCAGCGCCTTTGTTCTCGCCGCGGCGCGATCAATACGCGCCAGATACGCGATCATCGCGCCCTGGAGCCCTGTAATTAGCCACGGATGTCACACACTCCAAGCTATTATTGCCTACTTAATTATCTTCTAATTGATTAAAGCTGTTAGCAGTGAAGTGTATAATAGGTCAGTAACAAACACAATGGATGGGCAAAACACCGATTTTTTTATGGCTTGCAGTTGCTCTTACGAGACAACTCTGCCAATGTTAAGTGATTAAAGAGACACGTTCCTTAGAAAATTGATTGAGTAATGAGTAATGAGGTAATGGGGTAACTTCAATTAATTGAGTTTGGGTTATTATTAAACACCACCTAAAACAAACAAAACGTACACTGACATACATATTTAGACCACACAAATTTTGTTAATTGGGAGATTCATAGAAATTGTTACTATAATCTAATATTATAAAACACGGTTTACAAATCTGAAAAATTTCATCAATGTAACACACGCCTTCATGTCAAACTGTAGCTAACGTCTTTAACCATTTGCTGTCTGTACAATCGTTCAATATTTTCCTAAGTAATATTGCCAGCAAAAAGTAGGACCATAATATGTAAGATTTCATTAAAGGTTCTACTTTTTACTTTAAATAAATATTATCAACATTATTATTAATTTGTTACGTTCGGATATTCCGTACCCATCTATTGAATACGATATCAAAATAATTTGCCATCGAACTGTCAATTAGCATACCATTATGTACGCGTCTATACTCGAACACGGGCTGATAATAGCGTCGGATGCCGCACTCGCGGACTTCATTAGCGGTTAATGGAATGAAAGCTTCGCCGAAGGCGGCAAGGTGCGGATTAAGGGGATTGGGTCAACTACGTTATCGCTCTGCTTTGACGCTCAGGCCGCGATAGAGATAACCTAACTCTCTTTACAGATCATTCAGGCCAGATTCCTTTACAAAATGTTTTACGCACGTACTACTACATATGCATACTCGTCGTAACTAACTTTCGTAGCAGTCGTAGCACCGTCGTAGCATGATCGTAGCTAAGCAATCAAAATGCTTACTTTGTTGCTGATTGCAATGTACTCGTATGTTGTTACTTCGGTGGAACTAAAACTGTTTTAAACTTACATTCCTGAGACCTGAGTCTATAAAAATAAAGTAATATTTAGTACATACTTATTTATTTTATTTTCCATTCCAAGTTTGTAAATATAAATATTGAATTAAAAATGTACTCATTCAATTATTATCTACTATAATGAATGAAGTAATAAATGAATATATTTGTATTGCACTCAACAGTATAATTTAATTCATTTTGAAGATTTTTTTTCTGAAAGTATGTTCTGAATTTCTATTCAGCTTATACATACACTCATGTACTTCAGCATTATTACCATGACCTTGCCTAAAAGAAGATTTACTCTTCATTACCTTTGTACAAACTAAAGCTCTGCTGAAAACTGCGCAAGCGCGCAGCTATGGCCAATAATTCTGAGAAGTGATGTGGTAAATTTGACTAAGAGCTTGGTCCAATACTAGTGCCCAAGTCAAGTTGGATCAGATTTTAGGCCAGTACTAGTGACCACAGCCAGTTGAATAAAGCTTAGTCCTGTACTAGTGTCCACAGCTAGTTGAATAAGAGCTAAGTCCTGCACTAGTGCCCACTGCTAGTTGAATAAGAGCTTTGTCCAGTACTAGTGTCCACTGCTATTTTAATAAGAGCTTAGTCTAGTACTGCTGACTACAGCCAGTTGAATATGAATGTCAAACAATAGTACTGGACTATGCTCTTTTTCAACTATTAGTGGACACTAATAGTTGATAAAGAACTTAGTCCAGTACTAGTGACCACAGCCCCTTGAATAATAGTTTAGTCCAGTACTAGTGTCAACTGCTAGTTGAATAAGAGCTAAGTCCATTACTAGTGACCACAGTTCGTTGAATAAGAGCTTAGTCATTTACTAGGTCCCACTGCTTGTTGAATAAGAGCTTAGTCCAGTACTAGTGTCCAATAATAGTTGAAAAAAGCTTAGTACAGTACTAGTGACCACTGCCCCTTGCATAATAGTTTAGACCATTACTAGTGTCCACTGCTAGTTGAATATGAGCTTAGTCCATTACTAGTGCCCACAGCCAAATGAGTAAGAGCTTAGTCCAGTACTAGTGTTTACTGCAAGTTTAATAATAGCTTAGTCCTGTACTAGGCCTACTGCTAGTTGAATAAGAGCTTAGTCCAGTACTAGTGTTATGCCATTCATATTGTTTTTAGAATCCACTCTTAGTTATTGTTTTACGATCGACTATGATTTAATTGCCGGTACGAATGTAATTAAATGAATATTCTATAAAATTTCATTAATACAAATTCATTTTGTTCTTTAGTTCCGTAAGAGACGTTTCTCTTCTTTTTCACCTAATTAGTTTGTGACTAAGAGCTACGCCGCGGCGAAAGCGACGCGGGCCTTCCGTTCGGGAAGCTTCTGATAACATACTCGTAGCTGACAGATGGTTCTAAATGGATTTGAAAGATTCCATTAAAATATGTCAGTCATTCTGTCAGCTTACAATACTAATTATAAGTGCTGAGTCCGAGTATAAAATCAGCCCAAACATAAAAAAAGATGTTGCGTAACAGCACTGGGATATAGGAACATGTTTTTAATAAAAACCAGAGATCCTGTTTTCCTTTTCAAACGACGCATAAAATCTGTTTGTTGACGATCGTCCAATTACGAGTGCAGGAGGGAATGCGAACAACACCCGGCGAGGCGGGTCGCAGGGATGCCATCTGTACATGTGTAATGTCAGATACTTCGACATCGCGAAAAAAATCCTTTTTGCTGATGTTTTTCATTTTATATCCAGCTAATAATGTTTCTTACTACGCCATTTTTAAAACAGTGGTTTTGCATGCAACCAATTCAACTTAAACCAATTGACATATATAGGTGCACTAGTTAATAGATATTATGATTTTTTTGTACTATACGAGATGCTATTTACGACACAGAATTTTTGACAAATAAATCCTGTAAGTAGCTATGATGAGTGAATGAGGTAGATTTGAAATGTAGAGGGTAAACGACCCCCCGCCGATGTAGCCAATAGATTAACCAAATAACTGCGAGCACGTACCAGACTGCTCTGAGAAAAGCCGAAGAACGGGTAAAAGCCGACCAACATTTAAATAAAATAAAACAGATCTTCAGTAAGGAAAGGTGCGAATTGGACGATAGACTAATATTATAACATTTGTGACAATAGTGAAAATTTTGTGTCATTATGTTTTTGTAAGACCAAATGTCGATATTTTATCATACAATGGCCGTGTTGGTTTGGTATTCCTGTTCCAAAAGCAAATTTTAAATAATTATTTTCAATTGGAGCGAATCGTGTCCGAATTTCGTTTATTCCCAAGGAAGAGTTTTTGTTTTGGCATGCGTAGACATTCCCCGCAGGGCTGGCAGCGCGCCAGCGCGGGAAGAGGCCATGTGTGCCTCAATTAATTATATGCGAATACCATATATTGAATATTCTAATTATTGTACGAGTTTCTCTGTGAAATATTTATTTTATACAAACGTTGTTACTGGTCGCCATCGACTTACAACTTTATTTCTTTATTTTACTCAGAAGTTAAATTTTGCGCGAACTGGAGGACCGAAAATAAAGGCTATCAATTCAATTATAAGAAAGTATAAGTGATACTCTGCCCATTAAATGATATTCTGGATAATTCTCCATGTCATTTGGCAACTGAAATGAAAGTGTAAAACATTGTTTACTTTATTTCTAACCTCAAATTTCAGTTTTTATCTTTAAAAACTTGAAGAGAAAGATTCTTTTAATACAAATAGTATCAAACTTACATCAAAATGATCCTTACAGAAACATTTTACTATGTGTAGATACAAGTGCCGGATCCCGACGTGCTAGTTGGAGCTACATTTTCCGCATCGTTTTTGTACGCGGAACGTAAAGAAATAGTTTTTCATGCGTTTTGATAGTAGTACTTCTACACTGCGGCACCGCACAGCATTAAAAAATTTAGAATCCATCTTACTATAACAAAACTACGAAATAACTTTCTGTTATAGGTATACAACTTTGACATTGATTAGGAGCATTTGACGTCACAGCGGGTGATTGAAAGATATTCACGTTTTGGCTAAATTTGAAGTGGAATTTTAAAGAACATATTTTCAAGGTTTTAGTTGTATTAAAAAATAATAATACATGGTTTGGGATATATTTGGTACTTATGCATGGTTTTTAATACTTTCCCAAAAATAGTCCACATCCCTATTAAGGAATTTTGACATAATTGTATTACAACGTAGCGTAACGTTAGCGAATTAAAAACCTTTATCTGTAATCAGAGCCTCTTTAACCTACATATATAGTGATCGGTGCTCTAAACGTCAACTTAAAACTATATAATTAGGCAAACAAGCAAATGAAAAGTTTAGAAACACAAACGTTTGTCCAAATTTTGTCAGATTTCTTTTATTCAATAATGTTGGATTTTAACACCGAAATGTCTAAAGGCAACTCACCTGCTCCAACGGCGATTCCCAGAGATTCAATAATGATAGCTAATAGTAAACGAATGAAAAGTCGTGAGCTAATGTTGTTGAGTCATTTTGCCACCCTCATACAAATTTTGGGCAAACATCTCTAAGTAAATTTCGAAATCGGTCAGGGCTAGATCCGCTGGCGACCCGCCAATAGAGCCTCCCTTCAAGCTAGTGGTGGGACTCGAATTCACTTTTACTGAAATAACATAGCAAAAAATGTAGTCTTATTAGTATAGAAAAAAATACCGATTTAGCCGGGGTTGACGATGTCTAATTTGACTCGAAATTCATCACTCAAAAGACTGTATATTTCGTAACAAGAATTCCCTCTTCATACTATTAAACTACTAACTGCGCCCGGCGGTTTTATCCACATATGATCTGTAGCTTATGTGTTATTCTGATACGTAAAATATTTATTTTCACACAAAAATAGAAATCTTTCCTCTTGATAGTATTATTTAGTAAATGTAGATATGAATAATATTGAAAATTTGAGTGATATAGTAAAACCAAATGATTGTGGTGAGTAGTTAGTGAAAAAGGTTGAGTCCAATCACTTCACTACTTTTGGTCTCTGCCAGCGGACGCCGCCCCGTTGCCGCCGTTCATCTCAAACGCAAACTACTTTTCCGCCTACTTACCTAGGATTAATAAACTTTTGGACGACTAATGAAACTTAGCCAGTCTTATTTGCTAATTGGGAAATTGTTCAATGATTGCGAACAATAGAATGAAAACACCTAGTCTAGGTGCGTACTATAAAATACCTCATATTCGTAAGTAGAAAAAAATACCAAGTCATTTTTAAATTTAGAAGCATTTTATAACTTACTCATTTATATCACCTACTTGTACCTATCTAATTTCTTGTTTTTACAAATAAAATATAGGTAAAACATAACAACTGTAAAATATTACAACAATACAACGGTTAAACAACACCAGATTATAATAACGAGGAAACAGCCACGTAGAAAAACGTTCTATCATGTCTAGACATAAACGAGTAATAATAGCACAAAACAATAACTTCTGACTCGATTAGTAGGGAATGCTCCTCTACGTGAATATAGGATGAGTAAGCAAACTAATCAATATAGATAGGCAGGTATGGCGTCGTAAGACGCTGGATCAATATCGGAACTCCACCATGTCTCCGGGCTGCAGACCTAGCTACGTCGGTACTTGTATATGCTCTCAATCATTCATTATTTACGGCTTCATTTACATTTAATAGCAGAATTAATTTTAATCACAACAAAATTATAGGCAATAAATCATAGGCACTTATGACCACGATCGCTTTATTTTTAGTTTATAGACTTTGCTACAATGTTATGTCTCTATTTTGTAATTATGTCAGAAGAATAAGCTTATGGAGGCGCTTTCGATCTTTTATTTTTCATTTTTTTTTTAAATGAGAGGTGGCAGACGAGCAGACGGTTCACCTGATGGTAAGCAATTCCGCCGCCCATGGACACCCGCAACACCAGTGGAGTCACAAGTGCGCTGCCAACCTTTTCCCCTTCCCCCCCATTGGGCCTCCGGTAACCTCACTCACACGGCGAAACACAGCGCGGGCGCTGCTCTTTAAATAAGTACGGTTACTATTCGTAATATTGAAAGAAAGAAAGGAACAAGTAGAAACCTCATGCTAGTAATTAATGAAAGCATATTCACATGTGCATAAAGCAATAAAATTCGATTACTAAACATAATACATTAGTGTAATCATGTAAGTTACGCCATAACTTGGAAAGTTATTCGGAACTCCGAAGTTTTCAGGGGCGCCATTCAAACCTACATTTATTTGAAGTAAGTTGCAATTAGTAATGGGCGAGTATAATGCACGAAATACACAGAATAAATAAATAAATAAATTCTTACAAAATCTCATACATTGACCGGATTACGTATTTAGTAGCTTAAGCACTTTTGTTACGGTTATCAGACAACAGAGGAATTACAAATATAAATATACATCATCGTCATCGTCAGCCCATTTAAGTCCCCACTGCTGGGGCACGGTCCTCCCTCAATCACATGAGGGGTAATTGCCATACTCACCACGCTTGGCAGACGGGTTGGCGAGGGTTTTGATATAAATGCAGAGTTATCCTTCTGTGGGTGCTGATGATCATGCAAGCAGCTTTACCTTAGTCGCCATTTACGACACCTCGGTAACAGTGAGGGTGGCCTATTCTACTCTGCCGGGGTCTACACGGCAAATAATAAATATACGAGTACGAGTATTACACCCAGACACTGACAGACACAAGTGTTTACCACATACACTCTTTAATGCTCTCATTACTTTATAATACAGAATATAATCAATTGAACGTAGAAGATGATAAAACTGAAATAACTAATAAATAAATAAACGCATACTCTCATACATTGACCTTTGTGTTAAGTTACTCGTAATTACTTACTAATATAATCGTCTCATAGACATATTAATTGTGTATTATTATATGCTACTATTTTGGAACTTAATGTTACTAAATAAATATCCAAAAGCTTAAATAAAAAAACATGTCTACCACAATAATTTACTGATGTAATTATATAAAGCTGAATTGAGTACTACGGTCATTTGCGACTACGTCGTAGCACTCGTAGCAGTACAGGGGTGTAACTTGGATCTAGATCCAGGTTACACACACACACACAAATTATCAGTATTTCATTGGTACAAAATACATACATATTTTACCATACATAGGTGTGTTACAAAATCAATCTGAATCAGAATATTTCGTATATACAGCGTCTGCTGGCCAATTTTCTTACCAAAAAGCAGGCTTTATTTTCAACCACCAGCGAGTACTTTTGGAATAGGTAGTATATTTTGACATACATAAGTGAACCTAAACTGAATAAATATCTTTTGATTTTTAATACTTTCAATATAGTTTTGTTAGACACTTTCGGGCTAAAATAAAATGATAGGTAATAAGTGTTATATTCGCTTGTGCGGCTCTTGTGCTCCACTTTCATGCAACGGCTTCCGGTAGGTAGAAGAGGAAACTTAAAATTTAGTGCACCATTTTTACATAGGCACTAGAAATACCGTCTAAATTTTAGTAATGCGGAAAATGTTAGCACAAACGTAGTGGATATTTTGGTTTTAGAGATTAGGAAACGTATTACTAAACAGTCGCTATAAAACTTCTAAAAACGATTACTCTGCTGGACTTCCTTACTTAAGTTATTCTCTAAGTCAATATCTATATAATCATATATTTTCAAAAACATTACATTATTTGGAACAAATAAATATTAATGTTTATTAGTACCTAATCGCGTTATATCTCCATGAATTATTCATGCCCAAAAGCACATAAATCAATTATTTATAATAAGCAATATTATCATACGACGCTCGACAGCTTCGCTTCGATAGCCTATTTCATAATTTTGTGGAAATTTAAAGGTGGACATACATAGTTAAATATATTAAGTACTCTTTATAAAATACGCTTACAACAAAGAAGCTATGTTACATCACGTGAGAATTATTCCATTGTTAACATACGGTTGGTGTAATTCAAAAGTTTTTTTTGGTTTTTTTGTGCAATATATGTACCGTGTGGTCTAATGCAATTAGTTGTGTCGTTTTCAACACTGGTGTCGAGTCATGGCCGGATCTACCTATGGGCTGATTGGGCTGCAGCCCAGGGCCCCGGGGTTACAAGGAGCCCCCAGATCCCGCAAAAAAGAAGGCCATAATTTGAAAGAGCTGATGGTCTTGCCACTATGACGCTGTCAAGGCAGTAAAAAATAGTTATGATAACATCATGAAAATTTTAATAAGTTTCAGCGAAAGTGAGGTGGAGAAAGTTGATTTCCGGAAAGAAGCACGAAATTTATACATGAAAATGGCGAAACTCGAGACTGCAATTTTGACTATCTTTTGGGAAGAAGTTTTGGAGAGATTTAATTTAGTAATAAAAAATACAGAGGTTTAGACATTTGTGAAGGCAACAAGTTAATTATGTCATTAAAAGACTTTGTGAACAACTTACGACACCAATCAGATCAAAAGCTAAAGGAATACGAAGAGAAAGCTAAAAAATTTAGTGCTAGTGTGGGAATAGACTACAATGACATAAACAAGAGGCGCATTACTCCAAAATTTTCAGATAGGTCTACAGGTGAATTCTTAGTAAACGGCGCAGAAAGACTTAAAAGGGACACGTTAAATGTTGCGTTGGATAAGCTAATTATGGACTTAAATAAAAGGAGCCAAGTCTATGAGACATGTAAAAAAAATTTAAATTTTTAATGGATTTGCAAGACAAAAATATCAAAAACATGGATTCGGAAAGTGCACGTCATATTATTGATTACTATCCAGATGACGTAGACGAGCATTTACTGATTGAGTGCATTCAATTAAAATCATACTTACTCCAATCTAAGTCAGAGTCTTACAACTCTTGCAGTGACATTTTTAAGATCATGTATGAAAATAAACTAATTGAGGTGTCCCTAATTGCTATACCATTTTAATTATTTTTTTAACGTTACCAGTAACTAGCTGTGAAGCAGAACGCTCTTCTCAAAGGTGTCCTATATAGATAAAATTAAATTTAAAATTTAAAAAACCCCCGACACAACTACAGCTCTTTTATTTGATACCTATATTGAAGCAGTTGGAACAACAAATAGGTAATTCGTCATTTTCTGACGGCGGCCATCTTGGATTTGAAATTTTTCACAATTAATATATTCTGCTACTCAAGCCCTTTTATATGATACCCATATTGTGGGAGTTGTGTTAAAACATAAAATCCAAATCTTTGTGACGACGGCCAACTTGGATCGATTTTTATCCAACATAGCTAAGAACACTCCTTCCTTATTCATCTTTTAAACAAAAAAAACAAAATCAAAATCGGTTTATTTGTTCGGGAGCTACGATGCTATAGACAGACACACAGACACACTCACACACACACGCACGCAAACACGCACGCACGCACGCACGCACGCACGCACGCATCTCTCACACACGCACGCACCCACGCACGCAAGCACGCACGCACGCACGCACGCACGCACGCACGCACGCACGCACGCACGCACGCACGCACGCACGCACGCACACACACAGACACGTCAAACTTATAACACGCCGTCGTTTTTGCGTCGGGGGTTAAAAGAAATATAGGACAACAATGTTAATAAAA
Source organism: Marasmia exigua (assembly GCA_019059595.1). Classification (NCBI taxonomy): domain Eukaryota; kingdom Metazoa; phylum Arthropoda; class Insecta; order Lepidoptera; family Crambidae; genus Marasmia; species Marasmia exigua. The sequence goes on from CM032478.1 coordinate 5,728,700, forward strand.
AGACTTGCAATATGATTACCAAATAAAAGAATTTGCAGCACAAAAATGTAGAAAGGTTAATTTATAAATTATAATTTCTTTTAAGAATAAATGCATAATAAATAAATAAATTTATTTTGTTGTTTTTTATTTTCTTTTAAACAATGTACATCTCTATTTCGGTTTCTCTCTTACCTGGAAGAGATTGCAACACAGCAATAAGGTCGCCTTTTGTACAACTAATACTTGCGTAGATTTAAGTAATATTCATGTTTTATGTGCAATAAAAAATATATGTAAGTATAAGAATAATATATCATTATAGAAACAGTTTTTTGGCATGGCTATTAGATGAGTACTAAGATAGGCCCCCAAGTAGTTTCAGCCCAGGGCCCCACAAATTCACGATCCGGCCATGTGTCGAGTGAATTATCATTTGAATAATTTATTCATTTCAGCATTTTCTTGATACGTTTTCAGCATTTTCTTGGTAACCTATAAAACGTTGAAGTGCTCTTGAGTAACTGTGAACTTGACTGAAGTGGGAGACTTTTTCAATTTCTAACTTGATATCGGCCGATTAACCTTTCCAAAAGTAAGTTATTCGTCTATCTATTGGATCGTTGTACCATTACCCTTTTCTAACAAAGGTTCTCTTCGATCGATTTGTCGCTGCCTTTCACATATTTGATTTACTGATGCTATGATGTATTACCGTCTTATGTAACTTAGAATTTCCATGTATACTTGCTAGAAATACTTATGTCCATTGCTTTTTATTTACTTGCATGCTCTTGCATAATGATATGATGCAGAACCTCGTAGCCAGCTGCGTTTTGGTGCAAAGGCTGAATGACTGGCCGATAATATTAGGTAATATCGATATTCTGGGAGTGGACTCCCCAAGCTGCTTAAACAAAAGCGCAACCATCATAAACTGCTTAGTGGGCTTGTTGATAATGTACTTGCAACTTTGCAAGTCAAATATTACCCCTAGCAGCTTGATCTCTATGATAAAAGGCGTAGCTGGCTGTGAGAGTGAAGGCGTTGGCCAGTTTTGATTGGGCCAAACGTAAATTTAGCCTCACTGCCCCAGCTATGAACCATCTATATGGCCTTGTTAGTAAAAAACTCGTTTACTTTCACCGTTGATGCCTTAACGAGCTCCAGAACATCTTTCCCAGAAACCAGAGTGGAAAGGTGCGGTTTGGAAAGGTTCCTATAAAGATATTCGTCAAGGATTAAGTTTCAAAACTTTGAAACTTAGCCCAGGTAGACCTTCCAGGCTTCTCCGGATCTACTTGTATGCATTTACAAGGTACATACGTCATTGTATCTCTCGTGCTATCTCTCAATCGTTTCAATATAAATAATGTTACTATTTGGAATAAAATTCAAATATCTTAAAATCTTTGATAAAGTTATTGAGTCACTACCCCGCTTGAAAACTTTACTACACCATCGTCATGTGTGATCAGATCAATCAGATGCATTTTCACTTATTATAATATAGATCCTAATTTCTACATGTTTCCGGTGTCTGTTATACGTCACTATTCCAGTGAGTTCTCGTGATTGTGTAGCGTACTGTTTACCCACCAACGATGGTGCTTCGACGTCGATTAATTGCATTGTTCGTTTGATTTATTACAATGCTTTGGATTGACTGTACTCGTGCCGTTGCGTTGAAAAAGGGTTTCGTTAAAGAGCCCATTTATTAGACCACTTTCATATTAATGAAACGTTGTTCATTAAATTTCCCGTTTTTGGTTAAGTAATTCTTTTTACAGATAAATATGTACATACTAGGAGTAACTCTGTAGGAATAATGGACAACATTTCATATTTTTAACATGTCCATATTGTTTTTTTATATGAAAGTAGACATAAAATGAACAGACCCATATTTTTTCTTTTTTCAAAATTTGCCCATTTTCATGCATAAAATAATTATTGAAATTATTTTTATTCTAAATAGACGTAGGCGCCAAATGACGTCATCGGACGGCTGAATACAGCGATATTCCTTTGCTTATCATTGTTTTAATAAAAAAAAGGTACTACTGTCAAAGGTAAATAATACTAGTGTCAACATTGTCAACGTCATTCATACATTCAACGTTGACAAGTTGTCTTTTTTTTTTGACAGTTACATGTCATGAGTTTGGCATTACGTAAATTTAAAACTATAATGTGCTAAGCAAAGGAATATTTTACATTCTGCCGTCCGATGACGTCATCTTACGTTTTTTAGTTTTTAATTTTTTTCTCAGTAAATAAGCAATATAAAAAATGAATAAATATATATTCGAGCAGCGGAAAAGTAAACAAAGAATTGGTATTTTTTGTTTCAGAGCTTAGCAATTTTGAAATGTTGTCCATTACTTCTCTTAATTATTCAAGAATCATTTGTTACATCGCATTCCACTATGTTAACCTACATTTAATTAAACATTGGGTCTCTTCATGACATGATAGATATAAGGGTTACCTACACAGCAAGTAGCTGAAGGCTCCGAGTAATTTGGTGCACGCAATCGTTTGACAAACAATGGGGTGGTGGAGTCGGAAGGTGGGTATTTGTTCACAGTATTTGATGATCGAGCGGCGGAGAACGGCCACTGCGAGTACACGGGTCAGGTGCTTCCGAGTGCCCACACCAAGCCTTGGCCGTATTTACGATAAAACACTGACTCTAGATTGATTACCTACCAAATTTTCCCTTCAAGGAAATTTGGAACGACATAGATAAGACAGGCGTCAATTACAGGGCAAGCTATGTTGACTACCTAACTATTTTCAGGTAAAATAACAAAGACAACGTTAACACAATTCAGTTTAACTACAAACAAAAGAATTGATATGTAAGCGACGTTGGATGTAAAATACCTGTTATTTTCTGTGATACAATTACTAGTATTTCAAAAAAACAATTGCGAAAACACAACAGATACAGCGTTCTCAAAATAATCTTCAAAGAATTCGTGAAAGCAAATTATCTCACCTACATATTGCCAAGCGATGAAGAGATGCCGAAAGTCGAAATACGAAAATGGGTCACTGGCTGTCAAATGAAAATTCTACTAATGTAATCAAGTAGTTACAGGTAATACCTACAAGTATAGGTACGTATTACTTATTTACCTACGAGTAAGTTAAATATTACTTACTTCAAACTCGTATTAATATGATCATTATTAAATGCAACTGTGAAGTTATATTGTGAAGTAGCAAGAGTAAAGTAATTTTCTTTTCAGATCGAATATGGGTTTTCTGCATACTATTTACCTATTGTCACTTCTAAACGCCTTTCGCTTGTTTTTTAAACTGTTCCTGTGCTTCCTTACGATAGGAACACTAATTTACTAGATGATTTAACTTATGATGAATGAAAGTAGTTCATGTTTACCTCCCCGAGCGACCTTGAGGAGGATGGTGCGAAGAGGAAGGCAGGATCTCCGCTATCGATTCCGGAGGTTTGCGGAGCTGATGATGTTCACCAGCACACCTGTAGCGGCCAGATTGATCCGATAGGTTCACAGGTAATTCAAGCACAACAACTGTATGTAGAGGGTTGTCACGTCCGGCAAGGTGGTGCGGGTAGGGTTGCGTCGGAGATCGCGCGCGGGCCAGGTGTCTGACTCGGGCGGGCGGATGCGTGGAGCGCGGCGCGGAGTGGCAGACTGCCGCCCGAGGAGTGCGCTGCCGCTATTTTGCGCCCGTGCCGCCCACCCCGCTCGTCGCACAGAGCTTTCTCTGCGCAACGCAACAACAAACACTTCTTTCTTCGTGTTGTCAATGCTTTTGATAAACCCATTTAAATTTTAACGATACCTGACGTGGGTGTAGTTGAATTGGTTTGGTACGAGTATGCCGATGCGTTACCGAATCACAAAATACTTTTAAACGAGAAAATCTATTAATGAGAACTAATGAAACAGCTAATGTTTTTATTGACTTGTTTGATGATCACAATGATCTTAAATATAAGCTAGGTACTACCTTACAAGTGATAGGAAGTCATACATTATAAATACAAATTAAATAAGCCACTCCGATTAGTCAGGTATAAGATTAAACTAGAAAACCTAGCGTCTCGCTCAAATGATCGTAGATATCGTAGGTTCGAATCCAAGATATGGTGCGTGCTTGAACTCGAACCTACGACTCGCTCGGAAGGCGACATTTATTTTATTATTTTATTTCGCCCTCAGAATATTTTTAATATTTAAGTAATGTTTAATAACAGGGATTGAGACGAAAACTGACCAGTGAGATTACTGCCATTTTATGTGTTCTAATTACAACTAATAAACTATTATAGTTTGGCCCTACATAGTTAGAAAAACTGGTTTTATAACTAGAACTAGCCCTTGTTATGAAAAGCTTTATACTGTGCTAGAGTTTTTGGAGACGTCAACCGAGACGAATAATTTGAGATTGAATTAAGTAGGTACCTAATCTGAATCATTTCATTAACTAGTTTATTTTAAAGAGAAATGATGTGTGTGTTTGTATACGCCTCAAAGTGAACAAAACTCTTAAAATGGCCCTACTACTTAACAGTGCCTATGCCTAATGGGCACAGATCATATAGGTAATCGTGGACGGAATGTGGAGTAATGGGTTCGAGCCAAAGACAAAACACAAAGAAACACTAGACACTCAAACAATTTATCATTAAATGTAGCCCAGTCGATTCTTAAAAAACAGTTATAGTGTAAGTATAAAAATCTTTCAGATCACATTAAAATGCTACCACTGTCCAATTATAAAAATTGTTTACGTTATTGGCTCATGCACAACATGTTTTATTCCCAGTGGCGGCCCTAGGGCGGTGCGAGCGGTGCGACTGCACCGGGCGCCGGTTATGGGGGGCGCCGAAATCAATCGAAACGCGCCCGCTTTCGCCACACGTCACCGAAACGATTATTAAAAAAAATCGTTATTGACCGACGATCCATCTGGAGCGCAAACGGGCGGCGGCAGCGTGCAGGGCGGCTTTCTTTGATAACAGAAGCAGGCAGGCGACGTGCGAGGGAGAGAGGTGAAATTTCTTTCGTCCGTCGGTCGTCCGTCTCGTCACTTCAGTTGTGTGCGCCGCGCCAGTGTCAGTCAACTGTTAGTTGCTGATGCTTCGCCAGCCTGTTGTCATTGTTTATTCTCGCGCAAGTGTATTTATTGTGTATTTAGCGCAAAGTTACTTGTATTATTGCTATTCTATAGATTAAACTCAAGGTAAGTACTGTTGCAGCAGGTCGTGTTCGTGTTCATGTAAGTATAATGAATGTAGGTACATAAGTCTACGTCATTTAGCGATATTAGATCTTGGATGTATGTAGGTACTTAATTATTTGTTTTTATATATTACCCGACTGCGATGAACCCTAAAGGAGTGTTATGTTTTCAGCTCGTATCTTAAGGGTATTGCAATTTGCAATGCATTCTAACAGTAGTAAGCGATTGTTAGGGCAGGGTGGCATACGACCACGGCTTTCCTCTGAACATCATTACATATATATCTGTGTATAAAAATAAAAATTGTATGTAAGTTGTCTACTTAATAGATGATAAATATTAAATAGTTTGTTGAGAAGAATGTCTGTCAAGAATATTTTCTTTTTCTATACTTTTTAGAGCGCGACGCGAGCTTTCCATAGTCGGGGTGTTTTTTTTTTTGTTTTAGTTATTAATATTTTTTTCTTTTTGTAAAGCGAACCTAACTCTGTGATTTGTTACCGTGGAAGAAATGGACTTTATGTAATCGCAGCATATAATAGGTGTATTGTATTACATTTAATAAATTTATCTTTTACAGAAAAAAATCATGTCACTGCCTCCAAAAAAATTATCTGGTGCTCAAAACTTAAAAAGAAAACGGAAAAAGCAAGAAGAATCTGAGAAGGCAGCTAAATTATTATCGAAATTTTTGAGACCTGAGAAATCATCTGAATCGTTATCATCAGAACTAGTTCAACTCCACCACGCAACGGAAGAAGACCTACTTAATAAAAGTTCTTCAGGCGAAGCTCATGAAGATGAAAAACAACACATTCAAGAAGATTTACCTGGTTCTCTATATTTTCGTTGTTGCTAAATTTTCATTCACTTTCCAAAAAAATACCTATTGGTGTTATTAGACTAGCAGCTTCAAGCGTAATTTCATTTTCCAACTAGTTCAGTGGCCAAAATCATAAACATGCTTAATTTAATTTGGCGTATATTCATTTGTCACTGCTAGATATAGGTCTCCCCCAAAGCATCCGACAACGTCCCGTCTTGCGCTACCGCGACCTTCACCAGGTCATCGGTTGACCCTGGGGAGAACCTGCCCGCGCTGCGTCTTCCGGTAGGGACATGGGCGCCACTCAAGAATTCCAATTCCATTCTATCCTATCCTGAAGCTTAAAGACGTCCTCCAATTCGGTCTACAAACGCCAAGCACAGTAGCAAGTGAACTATGTAGTTGGAATATGAAATTACGCTTGAAGCTTTTAATACAAATTATTCCCTCACCTCGTTCGTTTCAGTTAGCGAAATGTTCATAATTCATAATTTTTTCGTCTGGACTTACTTTTTCTGTATTTATTTAGGTATTCCAGGAACCTCTTCTGGATTTCAAAATATTTCGGAAGAAATTATATCCGATGTACAATCATCATCATCTCCTTTTAGAAAAAAAAAATATGATGATATTTCAGAATGGCCATTCATTGACTCTGCGACAAGAGATGAAATAATTACTGGAGGCCCTGTAAGTAATCAAATGAGTAACGAAAACTACCCAAGGAAACTTGACGGTCGTCATTTTTCAAATATGCATTTTGAAAGAGTAATGCCAAATGGGGAAACTTTCAAAAGAAGATGGCTCGTGTACTCTAAATCTGCAGATAAAGTACATTGTTTTTGCTGCCGTTTATTTAATACAAATCCCCAGTCTAGATTGGGAAAAGAAGGATTTGACGACTGGAGGCACTTATCAACGCGTCTCAAAATTCACGAAACATCCTCAGATCATCGACGTGCTGTGAACAATTGGATAGAAGCGTCAATTAGATTAAAGAACTTCAGTGGAATAGACAAGCACTTTCAAAAGCAGATTGAGAGTGAGAAAACACGATGGGTTGCTATCCTCGAACGAATGATGTCAATAGTATTTTTCTTAGCAAGCAATAATTTATCGTTTAGAGGGAGTTCTGGAGCGGAAACTTTATACACTCCTAATAATGGTAATTTCCTGGGTTTAGTGCAGTTACTGGGAAAATTTGATATTGTAATGATGGAGCACCTTCGTCGTGTTGTAAATAAGGAGACTAATGTCCATTATTTTGGCAAACGTATTCAAAACGAGTTAATTGGCTTACTTGCAAGTGAAGTCCGAAATAATATTTTGTCTATGGTAAAATCAGCTAAATACTTCTCTATCATACTGGACTGTACTCCTGATGTAAGCCACGTTGAACAATTATCAGTAACATTCCGTTTTGTCGATACTAATGAAGAAGTCGAAGTACGTGAGTGTTTTGTTGCTTACAAGCCGGTAAGTGACTCTTCGGGAGCAGGACTTACTGGAATCTTTCTAGATACAATTGTGCAAGAGTTTGACTTGGACATGAACGATTGTCGCGGCCAAGGGTATGATAATGGAGCGAATATGGTAGGAATAAATAAAGGTGTCCAAACCAGAATTTTGAATCAATATCCTCGAGCATTTTTCAATCCATGTGGTTGTCACAGTTTGAATTTAGTGATAGCTGATGCAGCGAAAACTTCCGTTAAATCAGTTTCTTTATTTGGATTTCTCCAAAGACTGTTTGTTTTATTTTCCGGATCAACAAAGCGATGGGAAGTGGTATCCAAGCACATTGAAGGGTTATCCCTGAAAAAAGTTTGCGAAACTCGCTGGGAGAGTAGAATTTCTAGCCTTGCTGCTGTTCGCTATCACTACTCTCCAGTTCGTGATGCCCTTCTGAATCTTCATGAAGAAACAAATGACTCAGTCGCTGCATCAGAGGCCTTGTCTCTAATTCAATACATGGAGCAATTTGAGTTCATAGTTACAATGGTGGCTTGGTATGATATATTGTTTCAAGTAAACATTGTAAGTAAGGCTATGCAGTCTGAATCTATGGATTTACCAAATGCGTCGCAATTGCTGAAAAACTGCTCAGATTTTGTGAAACAGTACCGAGCCTCTTCATCTGCTCTAATAACAGCTAAGGAAATAGCATCTCAGGCTGAGATAGACCCAATTTTTAAGGCTGCCCGATCCCGAAGAAAGAAACGATTATTTGAGTATGAAGCCGTAGATGAGACACCATCTGATCCTGAAGAATTGTTTAAAATGAACGTTTTCTACCCTATGATTGATACAATTGAGAATGCCTTAGTCACTCGATTTAAACAACTATCAATATTCAATGATACATGGTCATTTTTATACAACATGAAAATAATTCCTGAAAGATCCATATTGGAAAAAGCCTGTAGTGATTTGCAAATCAGTTTAACAGATGGGGAAAAATGTGACGTGTCTGGTTGTGAATTGGTTGAGGAACTTATGAGCTTGAACCCATTAATAAAAGATCTTCAATCAGCAGAGCCACTTAAAGTTCTCCAACTTATTAAAAAGAATGATTGGCAGGATATTTTCCCAAATGTGTGGACAGCACTTCGCATCTTGCTGACTATACCTGTAACTGTCGCTAAAGGGGAACGAAGCTTCAGTAAATTGAAACTTATAAAAACTTACCTACGTTCTACTATGTGTCAGGAAAGACTGTCAGATCTTGGAATCTTGTCCATAGAAAATGCTATTGCTCAGAAGCTAAATTATTCCGAATTAATAAAAAAATTTGCAAGCGCAAAAGCCAGAAAGGTAGCCATTTAAGTTTTTCATTAAAGTGGTTGTTGGAAGTTTTTTTTTAAGACTGTATGTAGCCTATCAGTTTGAATAAAAGTTGTGAAACAAAATTATTACTTAACTGTTTTTATTTCTCATCTGTACAATTTGCCTCAGCAGGGCATGAGGGTAATACAAGCGGGATTGACGTAATTTTTTTTATTGCGAATGAGCAGAACAACTGCTATGACAAGCGCGACAGTCATCATTGTACTTGCCTCATATATCTATAGTAATTTGGCAGATCTAATACTAGTAGGTAATCACGGATAAAGTAACTACATAGTATAGGAACAACTCGGGGCGCCATTTTGAGATTTTGCACCACCTAAAACTTTTGCTAGGGCCGCCACTGTTTATTCCGTCGATGAGTTTTTAAAATTTAAGTTTACCCAATCTAATTATCGTTAGTACTTACTCTATTATGTATGGACTCAGGGATTATAAAGTCTAAGAAAAGTGTGCAGATGTATAACTGAAGTTTAGATTTTAGTTTGATATTTTTAATTTAGATTCACCCTTCGTAATTTGTACGGAAAAATATTCATATGTCTTTTAAAAGACTAAATAGGTCAAGCACTTATATTTGTATCCATCTACATTTGTACCCACCCTATTTATGATGAATAAATGATTTTGTATTTGGATTTTTGTATTTTGTAGCTCAGTGGATAAGAACTTCCTTGCGGGAGGTCGTTAGGTTCGAATCCGCCATACACCTCCAAGATTGTTTTCTTTGTGCGTATTATGCGTATTCTAACATTAGCTCAGCAGTGAAGAAAAACATCGTTAACAAAACGGATATTTTCTAAAACTTGTAAATTCAGTTGGTCTGGTTCGCCTTTAAAAGGGTTATTGCGAAAGGTCAGACGGCAGTCGCTTCTTTGAAATCACCCCCTCCAAATCCTGAATCGGTCAAATCGTAGTTAGGTAGGTAAGCGGGCTACGAAGTAGGTGCCAGCTCTAAACCCAACCGGAAATCACAAGCTAGGATGTGAAGAACGTGGGTTTAGCACAGCCTTGCGAATTTTCATTGGCGCTGCTCCTGTCCGAGTCTGCCAGCGCGATGTCATCAGCAATCAGCATACATCTTTTTGCGAGGAAAACCCCCACCGCCTGTTGGAGATGGTTCGACTCACTCGACTATCCCCAACCCCCCTCCTGACATCGGGAGGGGCATGGCCGCTAACCCCACGTAGGGGCTCGAGGCGGGACGGTGTTGCGGGGCAAAGCCTTTCGGCAGTTCTCTTGACACCAATCCCAGTACCTGAGTGCACTGCGCCGACAGGCCTGGGACGGGACGGAGGATTAAGCACGGTACCCCCGCATCGGTCTTACGTCACTCCGCACCTACAAATTGGACGCAAGTCGCTTTTCGGCGAGCTCGTTATAATTTTTACCAATCTTCGAGGACAAATTAAAGTACTTGTGCCATTGTTTTTTAAGTTCTGTGCTCTGTAGTGTTGATAGTGATCATTAGAGCGTGTGATACAGTAATAATTATTTGTAAATACTCAACGGTGTTTTCATAATGTTATTGTAATTAGAAAAATATCTTTTGGGAAAATGGGAACCGACTGGCTCCCATTATCCCACTGATGGTTTTTTATAATGTTTAATAATAAATGATGTGGGGCTTAGTGGTCTTGGTATTGTTACGTTTTAAAGTTTATGATTTTATGTTTCAGTTCAGTTTTTGTGTTCTGGTTACCATTGACCCAGTGGTTTTCACTACCCTATCCACTGGTTCTTGTTACCCCAACCCTCGAGCAATGAGGGCCAAACCTACTTTTTTATGATTATTATGTCCAAAGTCGTATTGTGCTTATAATTTTGATGATGAGGACTTAAGGCTGATTAGTAGTAGTATACAAAATGCCAAATAAAATAATATAATACTCAATATAACAAAAGTTATTGGTCGTTTTCCTTAAGTGGTGCCAATTCCCCCCACTTCCCCTACCTACCCTCACTCACTCATCACGCTTTGGTAACTAAGTATATTGGGTGCGTGACCATGAAAGCAATCTCTGCTGTTTTTCGCTGCGTGAGTGACCGGTACCGAAGGTCCAATCCGAGGGAAAGGGTGGCTTTAATGTTTGGCAGCGCACTTATACTGCACTGGTGTTGCGGGTGATGGGCGCCAATGGGGTAATCATATTTTATGACGTAAGCGGCAGTGGCTCCATCAATTATTTTCACGACTTCGTTTTGAAGGGAAATTAATGTTTAATAACCATAGGGTTACCATACCCATGACCTAAGTGGCAGTGAAGATTGATGAAGGCGCCCTTCATTTGTTTTCTTATGTTTTCAAATCTTTATTGACATTATAAATTGTAAATATTTATGATCTTGTTAAGGTTGACTGGTAGAGAATGCATCATGCATGGCATTAATTTCTCAAAGTTGATATATAATAAAGTTTTAAATACAAAAAAATAAATTCAGAATCTCTTCAGATTTTGTTTTGTATTTTTTTGACGTAGCATAATTTTTCGTTTCAGAACGTTTTAGCTAGCTGTCATCTGTCAGGTGTCATTTCTGTCAAATTTGTGAAAACGGCAATGCTGTAACCGCCGCACAATTTCGGCATTTATTGTTTTTTTACCTGTATTTTGTTATTTAATTGTTATGAAAGGGAACGATGTGGCCTAACAAACTTTAAATTAAGATATAGTTTACATATAAGTGGTGTTATAGACCATAAAAATGGCTAAATGGAAGTTGTGTCGCCAAACATTTGGTACAGAAACTTTTGATCTTTTGGAAGGAGATGAGGTCTCGTTGGGCAGAGGATTAAGCAACACTATAACTTTATCTAGTTTAGTTATATCTAGAGCCCACTGTGTTATTTGCGTCAAAAGTAATGAGCTGCTTATAACAGATCTGAACGTAAGTAATATCTATATATCGACTTTTCAATAACTTTGGAACTACCTAACCCTTGATAAACATGTTTTGGATAACTTGACCAACTATCATGACGTACTATATTTTTGACAGTCATATATAGTTCATAGTTTCTTCAAACATTGTCTTTGTGGAATAAAGGTGCTGTTTTCCTAATAATATACTAGTCTTTGTTTACATAAAAGTTATAAAAACCTGCTGCAATGTTTAAACAGACTAGCCTTTCTGTACTCCACATTGTATTTTAGTCTTGTGGAATTGTTTTTCAAATTTAAGTATTATTTAACTCATTTTACATCAAAATTAAACAGTATTGTTAAAACTTTTTTAAATACAAGTTGTCTCATGAAATTATTTTGTTCTTTGTGCTTGATTAAAGAGTATTTTGACAAAAAGGTTCTCTATATAATTGTTTGTTAAAGGGTTTTCTTTTATTATTAATTACTTTTAGAGTTCAAATGGAATTTATGTTGGTTCAAAGAGGATTCCAGCAAACATTCCTTATTCTATTAAAGAATCTGATGTCGTTGGGATTGGATGGACAACTGGCGTGCCACTTGGCAAAATTCAAGACAGTGAAAAGTTTATTTTTCAAGTGATTAAAGAAGAGCCATCACTATCTCTGATGAATAGGATTACCTTTCAAAGTGATGATGAATTTGAAAATATTGAACTACAGATTGCCAGTCTGGATAAAAAGAATGAAAAGAGTGATACAAGTGAAATTAAACCGATGTTGAAAAGAAAAATAGGCATTGAAAGTAGTTCTTCAAGTATAACACCTGAAAAAAATATCAAAAAGGAAATAAAAGATAATGATCAGCAAGTTATTACAATTCTATCTGACAGCGATAATGATGTAAATGTGAGGCCAATTGTTAGTGCCAATAAAAAACCTAAGCTAGAACCTGTGCCAGAAGAACCACAAAAAGTAAATTCTAATAACAAAAATGGAATTAATTTAAAAACAGAGAATGAATTCTTAGAATATGAGGCATTTAATGTCAAACAAGAATACATAGGATATGATGATGATGAAGTAATACCAATAGATAGTGACAGTGACAGTGAATCTGAGCACTGGTATCTGAGACTATCACAGAGCTCCCCAGGCAAACCCTTTACAATATTACGAGACAAAAGTGCAGATCCCAAGCCAGAAGACAGCTCGTACAGTCAAATGGATGATGATCTGGGCTGTCATGCCTTTGAAGATGATGGAAGCAATTATTTAGATGATCCTGTCTCCATGCCACCACAGCCTCCAGATGAAGTACCTGATATTAATATAAATTTAAAGAAATCTACTGATCCTTTTACTGATGCCCAAAAAGATAGTAATAATGTTCCCATAAGTTATATTGAAAAAGCTGAAAACATTCAAAAAAACCACCTAAGAAGCCCAGACAAAGAAAAAGGAAAAGATGTGGTTGATGGATTTTATCTCAAAGAACCACATTTAATTTCTACAACAGTTGTGGAACTAGATAATACAATTACTAAAAAAGCTCAAATGATAGAGCCTCTGAATCAGTTACCTAAAGGAAAAACAAATCAAATTGTTCCCGAAAGTAAGCCTATCACTTTTTCACGTTCATTCATTTCTTACTTCAAATTAATATTAATTTAGTTAATTTTACCACTCACTTATTTTTTAATTTTATCTTTATTACAGGGAAAAGCAAAAGTTCATCATCAAAATATGATAAAAAATCGAAGCACAGATCAAAAAGGCATAATGTGTCTATTACCAATTCACAAAAAGAAGAACGGAAAAGAAAGCTTAAAGAAATAGCAGAAAAAGAAAAAGGAGAATCTACCAAAACAGCAAATGAGGAATTAGAAATTTCAAGTAGTAATGCAGCTATAGATTTTACAGAATTACCTTCTGTCAAAATTAATTCTAATAATAAAACAACTAATGTTAAAGTCACATCATCCAATAGACAAGCATTTTTGACAGAAGGGATTAAATCTGCTAAGAAAAAAGAAAGTCCTATGAAATCATCAACAAGTAAAGAAAAAAAGGAATCATCTCCAAAAGTACAGTCAAAAGTTAAGTTGCCAGAGCAATCTGATAACATTGAAAACACAAAGAAACCAGCTAAGAAGACTGATTCTAAAGAGTCTAAAAGCAAATCCAGTGGTAGTAAGAGTAAAGAAAAATCTAAATCCACTGACAATACTAATATCTCTGAAACAAGGGAACCTTTAAAAAGCTTGAAGCCGTTGATAGCCACTCAGATTACTAAAGTGGACCTCCAGCCGCAGAAGAAAAAGAAAAGAGTCCACTTTTCTGAAGAAAAACCTGAGATACACTATTTTGAGATTGAAGCTGGAAATAGAATGAAGAAGACCAGTTCAGCGAAAACATCATTGGTTGATATCAGGCACATGCCTATTTTCTCATTGGAAAAAATCACCCTGATGAAAATTTTACGCTGGAACCCACATTGGCTAGAGGAACAAATCAATAATAATGAGCCGCCGCCCATTTTGGGTCATAGTAACCCACCTTTGACAATATTTCACATGTTCAACAGTCACAATCAATATGTACAGTAAGTAAAGTTCATTGCATATCATAGTTCATTATGAATTTCCATTAGATATATTTATAATTCTGCATTTATTTACAGGTTAATTGGTGATCTACTGCTTATGGAAATTTGGGAGTGCTTATCAATAGCCTACACAAAGATACGAAACCAAACCAATGCGATAAAAATGGTGATTGCATCCTTACCACCTGTGCCCACCCAAGAAAGATACTTTGATATTTTCAATCTCAGTGTAGACAGTAAGAAAAACTTTACATATTTAATATCTGCAATTACCATGATATAGCAGATGTATCTAAATATTTTTTATGCTTTCAGTTTCTTTACCTACATCTGAGATAAGAAGTCTTCCTAGGGCTGGTGAAATATTACTAGTGTCATTTGGACCTGAAAACTCAAGATATCAACGATTCTTCTTTGTGCATAATGTTAGAAGTCTTCCGTCACCACCAAGTACGAAGCTTTTTGTTATACCTTACCTTTATTATAATACTGATAAATCAGACTAACCTTCACCTATCTACTTATGATTTCAGGTAACAGAAACTCATTTTATAATGTGTCTCTTCACGCCACGTTTAGTGACAAGATGAAACTACTAAGGCCTGGTGAAGTGATGATGGGGATAAGCTTGGCGTACATAAACAAGGAGCTGTCGTTGTTTGAAGCAATGGCGTATATGGCTGGCTCGCCGCTTAGCGAAGCCATATTGAGGCCAGAACCGAGGCATTTTTCAAGAAATCCACAAAACGCAACCAACATAATATCATCTCAGGTAATTATAAAACGCCCTGTTGGTCTATTGGTTTAAGTACTGGAAAGTGATCTCTGGGTCCTGGGTTTGACTCCCGGGTCGAGCAAAAGGTTTCGAATTTTTCGAACATTGCTCGGGTTTGTTATCACCAATCCTCATTAGGCAAGCATGGTGATTAAGCCTAATCCCATCATAGTACCGATGACTTGATTTCTATGATGGAGGCCTTTGCCCTGCAGTGGGACAGTATATAGGCTGATAGTTTAATTATAAAAGCTATTATTTGCTGTAGTCATTTCCGTTAGGGTAACTTTATTTTACTTGAAAATATATATTAGCATGTGATGTAAGCAGCCGACAACACAGCACGTCGGCTGCTTACATCACGTGCTAAACAGACTACAAACACTTCCATGTGGGCGTAGCGTACAATGATCTCGGCATGCTTCAGCGTGCGACAAAGACAGAATATGCGGAACAGGTGCAGAAAAGACACGATACGAAATACTGCCTAGCGCATAGGTGAACGAACCCTTTGACGTCAAAGTCAGCTAGATCTTTTCTGTGCTGTGTCTATTTATTTTGTTGTTTTACTGAGAAAACCCAACTTTATTTACTCCTTAATTACTTTCCCATCCACAAATCATGTAACTTGTAAGTATAATATGTTACAGTGGACAACGACTCTAAATCCGAGTCAGCAAATGGCAGTGACAGCGTCGGTATCTGCAGCTCTTGGCGATCAACCCTGCATACAGATGGTGCAGGGACCCCCAGGCACTGGTGAGTGGGTACAAATAGTATAAAAAGCCACTTGGCAAAAGTGAGAGATAACCTCTGTCTAATGTTTGCGAATAACACTAGAACTAGGCTATTCATTCTTCCTTCGTCATTCATCCTTGAATGTAGGAAGAATGAATAGTCTAAAAGAAAGTCATATTTACTTTCTTCTGGACTACCTTTCACCATCTTTTCCTATATTCAGCGGGATGGATGGCGTCGTAGACTGAAGTATTTAGCATGGCGCTGATTTTGTCTGACTGTAATTGGCTTCTGCCTGTTCGTCTTTTAGCTTTGTCATTTCTTTAATACTTCCTAATTTTTTCTTGTTTACAGGGAAATCCAGTGTGATATGTGCGATAGTCATGTCATACTTCTACGACACGAATGGCAAGAAGGAGCAGAACCGTGGCAAGATTCTGATCTGCGCGACGAGTAACGCTGCGGTCGACGAACTAGTCATTAGGTTACTCATCATCAGGCAACAGTTACCCACTGGTACGCACTACTAATATTTATGTACTTGTCTGCCTCGATGGCGCAGTGGTTAGTAGGTCGCACTTTAAAGCGACGGCTGTGCAGGCGATCGAACCTCCGGTCGGGCCAAAAATGTTTAACTAAATTTCGGTAAGAAATTCTTAAGTGTCAGCCCGTAGTCTGGAAGTTGGCGATTGCGCACACACATGAGTATTATAATATATCCTGCGTACTTGGCTCGTCGTTGAGATTGGCCGCCGTAGCCTTAAGCGGTTGGAGTATATTATTAAATTATATTATGTACCTTCTATTGGGGAACCTGATCTTATTTAAGACCTAAATCATTTGCACTGCGCATACGCATGGATTTCCAGTGGGCGGAGCTTGATAGAAAATTTAAACTGACCATAACCGACGTTGTGATGACTTGTTACGGCGAAATAACAAATGTGACAAAGACGTTTCGTCGATAGAGGCCCAAATAAGTTTATCGTTGAATGATGACAGGATGTCAAAATTATAAATGTAAATAACACCTTTCCGCCACAAAATTATTACGGCCAATCCAATCTGGCGACTGGTTCTTAGTGTTTTGCTCACCCGTAAAAATAACAGCGGATTTGGCCCCGTGAAAATTGAGACGCTAAGTTTAAGATCTGAATAAACACTTTATAGGCTCACTTGTGTCAAAAATTCGCTATAGGCGGAGTGTAAAAATGTGGTATATCTAAGGACAAGGTGATTGGTTATTTATGCCGTGATGAAAAAAAATTACGAACTAAACAACCAATGTTGTTGATGTTGAACCACAGTAAGAAAGAAAGAAAGAAACATTTTATTGACCATCACAATAAATAATTTAACAATGAACATTCATTAGTAAACATAGATAAGGTAACATTGACACATTAAAACTACAGACAAAGGTGAGTACGAGAACAGACGATAGGTAGGTAAATACACAGTTATATATTGAAAATATTCTAAATAAGTAGGCGTGTGTGAAGTGTGAGGTCAATCAGGTCCTGGCCTCAGCATGGTGCTGCCACGACAGAAATGCCGCGGCAGCGCTGGTATTCTGGCAGGACCTGTTGTGAGTGACGACCGTGTTAATGTGTAACCATAAATAAATAAATACTAATGTACATAAATAAATGATAATGTGAGATAGAATTACTAGATAGAACGGAAGAAGATAGAATTATAACTTATTTATAAAAGCATCCAGTAGGTACGCCATCAAGCGGAATTTCGTAAAAATGTAAACACATTGATTCTTAAGGCGGCACAACAAGGTTCATATTTGAATGCGGTTTTATACTTAATAGTGCACGTGACTTAACCTATCATGTTTGTCGACCCGTTTGGATCAGCGGCAGTAAACGCGTTGCGGGTGCGATCCACGCACAGTACAAACATTTGTGTGCACGAACATGTCTGTTTGTATTGGTCTGGGTGTTTATGTATGTATTTACAAAAGAAAGTATTAAATGTATAATTATATTTGTAATTCCGCTATTGGTTCTGATATCCGTAACACAGGTGCTTGAGCTACCTATCTCGGAGTCAGATCAATGTATGTGATGTTGTGAAATATTGATTGTTGTATGTCGCAGCGGAGCGGTTCCGCATGGTGCGCGTGGGGCGCGCGGAGGCGATGCACCCGCGCGCGCGCGACGTGAGCTCGCAGCAGCTGGCGCAGCGCGACGCGGCGCGCCTGCAGCACGAGCCCGCGCACCGCCCCGGCCTCGGCGAGGAGGTGAGACCGTGCCGACGTTCACGCACTTTTTAAGGCGACGGGTGGCTCTAACTAGCGACAAACTGCGATATCAACTAAACCGGATATCTTTTTAACAATTTTGAAGTTCGAGCTTCTCGGAAAGAATATCTATTTATTTAATATAATTAACTTTTACATCTGTTTTTGGCCGTTTTTGGCGGTAATTCATATTTCGAGTAGGAAGCAGACCAAAAAGTTAATTATAAGTATTTAATAAATAAATGAATAATACTTAAGAAAAAGTTTTGACACTTATTTCAATACGCCTAAAGACTTTCCATAATAAAGTAAGTGAACATTTAGCTTAATTGATGTCTCTGAGTGCGGCAGTAAGTTCTTTTCGAGATGCTCGAACTTCGAAATTGTTAAATATATATCCGGTTTAGATGCTAACAATTTAAATCAAATGGCGTCGCTAGTGAGCCCTACCCGTCACCTTAAGGCCCTTCCAGAAATTTGTATCACATATCAAAGGCCGGTATTAGAGTCGTGCTGATCCGCAGTGCTGACAGCACAGCGCGGGACATTTAAGTATCGTGCTGATCAATGCAAGGCTCGGCTCGACAACACAAATAGTACGGGCATACGGGCGCTGAGCAATCAGGGGGCCTAATTTAAAGCAGACGTTAGACTGCGTTTCTACTGAAGCGGAGCGGAGAAGAGCGGCGAAGAGTGGTGCAAGTTTCCACTGGAGGGGAGCGGAGAGCAGAGGAGCGGAGCGGAGTAGAACTGAGCGTAGCGGAATGGAGCGGAGTATTGCTGATGTTTTTGATCAAATGCCTTGGCTGGCCACTCATGAGCCGCGTGCCTTGATTTGGCCTGCCTTGCCTTACTGGATATACTGTGACTATACACAATTTTCCGCGCTGCACCTCCCGGATGTTCTCCGCTATCCTCCGCTCCGCACCACTCCTCTGGTCTCCGCTCTGCACCGCTCCGCTGCTCTCCGCCGGCCTCCCTCGGCATCGGCTCGCTGTTTTCTATGGAAATCCATCCAGCTCTGCTCCGCCGCTCCGCTCCGCTCATCCTGTTTCCATTAAAGCGGAGCGGATATTTCGAGCGTAGTGATTGGTCAATTTATGCACCGCTCCGCTTCAGTGGAAACGCAGCCTTACGACCGAATCGGGAGTATCCCTTTTATCACACGCGGTGTGTGTCTCCTTTCTTTGGATGCGACAGGTATATTCTCGTTCGTTACGGGACGGCTTTGTAACGGTCCACGCTGAAACATGTTTAAAACGCTTCCTAGGCGAATATACGTTCTGACGGTCGGTGTGTGTGTGGTCGGTGTGTGTGGTCGAAGTGACTCAGTGTTGACTAGACACTCTACCATACTTAAGATAATATTTCTGAAGATATTCATAAAACCGTAACTAATCGTAGTAATCAGTCATCATAAGTATTACTTATTATGATGACTGATTTCCAATATAAAAGTTAGCATACCATAGGTACTGTTGATAACGGATGCATCCGGGAAAAAAATTCCTAAGATGAGGAGTATTTTATTATTTATTCAATCAGAAATGATTTATTTGCTTCAAACATGGTTACATGTAAGGTGTCGAATATAATTCAATTAGAACAATCATGTACACCTATCTCGTTGGTATGCAAATATTTTATTAATAGAGTTAATAGAGTCCGTCTAATTTGAGAGTCAAACTGGAATTACATACCTTATGTTAATATATTATTACAATAAAATTAGAATACAATTAAAATGTCAAAATTATATTAGTAATAAAATGTCTAAGTTTGGATAGAAATTACAATTATTGGAAATCATTCAAGTATCAAGCCTAAAAGTATTCCTTAATAGTATAAAAACACTTGTCCACCAGCCATTTACGAAATACTTTTTTTGTTTTAACGTAAGGAAATATATTTCAGATCGTGCATATAGAAGCCAAAATAAACATGTGGAAGACGGCAGCGCAGGACGCGGCGGCCAAGGGGCAAGACCCCATGCGAGTGGCCTACTGCCAGGGACGCATCACTGAGCTAGTCAAAAGGATAGGACTGGTAAGTAGTACGTTCGTACGTTCAGCAATGAACAGCGATTGCTGATTGATTAACGATTTCAGAATATTTGTGGAATAATAACTAGCAGTATGCGTCTCGGTATACCTACTGTCGGGCAACGATGTGGTTGCCTTCACAGATAAATGTAGCTAATAAATACTAGAAATTGGTGACAGTCCCACTAGTATCATAATTCTCACAAAATCTCATACATTGACCTGATTCCGTACTAAGTAGATTAAGCACTTATGTTACGGATATCAGGTGTTGCCTGACAGAGGGACACAAATATGTACTACATATATTACACCCAGACACTGAACAAACACAAGTATTCATCCCACGAATGTTTGTCCAAGGTGGACTACTAATAATCATATGTTATTGCCGGGTGGATATTTTATTTTTTATGGAACAGTAGATTTTTATCGCTTAATACATTTTGTTTGTTATACATATTGTTGATCTAACATGCTAAATAGACTTTATTCACGATACTTATTATGAGGTTTTCGTTACTCTTATTT
Organism: Marasmia exigua; assembly: GCA_019059595.1. Classification (NCBI taxonomy): domain Eukaryota; kingdom Metazoa; phylum Arthropoda; class Insecta; order Lepidoptera; family Crambidae; genus Marasmia; species Marasmia exigua. Next base: position 5,749,398 of record CM032478.1, read on the forward strand.
TTTATCGTCTACATCCATTCATGTGTATACTCATTTTGTGATATTACCGTGGTATTGTGTTACTAGCGATGGTAGCTTAGTGATTCTGAACGCGCGTGGTTCGAATCCGAACATGCACCTCTGGATTTTTCAAATCTATGTGCTTATTTCTACGATTCGCTCGGCGGTGAGGGAAAACCACGTGAGGAAACCTGCACGTTTCGGATAACTTCTGAATACCCCAAATCTTGAATCATGGGCCTAACGTACCCCGGGCTCCAACTTTGGCCGCTACCGGGAATTACACGCTAATATGAGGATGAGCAGAAGCTACAATAGGCTTTTTGACGGTATGAAAAATAAAGATTTATTCATAGCCATCCGCGTAGTTTATAGCTTTAAAAAGGAATTAACAATAAAATACATAAAAAATTATTTATATATTTTCACCGAAAAAACCAAGATAAATTAATTTGTTTTGTGCGTGACCATAAACGGTTTTGATTGGATTTCTTTACTGTGACGTCGGCCTTTTGTAAGCAAAACAAGTGACAGACTCGACACCATTGTGTTCTATCTATGCGGGACTCTAATCATTTATCAAATTTATCGTGTGCTATCGAATTTCCTACTTGTTTACAAAAGGTTGACGTCACTCGAATGGTTCGACGCCATATTGCTGAATGAAGTGTTTTTGACGGATTAAATAATCCTTATATTTTATATTTCTAAACGAAATATTCATAATAACTAAAAATAAATATTATTTTAGGGTTCCTATACACAAATGAATAATATAAGAAGGTTTTTCAAAACAAGTCAAATAGCCTATTCCTATAGCTGCGCAGTGGCGGCGGCTGCGGCGGTGGCGACGAGCTGCGGCCGGAGCAGCTGCTGGCGGCGGAGCGGCGCATCATCGAGGGCGCCGACATCGTCGTCACCACGCTCGCCAGTGCCATGAACCACAAGATGAAGGGGTAACTACGCCTTTGTTGTTTTGTAGAGAAGCGATCAATAGGGTGTTGGTAAGCAGATTAGAATCCGCGCCACCAAAGAAGTCCCGCCATAAGTGCCACTTCTGTCACGTCGACATTCAAATCTGAGCTTTGTTTGTATACGCACAATACATTTCGTTTCTTGCCGCGGGTCTTCTTTCTATGTCACTCCTTTTGTCAGCAAAAGTAAGCCCTAACCCTGTCTTCATAAAAAAGTAGCTTGTGATATGTTATGACATCACATGATTTTATGGTTACCTCACCTTTATGTCAATATAAATTAGAAAACTCAAGACAGTAAAGCTATTAAAGAGGATCCAATTTTAGATTTGATATTTAGACAACTAATTACACGGTGTTGATAAATCTGCAGGCCAGGGACGGAGGAAATCGCTTACCATCAGGTGATTCGCCTGCTCGTCTTCCACCTATCACATAAAAAATTGGCTAGGCTTAGATTTTATTTTTCACCTGGTACGAATTCCATATGGTACATTCTTGCAATTTTCATTCATTTTAGATCAGCTAGATTTTAGTTAAGAGTTTCTAAGAAGACTAGACAATCTCCTTTTATTTAATGATGTCCGTAAGTGACAAGTGCTTAAGCTACTTTGTCCGGATCAGGTCAATATATGAGATTTTGTATGATTTTATATTTATATCAGGCTGAAGCGACGCATCGCGCTGTGCATAGTGGACGAGGCGGGGCAGGCCATCGAGCCCGAGACGCTGATCCCTCTCACGCTGGACGTCACCAAGCTCACGCTCATCGGCGACCCGCAGCAGCTGCCCGGCTACATCTGCTCGCAGGTATCTTGCGGGACTGACCAGTTAGAATAGCGCAATGGTTTGTGTGCCAGTTAAGATGCAATGCACCAACACAAATGTTTGTTGATTAAACAGATATTTGTGTTGGGTCTGGGAGTTTGTGGTACCTTATTTGTTCTTGGTTTCCATAGTACAATGAAAAACCTTAATTTGGGACTTGGATAATGTATGTGATGTTGTCTCAATTCATTATTATTTTATTTTTATAGTGAGACTAACGCTAAACTTTACACGATGTATCATCGAATAGTTCAGACTATACTCCAATTACAACTTCACGAAGCGGGCGCCTTAAATTATCCGATAGAGACATGTTTCGGTCCTTAGTCGTGTTGGTAACACTTCGCGTCATGTTGGCAACGTCACTTAAATAATTTGTATGATGCAACGCGAAAGTTTGGGATTCTGGCGGTAGGACTAGAACACTCCGCATGGACCGATGCAATTCTAAGGTTTTAAATTGATTTCTGGTGGTTTTTAGAAGTGATCCTAATAATAATAATCGTTGAATTGTATCGCTTTTAACACTGCTATTGTGTGTCGAGTGACAACTTACTTGGACCTAATAGAGTCTTAAAACCCGCAATAAAGTGGTATCGGCTGAATCCGTAGGTCGATAAAACGCGTCATGTTGGCAACGTCACTTAAATAATTTGTATGATGCAACGCGAAAGTTTGGGATTCTGGCGGTAGGACTAGAACACTCCGCATGGACCGATGCAATTCTAAGGTTTTAAATTGATTTCTGGTGGTTTTTAGAAGTGATCCTAATAATAATAATCGTTGAATTGTATCGCTTTTAACACTGCTATTGTGTGTCGAGTGACAACTTACTTGGACCTAATAGAGTCTTAAAACCCGCAATAAAGTGGTATCGGCTGAATCCGTAGGTCGATAAAACGTTTTATTGAGTGACTGACTTTGACTTCTCAATAAGTTACTTGACATTGGCAAAATATATTCGGGTAGAGTAATATAATAAAAAAAAGTAAAAAACGCGATAGTTTCAATCGTATGGTTGCTTATTTGTATTAAAGTGATTAAATAATTCCAGCGAGCGAAGCAGCACGGCCTCGGCGAGAGCCTGTTCTCGCGTCTGGCGGGAGTGGCGGAGGCGTGGCGTTCCAGTCCGGTGGTGCTGCTGCGCGAGCAGTACCGCATGCACGAGCACATCGCCGACTACCCCAACCGCGCCTTCTACGCCGGCCTCGTGCGCTCCGCCCCGCCGCGCCGCCCCGCCCTGCCCGTGCCGCCCTACTGCCTGCTCGGCATCTCCAGCGGCGACAAGGGACAGAGTGAGTGCGCGACGCCATACACGACATGCCTCCCTCCGCCCCGCCCTGCCCGTGCCGCCCTACTGCCTGCTCGGCATCTCCAGCGGCGACAAGGGACAGAGTGAGTGCGCGACGCCATACACGACATGCCTCCCTCCGCCCCGCCCTGCCCGTGCCGCCCTACTGCCTGCTCGGCATCTCCAGCGGCGACAAGGGACAGAGTGAGTGCGCGACGCCATACACGACATGCCTCCCTCCGCCCCGCCCTGCCCGTGCCGCCCTACTGCCTGCTCGGCATCTCCAGCGGCGACAAGGGACAGAGTGAGTGCGCGACGCCATACACGACATGCCTCCCTCCGCCCCGCCCTGCCCGTGCCGCCCTACTGCCTGCTCGGCATCTCCAGCGGCGACAAGGGACAGAGTGAGTGCGCGACGCCATACACGACATGCCTCCCTCCGCCCCGCCCTGCCCGTGCCGCCCTACTGCCTGCTCGGCATCTCCAGCGGCGACAAGGGACAGAGTGAGTGCGCGACGCCATACACGACATGCCTCCCTCCGCCCCGCCCTGCCCGTGCCGCCCTACTGCCTGCTCGGCATCTCCAGCGGCGACAAGGGACAGAGTGAGTGCGCGACGCCATACACGACATGCCTCCCTCCGCCCCGCCCTGCCCGTGCCGCCCTACTGCCTGCTCGGCATCTCCAGCGGCGACAAGGGACAGAGTGAGTGCGCGACGCCATACACGACATGCCTCCCTCCGCCCCGCCCTGCCCGTGCCGCCCTACTGCCTGCTCGGCATCTCCAGCAGGCGACAAGGGACAGAGTGAGTGCGCGACGCCATACACGACATGCCTCCCTCCGCCCCGCCCTGCCCGTGCCGCCCTACTGCCTGCTCGGCATCTCCAGCGGCGACAAGGGACAGAGTGAGTGCGCGACGCCATACACGACATGCCTCCCTCCGCCCCGCCCTGAACGTGCCGCCCTACTGCCTGCTCGTACATATTATGTCTGGCCATCCCATTACCGCCCAAAGAGGTGTAATTTGACGTCCTAAGAGATGACATGCCAATAAACTGACCATATCCAAAACCATTGGATGTAGAGGAGTTGTTGAAGGAAAGCGAACCCTGGGCTCCAAAGCGACAGATGCCTTAGTGCGAACCGGACGTTAGAAGGAATCGGAGTTCCCCTCCCATTCACACGCGTTGTGTTTCTCCTTTGTTTGGACGTTATTCTCTCTTAGATAAATATTTTTATGGTGATTTATAAGTACTTACTGTACTTATAAGTTACGTCTATTGACTTGTATATTACCTTTCTAGCCTAAATAAACAGGTTCGCATTTATATTTATTTATGATCTTATTGTAATAAGGCTATTAGTAGTAGTACGGTACCATGTCAAAGTAGTTGCTATGACATGGTACTAAAGTAAAGCTTTTGATGCTGACCGTACATAGTAGTATCAGCCTATATACTGTCACACTGCAGGGCAAAGGCCTCCATCATAGAAATCAAGTTATCGCTACTATGATGGGATTAGACTTAATCACCACGCTTGCCTAATGCGGATTGGTGATCACAAACCTGAGCATGTTCGAAAAATTCTAAACATACTTTCAGCCAATAGACGTCCACTGCTGGACATAGGCCTCTCCAATGTTCTCCACACAGATCCTGCGCCGCCCGCATTTAACGGATTCCCGCAACTTTCACCAGATCGTCGGTCCACCTTGTGGGGGGTCTGCCACGGCTGCGACTTCCTGTACGTGGCCTCCACTGGAGGACCTTTCCGAATAAACAAATTGAATTGAAATTGTGTTCTATTTATGTATTTGGTATATCGTAAGTGGTGTCGTACGGTTGGCCGAAATTGTGTTCTATTTATGTATTTTGGTATATCGTAAGTGGTGTCGTACGGTTGGCTGAAATTGTGTTCTATTTATGTATTTTGGTATGTCGTAAGTGGTGTCGTACGGTTGGCTGAAATTGTGTTCTATTTATGTATTTTGGTATATCGTAAGTGGTGTCGTACGGTTGGCTGAAATTGTGTTCTATTTATGTATTTTGGTATATCGTAAGTGGTGTCGTACGGTTGGCTGAAATTGTGTTCTATTTATGTATTTTGGTATATCGTAAGTGGTGTCGTACGGTTGGCTGAAATTGTGTTCTATTTATGTATTTTGGTATGTCGTAAGTGGTGTCGTACGGTTGGCTGAAATTGTGTTCTATTTATGTATTTTGGTATATCGTAAGTGGTGTCGTACGGTTGGCTGAAATTGTGGTCTATTAATGTATTTTGGTATATCGTAAGTGATGTCGCACGGTTGGCCGCAGACGCGTCGGGCGCCAACGAGATGGAGGCGTGGGGCGTGGCGCGGCTGGTGGGCGCGCTGAGCGCGGCGCTGCGCGGGCTGAGCCTGAGCCTGGCCGTCATCACGCCCTACAACGCGCACAAGGACCTCATCAAGAAGAATCTCAAGATGATTATGGATCCGTGAGCATTCCATCGCTATTTACCACCACAGTTCACAATTTACCATTCGACGACCCGTTTAGCGCAGTGGTTTGTGCGCCGGTTGAGACGCAAGGGTCGCGGGTTCAATTCCCGCACCAAGACAACTGTTTGTTAATGAAGAGGATATTTGTGTTGGGTCTGGGTGTTTGTGGTACCTTCGTTGTTCCTGGTTTCCATAGTGCAAGGGAAAACTTAGTTTGGGACCAGGGCAATGTGTGAGAGATGTTGTCTCAATTATTTTTTAATTGTTTCAACTTGTGCAACTATGATCTCATTGCATGTCTTACTGCCGCACTCAGAGACGTCAAATTAATTTTAATTAAAAAAAAATTGAAATTTATTTCAATACGCATAAAGATTTTCCATGATTGAGTTCATTATCATTTAGCTTAGTTGATGTCTCTGAGTACGACACAACCCAACACCTACCATGGCCATACCAACACTATAGTTATTATCCTTGATCTAGATCAAGGATATTTTCAATAAAATAGCGTTGACCTTCATTTGACCCTAGATACTCTAGCTATTCAGACAGGTTGTATTCAGAAAGGTGACAACAATGTCTCAGTGACTTATTCACCCGGACCAAGTAAGAGATGGCGCTAGTTGTGTTGTATTCAGAAGATTACATTTAGTATAACGTCGTGATGACAACCATGTCTCAGTGACTTATTCACCCGGACTAAGTAACAAATAGCGCTAGTTTGACGTTTTTTGCAGAGTGGCACCAAAACTAAGACTTTACCGTTTAAACCATACTTAAAAATTTGTTCCAATAGCCCATTCACGGGAAATATATCGTAAGAAAAAATAACATACTTCTAAAAATGTCTTTTGTTCCGGGAAATTTTAAATCACCATCTGGTAACATTACGGTAAAACAAAATAAAGACAGACCACTGTCTTATTTTTGTGTCACCCTGCAAATAAACATCAAACTAGCGCCATCTGTTACTTGGTCCGGGTAAATAGGTCACTGTGACATTATAGTCACCTAAATGTAATCTTCTGAATACACACAACTAGCGCCATCTGTTACTTGGTAATCCGGGTGAATAAGTCACTGAGACATTGTTGTCACCTAAATCTAATCTTCTGAATACAACCTGTCTGAATAGCTAACGTATCTAGGGTTAAAGGACAACGCTATTTTATTGAAAATATCCTTGATTCATTAGTTTTAAATTTTAAAATTTTAAATATGTTATGAAATACAAATGCCTCGAAACGGTTTTCGAATTAGAACCTGTTTAATTTGTTTTCCATACGGCATTCTTGACTCCCTACAAGTTATTAATCTGGTGTCCATTCAGTATCTGATGGTGAATAGGACAGTTAAAACGGTTCGTATCATGCATCCAACTTTCTACAAATGAAAATATTAAGCTGTAAAAATCGTTATCTTTTTATGTTCTCAGTCATCAAAAATACTTGATATTGATGTTTCTCAATTAATCTGAATAAGGACTTAAAATAATTATACCGATAAAATTTGTAAAAAATATCTTATGAATTGCATATTGCGCTAATCGGAATTTTTGCTCATAGGGATTGACACAATCGCAATAAATCAGTAATAGGTATGGCAGCCAGCTTACCATCAAATCTCGATTATTGTCTCGTGCAAAATATGACCGCATGGATTTCATTAGGGACCAAGAACTGGTAATTTCTCTTAGTGACGAAGGTGGTTCCGACACGGCCAGCAAGAGTTGTTATTTTTCAGATGAATAAGGTGGATATTATTACGTTTGGACCATGATGCAGGATTCGGGAAGTCCGGTAATTACAATGAAGAGACTGCCGCCTGACCTTTGCAACCCTTAGACAGGGGAATCAGAGTGAATCACGGCACGGTTACACGTTCAGAATCATTATCTCAAATGATTCTAAAGTTTATTTTTCTCTGATCTAATCAGCGGGGGGCGGAGTGTTCTTGATCAATCGAAAGCTATAACCGTGCGACTGCGCGAGCTTCAAAAAGAACTTTTATGATTGGTCAAGCGCACTCCGCCCCCTGCGCTTCGCGGACCATGGGAAGGTCGACTTTATAACGGTAAAGCTATAATAGTATACAAATTGGTGACGTGACTTGATCACTTTATATGGGGTACCATCGATAAAATTTACGACGAATTTTGAAAAATCGTATTTTTTAAAATTAGATAGCCAGTAACAGAGTTCCACGGCTATCTATATTACATTGTCACACGAGATATTGACGCTTAGAATAATCACAAAAATATATGTAGGTAATTGTATCAATAAATCTATACCCCAAACAATAATACCTATACCCGAAACTGGAATTCAAGATCAAAAATGTTACTACAATGTTGCCACTACAATAAAATGATCTTTCAATAGTATATACCTATTTTCTAAAAACATGCGCTGACATAATTTATTTATTGGTAATTTTGATTCTAAAATTTAAAGAAGTAATTCTATTGAGTTATTTTTACATAAATACAAGACACTTTAATAAAAACTTAATCATCCGTAATGTTTGGTAGAAAAACTGGTAATGCGCTTGGGCCACTTGTGGTGGTGGTGTTAATAACATTTGGTACAACATTTGAACTTACATGTTGTTGTTTCGTGCAGTGAGGTGCCGCAAAGTGATATTAATATTAAGAATCTTTGAATTACATCATTTTTAACACTGCTATTGTGTGTTAAATGAGTTGTCACGTGAACAACTCGTTAGGACCGATGAGTCTTAAATCCTGCGTTTTCGTCTATAGTAGTCTCGGCAGAATCCACAGGTCGATAAAACGCTAAACGCCCCTGTTTTATTGAGTAATTGAGTTGAGATTTGACTGACTTCGACTGTTGACTGCCCACTTTGTCAAAATATCACTTGACAATTTTCCTTACGAGTTATTTCGCTCGATAATGCCTTAAATCTGAAACATGTGCAATACTGGACGATTTAATTACTGGAGTGGTGGAGGACGTTATTATACAAGTGACTGACTCAAACTCCGTAGTTAGAAATTCCGGAGTGAGGGTGAAAATGAAGATTTATAATAACTATTAATTAAAAAATGGTTTTATTAATATAACTTTCTGTCACACTGTCTTAATAGTATGCCACACTTTCGTGGGTGTTCATGGGTAATTCAATTTGTTTAAGTTCTTTACAATAAAATTTTGTCAATGTTGGTTGAGTTAAAAATAAAGTTTGAAATTAAGTTTCTATTTTTTGAGAAAATCCTCAACATGAATTTTACCAGCAGCCTATACTAAGAAAAGAAGCATATAACAAAAAGGTGGACCAAACCTGAGTACTTGATTTGACAATGACATAAGTGACATTGATAGATTTGACAGTGACGTATCTGTCGTAGTTTTTGTGGTCTTGAATTCCAGTTTCGAGTATACGTCATGCGTCTCAGGTAGGTACCAACAGAGTATAACACGTCGATGCATAAAGGGTGTCATACAGATATGCTTACATCGAGATTCTTAAATCGTAGTTCTATCAATTATTCTGAACAACATTCGTAGAACAAATGTTGTTCAGAATAATAGGACGTCTGGTTAAAGGGATACATCCTGTATGTAGAGAGTACTAGTAATTTGGTGGTGTGGTTCCAGGGCGGAAGGCGTGGAGGTGAACACGGTGGACAGCTTCCAGGGGCAGGAGCGCGACGTGGTGGTGGTGTCGCTGGCGCGCTCGCAGGGCGTGGGCTTCCTCACGGACGCGGGCCGCATGAACGTCATGCTCACGCGCGCGCGCCACGCGCTGCTCGTCTGCCTCAACCCGCACGCCGTGCTGGTGAGGAGGCGCTGCTTTTCTATTTCTCTACGGCATTGTTGTATTTAAAACCCCATTGTTATGGCATGCCATGGAAACTCTGTTAGTTCATCAATCACTTATTTCAAAACTTAATTAATGACCTGTACAGTAAGTCTTCCTCCATTTTGCAGTGGCCTTTACAAGCCGCCGAATAATATGCCTATTTTTGTCAGTTACGGACTAACTGACGGACTGATGAAACCAAAAAACGCGCGCTTTAACGGAATGTGCAATTTTCTGAAAAAACCTCACCAGAGATCCAACCGGCCCTGACGCAGATTCTATACGCGTGTGATAGAGAAAGAATGTCGTCCCCAAGTCACCCCAATACTAACGGCTTCTGTCGGTTTTTTTTTTCAAGTATGGCAATATATGTGGTTACACCACAGTACAAGTAATATACAGTACTAAGAACGCTCGAAGGTTTTAGCCTTTTTCATGTGATAGTTGGCAGACGAGCAGACGAATCACCTGACGACGACGGTAAGTGATTACCACCGCCTATGGGCGCTGCAACACCAGTTGCAGTGGAATCGCAAGTACGCTGCCAGCCTTTATGCCCCCCCTATCCTCGGATTGGGCCTAACCCTTACGCAGCGAAACATTGCAGTCGTCTACTATTGCGTTGGGACTTTGCGACAATCACTACACGTACAGCCTGCTTGCGGTTCCCCCCACGCATACCCATATTATGCTAATGTGGGTTGTACATGTACACGGCGCACTCATTCAAACCACCCAGCAGCACATTCTATGTAGATAAAATGCTGGATGGATATTCTGTAGTAAAACACTATTCAGAACTCCCAATCAACATTCGGAACATTTTTTATTTTTATTTCAGAAACATCACCAATGGCGTACTTTGCTTGAAGACGCACAGAGAAGAAAACTATATAGGTCGCTTCCATACAAAATGTGCCAAGCGACAGGTCAAATACCTAGTGATGAAATCATTAGGTATGTGATGAAGTGATAAAATAATAGTCATTATTGTATATCTCCGTTTTCTACATTTCGGATAAAATTACCATACTCGTTTTATAAGTGTATGGTTATATTTTTACATCTAGTTTACGATTATGAATTGATTGCAAGGTTCCTTCCTTAGGCTTATCTTTTGCATACGAATAAGTTTAGCTACTTAAGTCATCTTACCGATGGTTTGGCCCGCTCACATCCTGTTAATGCCCCAATATTTTGCACGTGAGGTAAATTCTGCCAAAGGTATTTTCAATTTCTTCATCAACCTTTAGTTTAACAAAACGATTTGACAACAGACAAGGCTGTAAGAAGCTCGTTTTATTTGATGTTAGGATTTGTGTATACAGCGACAGGTTAGCTCAGTTTTTCAGAGCACATAAACAGCCGACGAACGAGCGCGACTCTTGTGGGCCTACAGGGAAACGTTCCCGTAACGAACCACGATATACCTATTTCGTCCAAACAAAAGGACTCGTGTGAAGGGGTCGGAGATTGTACGAGCTATGTACGTCGCACAGAGATAATGTTTCGGTCGTTTCGTATATGCTTGAATAGTCAAGCAAGTAATTTTCTTGTTGTATAATTTTAGACTATTTCTTATGGGATCGTTCCAAGTATTACGCGACTATCAGTGATTGTTTTGAAAAAAAAAATACGCAAAGCCTTGTGTACATGTTAGGTGGAAGTGTCATTTACGCAAACAAGGAGGAAAATAGTCTGCTTATATACTTGAATATCCTCTAAGTGCGAATAGCTTAAAACTGTTAATAATTTTTTAGGAAGTGTATTCGCGTGTATAAGAATAATGCTAACTACCAAGCTTTTTTAAAAAAAAAATACTACTTTCAAGGACATTAAGTAAATTAAATATATCTAACTCATTATTATACAGAAAAATAGAGGGGATATGAAATGGTGTATGTAAATAGTAATTTAGTTACAAGTTAAACAAAATGTATATATTTGCCATAAATGTACAGCTAATGGGATCTTGTCTTTGTAATGCGTACATAGGTCTATTGAAAGCCTGAAGGTTTCTATCCTTGTGATCTTCCAATGAGTCTTCGCTAGCAAAAAAGTACAATGTAAAGCTACGTAGAGACGCGTCACCGGGATCCGGCGCTTGTCGGTTTTTTGCGCGAACACAATGTGTTACGTTAATACTTGCCGTACACACGGAATAGCTCTACTTATTGCGCAACGTGTAGCGAAACACCGTCTGTACGCGGCTTTATGCCAGGGGCGTGGCTATCAAAGGGCTAAGTGACACCTATAGTCCATTCATCTGATGGTGAATACGGTGGTAAAACGTTTCGTATCATGAATCCCAACTTTCTACAAATAAAAATATTAAGCTGTAAAAATCAAACTTTTTGTGTTCTCATTCTTCCAAAATAATAAGTATTAATGTTTCTCAATTAATGTGTACAAAAACTTAAAATAATTATTACCTATAAAATTTGTAAAAAAATATTTTATGAATTTCATAATGCGCTTATCGGATTTTTTTCTCATAGGGATTAACACTAACAATTGTAATAAATCGGTAATCGGTATGAAAGCCATCTTACCATCGAATCCCGATTATTGTCTCATGCAAAATGTCCGCATGGAGTGCATTAGGGGCCAAGAATTGGTCATTTCTCTGACGAAGGTGGTTCCGACACGTCAAGTGAGAGTTGTTATTTTTCAGATGAATAAGATTCATATTATTTCATTATTACTGATTTATTGCGTGTGTACCCACTAAGAATATTTACATATTGTATTCCATATCCAGATAGTTCAAATTCGTAAATAAAATGTTAAGTTAACAAATAAAAAGTCGATTTGATTTCTAAAGAAAATATTCTCGATTCTAAATATATCGGTTGGGTTTAAAAGGAGCGTCTCACTTTTGATGTCAAAATAGAACTGTCCTATTCTTCACATACTGAATGGACTATAGTAATCGATGCAGAGCCCAAGGTTGCCCTTTGGTGAGGGGTACTTTTACACACTCACATTTCATCATCAACATAGTAGGATATTATAAATGTATAGGTAGCAAATGCAATACTCAGAACCAACTGGAAGAATCGAGATACGACTAGTAGGAAAATATTACTATGAAAATAGACAAAATATTACTTAAATTTGCCCATCCAAGAACTCTTCCCACGCCACGCCCCCTCCAGGCTCATCATTCTCCATTTATGCTACCGATGCATTCAATAAGATATTTTTATCGCCTATTTTTTATTTTAAAAATGTAACGTAACTCATTGAGACTGAGTAGTAGCACGTAGTAAGCCTAGTTTTGATTAGTCGTCTAGGCACGGACATCAAACAAGAAACAAAGCAACCACAAACATTAAACATGAACATTATTTTGGTTTGTATCGGTACCGAGTTCGCGCTCAAGTCATGAACTCCGTCGGAAGTAGCTCTACCGTCGAAACATTTGTTAAAGGTATAGAACACCATCCATGCAGAACTTGCTAATAATATCAATAGATATTAGTGGTACGCAGTGCGAACATTGATTTTTGATGTTTGTGTTCGCTATGTTCGTGATACACGGTCTTATAAACCACCAACTGTACTTGCTATCTGAATTATGTAGATTGTTAAATAGTTAAATAAGTATACTAAAGTGGGACTGAGCAAGTCTTAGGGTGTGTTCGGCTAGGATATAATTGTAAACTTGTTCTGAGATAAAATTTTACTGTTGTAAATAATACCATGTATGCTGATATTTATGCCAATAAATTGGTTTACCTATTAAAAACTTGTTTATATATATTTGTGTTTCTACACCGTAATTTTTATCGTTTTCATCCCGAAAACTTCATAACAGGTATCATGTATAAAGTCCACTTAGCATGTTATATCAACAAAATAAGCGAAAAAAAAGTCGTCTGTTCCACCATACATTATTGCCGGGTGGATATTCTATGTTTTTTAAACAGCTGATCATTTAGTCGCTTATTTTGTTGATCTAACTATTAATCGTGTCTGTCTCCTGTACATAACAGAGAAGTCGTTGGAATTTTCCTAGAAGTTTAAGTTATTATTATATTATTTCAAATAGACACATGCTTTCGACTACAGCATTTAATACACGACTATGTCTAAAAGGAAGCAATAAAAAACATAATATAGTGTAGTAACTTTTTTTCGCATTTTAGTAATTTCAGTGGATATTACAAAAGTGCTGACCCACTGTATCTTACTTATAATTATTACTTTACAAACCTACAAACGAGGTTAAACCAAAGACTACCTCTAATAACTAAGCTGATTTCACACTACATTCTTAAGACATTATCGACTGTGGTTCTAGTTATTGCTGGAAGTCGACATAGACATATATACTCATTCAATCAAAATGTATCAAAACAGTATGCATACCTACTTAATTAATGTGAGTACATAATATTAAAAAATAATAATTAACTAATTCATATTGTTTGAACAAAATATGTTCATCAACAAAAACATTATTTTAATACAATGTTATTTAACTTTGCAGGTCTGCAACCTCTGCTGTACACGAAGCTGGTAAATAATTGTGTAAACACGTACTAAAATAACATACAATTCTCAATATTATTTTATGTTCGATTTTAGGCAGATCTGCCCCATATTTTTATCTTTAGGGACAATTTAATGACAACGGAGCTACTATATGTATAATCCGTTCGCGTTAAGAAATTACTTGACTCAAAGTAGGCACCGTATTCACGAGCGTTGCTATGCCGCCCCTGGTTTCAAAAGCCTTTTCACGTAGTTGACCAGTTCGTATTAATAACCACTTCATACCAAGTAGGCAAGGAAGCATATATTCAATGGTGTCGTACGTACTACGTCACATATTAAAAATAGTTCAACTGCTGCCAATAACTGAACATCTTTAATCCACAAATCATGTTATAAAAACGATCGATCGATCGATCGAAGCACTGGTATAATCTATATAATTCCTTAAAACATGGTAGAACTATAGTTTCGCACAAATAGCAATAGTCGCGGGCCAATGGGAAAATATTTAGAATAAATCTGATTATACATTTTTGATAATTAGTAATTACTTATTTTAATATTTTTAAATACAGAGTAATGAAAAGTTTGTATTCATGTTATTATTTTAGTTTTTAACCCAGTAAACACAGCTTCCCTGTTCAGTAGCAGTGACGATGATAGTTTCAAGAGTATTATGGCGAACGGGCTGTAATTAAAAAAAAATGAATATAAGATATTGTAAATTTCTTTATACTTCTGCCTCTGAGTTGAATCAGTATAACAATTTTAAGGTGGCTCGAATTGTTGTTGGTGGTTTGCCCTGCAGCGAAGTATTAGTAATCATTACAGTTTCAAGCCCCCTGTCGCTGTACGGCGGATAGTACCGTGCGGCGCAGTAGCGGCGTGCTGCGGCTAGATTAGATGTAGTGTTCAACCCGAATACCGTAGTACATATTTTAATTACTCAGTGCTATTATCATGCAGTACAGACGGTACTAATTCTTAACTACAAATAAATATAATCAGCATGACTGCAGGGAGCAGCGTAGCATCATTCTACTTTTTCTAGTAAAGCCGGATTCCCTACCCAGAATTTTCTCTTCACTTTTCACAAAATCATATGTACATAAATATAGTATTTATATTTTTTTTCCTTATCTATAAAACAATAAAATAATATAAGGTTAATTCAAGTTATTCTATTTCCATTACTTAAAGCTAAATTCTCCGCAGGAAACCCGGTTTAACGCGTCAGTACCAACGAAAGAGTAATACATTCGCGGTAGATACGCAATATAGCCGCCACCGAAGCCGTCGCCAACCCGGCGGGCAGAGCCGGCAGTCATAAAAATTATCAATTTGTGCCAGTGGCCTTATTTTGAAAGGATTTCTGTCAAAATAGGGCCGGCCCGCCGGGTTGTGCCGCAGGGCAGGCAGCTTCGGTGGGTAAACGGTGTCTATACACCGAAGCTATAGAGACCATAACATGCATAATCATATATTTTGAAAATGCCTACATAATGGACAATACTTTTTTTATATAATGTTTTTATATTGTTAATCATATTGCCCCTTTACTTCAGTGCCCACAGTCTGAAGAATGTAACAGAAATAGCCATTAAATCTAACATTAACCCAATTTTACTATTTATAGTACAGTCAGTAATCATCGATAACATTAAAATAATTTCTTTTATATTGATTTTTACATTGAAACACGACAAAAGAGGGGAAGAAATACTTATAAGTAGGTAGTTTATTTATCTAATTACCTATTTCCTATAATTTAACTAAAATTATCCATCACAATCTCGTTTTCTACTGAATGTCTTATCAAACGTATTAAGTTTGTGTTATTAAACAATACCTTCAGATAATTTGCTCTTTAGTTATTAAATTTACTATATTGCTTCCAAAACTAAAAGTAATTGAAGTTAGACATTTTATTTTAAATTGTATTAAAGGCAATTCTGGTCAAGCTAACAGGTACACACACAACACGGAATAACTGCATTTATTTAGTTAAAAACTAATCAATAATATGATGCTTGTAGTTAAGAAAACAATAGTTATAGATACATACTTAAACGTTTTTAAACTGGTAAAAATACATGACGCTTGCACTGTGCTATGAATCAGCGCAGGGATTAGCTTCGTCCAGCTGCGTGAGCAAGCGATTATCGCCTATAAAGCGCTCGTACAGTCAGCTTCAAAAATATCTTAGCGTTTAAACGTACCAAAAATATCTGAGCATTTGACAAAAGACATTTGTTGTTCGAGAACAAATCACAATAGATGAAAGTACCTACCTTAAGGTATTGTGCTACAACATGTGACTTTTGTAAATGCTCAGGAACCAATTCTCAGGATTTTCGATATGAAAAACGTGATGGTGATCACCTTAAAACCATAAAAAAAACTATGTTTTAGTGATATTATGTCGTATGATGATAAATGTCACGAGCCCGAGAATTGGGGTCCTGGAGCAAATATTCATGCTAGGTTTGAACGCTGAAATAAACAGGAAAATTCGTCGATATTAGCGTGCAGGAAAAGCGACTTTGGGCGCAGCCGGGATTGACGTTAGTATTCAGTAAAGGCCCTATTAGTTGTCCAATCCGAACGCCTAACTGACACATTAGAAAAAGATTGCATCGCCGCAAAGTTAACATCACAACCGTTACGAAAAGCTACAACACAACATTCTTAATCATATAAATCCGATCGTATGCTAGGTTAAGTATCTATAGGTATGTATGAGAAATCGGGGACTAAAATCAGATACAATCAGAGGTTATATAAATTATTATAAGGAAACTTACATTTCCACGGCCAAATAGTATTTGTGTACTATGATAGAACATGGTCCATTGGAACAAAATTATTACAATGCCGATTTAAATGTAAGTACCCCTACCGTTGCTTCCTATGGGTTTAGGTTTTTTTCTTGCTTCACTAATCCTAGATGAGGATACATAATTAAAATACGTGTTTATTTTACATTATTTGAAACTTGCTTTCTTCTATAGTACATAACCGCCTAGAAGCATCATGATTTCTTACTAGGAGATTGAAATAGATAAATAAAATATTCAAGTACTTACATATATTTATAGGAAGCAAAGGTGAAATTCAAAGACATTTATTTTCGATCACCAAGTCAGAGCCACGTTTATTATTTATCTCATTTGTCGTATATTATATTAGTGCTTTTCGTAAATATTAAAACCAATCAAAAATAGATAACCTATTATAGATTTTTTGTGGGTAGATATTTCTTGCAATAATATCGCAACTACGCATATCTTAATTGTACGTTTTTATTTTACAAGTAGGTATATCATAGGTATGAGTTTTAGTAAGCAATTTAGGTAAGAATCATTTACAGGAATGCACACTTAAAAACTACTTACATAATAACGTAAAGGTAACAAACATACCATTGTAGGATATTAATAATAAAAAACAATGTATAACTAAGAAATTAAATTGCAGTCATATATTTCTCATAAATAAAAACAGATATTGAAATGCAAAGTTCCGTGACAAAGTGGAAACATGTCAAGCAATATAATGTACCTTGGTTCAAATTGAATATAATATGCATTCAATGTTAACTAAAAGCTACTTATGACATGATCACTATAGGTCGTCGTAACATCGTTTATTACATATTTTGCTTTTATGCAGTACATATATATATATAAAGGCTGAGTTTGGCAGTATGTGTATACTTATCTATTTCTTTTGTAAAGTCAGGTTTTTGATAATCTAATTTATAAGAACCAGCATATGCATAGGATACGTCTGAATATCATACCTATTCGTAGTTACTATGCAAGGCTATAAGGATTAGCTAAGAGAAATGTCCATACGAAATCTATATACACCATAACCACTGAACCACCAGGGTCAATGATGTCGCGGGTAGTGATGCCCATGCCCGTTGCTGTACCTGGCAACAATCAACACTATCAAATGTGACTTATCCATCCATATTAATATTTTAAATGGGAAAGTGTATGTCTGTTTGTCTATTCGTCTTTCACGGCAAAACGGAAAGTGAAGGTAGGATGGTTATAGGCTACTATTTGTCTCTTTCTAACCAACGCGACCGTGGCCGCGGGTAAAAGCTAGATTATAATGAATAAATAAAGTGTTTATCCTCTCTTAATAGAAGAGACAGTTAGTTAAAAATTAAATAGTCAATGTCATATATTGACTGATTGATAAGCTAGAAAAGCTCTAAAGTCTGTTCCAATTATGAAGTCCTTTTTGACAGATGTTAATAGTTCAGTACTAGAGAAGTCATCATAAAATTATATATAATAATGAGAGTTAAGGGCTAACTAACATACTCTTATCTGACAACAAAATAATTTAAATAATAAAAATTGTCATAACAAAACGAAGAGGTAAAAAGCAATGCTCACCTATTATTAAATCGCTTGTTGTACTTATTGGTGTGGTGCTTGTTGAAGTGATGCGGCGGACGTCTCTCACCACGGTATTTGAAGTTTCCACCCCAATGTGGTTTATTTTGTTTCTCCTAAAAATATAAAAGCAATTTAAAAATATGTTAAAACAATGGTAATAAAGGTACTTCCACAATAATCACAAAATATGAAAAAGAAGACTATTAGTTGATATTTTATAGCAATCTTTTGCGATTTATTCTTAAGTAAATAACACACTTAAAAATTTCATCTCGTGTTCAGGCGGGACTCGAACCCACACCTTCCACAATCCGGGTGAATGTACTACCAATTATACCACTGAACGCGTTACCAAGTCGACGAAATTTGTAAGTGCTTGATTCGACATGAGCTGTCGATAGTCTCATCAATATTGTAGGTATATTTACAATATCCAGTGGAAATATTATTACAAATATTTGACCACCAGTTAAGATGAGACTGCTTAATCAATAGTTGATATTTTATAGCAATCTTTTGCGATTTATTCTTAAGTAAATAACACGAACACGAGATGAAATTTTTAAGTGTGTTATTTACTTAAGAATAAATCGCAAAAGATTGCTATAAAATATCAACTATTGATTAAGCAGTCTCATCTTAACTGGTGGTCAAATATTTGTAATAACACTAGTCAACAAATTTTTAACTTTTTTTCGTAACAAATAACAGAGGTCCATAATTTTACTAAATGGCACTCTCTGATAATGAATCTGTTTTCAAAATTTTGATACCTCGTCTAGTATCTGATTTATAGAGAGTCAAATACCTCAAAATTTAGTTTTAGGTTCTTTTTCATTGGCAATTTCAAAACAAGTACAAGCACTTTAAAAAAATGTTTTCGGCATATCAGTAAAGCTCATTTTCTCAATTATATATATCAATAAGATTTATTTTGTAATCTTTAATCTATATTGAGTAATATCCATATCAACATCCGTGTACTTATAGCGCATACAAATCATCACTTAATTCTTGTAAAGGAAAAAACATAAGATAGCTTAATTGGCTGTAGCGTTGCAGGGAAATCAGGTAAAATTATAAATTAAAAAGCATTTCATAATTTGGGGTTTTTATTTTCAAAATATCTATTGAAATTTGCTACATCCCAATTGATACATATTTAAATAGATCCCAAAAAAAACACTAAGTGCCACTTTTCAGATTTTCAACCCTCTGTAACTTAATAACTTGACGTGATATGAAAATTCTGATAACAGGTCTAGATTCAGCATATTATGCTCTTCATATTTATCATATTTTTATTCAGGTTGTGTTTTCTTGTTGACTTGTGTAATATTTCCACTGGATATTGTAAATATACCTACAATATTGATGAGACTATCGACAGCTCATGTCGAATCAAGCACTTACAAATTTCGTCGACTTGGTAACGCGTTCAGTGGTATAATTGGTAGTACATTCACCCGGATTGTGGAAGGTGTGGGTTCGAGTCCCGCCTGAACACGAGATGAAATTTTTAAGTGTGTTATTTACTTAAGAAGACTATTTATTTAATGTATTGTTACCTGGAAAGGATTGTATCCATTCCTATTGTTGTTGAAACGGTTATAGTTATGGAACTTCTTCATCTTTTTATTACGCCCTCGGTCCATCTCATCAGTCGCGTCTAGCGCACGTTTGCGCTCATCTCTTTTCTCTTCAAATACCTGAACAGTAAAAACAGCTGTCATAAAGTGAGGATCGATAATACTAATAGAATTACATATTTATTTATATATAATGTTACAGCCCACACAAAACAATGATAACTAACCTGGCGCGAGAGAGTACTGTGTGTGCCATTCCAAGTAGAGACGGGGGCGCCGTAGCCTCTGTGCGACAGAGTGTTGAGGTGGCGGGCCGCCTCGGCCGGCAGCAGCGACTGCGGCGCGTGAGGCACGTGCTGCGCTTGAGGCGCGTGCTGCACGTGAGGCACGTGCTGCGCGTGAGGCGCGTGCTGCGCATGAGGCGCGTGCTGCGCATGAGGCGCGTGCTGCGCACTGGGCGGGCCCGCAGCGGTGGCAGAAGGTTCGCTCCGGTCGCTCAACGGAGACATACTGCTCACGCTTGTGTTAGGACTTTGCTCATTCTCCCCCTTCTCCTCTTTTTCTTTGACCCTAAAATAATTTACATGTATTAATTTCAGGACAATTAAAACATTTAAATTAAAATATTGCCCTAAATGATAGAGAATCAAACATCTCTAAATTTTATTGTAATTTTACATATGAATGGATTGCAGTGAAACTCACTTTTTATTTGTCACACCATTCAGACTGGGACTTAGAAGAGGTCCACTTTTTTCGCTTGAAACTGTCCATGCATGATGCATGCCCTTCGTGGTGACGACCAGTCCTTGGGGCGAATCGCACCGACTAGGCTTAGTTTTCCTGTTATCTTCTCGCGATACCTGCGGCCTGTCGATACACAATCGATCGCAACGTTCGTCCCCGCTCGACTCAGAATCGTAAGGGACGAGTCTCGAACTGGATCCATTCCTTAGTGAAGTACTGGAAGAATCACTTTTATTCATTTGTTCCTCCAATTTTTCTAAAGGAGACTTTGGTGGCCTGACTAGTTTGCTAGTTGATGCAGATTTCTCTGGCACTTTTATATTATTAACAATAGTTGACCTAAGGTCTGAGTCACTCTTTGAAAATTTTGGTTTTGTGTAATTCTCATCACCATTTTGCCTTTTAATAACAAAGCTTATTTTTTTATCATCATCAAATTTATAAGTACTCTTTTCTGTACCATTCAGTATTTTTGGTGGATGAACCACTTTTTCAACTTCCCCATTCTGTTTCACTACCCAGGGTTCTGTATTAGAATTGGATTCGGTTGACTTGTTCAATGTACTATTTAAAATAATTGGTTTATTTTCAACTTTGCTTGCCTCTGTTGATGTGCTGTTGAGTATAATTGGCTTTCTTTCATCATTTCTATACAAAGTTAACTTGAGAGGGCTCTTATCCCTGTTTGCAATACTCTCTGGTAACTGTGGTCCATAAACAGCACTGGAAGTAGATGCAGTGGGGACGGATAGTTCTTCTGTGCTGCTGTCTTTTTCAAAGAACATTATGTAAGCATTAGTGCCCAACACTGCTGATAAAGCCAAAGGCCTCACACAGCTGTCATCATATTGATAATAATTGCTATTAGGAGCTTGCCCTATAGCTGTGTAATGTCCGCAATTTTGTGATGGGCCCAAGTGGGTGACTAAACTCACTAATTTGTAAGACTGAAAAAACAAATTATTATAAAATAAATATTCAATTCTATGTAGGTAGGTAATATGTAAAATATTTTAAGAGCCTGAACTAACGTTAATCTAATCTATGGTGTGAACTATAATTTACAGTAATACCTAAGATTTACCTTCTTGAGTTGGTAATTAGAATAGTTTTTACAGAATTGCTACTATGTACCTTATTTTTGAACTTCTGATATTTCAGCGATGTTGCAAGGTAAAAAAAACTATTCCAATGATTAGTGGCCACGAAAGTTTAAAACAATATTTTGAGTTGGTAAATGTTGAAAAAGTTGTAGATTCGAACTTTTACCACCATACACTTGGTAAATTTTAGGATTTACATTAAGGCGGCGACAATCGCATACCATCAGGTGATCTGTCTGCCGCCTGTCACATAAAAAAGGCATGGTAACATGTTATGTCCTAATTTTTTTTTCAACATTTACCATGCCCTAATGTAAATCCTAAGATTTACCACATTCCACATGAATAGTGGTAAAAGTTAGAAAAGCTAAAATTTTCGGACATTTATCAGTAGGCATAGATAAATCTGAGGTTTTACTGGTAAATCTTAAGATTTGCCTCAGTTCGAGCTCTTACAGCATATAGTGAAATTTTCCTTAAGTCATGATAATTTAGAGTATAACAACTTACCAGCTGCTGATTATTATTCTTGTTGTACATGTATTTGTTTAGTGTAATCTTTTTGCGGAACTGTACATGTTTGGATAATTTGCCTCCACCTAAAGAAAACCTCTTCAATGCAATGCATAACACCATAGGAGCCCGTTCTATAAAAAACTGCTTTGTAGCTGATACCTATAAAAGAAAAAATATTCAGATCAACTTTTTTATATTTATATCTACGTTATCTTCACAGTAAAACAAGTTGTTTACTTGTATACTGAATCTCCATATACCTAGTCTGTTAAGGAAGTATTTAATCACATAGCATACAACTGGGAAAGCACATACTAAGCGCCAATGAAGCTCTCTGTTTGGGATCTCTGTCCCAAACAAAAATATAATACAATAAAATTTCTGAAAATTTACAGCATTGAATTCATTCTTGTAAGTGACTCTGTGAATTGTGAGACAAGACTTGATTAGATGTCAAAAGACTTAAAACAGTAGAGATTGTGCATATTACGACTAGCAATTTAGACAATTACCTTTTTATTACATGCTTCACACTTATATCCTAAATCTTCTAGTCTTTCCCTAGAAAAAAATGAATCCAGGGCTTCATCTAAAGTTGAATGCTTTCTAATGTCAAGAAGCAAATCCTGAAAAAAATAGATAAATATTTATTATGAAAAATAACTGCACTACTGCTGACATTATAACTAAGTCTTCTTCAACAACACCAAGATCAAAGTTAATTTACTTACCTGAAAATGTTGATAAGTTGTAGATAGGTGATGGCAAGCCAAGCATCGTACAGTAGAACGTAAATAGCCCCCTAAAATCTGATTCAAAGGAGTTGTCTCTTTACTGTATTGATCAAATTTGTCAGCATTCACGAACCGTGACAAATAACATTTCTCCATAGCTTCTACCAGGTACCTAAATAAAAAAACATGATAAAGTACTGTCATCAGGCACAAGTAAACAAATAATTTTTATGAATATTATTCTAAATACCTTAGAAATTCATGAGCATCTTCTTGACGACCTGGAGTTAAATGTCTACAAATGAGGCGTAGCTTTGAGTAAACTTGCCAGGGTTTTATAGGTGCCCCACCACTCTTTTGCGTAGCCATTAATGTAGCACGCATTCCACAAATAACACATGCTTCTGAAAAACATTCAACAACTGAAATTAATTCCTATTATATTTTTTTATTTTTGATATTTGTTTGGTACATTTTCAAAGTATTTACCTTGCTGGTTACATTTCTCAGCATGTAAACCTTCAGAGACTAGCCAATTTGCCAAAGCAGGAACATGAAATAGTGCTTGTAAAGTAGAGTTTAGATAACAAGTATTCCCCACATTTTGCATACCAGCTCCAGCTGCCCAAGCACTCTGCCAGCCGAGTTGGACTTTCTCAAGAGGAAATAAAATCCTTTTGGCTTTAGGCAGGCCATCCTCTCCATGCTTATTACCATCTAAAAACAAATACAGAGTACTAATTGCACTTTCCATTTTAATAGGATTATTCCCCTACAAATGATTTCTTCGAATAATTGTACATAGGTACCTAAACAAAAAACAGATAAATATTGACAATTTGATAAAATATAACCTCCAAATTGAAACTATCATGCGGGCTGATTATAAAGAACGAGATGTAATAGAAACGGTTCTGAAATATTCTTACCTCCTGTTTGAATAGTAGCAACTCCTTCTTTCTTTAGGACTTTACTTTCTAGCACTGTTTTTTTAGGTCGAATCACCACGTACTTAGACTTCAACCCGTCAAGAACATTGCTCTGAAAATCCCCTGATTCTTCGAAGTCTATTTTGGTCAGCAAGACACTCTTTGCAGATGAGTATATTCTACTATCTAATAATGATGAACTCTGAGACTCATCTGCACTTAGAGACAAACGCAATGCGCTGGATACTGGGTCGCAAATGGAAGCGGGCATTTTACCTCCAAAATTGCACTATCACTTCATCAAATCACAGCACCGTTCATTGTCACCTGAGATTATTGATACCGCTTTAAGTTTGTGACTGATTTAAGTATTGCAAAATCTATGACAACCATGTGTATTCAAAATAATTGCTTGGATAGAAAGAAAGAGGAAAAATTTCACAGCCTCAAAATCAAGACACGGCACCACAGCACGTCGACGACAGTCGTCCATAGACTATAGTTTTTTTTATTGCTTTACATTAAATTGTCTAAGCTTTACATTATAGATAGAAAACAGCCTGACTGGATAACCCTTTAACCCCTTACTGCATGGAATTTTGTATCCTTATGAAAAACATAACATTAAAGATTGAAGTGCATATTTTCGAAAAAAATAAAATTAAAAAATCCATAACATACATAGGTTTTTAATTAATATCATAATTAAACATTGATGCATATATGGTACAACATGCATTTTTGGTGTCTAAATAGCTGTGGTCAAATATGGAACGTTATGCTAATCTCAACTTCTCAAGTTCGTTAAACCTACAGGTTCAACCTTAGTAACCACTTCAGGTAGTTAGTTTATAAATAAAAGATAGATGTCCTAGTAATTTCTTTTAGAGTTTATTCCTTACACACATCATCATCAGGTCGAAAGTAAGTAAAACTTCTCGTTCTTTTACGCCAACGTAACTGGTCCTAAGTTCCTACTTAGATACTTATAATTCCACTTTATAATAATTATAGTATATAGGTATCTTGTTGATAAACACAACTGCATAGCGATATATGAAATGACGGAATATTTACTACTTCTGCATGCAGTCCCATATAATTGGTATACACGAACATGCCGCAAATGCATAATGTCCCAGATTAACTTCGATATATTATTGCCTATATGTTGAATTAACGTGCTTGAAGCGGTATTTTTCGGTTATTTAGCTTCCTCCATGCGTAAAAAACTCTACAAGTAGATCTATCCTTAAATACCCAGTAAAATCGTATAAGAACTCAAGAGAAACTTACCTTCACCGTAGTTTGGATTCAAACAGTTTTTTTTTGTCATTTTAACAATTGCTGCCCTTATGGCAAAGTTTTGAAACGTCCGATTATTTTGCCGTTTCGTTATGTTTTACGGGGTTATAATGACAAAAAACAACAACAAATTTGAATTATCACCATAAACTTAACTGTGCAAAATTGGGACCCCATGCGGTAAGAGGTTAAGGAGAGAGGGATAATCAGACTCCAGAGTATTATTTACCTTACTTTATAACTGGAATCTATTCTGGAGTAATGGAGCAATGACTGGCTGGACTGGATACTCGGTACTAAAAAATTCCAGGACACTGTCTCTAGCGCCAGGTAGGTAAGATCTTTGGCAGGATGCAGGGCTGAGCAGTCAGCAACTCGAAAGGCTGGATGCTGTTAAATACTGAAAAAATCTGAAAATTATACCTCACGAAAACGATACTCTGATCTATACTCTATCCCAAAGTCCCGATTAGTCAGTTGATTGCCCTCGGGAGTGTCGTGATGACCTTAGAAGAAGTTCATTCAACATAAGAAGAAATTCTGTGGCAGGCAGGACCTTTGAGAAGAGAAAAGGGCAAGACGCACTTAGCGCCCTTTGGTTAAAGGATGCCCTGAGTATTAATTTATTCCCTTCGTCGACTATTATTACTCTATGATCTAACCATTTTTTAATGGAAAGTAAATAGCTTCGCCCGCTAAACAACAACAAATTTCATAAAGAAAAGAGATGTGACATTTGTCCAAGTACTCTGTGCATTTGTCAAAGTCAGCAAAAAAAGTTTCTAACCTGCTCTTTGATTGACTTTGAGTGAAAAAATCGGAATTTGAGAAATTATTTCGACATAAAATCAAAATAGAATATCACTTTCTAAGCTAATAAACCTATTAATTAATATTTTAACAGTAAATGCCGGCTCACTAGAACTACGATTAAAGTTGTTTTGTCGTTGGTGCGCGCCGGTGAAATTGTGATCATGGCGAATCCGTCATCAGGCGTTGGTAAGGCTAGATAATTTATTTTGTTTAATATCTTTACTACTCGTGTAGTGATTATTTTTTTTACGTAATATAATTGGTGGCGCATATTTCTAAATACATTTTCATGATTTTTATTTCCAGTGGTACCGCGGAACTTTCGTCTCCTTGAAGAGCTTGAACAAGGGCAGAAGGGAGTGGGTGATGGCACCATTTCTTGGGGGCTGGAAAGTGATGATGATATGACTCTTACCCACTGGACTGGCATGATAATTGGCCCCCCTAGGGTAAATATCGATTCTTTATCTTTTTGGGACTGATTTTGTGAATATATTCTCATATCTCTTTGCTTGTTTTCTTTTCAGACTCCTTATGAAAATAGAATGTACTCCCTCAAAATTGAATGTGGCACTCGGTATCCTGATGAGCCGCCGACTGCTAGATTTATTTCTAGAATCAACATGAACTGTGTCAATAGCCAGACAGGACTTGTAAGTAAAAATATATTCTGAATTCAATGTGTGCTGTTATAAGAAATGTAAAGGGAAACATTTTTAATGTCTGTCATAGGTTGATAATAGACAAGTCCCGATCCTTGCAAGATGGCAACGAGACTATACTATCAAGACAGTGCTGCAGGAACTACGGCGTCTGATGACACTCAAGGAGAACATGAAGCTGTCCCAGCCACCTGAGGGAAGCACCTTTTAGTTGTCTTCTTCCTTAAACATGTCTTAATGGACCCAATCTACTTTGATGTACTGTTTGCAATACCTGCATATATTTTTTAATTAAAGATGATTTACTTCAATGTGATTTAAGGGCTTGGTGTGAAACTGTGCTTTTGTGTACCTGTAATGTCAACCATGAATTAAATTACATAATGCATTTATCTCCCCTTTGTTTAAGCTAATGTCTCTTTTAAGTGTTGTCTCACTACTGTTACTATCATAGTAGATTGGGTAATATAATTATGTATTTATAAGAATCATCTCTAAAACCAGCTCTTATTACCCACTTAGAGGGTAACACCCATTTATTTATCATATTATTACCTAAATTATTGTGGCCTTTTAAAAAGTTAAACTTGCTTTTGGTATTATTAAGGCTAGTTTTACTGACATCTTGATTTTAGGTAAGAGGTTTGTCTGTATTTATAAACAACTTTTTTGCAGTTTCATACACAAACACTTAAATGTGACTTGTTGAGAGAAACATTGTATAGGTTGTTGTTTATTCATATAGGCATATTATACAGTCTGTTCTCATTTATATCTTAAATATGTTAAATTAAAGGTCTTAATTCCTATGCAATTGGTTAGTACTCAAATGATGATGATGGAGGAAATTTTCATAACTTTCCTAAGTAATATGATCAAGTGTAAAATATTTTAGGAAATTTTTATTTCTTAGGCACATAAGATAAAGTACTACTGGTTCATTATGAAGCTTTGCTACTCTGTTTCCTTTCAACACAATGAACAAGTTGTTTTGTGTGTGGCTTGACATCATGAGCAGGCCAGCTGGCTGGGCCTGCAGTGTTGTCTGTCTCCAAAAATATTATACTTACAATTTAGCTCCCAGTAACTACTATGCGTGAATTTATTGTTACAAACCAAATGCTAAGTCAAATTGTTTCATAGCATTAATATTTTTACCAATGTATAACTAGCAAAGGTAAATAAATCAAATAATACTGTCATAAAAATGTTTAATTATTTGGTTTCCATCAGCCACACATATCTAAGGGTCAAACCACACTATGCGGTGCCGCATCGCCTTGCGCAAGCCACTGAGCGGTTCCACTCTTAGCGCCTTAATACTTACAACCCTCCCCGCCTCGTCTCTATTTCGTCGTGAGCGTGCGTTGCAGCAGCTCCGGAGGGCACCATACGGCGCCGTGTGGCATGATTCTTGGACTAATCTATACAGGCTGTTTCACTTAGGATGTCAAAGTCCATGGGGATAGAGCACCCCCTGGGGTATCCAAATGTATGGCATATGTTGGTGTATGCCCCCAAATTACCTATTATTGAATTTGGGAACTAAAATAAACTTTTACTCGTATGTCGTACGCTACGACGAAAAATATATTTATTTAGTATTATCGTCTTATAAAACGATATTCACAAGTATATTATGCACCTTCTACCTACCTCCTATAAATTTATATTTTCCTGGTACTTTAATGTTAAACCTTGAAAAAATCGTAATAGAGATGTGTAATGCGTACTTACCTACTTTATAGAAAAAGTTATTTTCAGTTTATTTTATTCAACCTATTGAGTAGTCCCAAATTAAATAATAGCTAATTTAAGGGAAACTGGGAATTTGTTTGTTGCAGTTTCCCCCAATTCTGAATTTGGGAGAAACGGGGTGTACCCATATGTTCGAGGATTTTTTTGTAGTATTCCAGAACTTTTTTCCGAATTTAGAATTCCCTTCCTTAAATCTCTTTCCAGGAAAAAATCTAAAAGATTAATTCAACTTTTCATTTTTGCAAACAAATCTTTATACCTACCTCTCATGCCAAAAGAAAATTTGAAAAAGTCCTTATCTTAGCGTGTACTTGCCAGCCGGTAGCGTCGATAGCTGGTCGCAGTACTTGGCGAATCTGTTAATTACAATGAAGCAATTGCTCGCAATCCCTTATCAGGGTAACCAGACCATTTGAATCATGGTTACAAGTTTCAGAAACTATACGAAACTATATTTCCTCGTGATGTTTTTCATCAACGCCGCTCGCCGAGCTAATCCTAAAAATACGCACGTGTCAGTATTGAATAAAATCCATAGGTGCATGCTACCATCGCTCAGCTGTTGCAGGCTGCAAATTTTGGCGTACTCACTCATTCGTAGTAAACGTGCCGCAACTTGCGGCACGATTAGTACGAATGAGTAAATACGCCAAAATTTACAACCCAATTTTATTAAAAATATTCTAAAGATCGCGCTCTTTAGAATATTTTTTTAATTAGGTACACGCATTTCTGAGCGAGTCCCGTTGCAACCAAGTCAGGATCTGATGAAGGGAAATCTAGGGAAACCCT
Source organism: Marasmia exigua (assembly GCA_019059595.1). NCBI lineage: Eukaryota > Metazoa > Arthropoda > Insecta > Lepidoptera > Crambidae > Marasmia > Marasmia exigua. The sequence continues at coordinate 5,778,670 of CM032478.1, forward strand.
CTAGAAGGAAAATACCTACAATTTATTATGTATTCTGCACAACGATAGGTAATTTAAATTCGTTGATTATGCAACATGTCTGCCTCTGTTGGGTGGTTGGGAGGGTATTTGACTAAGTTCGAGATTTTACAAAATATACTTAAATATTTTATCCAAATGTAGGTAAATATGTGCCGACAGCAAAAATTCTCAATTAAAAATATAACGTCTAGCTAGTTTTATGGTCATTCAAAGATTAAGGGGCAAGTCCATTTTAAATGTATGAAATTATTAAAAAATAATCAACATATTACCTACCATTGAATAACCCATACAATTTGCACCAACTATTATAATAGCACCTACCATTGACATGAACGAAACATTTGATATAGCTACCATCATAGAATTATTATTCTATGGCTACCATACAAAATTCAAATGTAATGCATACAAAATACTTGCGTGTGACGTCACATGCCAGTCGCCATTTGTATGGAGCGTTTTGTTGGGTTTGCCCAAAATGTGATTTTAAAGTTGTCATTATCTCAGGTACCAGTTTAAATGAGAATCAAGTACTTAATTATTTCAACGATCTCTATAATTTAAAGGTCATTTGATTACAAAAATAAACCAAAAAGTCAAATACCGTACATTGAGAGTTAATGGATAATTTAATTCTATCCTACTCATTATAATTTAGGTAGAAAAAGTCAGTTCTACCTACCTACTATGAGTCATGGTTTTAATCATTTAATATGGAATTCTTCGTATCCACACCACCAGTGTGACAACCTAAATCAACGGGACTATATCGAGCGTGAGCGTAATAAGAACTGCTTCCCGTAAACTCGGGATTCTGAACAAAGTGAGACGGTATTTTACTCCGGCGCAGCTTTTTCTCTTGTACAAGGCACAGGTTCGCTAGTGTGTGGAATATTGCTCCCATCTCTGGGATGGTTCTGCTAAGTACTTGCTGCTTGCTCTCGATAGGTTGCAGCGACGTCCTATCCGTATTGTTGGAGATTATGAGGTGACTAAGTCCCTAGAACCTCTTTAGCTACGTAGATACATTGCCAGTATAAGTGTTCTCTACCGCCTCTATAATGGGGAATGCTATGATGAGTTATTTCAACTTATCCCATCCTCCCCGTTCCACTTCCGAACAACACGTGCTGGACAGCGTTGCCATCCGCATACCATCCAGACAATGGCGGCGCGCACCAAGAGGTTTGGCTCCTCGTTCCTGCCCCGAGCCATCAAGACATGGAATGCCCTCCCAGCTCATGTGTTTACTCCTTCATACAATCCGGGGTCTTTTAGGCGGGGCGTGAAACAGCATCTCAGCAGGCCATTAGGGTGAGGATGGCAGACACAATGGGTACTTTATTAGTTCGTTTGTGTCTGTCAACCTCATATTTGGATTTCACGGCCACTTACCATCAGGCGGAGTGAGGTCATCCTGATTGGCCTTTCTATAAAAAAAAAACTCGGTGTGGACAGAGTCATACACGCTATATTCATGTTATAAGTTTGACGTATCTGTGTGTCTGTCTGTCTATCTATGGCATCATCATAGTTCCCGAACAAATGAACCTATTTTGATTTTTTTTGTTTGAGAGATGAATAAGGGGGAGTGTTCTTACCTATGTTGGCTAAAGAACGATCCAAGATGGCCGCCATCACAAAGATATGGATTGTATGTTTTAACACAACTCCCACAATATGGGTATCATATAAAAGGGCTTGAGTAACAGAATATATTTATTGTGACAAATTTACAATCCAAGATGGCCGCCGTCAGAAAATGACGAATAACCTACTTATTTGTTTTCGTCGGGGGTTTTTTATATTTTCAATTTTATTTTGTAGTCCGAAAGAAGAGTCCGAGCTTGATCACTCGTGTTGTGTAGTTCGAGAAAATAAGTAGGTATGATGATTGAAAATGTCTTATATTGTATCAGTAATTAATGGTATACCTACGCGTACGTACCTATAGCGTATGGTTGGTCCTAAGAAAATCAGTATTCAAAAAACTTCGTTACTATGTCATTCGATAGTCAACCTTATTATGATTACCCTAAGACTAGTATTATAATATCTGTGCCTTAAGCTAGACAGTCCGAGAACAACCGTTGTAATAGTTCAAGGGAATGCTTATAATCCGATAGATAATACTCGTCAGCATCACTAATGACGTTTCTAGCCAGTCTAGCTACATCTTGGAGTACATCTGCGTTGATACAGCATTCTGAAAGGAATTATCTGCAACTCAGCACTACCTGAGGAAACCCACGTAAGCAGTACGATTAAAACAACTGTGCATAGTTTTTACATTTATTTGAGACAAACATTTTAAGAGAACATTCAAACTAAAAAAATATGTAAGTATATACGTTCTATACTGTTTATAAAACAAGATTCTTTGATACAACTTATTACTTTTATAAATTATATTACACGCAATACTGGAAAACGATAAATTTGTAAATTCCGTTTTATTGGCAAGACAATAGTCCATAGATTCAGAATCTCAAATCAAATACACAAGAGGCCTACAAATTAAATTGCTTATTGATACAGACATCGTACAAGGTCTAATTGCTAGGTTCAGGTTCTGGACATTTTGCAAAAGCTTATTTTAATGCCAAATACAGATGGCCACCAGGTACACAGTTATTAGAATATCAGTTTAAAATGCTATAAGCTATTTAATATAAACAGATGTACTTACTTCAATCATACAAATTTATTATAAATGTACAAATTACAAAGCTCTCATTGAATATCCATTATATTGCACAGACTTAGGAAATATTTCTCTATATATTGGCTTATTAATGTTTTTTATAACCCCTAAAGGTCTAAAGAAATTGAATTACATAAAATGAGTATTTTTTTTTATTATCACAGCTATCCGCTGGAATCTGTTATGATTGTATTATAGTATTTTCGGTATTTGATGTGAAAGGAGAGTTGAGCACGTCAAATCTTATTGCAACATAATAAGGACCCACACCCTTTCGCATTCGTCTTCAACACACAGTGCCAGAAAGGACATTGGAGTCGGAAGATTTGTCTCCTGTTTTTACGACTTTCATTGAATAGGACAGAGTCACGGAAGAATCTATATTTATTAAATACATAGTTATATTGATTAGCAGCAGATATAGCCGAAATAATATACTGTCTAATAGGTAGGTAGGTAAATTTAAATGTTTGTAAAAATATTACATACATACCTAATATTTCTGCAGTTGGTTTAGTTAAAATCAAAGACAATTTTTTATGTAGATAGGAACCCATCCTTCTAAATATCCATTAGTCCCCCAACATATAATCCATATTATTATTAATATCCTCAGATTATATTAGCATCTTAACATAATATGTATAAAATGAAAAAACTACTTTATGTAGATATTCCGTTTAATTCTTAGAAAATTTTAAATTAGGTTTTTAAATAAAAACCACTTTTGATTACAAGTTATTGTGGGCACTGCCCCAGATCGGTTTATTTAATGAATTCATGACGATTATAAGTATCATTAGAGAGATTTGTTAATTGATTGCAATTTATTTAGGGTTCGCGCACAATGCGCTCCTCATATGAACCACAATGGCAGCTACTTTTGTGCGCGCAAACGGAGCGGGTTTGGCCGGTGACCGCCATTAACCAGCGTTTTCAAATCGAGACAGATACTACTAGGTGCCCGACCCGTTCCTATTGCCAATGTTGCAGTGACAAGTCGCTGTCCATAGCGACGTCGTCGCCATACAGTGGCGCAACTTTAAGGTGGCAGGGGTGGCAAGGTTCCACGTCCCCTCCGCCCGCCCAATAACGTTTTATAATCAACTGTGATCTGAAGGACTTGCCACGGGCACCAGGTGGCATAGTTACGCTATTGCGTCGCCATGTCTACCGAAGGTAGACAAAGGTACCTATTCAGAAAACTCAACAGTGGCGTACCCGAAAAATTCTAGCTAGTTAGGTAGTATAATACTAGCCGGCGCGACTCAACTGAGGGACTTCGTTGCTTGAAATCCAAACAGTGTAAGTAACCTTGATAAATAATGACCAAATCAGAAGAACTTAACTGGCGAGTAAAAAATCGTATTCAGGACCTTACTTACTTTATTGCTCACTTCACGGACTTACAAATATAAGTAAACAGATAGTTTTTACTAGTTTATTTTACGTTAATATATTAGTAAAAAAATATAAAATTAATTTTAGCATTCCATATATTTTAAATTAAATAAAAGATTTCTTAGTTAATTTGTAAAATCTTTGATTAAGGAATCAGCAGCTAAATATTTATTCAAGAAATGCTTTTACGTAAAAATGATTACTGTGGCACACGTAGGTTTAATATAACCATTTTTTTTGAGACCGTGAAATGAGCATGTTTGTATGAAAATTATTAGGGCATGAGTCCGATATTTTCCTCGCGTGGTGTAGATCATATTGATACTACCACCGTCCGTTTTGAGCATCATTGTATCACATAATAATATGCAGTATAGGTTCCATGCTATAAAATAATGATTACCTAAAATTTCTGCTCCTTTGTACTATCGCGTAGGTATTACGCTTGTTCAGTTATGAACTCATGAAATCAGTAATTATTCTATAAACAAAGGAAAAGAGAAGAAAATAGTGAAAGAGGCGCATCTGATAGGTATATACGTTGCTTAGGAGGGCTTGTTCGATGCGCTATTTGATTTGAAGGTATAAATAGATGATGATTGATTTAAGACATTTCAAGAAAAAATTGCATTGCAAGTGTTTGAGATTATTGTGTACCGGAAATGGATATCTCTCACGATAGACGAGTGAAAGATCTAAGGTTTCGTAGAGAAAAATTATCGTTAGTAATGACCGTTAACGATTGGTAGAATAAAACAGCTTTTTAATTTTTGTAGGTTTGATTCCCGTGCAATACAAGAATAATCCAAAAATCCTTTGAATGCAGTTTTTTTTTCTTTTCAAAAAATCAAGTGATGTTTCCTTTAAGCAAAAAATGCTTATTTAAGAATTTAAGGTACTTTCCCTTCATGTCCCATAGTCGGAGGACGCTCTGTATAGCTCTACTGCCACAAAGTCAACCTTACCATGGTTCGCGGGACGCGGAGCGCGGGCGCCGAGTAGGTACGCTCGTCCAATTCAAAAAGTATATATTCTGTTTGGGCCATCATTTCATTTATTCAATCAGTCGGATGTCGAAAGTCGCCGTCACAGGCCAATAAGAATGACGTTGCCAGCTAGACCCGTGCGAACTCTAAAAATAACTTTTTCGACCGGTTAAGCACACTCCGCCCCCTACTGATTGGCTTAAAGAGAAAATAAAGTTTTTCGATTGATCAAGCGCACTCCGCGTCCCACGGACCATGGGAAGATCTAATTATGGGCGGCAAAGCCTAATATAATCTATATGATATAAGCCTATTAGTTTTGTTTCTATTTATAACTGAATGTAAATAGGATAAAAGATGTAGTGCCACCTAGTGTGTCAATCAACCCCATTAATTAAAATCAAATGGCATCACTGCTGGCCTTAAAATGACGGATAGGGCACACTAGCGACGCCAATTGATTTAAATTGTTACCAACTAAACCGTATATTTTTTTAACAATTTCGAGCTCCAGCCTCTCAGAAAGCACTTATACTATTTATTTAATACTTATACTTAAGTTTTCCTTCTGTTTTTAAACTCGAAATTTGAACTACCGCTCGAAATTTGAAAACCACTTATGGCGTTAATCCAAATGTTGAGTGCAAAAACAGATAATTGCACATTAAACTATGATTTCGATGTGCAAAAAGGTTAGGTTAGGTTAGCAATTTATTAATTTTGAGGGAACTTTAAATACAACTCCTAAGTATAAATGTTTGCCTAGAGACTGGAGCTACGAAATTGTTTAAAATAGATCCGGTTTTGTAGCTATCAATTTAAATCGATTGGCGTCGCTAGTTAAGGGTCTCGAAAATTAGTTAAGCATGTCTCACAGATACGACAAGCACCAGAACATTCTACTCAAATAGTAAAGTCACCGGAACTTAAAATACACTTATGTTGGCACCAAAAAGCACAAGACGTGGTTAGAAATGCATTTCATAATTTGTTAATCTTTGGTCTTGTTATTTATTGCGAAGCACCACACGAGTGCGATACACTTTCCCTTTTTTTACCAAAAACGCTTATTTCATCTATTCATGAGCTGGCTTCATGTTATGACCAATCATAGAGTCTATCTAGGACGTTCTATTTGTTATACTAAAACATTTTGTCTGTTTACATTTTTTATGTATGCAATGTATTCAGCTTAGTTCATATTCAATCTAATAATTGAAATATGTACATTAGTGGACAGGTATCAAAATAATTAGTAGGTACTGTACATTATACGTATTTTCTCAAGACAAAAGACAGTCTTTGAAAAAAAATTACTTAGTATTGACCTGTACGAATAAAATAATCCGATTATCCTCGTCGGAGTGTTTAACCCTATTACATCTAGCGTCGAGGTACACATCATGAGCGATTATGTCAAGTATCAAGGTAACAAATAGGCCACCCAACGGCGCGCCCGACGATAAGATTGCAAGGAAAGCAAGCGTCAAGTAACGCGTACTCGCGTGATTGATGTAGCCGAAGCATTACTAAGTCCACCAATGTACTAAGTTTATGATTTACATGTACTTTTTAGATACATGTTTTACATAATTACACTATATGTATATACAGGGCAAATAAAACGACCAGTCCCTAGAAGATAAAATCTAAAATGTCACGGACGAATTTGATTATTGTAAGCAGATAATAACGTCAACGTTAGAAAATAAAATTATTCTAAGGTTTAGTTTTCATTTGCTTGGAATAAGACTCGAAAATTATCGCTCAGTTGGAACAGAGCATTTGCCCGGTTTGAAAAAGTTTCCAACCGAAACCCGTCAATGAATTTTTAAGTGTATTATTTACTTATTACTGACGGTTCTATTCAAAGAAAAACAATCATTAAGATCAACTGATGAATTTTTTATGACCCGATTACTAGGTGGAAAATTACGCCTCGGGTAACAGGCCTAAAATATTAACGATGCTTTCGTATCCACCGGAACCTGATCGTTTATCTACCCTATACATTTTTTTAAACTCAACTATTTATTATGTAGTATTTGAGATAAAATATGTATTTACAACAATTTAAATATGTACATATATTTTTAATACACAACATTCAACTTATTTAACATCCCGTTCACTTGTGGTTGCATATAGAAACAAATCATTAAACAAAACTTTCGCATCAAATAGACAAATCTAATGCAAATAACATTCAAAATGCACATTATTTAAAAAATAAATATCTAACAAACAGTTAAAATGTGAAAACTGTAAGAAGAAAATGCAATTTTTATTGACATTAAAAAATCCTTCCTATGATACATTACTCGTAACAATAAAATAAGCAACGTTCGTAGAATTTATACAATGAATACTACAATTTTGAAGAAAACTAACTAACTTTAATTACGTATCACATTGCTTGATCTAAATAGTCACAATTTCTTTTATTTGGAAGCGTCACTAAGAGTAATACAACCATGCAATATACCAATGGCATTTTTAAATAACTTTGCTGATTTGTGACTGTCTAGACCTAGTACTGCGTCTATATACTCATTATTACCAATTTACATTACATTCAGGTTCTGATATTCTATATTGGAATACAACAACAAGATCGTTTAGCTAATACAGTTGACACATCTCTAATTAATATACATAATAGAGCTTACAGTTTTGAGGTCCATCCATTTAGCTCTACAACACATGGTTTCTGATCGCGTGATTCATTGAATTATTTTCAATTCACTAAACTTTAGATCTACTCCGTTAGTTAAAATATTTCCTCGATGCAAAGTGATTTAAATGATCTAAGAGGTGGATCAGTCAACGGGTTTCACCCTTCAGTACAAATCGTATGAAATTCTGAATACTCGAATAAGAACAGAACGATCCGCGGACGATCAATAGAGATCTGTATACTCGTGAACTTAAAATCACGTACTCAAATTTAAGAGAAACCCTGTTTACCTACGTGATCACTCAATAAAACGCTGCAATCGCACAGATATTAAAATTATAAATGTAATGGCCCCGTGTAAAATGTTGCGCCTCAGATCGGAATAAGGGTTTTACGTACTGGTCACGCGCCGCGGCGTCGGCGTCGGCGTCTAGCACAGCCCGTGCAGGCGTCGCGCCGCCGGCTGCGGCCGCGCCGCCGCCAGCAGGCGCAGGAACGGCCGCCCGCACAGCGCCACCAGCCCGCCGCCCGCCCAGCGCGCCGCCGCCGCCTCCTCCACCTCCGCGATGCGGTTCAGCGAGCGCGACTCGCGCAGCCGCGACTCGTGCCGCGCCGCGCGCCGCCGCCGCCCGCCGCCGCCGCCCGCGCCCGCGCCCGCTCCCGCACCGCCGCCCGCCGCGCCGCGCGCGTCCCCCGCGCCCGCCGCGCCCACTCCCCTCGCCCCCGCGCCCGCTCGAGCCGGCGAGCCCGCCCCCGCGCCCGCTCCCGCCCCCGCACCGCCGCCGCGCTCCTGGCTGTCGCTGGAGTCGTCAGTGCGAGTCGCGCCGCGCGCGGTCGGGCGGCGGATGGAGCTCGGCGGCGCGCTTCTTCTTCTCCGAGTCGTCGTCGGAGAGGTCGGAGGACGAGCACGAGCCGCCGCGCCGCCGCCGGCACTCCGCGCGTCCCGCGCCGCGCCTCCGCTCCGAGGCCCGCGCCCGCGTCGCACAGATTCACCTGAACGAAAATAAATATGCAAAGTAGCGCAAAACCTCTCGAGTGGTAGCTCAGCCCATGAGATTGAACATCTTTCACTATAAAAAAAAACAGCTGTTTCATACAAATCGATCATTTTTTTTTTCGAGTCATAATAGCATACACCTTGAGGAGACCTGCACGATTCGGATAAGTTTTTGGAACGTGTAACCGTGATTCCGTTGGTCTCGTTCCCCTGTCTAATGATTGTGAAAATCAGACGGCAGACTCAGTTAATTCCTGAATCATGGTCCAAGCTCACGCTGGGCTCCAAAGAAATGGCGATATCTGAACGCAACCGGAAATAACACATTCAAGATGATGCTCATTAAACAACAGCATAGTCTGACGCCAAAGCACGTCTTGTGTTATGGAAACGTCTTGTGTTGTGTTGTGTATGGATCGCTATTAGCGATAAGACCGTCTACATTGTACTAGTATAATACCATAGACTAAGATCTGTAAATTTTAGTGCAATAAAGTGTATCTATCTATATGTTGTTAAGTTTATTTTTACCTTTTCACTGCTAACTTGATCCGTTGCGTTTGTTGCGTTGAGTCTTTATTGCGTGCTACATTGCTTACAAAGTATCTTAAATAATAAATGTAGGTGATCATCGCATGTTAAAACTGTTACCTACTTTATTTCTAACAGTGAAGACCTGTTATTAGCTTTAAGACATTCATTGTAATTGCTACCAGTGTCAAAACAGCTGTTGGTCTTCCGAATAAAATAAAATATCAGAATTTAAAGATAAAGATTTTTTATGATGTTTAAACTCAACATCAGGTGAGATTACGGTCAATTACTTGTAAGTCGTAAGATAAAAAAAATGGTTGTCTAAAAGTTGCTTTACGTTACGTTATTTATGACGTAATCGTCTTTTTCTTATGTCGTAATTATGAAATTATACATGCCTTTGTTACAAGCAATCCAATCGCTTGGGCCGCACTCCGTGTGCAAGCGAAAATGCGATCGTAACAATATTTCGTGCGTACAGCTTGGCGTTCATGAGTTTACAATCGTTTACCACCAAGTGATCCGTCTACTCGTATGCCATCTATTACATAAAAAAAAACTTATCATGTCTAAAAGTCTGTATATGGTTGTAAAGTCACGCGCCGTGCACTAATAAATATGCAGTCTCATTCAAATATGAACCTTAATGTTTCGCCTTATTTTGTAAGAGGTGTTTACATTTCATTGCAGACTGTACTTAGTACCATACTAAGTACAGTCGAGGAATTTTCTATTGCACCAGCGCTAGGATAATTATAGCGGTGCGCTCACACATAGCGCAGTGCAAGCGGTACAATACCGTTACGTTCGCTGGGCGTGTGGGCTAGACGTGTGTAACTCTTTTACTGGAACGACTCAGTGATCCGACTCAGCTAAAGGATTCACTGTTCAGAATCTCTAATGTTCGCTCCGAATGTATCATTCGACTCAAATGGATCTCGAGTTCGAGTGAACCGAATGAGCTGAATGAACCGATGAGCCGAATGAGCTGAATGAATCCGAGTGAGCCGAAAATAATCTGAATGAATCATGGATCTATGTATATGAGAGGTCGATGTTCCAAATGAAGCGTTTCACTGTTTTTTTTATGTGATAGGTGGCAAATGAGCAGACGGGTCACCTGATGGTAAGCGAGTGCCGCCGCCCATTGACACCCGCGACACCAGTGGAGTCACAAGTGCGCTGCCAATCTTTAAACCCTCCTTACCCCCGGATTGGGCCTCCGGTACCCTCACTCACGCAGCGAAACACAGCACACTGCTGCTTACCGCCGGTTTTCTGTGAAGCCGTGGTATCACTCGATGCCGATGCTTGGCTCTCCCACGGTCTAAATCCGGATCTCTGCACTGATCCAGATGGAAATGTTGCAATCTTTTGAAAGATACTTTTTTGCCAGGTCAAGCGTGCGCGTACCTTGGCGAGGTTGTCGGCGGGCGCGGCGTGGGCGGGCGCGGCGTGGGCGGGCGCGGCGTGGGCGTGCGCGACGTGCGCGGGCGGGGCGGCGTGGGCGGCGCGCGCGGCGAGGTGCAGGCGGCCCTCGGAGCGCGAGCCGCGCCGCGCCTCGGCCTCGCGCGCCGCGCCGCCCGCCGCCACGCCGCCCTCCTCGTCGTCCTCCTCCTCGCGGACTATGCTGCACTTGCGGGATCTCTGCAAATCACACACTGCTTTAGGCCCGAATTCAGGGTTTGAAGTGATAATTATCATTGATAATCTTTGATAATTATCAAGATAATTATCAAGATAAATATTGGTTGATAATTATCTTGATAAGTATAATCGAAAATATTTGCCATTTGTTATTCAGATACAGAAAACCCCCGTCCAGTTAACGCAGTTGAGGTTGATGGAGATGATATTCCACTCATCAATTTATTTTAATTAAATAAGTACAAGTATTATCGTTGTAAAAGTATTATATAATTAGTTGATTAACTGCTCGTATTTTGGTTTGCAAGTTATTATACACGAAATTATAAAAATAAAAGTTGACCATGATTGTAAAATGTCTCTAATTTATTTAAATCACTTGATTCTAACGTAAAATATTGATATGTAATATCAGTTAAAAAAGGATTACTAGGCTTATATCTGTTTGATAATTATCGGATAATTATCTGATAATTATCTTGATAATTATCTCGATAATTATCAAAGGACATATTTATCTTGATAATTTCAAACCGTGCCGAATATCAAAACCGACCAAAGCTGTGGATGCAATCAAGAATACGGTATACGACTACTTTTTTTTTAATTTTGCAATCAAAAGACCTCTCAATGATAGAAACATCGTTGAAAGAATCACTTGATTCTCATTTAAACTACCTGAGATATCACAACTTTAAAATCACATTATTTTGGGCAAACCCAAAACGCTCCATACAAATGGCGACTTAGATGTGACGTTACACTTAAGTATTTTGTATGCATTTCATTTGAATTTTGTATGGTAGCTATTACAAATGTTTCGTTTATGTCAATGGTTCTATTATAATAATTGGTGCAAATTGTATGGGTTATTCAATGGCATAATTATTTTTTAATAATTTTATACTTTTAAAATGGACTTGCCCATGAATCTTTAAATGACCATAAAACCGGCTAGACGTTATATTTTTAATGGACAACATTTCAAAATTGCTAAGCTCTGAAACAAAAAATACCATTTCTTTATTTACTTTTCCGCTGCGCGAATATATATTTATAATTTTTTTATATTGCTTATTTACTGAGAAAAAAATTAAAAACTAAAAAACGTAAGATGACGTCATCGGACGGCAGAATGTAAAATATTTCTTTGCTTAGCATATTATAGTTTTAAATTTGCGAAATGCCAGACCCATTACATGCAACTGTCAAAAAAAAGACAACTTGTCAACGTTGAATGAATGAATGACGTTGACAATGTTGACACTAGTATTATTTACCTTTGACAGTAGTACCTTATTTTTATTAAAACAATGATAAGCAAAGGAATATCGCTGTATTCAGCCGTCCGATGACGTCATTTGGCGCTTACGTCTATTTAGAAGATAAAGAATTTTAATAATTATTTTATGCATGAAAATGGCCAAATTTTGAAAAAAGAAAAAATATGGGTCTGTTCATTTTATGTCTATTTTCATATAAAAAAAACAATATAGACATGTTAAAAATATGAAATGTTGTCCATTATACGCTAATATGAAGAAGAGAATATATTGTTAGTACTGGTGGCACGTCCTGCGGGGTGCGCGGCGCCGCGGAGAGCGTGGGCGGCGCCAGCAGCCCGCGGCCCGCCGCGCCGCCGCCGCGCGCCACCGCCAGCGCGCCCGGCCGCCGCGCGCGCGCCGCCGCCGTCGCCTCGCGCAGCCGCAGCGACTCCAGCCTGCCACACGCAAACCACTCACTCGTTATTATTGACTGACCGGATGGCGCAATTGGTAGTGACCCTACCTCTTACGCCAAAGGTCGTGGGTTCGATCCCCACCCTGGACAAACATTCGTGCGATGAACACTTGTGTTTGTGCAGTGTCTGGGTGTAATATATGTATTTAAGTATATATTTGTGTTCCTCTGTTGTCTGATATCTGTAACACAAGTGCTTAAGCTACTTAGTACGGAATCAGGTCAACGTATGAGATGTTGTGAGAATTATTATTGTGAGAATTATTATTATCCGGCTAATCACTTTTGTGGTCAAGGTTAATAACATCATAATCTTAAAATAAAATAAAATAAAAAAATAAAATGCATGTAAGTACAGTAACGCCCTGTTGGTCTAGTGGTTTAAGTACCGGGCCGTGATCTCGGGGTCCTGGGTTCGATTCCCGGGTCGAGCGAAAAGTATGTTTCGAATTTTTCGTACATAGCTCGGGTTTGTGATCACCAATCCGCATTTGGCAAGCGTGGTGATTAAGCCTAATCCCATCATAGTAGCGATAACTTGATTTCTATGATGGAGGCTTTGCCCTGCAGTGGGACAGTTTATAGGCTGATACTTTTACAGTACATAATATTCCTTATAGCAGAGTCTATATACGAGGACGACACTGAAAGTTTTAAGAACTGGCCACTTATAAGACGATGATTAAAAAAATAAGTTTAAATTTTAAAATGGAACTCTTTGCCAATATTATTGTCTTTGCATTTAATTCGATTCTCTTTTTTTTCCGATTTGGCGGCAAATTGAAAATATTCTTTAACAAGTGAACATGAATTTAACGCGAGAAAATTTCCGTGCAATGATTTTCTATGACTTTCGATGGCAAATAAGTCAACTAGAAAGTTATGATAGACTTCGATTGACCTTTCACGATGAAGCTCCATCTCGTGCCACTGTTTTCAACTGGTTTAATGAGTTTAAACGTGGTCGCACTAATCTCACCAATGATTTGCGTGAGGGACGGCCATGTTCGGCGACTACCGAAGATAACATCAGTGTTTTGCGACGTATGATAGAGGCCGACAAAAGAGTGACCTATCAGCAGATTTGGACAAGTTTAGGCATTGGTATGAGTCAAGTACACAAAATCATTCATGAACATTTAGAAGCTTTGTGCCCGGTGGATACCTCATAATTTGACAGAGGCCCAAAAACTACGTCGTGTTGATTAGTGCCGCGAAATGGTTCAAAGATTTAACGGAGATGACTCAAATGCTATAAATAAATAATAAATATATAATACATATATTATGATCCTGAAACTAAAAAACAATCTGCTGAATGGGTGTTTCCATTCGAGGAGTTCCCTACTAAAGAGAAAGGGAGGTCGCAGCGTGGGAAAGAAGATGGCCGCCTCGTTCTTCGGAAGGACAGGTCATATCGCAACAGTTTGTTTAGAGGATCGAAAAACAGTTACCGCAGAGTGGTACAATAACAACTGTTTGCCACTTGTCTTAGAAAAAGTTCGGGAAAAACGACCTCGCAGTAGGATCCTCCTTCACCACGACAACGCCTCGCCGCACACCGCCAAGCAAACACTCGAGTATTTGGCGACGTCAGACGTAGAATTACTGGGTCACCCGCCATATAGCCCAGACCTCGTACCGTGCGATTTTTATTTATTTCCAAAAGTAAAAGAAAAACCAAAAGGAAAACGTTTCACGGACGCCGAAGAAACGGTGGCTACGTATCAAAAGGCCGTCGAAGAGATCCCTAAAGAAGAGTGGGTCAAGTGCTTTTCTCAGTGGTATCATCGAATGCAGCGATGTATTGATGTTGAGGGACACTATTTTGAAAAGATATAATATAAATAACAACTTGCTAAATTGTTCAGTTTTTAATTTTCTAAGAACTTTCAGTGTCGCCCTCGTATTTAAGCAGAAAATTTTATGATTCTGATGTTATTTTCGGAATTATTTAAAATTAAACCTTATGGTGACCACGAAAGTGATGAGCCAGATAATGACTTAACTACAACAATAGTTGAGCCAAAATAAAGGGGCGTAAGAGCTAATATGATAGCCCGCAGGTTTGCAATCTTTACTTGAGGACAAGTAAAGATTACTCTATTTAGAGCATACTGTACCTCTTTCTACAAGTGCAAACTGTGGGCTGATTATATGCAGAGGGCGTACGGGCCCCTCCGTGTTCAATATAGTAACGCCTTCAGGAGGTTAATGGGGCTGCTCTGGCGCTGCAGCGCGTGGGGTATATGCAGAGGGCGTACGGGGCCCTCCGTGTTCAATATAGTAACGCCTTCAGGAGGTTAATGGGGCTGCCCTGGCGCTGCAGCGCGTGGGGCATGTTCGCGGCGGCGCGAGTAGAGTGTTTCTTTGCCACGATGCGGACGCGCGCTGCGTCCCTAGCGAAGGGTCAGGGCTAGCTCCAATTCCCTCCTGAAGATGATTGCAGACCAAGTGGACTGTGTCTACTTGCTGCACTGTGGCGCATTACATGCGAAATAGATCACTAATACCTAGGATTAAGATGACTAATACCTAGGAAAAAGGCCATATTTGACACTTCAACAAAATTCGACAACATTCTTGTAACAATCATTCATTCATTCAGGTCGTTGAATTTATCAATCTTTCTACGTTAAAAAGGCACAATTTCATAACGTTTTTAAAATTATGTTTGCATTTATTTATTTCAACAAAGACAAAAAAGATAATTTCACGATTTACTTTCTCTGTTAAAATATTTATAAACTTATTAAAAACTTATTTTTCTAGAGAATTGAATGTTGGAGCTCTAGTGATGAATATTCATTTATGTATGAAAAACCACATTCTGATTAAAATAAATGTATTATTCTCTTGTTAAAAAAATATAAATACATTAATAACTTTGTAAAAAGAAAAAAAACGTATGTCACACAATATAAGTGATTTTGAAGAAAAAGAAATAATCAGTACCTACTTTCCTCATTCTATTCTATAATTTTGATTAACATTTCTTCAAATAAAATAACTTATTTATTATAGTATTCGATTCACGTTTATTTGATGTACACATCGATTATTCACTTTAATCGAAGTTTTTAGTAAGTCACCTCTGTATGAAGCTAAAATTTAGAAACGTCAAATGTGGCTTATTAGTTTGGCTCGACTTTACTTGTATACACTCCGCGCCACGAAAGAGGTACCGCGGCAAAACACGGAACTAAAATTTTACATTCCTTGTACCTATGGACTTATGTCCAGCTCAAAGAACCATGGGTAATAATAACATACCCAAGCTGTAACAATTTGAGACCTATACCGAACGAAAAATCTCTAATTATATGATATTTTTTGTATGGCGGTAACATTGCAGATTGGTTACCAAAAAAGTTGCCAAAAACTGAGACAATGAAAAACTTGACAAAAAACATCTGCGAAAAATAAAATGTTATTTGAAGTGTATAAATAATAACAATAGAAAATAAAAATATTAGGAGCAATGAAAAATGAAACTCATGCATATGTGGCAGCCCTCATGTCAGTGACATAGCTATGAACATTGTATTTTAAAAAAATAAAAAATAGTAGGCAAACAAACTAATGAGTCGCCTACGCTGGTACGGCCATAAGTCTCGGCAGAAGGGGTAGACATAAGGGATGACATGTGTGCCAATAAATTGACCACAATGGATTCACAAGAACATGTGGATTGGACGAGTTGAAGCAGGAATGCTGACACCAGGCTCTGAAGCGACAGCTTAGGACAACAACCTATGGGTAGCTAGCTATATTTATTGATAGCACAAAATAAAAGTCAGGCCGCAGCAGATAATAGTACCTACTATAATAATTAATTAATCACTTTTGCATTTGTTTCTTCATAAGGACATTATCTAATATCTATAACTTATTATAATAATTTAAATAAGAATTGCACCGAGAGATTGTGCATGACAGTCCTACTTATATTTAAAATCTCATATACATTTGAATTCCACTTATTTTGAATACCTATTGCGTGAACATTATTTTATTTGAATGTTTTGTTGACTGAATAAATGATGCTAGATTCTTTGTGTATAACTCAAAGCAAGTCAATATAATACATAAGAAAAAATTATATACCTTTTAGTTCTCAACTTCCTTTCAGCCTAACAAAAAGTATGTTGCAGTAATGTGATTATAGTCATTTTTTTCTAAGTAGTCCAAAATTTGTTCTTTTGTAGCAATGGCTCCATTGACCATGCGTTGAATAATAGGCAGTACGATCTTCTTCTGATAGATGTTCCTTGGCAACTAGGGGTGTATCAAAATCTTCAACTGCAATGCCTTCTCCAGCCGTCACCCATGGGTCGGTAGCAATCTCTGAGAGAGTTGCACGTTTTTCTGGCTCTCTTACCAGCATTCTGCCTATAAGTCTGAAAATATTAATTGTAAGTGATGAACTGAACTAGCGTAAAAAATTATGGAATACATAAAAATAATTAAATTTGGGTTGTCGCTAGTGATAATAATTTTAATACCTTTTACAAGAATTAGATATATGTGGTGGTATTGTATATTTACAGTCCATTATCATAGTCAGAGTTTCACTGTCATTAGCTTCTTGGAAAGGGGCTTGTCCACACACTAACATGTACAAAATTACACCCAAGGACCACACATCCACAGCAGGAGCATCATATGAGTCACCTAGGAGGATCTCAGGAGCAGAGTATGCTAAAGACCCACATGAGGTTTCTAATTTCTGACCTGGGCAAAATTTATTGCTAAAACCAAAGTCAGTCAATTTAACTACTCCTAACTTTTCAAAAAATACAACATTTTCTGGTTTCAAGTCACGATGCACAACATGTAACCTGTAACAAATGTTTAATTGTAATAAAGAATGCACTTGTAGGTACTACTTATAAAAACATTTCATAGACTTCAAACTATTTACCTATGACAGTATGATATAGCACGAACTATTTGACGGAAGTAATCACGAGCAAGAGATTCTGATAACCCAGATTCATGTCTCATAATGTAATCATACAAATCACCACCATCTCCTAATTCTAATATTAAATATAGTTTAGTCTGTGTATCTATTACTTCATATAGCCGGACAACATTTGGATGTTG
Source organism: Marasmia exigua (assembly GCA_019059595.1). NCBI lineage: Eukaryota > Metazoa > Arthropoda > Insecta > Lepidoptera > Crambidae > Marasmia > Marasmia exigua. Next base: position 5,796,489 of record CM032478.1, read on the forward strand.
AACTAATTTCATGCATCGCACCTGAAAGTGACAATGGTAAATTTATGTATACTTATATTTTATATTACATTAAATATTTATATGTACAATATTACATATACGATTAATTATTTGAATACTCAAAACAATGTAAAATATATATGATCCTGAAGATGCCACACAAGAGTTATAATAATAATATTAATAAATATTTAACAACATCACATACATTGGTCTGACTCCGAGATAGGTAGCTCAAGCACCTGTGTTACGGATATCAGAATCAACAATGGGATTAAAAATATATACATATAATACTTAATTACCTCTTGAAACAGATGTGACTTAGAAACTTCATCTAACTTGCTTTTATCTATGACTTTCACAGCCACTTTTTCACCGGTGAAAACATGACGTGCTAGTTTAACCACTGCAAAATGTCCAGAACCCAGTGTATCCAGCAAATCATATAGGCCTGCTATTTTGGCATCATAAGGTCCGCCTCCGGCGCCCACCCCTCCCCCTCCACAATTATTCATTGCTGTGGCCTAAAATACAGCAAACATAACAAATATTCATATTATTTTATCATCATGTGATGGTACCTATAATTAAACATTTTCCAATTGAAAGGTAACCTATTTGAGAAGTTCAAACTTAATAATTCCTGTGATGTTAAAACAAATATTGGTATGCAGAATATAGTTAGTGAAATTAATGAGTTCTAAGAACTATGTATTCGTTTATTTACAAAATTCATGACCCAAATACGATGTTAAGAACTGAAAATTTAAGAGTAAAATAATGATACATACAGCTTCTTAACCAGATAGTTTAAAGAGTACGTTGCTTACCTGCGGCAAAATATAATAATCTAAAGCTCAGGCGAGCAATTGACACTATATGAAGCAAATATACGATCGACTAGTTTCATCTATCATAATTATATTAACGTTAATTTACACCATTCATATCCGTCAAACAAATAAATATCAATAAATATAATAACAAGAACTACAAAACTGCATTGGTTTAATTAGAAAATTGTTAATTATCGAACATAAAAATAAGTCGATCGACAAGAGTCACAATTTCGCCATTTCACAAGACTTCGTTCTGAAATGTTGTAGAAGAAACAAGAAACCACAGACTAATTAGAAAACAAGCAAGAAACCACATGATTAAAATGGTTATTTATTACACAAATATTTATATGGGAGGATACATAAGACTGTCTTTAATCGATATTGATTGTTAAAATTATTTTTTCATTATTATTTATAAACTTTAAGGGGACTACTATCAACTTTTAACAAGAATAACACAAATCAAGCTATACAGACCGACCACGATCAGAAGGCACTTCAGTGACATTGTAAAGAGGGCGCTGTACAACGTTTTTTTTTTTATACGAAAATGTCAAAACAGCGTTAGTTCTAACTTTTGCCACGTGCCAAGCCAAATAACCGTGAGCGGATTGTATATTTATATATCGGAGCGCCAGCACAGTGGCGCCCTCTATTATGTTTGGAAACGTCAAGTTACTTTTTTTTACCGATCTGTCAGTTTGACGTTTAGACTGGAGACACGCACAGATAACTATATTGTAGCAAGCTAGAGACACGCGGGAATCACTAGAGATATTCGGTGTGTGTTTTCTTATTGAAGCTTGCAGTGAACAAATGCAGACGAATGTAGAATAATCATCGCGATGTCGAACCTGCCGCGTTTCCGCTTTGATCTTTGTGTTCTTTCGCATTGAATATTGATAGTCACGAGTCTTCCGAAGTCGCAAGCATCAACAGACGCTTGAGACTTCGAAAGTGACTTCGCTTTGTGATTAGTGGACTCTAATTTCAATATTTCCGTCTTGCACAACCTATCTCGAGAAGAGCTCGACCAGCCACCGCTATCAGAAGTGGGATTCAAAACATGCCCCACTGTGTGAACTCTGAAATGAACTAATGTCAATGCAATAACGATCTATGAAAAGTGGCGTAAACGCACAAGATTCTGGATGTGATGTGCTACAAGTGTCGAGGCGGCGAGTATCAGAACCCTGGCGCAGCCAGTGGCCAGCGCAACGGGTCATCAGCAATGGAGCCGCAGGTGGCAGCCACGGCACTCAGTGTGGACGTCCACGTTTACCTAACAACTCTACTGGAATCCGGTGGGACGTACACATTTTTATTTTAATATTGATGCTGAGCATCCTGTTGTTATGGTGTTCAGGTGCCGGGCCGTGGTCTCGGGGATCTGGGTTTGATTCCCGGGTCGAGCTCGAGCAGGAGATATGTTTCGAATTTTCTGAGCCAGTCTCGCTATTGTGATGATCGCCAAACCACATTTGGTAGGCGTGGTGATTGAGCCTGAGGGCCTAATTTAAAGCAGATTTAGATTACGACCGAATCGGAGTTTCCCTCTCTTTCACACAAGCTGTGTTTGGATGTGACAGGTATATTCTAGTTCGTTACGGGATGGTTTTAAATTAAGCCACCAAGTCCCATTCATTGTAACGAACCCTTGGTTTCTGTGATAGAAGCCTGCTGAATTGGGACGATGATGGTGCTACTTATTTAATTTTTAGTTTTCTGTTATGAAGCAAAGTATAACCAGTTTGTTATGGTTTTCGGGTTTGCAACTAAAATGCATTCAAAAAGTGTCTGAAATGCTTACATTTACGTACCGAGTTGATTTCGTGCAAAGAGTAGTATTATATTCATGTCTTGTAATAAAATAATCAGGGCATTGTTTACATTTCACCGTTTCCTTGACAGTGGACTCTGATCATAATAAAAGAGGCATCTTACAAGAATTGAAGTGGTACTTACTTGGTCAATGAGCAGTTTTCCAGAAGGTATTTATTAACTTTGAAATTACTCGCGAGATGGTGTAAGCAGTCTCTATATATTTCAGGTGTTGGATGATATATCCTGTGCTCCCTAATTTATGAGAAAATTTCCCAGTGCTAGGTTTTTCACGTTTACCTAATATTTCAATGTAACCATATGGTAGGTTACATGGAAAATAATACTTTATACTATAAAGTTTATACCAACCTCAAGTAGACGTAAAATAATTTGTAAAAAAAATGTCTGCCATGATGTTTGAAGGTGTTTTTGATTGCTGTCCGTTTGAAATTGGGCAGTTTGTCATTCAATATATCTATCGAATTATAATTTTTAGACGGAGTTCATTGCTGTTGTTGATTACTTAAAATAATAAATATTTTTGAATAAACCTCTTTCATTTATTCAAGGGTAAATGAAAATGAAATATGGCAACACTTTAAACGCCGCGACCAATCGCTGTAATTTACACAGATACGGCTAGCGCCTTCTGTTATCACTTTAGAGAAATCGACTGACTAATGTCATTGGAAAACTCCTCATTATTTTCTAGGGAAAGTGTATTAATAACAATCTTATTTGTTACTCTGACGGTCTGCTCTATGCAATACGAAGTATCTACTACCTAGTCTGTGCCTATGCGGATGGCTGAAATGACATTACGTTTGATGTCTTATTGTGTGCAATTTAGACCTAATGACTGCTGGTTGATTTGCTCGTAAAGATGAAATCAAATAAGATTGCTTTATCACACACATATAAAAAAAAAGTTAAATTAAAAATAGTCTTGGTCAATGTAACATTGCACAGAATGCATGAGTCTAGCCCCCGCACTGGGCGGTGCCTGTCCTTTAGAGGTTGATTAATTTTTGTGATATCTGGAAAAATCATCAGGTGGTCCGTCAGCTCGTCTACCACCTAACCCATAAAAATAAAAATGTGTTCGGATGACAAATCTAATAAAGTTACAAGGTACAATTTAATGGAGCTAGAAAAAAAGGAACTTTAAGGTTAAAAAGATATTAGTTTGAATATGTGTGTGTGTGAATGTGTGTGTGCGCGTGCCTTGGGAATGTTGTGTCTTTTTGCCCTGATAAAACCTTCAGATTTATCATGGGTCTGGTTTGGTAGGGTTCGTGATGGAGGTGACTTTGCCTCATTCACCGTACTGTGATTGGGATCACATTATTTAACCATTTAGCTTACCTAACTGTAAGGACAAAATCGAAGCTACTCGATATTTTTCATGCTTTTGTTTGATAACCTCTTTGACGCAGTTAACATGGTGGGTGTTGCGCCTATGCGCAGGTGATCCTGAGTTCGATTCCCGGTTCGGTTCCATTTTAATACTTTTTGTACTGACTATGGTTTCAGTGTGTTAGGGGATGCCTTGACTATCGTCACCTGGTACCTAATAGTACAGGATTGAGCCAAGTTCACACCAAACAATGTTCACAGTCTGTACTTGTTATTGATTTTATTTCTTGGTTTTTATAGGGCCTTTAAGTGGCAGTAGCGTGATCATCATCATCATCAGCCCATAGTAGCGTGATGTTAATGTCAAATTAGATTGTTGAGAGTGTTAGCTGGTCATGGATGTGTTCAAGGTATGGTTTTCAATAAGGAAATCAAAACTCTTGTTTTCTTTTGTCTGTTTTGTAGTTTGGTACTAAGTACGTATGCAAGTCGTTCAGGTCGGTTACATCTTCCAAGCATTCGAAGGCGTAGGTGTAAATCGAGGCTGATTTACCGTCGCATTGCGGCCACGAATGTGAGTGGCGTGCGTTTGGCTTGGAGGCGTATTGTAAGTAAATTCTTTTTACTTCAGAATTTTATTATGACCTATAGTGTGTGGTTTGGTGTCTAAAGCATATTATCTGTATAATTGTTGAAATTAAAGTTAAATAACGCTTTAAATTTTGTTTTTATTGAAACTGGCTTCCTTCGGTAAGATTTGTTGAAGAACTTTAGAATTCGTAATTATACATATCAAGTAAAATGATTGATTTTTATTTAGACTTCAACAAATCTCAATGTAGGACAAGAAATAAATAACCTATTAAATATTAGTTGGTTGGGTCATTGGGCAAAAAAAAAGCAACATTTATGTTGTTGGGTCGGTTGGATAGATGTCGCTTGTTAGATGTTATTATCATAAAAAGACTTGAAGGGTCTCTATTTCCTATATTAAAAAGTACTCTGTGGGCTTGTCTGTTTGACAGCGCACGCCGCCCGTTCGTTTTTTTGTACGTGATTTTATTTTAATATTTGTAGAGAAAGTATTGTGCATAATTACTAGGTTTGCATGTTATCCTGTACGTTATATAATGCAAATGACTAGCTACCTTACTATGAGTATCTCTATACAATGTAGAAATATATTCATAATCACATATCCCTTGTAATTTATTTCAGGAATTTTCTACCTTAAAATATTTAAAACATGGTTTTAGCCCATAACATTGATGAAGGACTACGAACACGAGATGTACAAATATCGCAAGATGTTACTTTCAACACAATGCTACTTGCAGAAAATACTTTGAAAGGTCTCAAGAGCTCTGGTTTCTACAGACCTTCACCAGTTCAATTGCAAGGCATTCCTTTAGGGAAATGTGGATTTGGTAAATTGACTGTAATACCTAATTATACTTCACTTGTGATTTAAGTTCATGCTAATTCTAGGTTCTTTTTTCAGATCTTTTATTAGAAGCTAAGTCTGGAACTGGAAAAACAGCAGTATTTTCTGTGATAGCTCTTGAAAAATTGGAACTTCACAAAGGACTGCAAACAATTATATTAGCACCTACAAGAGAAATTGCTTCTCAGATATGTGATGTAATTAAACAAATAGGTGTATGTTATAAAGGTAAATATTATGTGTAATTATTGGCTATTTAATACTGTGAAAAAAAAGATGGATAATTTTTTTGTGCACATTGCTAAAACAAAGACTTATTTCAGATTTAGTTGTTGAAGTAGTAATGGGAGGATTACCCGTTCATGAAGATATAGACAAGTTTAAGAAGAATGTGCACATAGTTGTTGGTAGCCCAGGCCGTTTGCGGCACTTGATCCAAGACCAGCATGTCAATGTTTCTTCTGTGAGGCTCTTAGTCCTGGATGAAGCTGATAAACTGATGGAAAGATCCTTTTTAACTGATATCAACTATATTTTTTCATTATTACCTAATCAAAAACAAATCATTATGAGTAGTGCTACATATCCTGAGACCACTAAAACATTTATCACCAAATATGTGAAATGTGCTCAGCATGTATGTCCTGAGAACAACTGTGTTTTATTGGGTGTTGCACAAAAGATGACAGTTGTTAAGTGTCATGCCAATATTGTTAGACAAACACAATACAAATTTGAAGAATTATTAAAAATATTATCAAAGAAACAATTTAAACAGTGTCTTATATTTTGTAATTATCAAGCTAGAGTTTATGAACTTCATAAACATCTAATTCGTAAAAATTGGCCTGTCGAACAATTATGTGGTAGTCAGGACCAATCGGACCGTCTAAATTCATTAAAAACATTGCAGGAATATAAATGTAGAATTTTGATATCTACTGACTTAGCAGGTAGAGGAATAGATGCATCAAATGTTGACCTTGTTATTAATTTTGAACCTCCATATGACTGGCAAACATATTTGCATCGAATAGGTAGGGCCGGCCGTTATGGATCTTATGGCATGTCCATCACCATACTGAGTGAAGGAAAAGAAAAGACAGAATTTAATAAAATGTTAAAATCAATTAACTTGGACACTTTGGGTGTTCAAAACTTTTGGGATTCCCATAATACTGATGGAGACAATCAAGATATACTTCAATGTTCCTCCGAGCCTGCTAATGATTTAGATCCTTCAGCATGTGAGGTTAAATATGATGAATTTTGGAAAATACTTATTAGCAAATTAGATAATGATAGGGAACTGGATGATTTTGAAGTACTATGCAAATCCTTTGAGGAATCTAAACCAGCTGTGATTGAATCTTTTGCAGATTTAATTAATTCTTATGAAACAACAGAAAATCTTTCTTTGGATAAAAATGATAATACTTATCAATTTATAAGCGTTAATAAATCTAAATTCAGGAAACTAAAAACGTTAGAAACCAATATTGAGGATTTAAACTTTACATATATAAAACCTATCCAAGAAAATCTTATTAAAGATAATCATAATGAATTAAGTAATCTGTCCGCCTACAATAACTTCAATGAAGAAAATAACAATAAAAAAAATGAGAAACAGTTGAAGAATGATATTTATGACAGGCCATATTTGAAAGACCTAAGTTTAAGTGATATTGAAGTAGATTCAGCAGGTAGAGCTCTGCTGGATGCAGGTCTTCCATTATCTTTTGGTTTTTCTAAAAAAAGTTTAAATGGAAAATTTAATACAGTTGGAGATAAAAAAACAAACAAAGCTGAAAGAAAGTCCTTTAAAGAAAGTTGTTATAAAAAAGGCATTAATACTATAGATAATTTCAATCAACATAAGATACTTGATGGAATTTATAATACAAAAAAGTACACAAGTAATAGAAGTGGAAGTAATAAAAGAATAGAAGCAAGTATAAGCAGCACATATGAAAAACAAACACAAAGTTCTGTAAGTCACAATTACAGTCAAAACTATATTGATTGGTACAGGCAGTTAAAAGTTCAAGTAAAACATATTGAATTAGCCGTTTACATTGATGAAATTTCAAGACTCTAAATGCATAAGAAATAAAACAATGTTTATAACCAAATTGTTTATTTTAAAGTACCACTCCTCACATTTTAGTTACTTCTCATAGAAAATTTCAAGTCTAGAATAAAATTACAATGTAAACAGAAAAGAAGTGATCATTTGCGCCCTGGCTTTTTGATTTTTGATACCGGAGTACTTTTAGTTATGAGAAGTTATAGTTGGCAAAAAGGACCACAGCAATAAATGCATCTCCATCAAAACGCCAATAGCATTCATAGCCTAGGGTCAGCCTGAACTTAACTCCCTAAATAATGATATTATATCATAGAAATATAATTAAATTCTTTGATTGAACTGACTGAAAGCCGTGTGGATTCAGTTTAGTGTACCATCGAATGGTATGAACTTCCACCAGCGCGATATCATCAACAGATTTAATTCCACCACCACCATTCCAGCCACTCAAGGAGGCTCTGTCTGTCAGAACAGTCACGCTAAACAGAAATGGACTGTGGACGGAACCCTGTTGTACTCCGATAGTAATGGGAAAGCGTTTGATGTCGCCAACAGCGATCCTACTAATTAGAAATCAGAATCGGCACCTATCTGAGAGAAATACAAATTTTGGCCATGGTCCCACAAAATTAAGTTGACTTGTCTCACTGGTATACCTATCTTTGGCATTTTTACTAATACATAATGTACACATCTCAACTTTGTCTGTAGATATTGCAAAAATGATCGTTTTAACAGAAGTATAAATATATACAGGGTGTTTCATGTAGGGTGTTAAGCGGAAGGCCATGAATAGAGCATCCCTTGGGATACCCCTATGTATGTTCCACGATTTTTTATATTTCAGCAGTTGTCAATATTTTTTCGAATTTAGGAGAATTCCCTGCCTCAACAGCTTAAAAATTATCTAGAAAGTAAAAACGAAAATATTTTTTTAACTTTTCTTTTTTGTAAATAAATCTTCATTAGTTTACCTTTTATGTATAAAATAATCAAATCAGTAGCTTTAAGGTGACGGGTAGGGCACACTAGCGACGCCAATTGATTTTAATTTTTAGCTACTAAACCGGATCTATTTTAAATAATTTTACAACAACCTCTCGGCAAACACATATACTATTTATTAAATAACCATACAAAAATGTTGGGTCCAACACCTACGCAAAAACTTTAGTTCTAAATTTAAAAAGGTGACTAAATTTCTAACTAACTTTCAAAACTTCTCTCTCTATACTATCAGCTTTCAGAATCACTAAAAAAATTGGCACTTATGAGGCAATTTTGGCTACAATCGCCCTTCAAAGACAAGAAGGTGGAAAATTTTCTAAACTATTTTCAATGAAATAAAAACGAGTTTTAAGAAACTGAAGGGACTCAGAAAACCAAACACTGCCACAGATATCGACCTAAGAGTGATAAGGATGACGTAGTAGTGAGCTTTTCACTTTATTAATGTGTAGTTAAAAAAATAAAAATAAATTCTCAAACTAGAGTATTCCCAATACTGTAAGTACTAGTTGACAATTAACGGGGGTCTCTCAGTACACCGACTCGAGTGAATTTAAAAAGTTAATATCCTTAATTGAACCAACCGTGAATCAAACCCGGACCGTCGTCCCCATCTATCGTCGCCAAGTACTTATAGGGAAAAGTCTAGTTTCAGATTTTATTTTTAACTAATCAGTGTATATTATGTCTGACACATTAATAAAGTGACAAGCTACTACTACGTCATCCTTGCCACCCTTAGGTTGATGTCTGTGGCAGTGTTTGGTTTTATGAGTCACTTCAGTTTCTTAACAATGGGTTATTGGAACAAATTTTTAACGAAACGGTTTACGGATTAGAAACTGTTTAATTTTTTTTCTCATTCCCCATTGTTTTCATATCATTGAAAATCACTTCCGTTTCCTTTGAAAATTTTTACCTTTTGTCTTTGAAGGGCTATTCCCGATTATGAAAGCTGATAATATGTAAGTAGAACTTTTAAAATTTAGATAGAAATTATGTAATCACCTTTTTAAATTTAGAACTGCCAGTTGAAAATTGAAGCCGTTTAACACCATTATTTGCTCACTTTAGCCTATGATTTTCATAATTGCTATTAAAGCTACTAATTTGATTATTTTATACATAAAAGACACACTAATGAAGATTTATTTACAAAAAAGAAAAGCAAAAAAAGAATTTTTGGTTTTCTTTTCTAGATAATTTTTAAGTTGTTGAGGTAGGGAATTCACCAAAATTCGAAAAAATGTTGACAACTCCTGAACTAAAAAAATCGTAGAACATACATAAGGTGTTTCGGTTACCCCAAGGGGTGCTCTATCCATGGTCTTCCGCTTGACACCCTACATGTAACATACTGTACGTATAATTCAAAACTACGTTACCAATTTAAATATTTTTTCACTATTAGAATGATACATTACCTATATTAGGAAAATCTGTAGTTACTTCAGTAAAACGTTTTTTTCCACCGGAAAAACATCAATCGTTCCAGGCGGGATGTTAAGGCCCTTAAAATTCAAATAAAACGGATTAAAAAGGCTAATTATTATTGTCTCGCTTGAGAGGTAATGTAATGTTTAACAGAGTTTATGACCAAATCCAGCAAAGAATAAGTAACCCATTTGTAATGGTGAAAAAAATAATTGAAATCAGTTACATACGTAGTTTTTGAGTTATACAGTGTGTATCTGTGAACATTTACATCCCTTCTACTAACCATTCTGAAAATTATTTGTTCAATGACTTTTGGAAATTCGCATAAAAAATTCAACTTTTCATACAAAGTTGGTCACGTGACTTGACAATTTTGTATAGGGAGTCGAAAAAAAATTCGACGAATTTCGAAAAGTCATTAAACAAATTTGTTCAGAATGGTTGGTAGAAGACGGGTTTAAATGGTTGTACATGTTCACAGATACACCCTGAATAATAGGTATTATTAAACCAATTATACTTAGGATGTTAAAACGATAATTTTTGCAATACTTATCCCTATACCTTAGCCCTAGACAAAGTTGAGAGGTGTGTATTATGGATATTCCATCATCAAATAAAACTTACTTCCTCCTTTTTTAAGTCGTAAATGAGTCCTTACATTTCAAAAACTACCATGTCCATTAAGGTAAAATAGTAGAGAAGCGTTTTTTTTAAATATCAAACGAAAATACTTGATTGGTGGAAAGGAAGTGACTATTCGTTTATTTCTTTCTGTTATAATAAATTTTAAGGTTTTTTTGTATGGTTTTCATAGAATATTCGCCATGTTTTTTCTTATCTAAAATCCCGAGAATTGTGCACCAGGTCTTTAGCAAATCCACCAAAAGGTACAATACAAATAGGTTACCCAAATTTATCCAAATGTGCAATTTAGAGGACTTTCCTCTATTTCTCCAGGTTCCCATCTTTAACGTTCAGATCTTAATTTGACGATCATGGGAATACCCTAGAAATATTCTTATAGTATAAGACAAGTCCCTTCAATCAAACAAGAAAATAATTATCTATCGTTCCAGGCATCTATTTTTGTAAAGTCGGTTAAAAATAATAATGCCATTTCTTGTCTAAGATAATAGTTGCGTGCACTGCAACTAAAAATTTGTTTTACATCCATCTTCTTAGACATAGATATAGTCTAGCCTTACGTGACTATTTTATTTTGTAATTAGGTACGAGGGCGACACTGAAAGTTTTTAGAACTGGCCACTTATAAGACGATGATTAAAAAAATAAGTTTAAATTTATTTTGAAAATGGAACTCTTTGCCAATATGTCTATGCATTTAATCCGATTCTCTTTTTTTTCCGATTTGGCGGCAAATTGAAAATAATCTTTAACAAGTGAGCATGAATTTAACGAGAAAAAAATTCCGTGCAAAGATTTTCTATGACTTTTGATGTCAAATAAGTCAACAAGAAAGTTATGATAGACTTCGATTGGCCTTTCACGATGAAGCTCCATCTCGTGCCACTGTTTACAACTGGTTTAATGAGATTAAACGTGGTCGCACTAATCTCACCGATGATTTGCGTGAGGGACGGCCATGTACGGCGACTACCGAAGATAACATCAGTGTTGTGCGACGTATGATAGAGGCCGACAAAAGAGTGACCTATCAGCAGATTCGGACAAGTTTAGGCATTGGTATGAGTCAAGTAGGTACGCAAAATCATTCATGAACATTTAGGGGTCAGGAAGCTTTCTGCCCGGTGTAAACCTCATAATTTGATAGAGGCCCAAAAACTACGTCGAGTTGATTGGTGCCGCGAAATGGTTCAAAGATTTAAAGGAGGTGACTCAAATGCTGTGTTTGACATACTAACAGGTGACGAAAGCTGGATTTATTGTTATAATCCTGGAACTAAAAGACAATCTGCTGAATGGGTGTTTCCATTCGAGGAGTTGCCAACTAAAGTGAAGAGAGGTCGCAGCATGGGAAAGAAGATGGTCACCTCGTTCTTCGGAAGGACAGGTCATATCGCAACAGTTTGTTTAGAGGATCAAAAAAACAGTTACCGCAGAGTGGTACACTAACAACGTTTGCCACTTGTCTTGGAAAAAGTTCGGGAAAAACGACCTCCCAGTAGGATCCTCACTTCACCACGACAACGCCTCGCCGCACATCGCCAAGCAAACACTCGAGTATTTGGCGACGTCAGACGTAGAATTACTGGGTCACCCGCCATATAGCCCAGACCTCGCACCCTGCGATTTTTATTTATTTCCAAAAATAAAAGGAAAACGTTTCACGGACGCCGAAGAAGCAGTGGCTGCGCATCAAAAGGCCGTCGAAGAGACCCCTAAAGAAGAGTGGGCCAAGTACTTTTCTCAGTGGTTTCATCGAATGCAGCGATGTATTGATGTAAAGGGACACTATTTTGAACAGATATAATAAAAGTAACAACTTGCTAAATTGATCAGTTTTTTATTTTTTAAGAACTTTTAGTGTCGCCCTCGTAATAATAAACTGCGCAAATATTTACATAAACATTTTACAAATTTTATTTAGGGTTTTGTTATTTAAAACCTTACGAGTATGTACAACATAATGCCCATAGAAAAAGAATATTTTCTTAAAACTACAAATCTTTCTTTTATTATAATCCAAGTTTTCATTTAGGAGGCGCATTTTCTTGTCCTTCGTAATCGACTTATGTAAAAGTATCCATTGATCTATCTAATAATAAAAAGAATATCTTAAAATAAATAAAAAATTAGGAGTAAATAATTTGACATGAAATTAAAATAGTTACCAAAAAAATCCAATATAAATTATACTTATAAAAAATCACTTTTTAATAGGCTATAATAATAACATTGCATTGCATTGTCCGTAATGTAATACTCATAGCACGATAGCATTAGACCGAAATCCAGTAACGCTACTGTGTCTTTTTTTACCTACTATTTAATACTAGCGACCTGCCCCGGCATCGCACGTAAATATTATGCATGTAATGTATTATACTTATTATATTACCTTCCTCTTGGATTACAATATCAATTAATCAGGCGATTTGTCTTCTCGTCTACCACATATCACATATACATTTTTTTTAAAACCGCATCATAATCCGTTGCGTAGTTTTAAAGATTTAAGCATACACAGGACCAGACAGCGAAAGCAACTTTGTATTATACTATGTAGTGATTATTATAATTTGATAACGGACCCTGCGCTACGTCGCGTGCGTGATGGTATCTTTAGGTACAGTCGACCAAGTTTAATCATCATGCCCCCCTTTCCTTTATACTCATAAATGTAGTAAGGTTTTCTTGAATGAAGTCCTTAAGGTGGGTCATGTAGTTATAGGTAGAGATGGTGGCACAGGGAACGCAGAAAAATATTGTCGCTTGTGTTATCCGCGCCGAGCTCACCGGCTCAGTACCTAGATACTAGGTAGTAAGAATTTAATAAAATTCGTGGAATGACGAAGTATGATTGAGTTACGCATCAAAAGCAAATTTCATAATATACCTACTAACCTAACAAGAGCATTACCTACAGTGGCGAAACTACCTAGGGGCTAGGCGAGTCAGTCCCCCGGGGCATGCCCCGACGGCCCCCTGTCATGCTCAGGGGGCCTCGGAATTGCTGTCAAATCCCGTGAATTATTTCCCGCCCCCTCCCTAACGAAGCCATTTTTTATTTTATCCCAGTGCCCTTAGTTATCTATCTCCTGAGTACCTAGAGGCATCCTGCGATTAAAATTAAAATGTCAAGTTAGCAAGTTGTTAACCGTTTGCAACTTTCTGAAATGAAAGCTTGTCATAATGGCAACATTGAGTGCAATATAATTAAGTGCAGCAGGAGTAGAGACCGCCCAACCAAAGAAGCCCTTTGAAAAGCGCGCCTCGATCGCCCTAAACATTTGTTCGAACGTTTTTGTATGGAGCCTGGCATTACCTACTTGACCGCCATTTTATAAAAATCGCATTGAATATTTTTTATTTGCTTGTATAAAGTAAATGATGCTAATCTGTTTACAGATGACTTATTCATGACTATTAAGAGCCAAATCAAATCTATGGCTAAATATGAAATTAACATCGATTATGCACCATACATACTAGACACTTTTAGTTCGTAATCATTTACTCTATCGATTGACATGCATGGTTGACTGGTGATGAAGCAGCAGCCAAAACACGTTTTTTACAAAATGGCGGACAAGTAAATATGCCAACGAGGTTCGATGCTCTTTTAGTTCCGTGTTACGCCAGTACGCCACGATACTTTTTACGTAGCGCGAACTCTAGTGGAAATTCTACCACTACACAGAAATGGAAGTCATTGAAAGTCGTGCACCTTTTATGAACATGTAACCTACTAATTATTTCAATACTTTAAATTCATCCATCAAACCACACTAGGTTCATTTATACAATTATGGTATAATTTCTACCACACCTGCTTATCATGACTAGTAATAATTAATTATATAGGCCGTTTTGTTTATAAGTGGTGTAACTTAAATGCAGGTAAGTATAGGTACCATAGCCTATGTATATAAAACTGACAGTATACAAAACAGCCTGCTTGGCACTTATGAACAAATCAATAAAGTCGAAGAGGGCATAATGCGCTTATACCATGTGTATTCAGGTTATTAAAACGTATCGTAAGCTACTCCCTTCGTGAACAGTGGTGCTTAAAATAGGTATAAAAATCCACAAGGGTTCCGTTTTTTGCCATTTGCCTATGGACCCTAAAAAGACGTTTAAAATCGTTAATAATTAACAAATAATCCCGTACTTTTGATTTGTGTAATATTAGCTTGATGAGAATCCTTCTTAATCCTTCTTTTCGTGTGTTTCTGTAAATTAGAAAACACTTGATTAAAAATGAATCGGTACAAGAAAGTCAGACACAATTTATCATCTAGGGCTATAACTAAAATTTAATTACTGAAATACAGATGTTCAATGAAAATTCGATAATGAGGATTTTCGCGAACAAAAATCAGCACTATACCCTAATTTTTTTTAAGCATTGCGGCGATTACAATTAAATAATCAAACTGGTTGCAGTGATACTGGAGCTCAATTCTCGTGCTTGTGATAATTTTATTGGATGTCGATATACAATCGCAAAAATATAGTTATTGTATGGTTTTCATGCGACATCCGCCACGACACCGTCTCTGCCGCCAAGTCTCTCGGAAGCCGCCCCCAATCCGGCCACTCCGTGCCGAAGATGGAACCCCCCGTTATCGGCCGGAGGATCGCGCTGAAATCTTTGCGGCCCACCTGGAGACCCAGTTCCGGCCAAATACCCCAGCAGACCAAGACCTCGGTCACCACCAGGAAGACCGCGTCCTGAGCTTCCTCAGGGCGTATTTCGAGCAACCCTTTGAAGCAACGGAGGACCCAATATTTTTCTCCCAGGGTCAGGAACTGCGGATGATCCAGCGGACCAAGGAAAAACATATTGCTGCCGGCCAGCTATAGGCCGATCACGCTGCTCGCCACCCTGTCCAAGGTGTTTGAGCGGCTATTACTTCCCCACTTGGAGCCACACATACCGCCGCACGAAACAGTTAGATAAAGATAGCGATTTCTTTATTGGCCACAGAACACAAGTCAAACATGAGTTACATAAATACACAAGTATGACAAATTCTATAGCCAAAAATGTCGGCTCCCGAGCCGAACATTCAACAACTTTCCAGCTCGCCCTTGTCGTGCACCAGCCGCCCTTTATAAGAAGCGGGCCGTCTACAAGATGGCCACCTCCACAGCACCGCGACGGGTGGTGAGGACAATCGCCACCTTTCTCGCCGACCGCCGCTTCCAGGTAGCCGTGGAAGATGCCGTCTCGACGGACCGACGAATCGAGGCGTGCCGCAGGGAAGCTGCCTGTCGCCGATCTGCTATAGCAGGTACACGGACGACATCCCTGCGTCAGGCGGGGCCACGTTGGTGCTCTACGCCGCCGATGCAGCTTACGTCACCACGTCCCTAAATGCCGCCCACGCAGCCCGCAAGATGCAGCGCACCCTCGACGCTCGCCCCAAATGGTTGGAGGAGTGGAGGCTTTCGGTCATTGTGGGAAAAATCCAGGCGATTACCGTCGGTGGTAATGAGATGGCTCCGGCCCCCATTACCATGTTCGGTAACAATATCGCCTGGGCCTCCTCGGTGAATTACCCAGGAGTCACCATTGATCGAAAACTACGTCGGAAACGTCGTGACGCAAGTGCGATCCGCTTGAGCTCTCCTGCGCCCTTTGCTGTTGTCGCGTTTGCCACTCAGAGCGAAGCTGGGCATCTATAAAACGTACATCCGGTCAAGGCTTACATATGCCGCTCCGGCATGGTTCGGCTTGGTTTTGGAAGCGCAGCGTAAGCGACTGCGAGCACAGCAGTCGCTTAAGTTGCGAACGATTGTAGATGCCCCTCGCTTTGTTAAGAACGCGACGATAGCTAGGGATTTGCAGATTGAGAGTCTCGAGTCCTTCATCTGCCGCCTTAGTGCCAAGATGTTTTCCCGCGCTGGGGGTCCTCCTTCCGCCATTTGCGCGATCTGACGCCTTACCATCGGCACCCGCCGGACGACCTCTGCTCAACAGAGAAGCCTTACCCGCGGGACCTTATTCCCGCGGACTCACCGTAATGAGACATCAGACGCCACGGACTCTGGCAGATGGATGCTGCCGGGAGCACCCCTTGCCAGCTAACCTCGCTGTGCCGGTGCTACCATAGATGAAGAACAAGCCCCCCCGCTGGCTCGAGACCACTCAGCGGACCCTCAGCCCTTCCCTCGCGGGATGGGATTAAGCCGCTGGGGTCCGGACTCGCTAACGAGTTGAAGTTTTTATTATAAAGAAAATAATGAATAAAAACTAAAACCGCGTGTAGGCAGTTTTTATCAAATTCTAAAGTTTAAACGTGATATAATAATAACAATATTTTACCTTGCACTTCCTCCTCTTCTGCATCTAAAATATCGGCACAACAGACGGAGTAACAAATGAGAGATAGAAATCCAAGGGGTAGGCCGAATACTAATGCAGTTAGAACAGGATTACCATGCCACATGTTGGCTAGAGTAGTTCTTGCTTCAAAGAACCCTCTATACAAACGTACTGGCCAAGTGTTTCCACCATAAACCTGAAAAAAAAATAATTAAATATAATATTTAAACAATATTATAGTTTTAAAAATAAGGAATGTATTTTTTTAGAATAGAATACTTTATTTGCATAAAACATGGTAATATACAGTTCTTCTTAAAAATAGTAAGTCCACATGTTTTGCAATATTTATTATTTCTACTTACAGGTGCTACTTGATTATGAATTTGTTCTAAAAACATTATTACAGCTTCTGGTGTCATAAGAACTGGGTCATCATCAGGCATATGGTGGTGACTGGTGGTAGAATTAAGAACCAATAGATGAGGTACGGTAAGTTCAGTCATAGCTATGGAATTAGCTAGTTCTGGATTACCCATCCAGCCAAACTGAAAGCGGTGGTGAAGGTCTCTTTTACGACTTCTGAAAAATGATGTTTTTGTTGTTTACATGACTTTTATAATTTTTTCAGTTGATTAATATATTTTCTGTAAATTGAAATCGTAACTTCAGTTTTCAATTTCGACCTCCTATAAAAATCAAGACCAGCAAGATATTTTTAAAGATTTAATAACAAATGTACGATTTTCAGATTTTTCCTTCTTGTATTCTCTTCTTAGCGTATAATTCCCGATTGCATCCAAAGCTGTCGCTCTGGTGCCCGGGCCTGGGCTGCGCTTGGACCATGATTCAGGATTTTGGGAGTCTGGTAATTAGAATTACAATGAAGTGACTCCTGTCTTCGCAACCCTTTACCAGTGGAAACAGACCAACTGAATCATGGTTACAACACGTTTATCAGAAACGTGCAGGTCACGATGTTTTCCCTCACCGGCGACCTAATGATAGAAATACGTACATAAATTTAAAAACTTCACAGGTGTATGCTCGGATTCTAACCACGACCTCCATAGTAACATCATTATAGTCCGCACTTGAATATGTACGCATCCAAGTGCGGACTATAACGATGTTACTTGCTAAATTTCAAAGTTCTAGGTCAACCTAACAAAATAGCCTACCTATTGCTTAATAATAATGAAATATTTAAAAATACTCAGACAGCCTATTACAGTACAAAAATATTTAGCTTCGAATATACTCACTTGATTATGCCTTCTACCATGTCCTTAAAATCTTGTTCAGTTTGAGTGATTTCATTCAATTTATTCTCCGAGACTATGACAATTACAATATACTTTTCAGTGTCCATCAGGTCATTTATGTTGGCACGTGTAATTCTGGGGAAGAATCCGAACCTCTCAGAGTTAATCCATTTATCTAATGATACATTTAAGGCTTCTTTGTCCTGAATCAAAGCATTGGTTGCTGCAAAGGTATAAAGGTATTTATTTACAAAACACAATAGATGGCTGGACATATAAAATTAACATTCGCTTAAGAAAGTACAATACCAAAATAAATTTTCACAGATAATGGTAGATATCATAATTATACAAAAGAGATGGGCCGAGAGTATTTGTTTACTGTTTTTTATTTAGCTTAGCAGTTTATGTGACTCATACTCGGACGAATAACTGGGCTCCGATGACAAGTAACTGAAGTCTAAATAAAATTATTTAAGAGGAATCATGTGCATTACGTAAATTAGAGATTTTTTTTAAATTACGGAATATTTTGTACGCGACTGTACCTCCATAGAAATGTAGGGATTCTTAGCTGATTTCAAATGAAATCAGCTCAAATTCATTTTGCACACAAAATAAATTTGAGCTGATTATATCAATGCACAGCATTACCCTAGCCAGAAAGTGTGGATTTTCGTAATTTTGAGTATGCAGGTTATGAGATTAGAATTTGAAATAAATGAAATGCGAATTTAAAAATTTGAATTACCTATAGTTCTTTCGTAAAAACAGTTCCGGCTGGCGGAACGTTCAATTAAACGAATTTCATTCAGTCATAAAATAGTCCATAGATTCCAAAGATATAGGTACCCTGGTGAAGATTCGAAAACTTAAAACTCCAAAAATTTGTGGATGAAAAGTGTGGATTTTCGTAATTTTGAGCATGTAGATAATTAGATAAGAATTTGAAATAAATGAAATGCGAATTTAATTTTTTTAAATACTTATAGTTATTTCTTAAAAACAGTTCCGCCTGGCGTAACGTTCTCGAGCCAGATGTTTTGCTTATTAATGAATAAATTGGAAAAAAAGTATCTACATAATAAGAAATGAATTTGAAATAAATGAAATGCCAATTTAAACATTTGAAATACCTATAGTTTTTTAGTTATTCAATATCCGGCGGGCGTAACGTTTGGCCGATAGCTGGATCTCTGAAATGGTAAGATGTGGTTTTGTAATTTTTATACACGACGTCTTACTGAATTTGGAAAAAAAAACTACAAAAATGCATCGTTTTGGATATTTTAGTAAATAGAAATACGCTATTATAATAGGTCCTAGCACTTCGAATTGGAGGTGTAACGACTTGGTTTAAACGTTATTTTGTAGGCCTTGACTGCCATTTAATGATACTGATATTTTATTTATGTCCTGTTAGTAATAACAAAGATATCCTGAAAATTAAAATCATTGCGACCAGAAGTGAATAGATTCGCCGCCATTTCTGATCCCATTCTTTATCCGCAAAGGTAGTACATGCAAAATGACAGGAGTTGAGTAAAAAGTTGCGTCGTGAGAGAGACAAATCAAAATCTGTTGGGAGTGTCTCGAACAATATAGTAAGCGATTGTCTGATGGTAAGCGATTGCCGCCGCCCAAGGACATCCGCGACAGTGGAGTCAAAAGTGCGCTGCCAATCTTTAAAGCCCCCTTTCCCTTAGATTGGGCCTCCGGTACCTCACTCACGCAGCGAAACTGTACTGCTTCACGGCGGTTTTCTGTGGGGCCGTGCTATCACTCCAGTCGAGCCGGCCCATTCATGCCGAAGCGTGGCTCGCCAACGGTAAAAAAAAAGGTGCACACTGCTCACTACGCACAATTACGAATACCTAAGTACCTTACTCACATCCATTAACTAAACTAAAAACTACTGTCCGCTGTACGCAAGAACATGCGTCTTTACTCGCAAAAAACGGAGAACGTTACGCCAGCCGGATATTGAATAACTAAAAAACTGTAGGTATTTCAAATTTTTAATTTGGCATTTCATATATTTCAAATTCATTTCTAATTATGTGGATACTTTTTTTTTCCAAAATATTCATTAATAAGCAAAACATCTGGCTCGGGTAATGTTACGCCAGGCGGAACTATTTTTATGAAATAACTATAAGTATTTAAAAAATTTAAATTCGCATTTCATTTATTTCAAATTCTTATCTAATTATCTGCATGATCAAAATTACGAAAATCTACACTTTCATCCACAAATTTTTGGAGTTTTAAGTTTTCGAATCTTCACCAGGGTACCTATATCTTTGGAATCTGTGGACTATTTCTGAGATTTGGCATATATTTGAGACTTTTTGTGACTGAATGAAATTTGTTTTAATTGAAATTTGAAATATGAGAATTTCAACTTGAGCCACACAACATAGAAGAAATTTTTGTGCCCAACTGAACTGAGTTAACTCGTCTGAATACTATTTGAGGAAATTTGAACCAAAGTATACTTGGTACTTGGTAACTTAGTAAAAGTAGTACTTGGCCCATTTCCAATACATACCTAATTAAAATAGAATATAATTGAAAATAAAATATCAAGATTTCAACAGTACCTTCAAAAAAAAAGGCATCATCTTCTTTGTACACAAATATGGCAGTTTCATTTGGTGGCTTGATGTCATGCTTCACAACTTCATGAGACATTGTGTAAAACCAAGAATGTGGCTGATACTTATCAGCATGCATTGTGAATATTTCCTAGTTATAAAAATACAACAATCACACGAGAGTCTTAGCACAAAAATAAAATAAAACAGTAAATAAACTAGAATTGAAGATATGATTAGACTACTTATTGATGACTGACTGACTGATTGAGACTTGATTTAGACTTAATTTATTAACTTTAAAATACATCTAAGTTTTTTTAGTGTAAGATTGGTTGATTGCCCTATTAATTAATAAATAAATAGAATTACCCATAGGGGCCCTTGCTGTTTCCCAATAAATCCAAAAAATACAGGATGTGATTCCTTCAAGTATCCTATGCTGTCTGCATGAGAGACCTTTTGTATAGCCGGCTGAGACATACGCAGGGCATAGTTGATCATATCTTCCTTCACTCTGTCACCAGTATACTCATGAACATAAGAACCTTTTAAGCTGAAATGGAAAATTTATATTAAAGTCTATTACTTAGTACTTTAAATTTTCGAGAAATTAGTTAAAACAAGCAAAATTATTGAAGCATTAAGTTTTCAACAAAATTTACTTACAACATTATTGTAGGGTAAGCTCTTATTTTGAAGTGAGTAGCTACAGCATTAAATCTAGTACAGTCTACTTTGGCAACCTTGATGGGAGAACTGTAGAGGGTCTGCGCCACGTGCGCCCACACCGGCTCCAGGCGGCGGCAGTGTGCGCACCATGGCGCATAAAACTTCACGAACCACATGCCTTCAGTGCTGATATCGATAAATTTATCGCTTAATTCTAAAACCCTTGACGATGACACCCCATACAAAGCTGCAAACATCGGTCAGATTAGATTTTTTTCTTCATCTGCGAGAAACGATTTCAAGAAATTATTTAACAATAAATTTCAAAAATATGTAATGCCACTAATAATCTTGCGTGCGTAAAATTCAGTGAACATTATAGAAATAAATAAAATTACAACCTGACATGACTATTAGCCATGTTTTCGTAAATTTACTCATAATAACTTCAATGCCTATTTAAATTATATAAACACACACAATTAGATTATTTTAAAGCACAATATACAGTTACTTCGCCTTTCATAGAATAATTTAATTTAATTTTGATAAATCGATAGAAGAAAATATAAAACACCGCTAAGCATAAAATCCGCAAACTGTACTTTACTATTTTATTTCCCCGTTTGGTTTAGTTTTTTCGATTGACATTTGACAGTTGACAGCACTTAGAGCAAAGAGTACAACCTGTGCGGATAAAGAATGGGATCAGAAATGGCGGCCAATCTATCCACTTCTCGCTCGCACACTATTTGCGTCTATACTCGCACTCGTGGGGTGCGAGGGCACGGTTTGTGCATTAGCCAATGTAGAGTAGCACTTTTTTTCTTCTTCTTCTTATTTTTAGGTGTGGCAATTCACTCCTCATTGGTGTCTTGACAGCTCTGTCCAGACTGAGAATTACTGCTGCCATTGTCACGTTTTGGATGAATGATCATCGATCGATCATTGAAGCGTCAGGCGAGGAAGGTTTTAGGATGGGTATTACTTGTTC
Organism: Marasmia exigua; assembly: GCA_019059595.1. Classification (NCBI taxonomy): domain Eukaryota; kingdom Metazoa; phylum Arthropoda; class Insecta; order Lepidoptera; family Crambidae; genus Marasmia; species Marasmia exigua. The sequence goes on from CM032478.1 coordinate 5,819,002, forward strand.
ATAGCTCTCTGCTATGAACAAGTAATATAATAGACAAACATAAAATTGGGAATTTATTTATAATTTAATGGTATGATGGGAGAGGAACTTAACCAAGGAATATACATACTTTTTATTACTGAAGGAAAGGATAGAGGACAGATTGTAGGGAAGTGGAGCTTTGTACTTAATAAGGATATCATGAAAGGATATAGAATAAAATAAGGGACAAGTGAATAGGATATGTTCGATATTATCTTCTTCCAGACCACATTCACATGTAGAGGAATCATAAATATGGAGTTTAGCCAGGTGGGAAGGAGATGAGCAATGACCAAAACGCAATCGGGAATGATTGATGATGACTTTCTTTAAACATATCTTTGAAAACCATGGTTTCAAAGAAACATGTAGAACTTGCCTTTACATTGACTGGATTGATCCCAAAGTTGGCTCCACTCTTCCAAAAAAGAATGACGCGGCAAAAGAGACAAATCTTGAGAATATATTTGTTATTGCAATCACTACCTTGTCTAGCTGCTAATTTAGCTAACTCTTCTGCCATCTCATTGCCCTGTATTCCTGAAAGACCAGAAATCCATCATAATTTAACGCGCAAATTCAAATCGGAGCATTCCTTTAACTTTGTTTTGGTCAACAATGATAAAGGACTTAGGACACATTGTTTTGCCGAATGGATTTGATAAAAGAGATTGAAGGAAACACAAAGAGTCTATTAGAATGAGACAGTCGCCAATTTTATTAGATAATATGTAATTAACGCATTCTAGAATAGCCAAACCCTCCGCAGTGAAATTTGTTGTCACACTAGGGAATTTAAATAGTTTAAAGTAACCTGAGGAGTTTTGCAGAAAAGCAGCGCCTACACTGCTATTCAAATTCGAGCCAAAATGATTTTCAGTTGAAGTTGATTTAGAACCGTCAGTAAAGAATATTTCTGTATTAGCGGCATTCTGTTCAATATTTACAAGTAATTTAAGATTTGGATCACGACAGTCTTTATCAATACCTAGGGATAAACAGATTTTTGGTTCAAAAATTATGTCACTATAGTTGAAATGAAAGAGGGGGAAACATGGAAACTAGTAACTGGCTTTTAAATTGTAGCGATTTCCTATAGCTCGTGATTCAATATGGGATAGATTTGTTTGACCAAAAGTTATCTGTCATGATGAAGTTGAGATTTACAAGCTTTGGAATGAGAGGATGATTTTCAATTTGAGCTACTTTGAATAAATACCTATTAGAGAGATACTGCCGTCTAAAGTTCAAAGGCGGATCTGCGCATTCAACCTGTAAGGCATTGGTTGGTGTACTTTTCATGGCCCCTACGATAATTCTTAAGCATTTGTATTGTAATGTAACTCATAAAATTATAATAATTCTATGGCGCAGTTATAGTTCCTATATTAAAAAGTACTCTGTTGAACCCACAGAGTACGAAGTTATAATTTCATGGGGCTCAGTCTGGTTAGGGTGCACGTCTTTGCATTGGGCTCGGAATCTAAAATTTTAGTTCCGTGTTTAGCCCTCTGAATAGGGGATAATTCTCTTCTCAAATGTTTTTTTCTTTGTTATTTTTGTTTTTACATGCTAAAAATCACAGACCTTCTATGATGCGATCAATCACGATCAGAAGGCAATTCATTCAGTGACAGTGACAGGGGGCGTTGTACAACATTTTTTCTATGGGAAAATGTCAAAACAGCATTTAATTCCGACTTTTGCCACGTGCCATATAACCATGGGGCAACGATAAGTCAAGTTTTTTAATAATGACACCGACACTGTCAAAAATCAAAAATGTCAGTCAAAATGAGCTGTCAATTTTTTAACTGTTAACCTCAAAATACCGTCGTTTGTTGGAAAGTTTATGCGAATAAACTTTCACTCGACGAAACGTCATTGTAATTGCTTTCCATGACGCTACAACTGCTACGCGGCATACGTAATTCATTTGCAATTCGTCTTGAAAATCGTACACATTTTGGTCGCCATTGCAGGTTCTTACGTAGCCAATACCGTTATTCGGAGTGGGGGTCCAGAGGCGCGAGGGGGGCACGTATCAGCGGCACGGTTGGAGCGCGAGTTCACTCTGTCACTCGGTCATTACGGTATTTCTCTGTTGTGCGTCCCACATTTACGATCGTGAAAGAAAAAGTGACAATGCCCGAAAATAAACCGTTTCAGCGACTCCCAAAAAATATTATACCTAAGCATTATGATTTAGAATTAACACCGAATCTCGAGAAATTCACGTTTACGGGAAAGACAGCAGTGAAAGTATCGGTAAGAGGAAATTTCATCACATCGTTGTTGCAAATATCTAGTTTCCATGTGCCGCGTTACAGTGTCGCCTTCACTTTCAGATCGTGAATTCTACTAAAGAGATAGTCCTAAATTGTTTGGACTTGGAATTGACCAGCGTCAAACTGCAATACAACGATGGTGGGTCTGTTTCCACGTTGAACCCGGTGGAGGTGCGCTTGAACACCGCTGATGAGACGGCATGTCTCACGTTCGACAAACTACTGCCGGAGGGCGAGGCGATGCTGTTCTGCGAGTTCAACGGCGAGATCAACGACAAGATGAAGGGCCTCTACCGGAGCAAGTACGTGACCCCGGGCGGAGAGGAGCGCTACGCCGCCGTGACACAGTTTGAGGCCACAGACGCCCGTCGCTGCTTCCCTTGCTGGGATGAGCCCGCCATCAAGGCGACCTTCGACATCTCGCTGGACGTGCCGGCCGACCGCGTTGCACTCTCCAATATGCCAGTAAAAGAAGAGAATATCAAAGGCGATAAGAAATTCATTCATTTTGATACCACCCCAATAATGTCTACTTACCTTGTGGCTGTGGTGGTTGGTGAATATGATTATGTGGAGAAAAAGTCGAGAGATGGGGTTCTAGTGCGTGTTTATACTCCTGTGGGGAAGAGCAAACAGGGCATGTTTGCTCTGGAAGTGGCAGCAAGGGTTCTTCCTTATTACAAGGAATACTTTGACATAGCATATCCTTTACCTAAGATAGACCTGATAGCTATAGCAGACTTCTCAGCTGGAGCTATGGAGAACTGGGGGCTGGTGACGTACAGGGAGACCTGCTTGCTTGTGGATGAGGAACATACATCTGCAGTGAGGCGGCAGTGGATAGCCCTGGTGGTGGGCCATGAGCTGGCTCATCAGTGGTTTGGTAATCTGGTCACAATGGAGTGGTGGACTCATCTCTGGTTAAATGAGGGTTATGCCTCTTTTGTCGAGTTTCTGTGTGTCAATCATCTATTTCCTGAGTATGATATTTGGACCCAATTTGTAACTGAAACCTATATCAGGTATGAAACTTAATTTTAATGTTTTCTAACTTTGCTTTAAATAACATTATTACATTGATGAAATTTGGATGAATGCCAAGTATGACTTAGCAATTATTGTGGTTCTGCATTCTGCAAAGTCATTTGTGTTAACAATAAACACTTGGATTGTAATGTATATCAACACTAGTATTGAGAAAAGATAAGTTTTGAATCTATTGTGCTTATAGTATTAATAGTAGTATTATTGTTTCAGGGCATTAGAGCTGGACTGTTTAAAAAATTCACACCCTATAGAGGTACCTGTTGGACACCCATCAGAAATAGATGAGATATTCGATGACATATCATATAACAAAGGTGCATCCGTGATTCGTATGTTACATAGATACATTGGTGATGATGACTTCAGAAATGGAATGAATATTTATTTGACAAGACACCAGGTAAAAATAAAAAAGAAATGTATATTTTAATTCAGCGGTTTTGAGTGAAATAAAACCATGTAACTTTATTTCAGTATAAAAACACCTTCACAGAGGACTTATGGGCTGCTTTGGAGGAGGCTTCTAATAAGCCTGTGGGAGCTGTTATGTCAACTTGGACTAAGCAGATGGGTTTTCCAATGGTGCAGGTTTGTTATCAGTTTTGTTTTATAATAGACTGAAACAATGTTGCTAGGTACTCATAGTTAAACTGGCACTAAAGTATATGTTTACGTTTAGCAAGATAACACATTCCCTGAAATTATCAATACAAATAACACTTTTAAGTGCTTACTAAGTTACTTGCATAAAATCAACAATGGGTTTGTTTTAACAGCTTCATCCATCCATTGTTCTGTTGAAGAATGTGTCATAAATAAATAATGTTAAGCATTAAAAGACTTATTGTATGTTAATTGATTTAAGTTTAGTATATTTATTACAACTATGATTTAATTATTGGCAAGTATGTTGAAATCATTCATAAATGTGCTAAATAAAAATTACTTATAATCACAATTCATCACAAACTGTCTAAAGAAATTATTTCCAGTTTTTATATTGTTATGGCTATTTTTAGGTGAATTCAGAACAAAGAGGGCCAGATCGTGTCCTTACACTGACTCAGCAGAAGTTCTGTGCTGATGGCAGTGTAGGTGATGACACCTTGTGGATGGTGCCAATCACAATATCCACACAGGAACAACCTTCAAAGGTAGATGTTTAATGTAGCCATTTGCTAGGTATATTCATGGTCGTCCAACTCATTTACCTGATCGATGATAATATGATAAATAAGTTTAACATTTTATTCTATATCTTTTAGATATAATCAAAACTCATGTACTGTTTTATTGCATTTATGCAATCAGATAATTATGTAAATTAAGTAAATAGATTATTTTGTATGACCCAGTTTCCTCAAAAACGATTGGATACAAAATGTTCAAGTGAAGATTGTGAATGTGACATACATAATGCATGGAATAAGTCTGCTGCTTTAATAACAATCCAACATGGACAGAAGGAATTACATGTAAAAATCTAAGTAACAAGTTGATTTATATAATGTATATTTCAATTTAAAAGTATAAAAGAAATTAAAACTGTCCTCTGATGACTATACAAAGATTTTAAATTTAAATAACAAAAAGTACCTATAGGTATCATGATTTTGCACTATAATGGACAACATTTCATATTTTTAACATGTTCCATATTGTTTTTTTATATGAAAATAGACATAAAATGAACAGACCCATATTTTTTCTTTTTTCAAAATTTGTCCATTTTCATGCATAAAATAATTATTAAAATTCTTTTTATTCTAAATAGACGTAAGCGCCAAATGACGTCATCGGACGGCTGAATACAGCGATATTCCTTTGCTTATCATTGTTTTGATAAAAAAAAGGTACTACTGTCAAAGGTAAATAATACTAGTGTCAACATTGTCAACGTCATTCATACATTCAACATTGACAAGTTGTCTTTTTTTTTTACAGTTACATGTCATGGGTTTGGCATTTCGTAAATTTAAAACTATAATGTGCTAAGCAAAGAAATATTTTACATTCTGCCGTCCGATGACGTCATCTTACGTTTTTAGTTTTTAATTTTTTTCCCAGTAAATAAGCAATATAAAAAATGAATAAATATATATTCGAGCAGCGGAAAAGTAAACAAAGAATTGGTATTTTTTGTTTCAGAGCTTAGCAATTTTGAAATGTTGTCCATTGTAGTATTAGATCTAGAAATGTGTTTATCATCTCATCACAATAGATCTACAAAATCATAATGGAGATGTAGGTATGAATCAAGGCTTATGATGTATTCCCTCATAAGGGTGTGAGGTTAAATGGCCAGATAAATTGTCCATCAAAATGGTCTGTTTAAATACTTCAAGACTGCTTCCATCCACAATAGAAAAAATAAGTATGCAGAGTAAAATGTTTCTAAAATTGTAATTCTTCTTTAAGGTGGCTCTATCTACAGTTCTAGAGAAGAGGACTCAAGAGGTTGTGCTGGAGAATGTTGCGGAAACTTCATGGGTGAAACTTAATCCTGGCACTGTAAGTCACTAGTTAAAAGACAATACAATAACCACAGTATAAATAATACCCAGTACGAAGACAGATAACCTTTTCGTGTGGGGGTCGCTCTTGTAAACAAACGAAAACGCAGGCTTCCCATCCATAACAGTCGTTTCTTACAGTATTATGTTCGCATTTCGACGGGGCGTGCCAATGTAAGCTCGGGAGTTTGGGCTTCGGCAGTCCTGTCGACTAGTGTAGGTACACCGACCGAACGAACGAACTATTTACCTTAGTGTTGACGCTTGAATGAGAGAATATTTATTATGTCGATTCACGTAGAGTGAATCGACAAGATTTTGTAACGACAAATGGACAGTGAAAACTAAAAACATCCCATTTTGTCTTACTATCCACCAGAGAAACTCCAAAACGTAAGAAAAGATAAAGAATTTTTTGAGACAAAGTTATGTCATAATTTATTTTCATTAATGGCATCCAACTGGTCAACTGCAAGCAAGTCCAACATTCTATGCTTACAACGTGCACAAAATAACATCCTGAGAACGATCAGTGGTGCAGTGTAGTTCACACGAAACACAGAGATCCACAAATACCGAAACGTGGAATCAGTGGAAGAAGAAGCCAAACGTTACTCGGCCAAATATTACTGCAACACCCGAACCCTCTAACGGGCCACCTACTCCAGCAAAACGGGGTGAAACGCCTGAAAATAGCCGACGTGCTCTGTGCCCGGGATGAGCAAAACAGGAGTCTGCATCCTTGATTGCTTGTCGAAAGTCATTCGTCAAAGTATCAACAATACTGATAAATGTTTTTTTTTCGACTGATTGCAGATAAAATTATAAAAAAAAAATCTACTAGTAACCATAATTTTTGTTATTGCCAAAAGTGACCACTTTAGGCAATAATAAGAATTATGGTTACTTGTACGAAACAAGTACACAAGTACATCCCAAAAAATTCTTAGTACCTACTTTCCTTTATGGATTCATTTTTTAAAAATGTCTCTACTATTTGCGTCGAGGCGTCACATTAATGCTACTTCTCCATAATTAACTGTGCTTTAATGGAAAACTATAAGCAACATGTAGGGTAGTTTTTCAGAAACAGTGATTACTACTTAAAAAGTTATTATTAATAAAAACGTCAATTCTGCTAAGTTTTTTGCATCACAAATTCAATAATATTTGATATTTAACATAAACCTTAAAATATAGTCTTAAATCAAAATAAAGTCATAGTCTGGTGAATTTTTGCTTATTAAAGGAGTTACACATCTTATTCTGTCTAGAAAAAGCGTCAATTTCATAGTTAAAGACCTATTATCGAAACAAATTTTATTGCAGTGATATTATAAAAAAGGTTGAATATCGCAAATCTAGACGGTGCCGCAGTGGATGTAGAGGTGTTGATTTATGTCGTGTAAAGGTATTATCGTATGTGGTGTTGTAGGTGTTGACGTATGTCGTGTAGAGGTGTTGTCGGATGTCGTGCAGAGGTGTTGACGTTTTCGGCAGGTGGGGTACTACCGCACGCGCTACCCGGCGTCGATGCTGGCGCAGCTGGTGACGGCGGTGCGCGACGGCTCGCTGCCGCCGCTGGACCGGCTGGGCCTGCTCGACGACTGCTTCGCGCTCGTCCAGGCGGGACACACCCATACTGCAGAAGTAATCATTTTCCTATTTTTTAAAATTACCTTTTATATTGTTATTTCATTATAAAAAAGCAATTTCTTGTTTTTTTATTACTTGTTGCATAACGAATATGAAGTATAATGCATGAAATTGTGAAATGAGACCGCTAATTTTCAATTATTATTTCTATAATTTAGTATTCTTATTCAGCGGATGTAAATTATTAGCGTGTCTAGTGCGCCTTAACTTGATTAAAAAAAATAACTAAGTAACATTTGTTTGCAGTCGCTGAAACTGATTGAAGCTTTCAGTAATGAAACAAACTTCACAGTATGGTCCTCAATATCGAACTGCCTGTCCAAACTGAGTGCATTGTTCTCGCACACACAACTCGACAAGCCTCTAAAGAACTACGGCAGGAAGCTGTTCTCCAACGTGACCCGCCGGCTGGGCTGGGACGCCGAGGAGAAGGAGAGCCACCTCGACACACTACTCAGGAGTCTGGTGCTCAACAAGATGATCAGTTTTGAAGATCCTGATACTATCAAAGAAGCAAAGAGCCGGTAAGCAGTTTTACCATTTATATTTTGTTGATTCCAGTAAAGACGATGTTATCTGCTGCTGAGTTTCTTGCTGGTGTCTTCTTGGCAGAAAACTACATTCCGAACCAGTGGTAAACATGTTGACATTCATAAGGGTTCTGTATGGACCTAAATTGAATAAACAATTTTCATTTCATTTCATTTCATATCAGCAGAGCTTAAAATATATAAATATATATCAATAATCTCTACTTTGAGATTATTGACATAAATACTATCAATAGTTCATGATACTATATACATAATCTAATACTATCAATAGTTCATGATACTATATAACTAATCATTGTTATCTATGATAGTGAATCAACCTGCACTTTTTAAAACAAAATTACTTTCTCAGGTAATTTTAACACTTCCTAATTGAATTCAATGTTAAGGTTAAAAGGATCATCATCATCATTTCAGCCAATAGACGTCCACTGCTGGACATTGGCGGAAATGATGATGATGGACATCTGTTCTCCTCGCTATGTGCCCTGCCCATTGCCACTTGAGGCATGCAATCCTTTGGGCTATGTCTGTGACCTTAGTTCTCCTGCGTATCTCATCATTTCTGATACGATCACGCTGGGAGACTCCGAGCATAGCCCTCTCCATTGCTCTCTGGGTGACTTTGAGCCTCCTTAATCGGACATCGGCACGTTTCGGTTCCGCTTGTTATCACTGGCAACACACTCGCATTGAAGACTTTCGTTTTGAGACACTGCGGTAGATGGGCCGAAAATATGCTGCGTAGCTTCCCGAACGCTGCCCAGCCGAGTTGGATTCGTCGATCGACCTCTTTCTGGAAGTTGGACTTATCAAGCTGGACTTTTTGTCCGGGGTATATGTACTCGTCTACAACTTCCAGTGTAGAGCTTCCAACTTTTACAAGAGTGGGTACGACATGGGAATTCGACATGATTTTCGTCTTGTCCATGTTCATTTTCAGACCCACTTGTTGGGAGACTCTACTGAGGTCGTCAAGCATTGTGCCTAAGTCTTCCAAGGTCTCAGCCGATGACTACGATATCATCCGCGAATCGAAGGTGCGTCATGTACTCGCCATTTATATTGATGCCAAGTCCATTCCAGTCCAGAAATTTAAACACGTCCTCGAACAGAGTGGTGAACAGTTTCGGCGAAATAACGTCACCCTGTCTCACATCTCGCTGGAGAGGTATGGGTTTTGATTCCTGGTCCTGAAGACGGACTGACATTGTGGCGTTTCCGTACAATGACTGCAACAGTTGTATGTATCGGTAGTCTATTCGGCAACTTTGGAGAGACTGTAGCACGGCCCAGGTCTCGACAGAGTCGAAGGCTTTCTCATAGTCCACAAACGCTAAGCATAATGGTTAAAAGGATGAGGTCAAACAAATAGCATTAAATGTATTTTTTTTTCAATGTGCAGTTCTCATTATACGATTTGCATGCGCAAAATATATTGTTAATTAACTGGGTGTCATTTTTATAGTATGTAACAAACTTATTATCACAGTTGCGTTTGTACTTCATTCTAGATAACTAATCCAGAGTGATAATAATTAAGATAACTATGTCCACAGAGACTCCATTCAGTAATTAAAAAAATGTTTATTCAATCTATGTTTATGGAGATAAAATTCTGTAGATATGTTCAGTATTTCTATAGTTTGAGAAACTATCCGAAGCTCCCCTCATCACCCCAGCTTCGTTTTCGGTTTAGAACAAATGGACCAGGATCCTAAGTCTGGTAATTACAAATTTACAATGAAACGACTGCCGTCTGACCTTTGCAATCCTTAGATCTGGATCATGATCACACGTTCAGGTTTAATCACGATATTTTACCGCATCCAGTCACGCGCATGCCTACATCAATGTATCTGTTCGGACTCGGTAAAAAATACTGTTGATTCCATCTTGTTGCTCATCGGCCGCTCGGCTTTAGAAACATTTTTTTCATATACCTTCTAATTAGGCAATATCAATGGCAATAGTATTTTAAATTTAATGTTTAATGTACGCTCGTCCTAATGTTGATATGTATTTATTATATTATTTGTAAACTGTTTTCTCAGTAAGTGAATTTTTAATTCTTATGAGAAATTAAATGTCTTTAACCACATATTTTACCTCACCGCAGTGCTAGTGTTCCTACCACTATGGGGACGTTCAAGTATTACGTAAGCAGATTTATTAAAGTGATTAGTAGTAGTCCATCTAGCGGAATTTTCACACATCGATAGGTAAGCAAGGACCTCGGTCCTGCCGGACGGGGAATAATGATTTTTTTTATGTGATAGGTGACAGACGAGCACACGGATCACCTGATGGTAAGCGATTGCCGCCGCCCATGGACACCCGCAACACCAGTGTAGTCACAAGTGCGCTGCCAACCTTTAAACCCTCCTTTCCCCAGGATTGGGCCTCCGGTACCCTCACTCACGCAGCGAAATACAGCATATTGCTGCTTTATAATTGAATAATATTATGTGACACCAACTGCCACGAGTCTTTTCCTTGAGTATAACAGTTGCTTCCCATGAACCTACTGACCGTTTACTGTGATATACACCATGCTTTATTAACCGTCTTACTCCTGGCGGTTTGACGCTTACATTAGCTATAACAACTACAATTAAATAACATGTAAGTCAACATTTGAAGAGAATAATAAACGATTCATTAAAAAAAAAAATAACTCCTAAATCCCTAATCAGTCTTGGGGCACTTTACTAAAGAAAACAAACATTTTCCCCCAAGGAATATTTGGTCTAATAAGAGAGTAACGCGGTTAAAAAAAAACATGGTGTATTATTGATTAAATATGGTACCGGCTGCACTCCGTGTTTGCGTTGAGTACAAAATGAGTAATGCGAGCGTGTGCAGTTTCGAGGCGCATCTGTCGGGCGCGTGCACGCTGCCGGCGGACCTGCGCTCGGCGTGCTACCGCGCCGTGCTGGCGGACGCGGACGCGGACACGTTCCAGCGCTTCCTGCAGCTGTACCGCGCCGCCGACCTGCACGAGGAGAAGGACCGCATCAGCCGCGCGCTCGGCGCCGTGCGCGACCCCGCGCTGCTCACCCGGGTGCTGGACTTCGCCGTCTCGGTCAGTCGCCCGCACATATCTATTGGTCTAGGTGTTTTCTATGTATTATAGGTATCTATTTACAAATGAAAAGTATTAAATGTATATATTTGCCGTGTGGTCCCCGGCAGAGTAGAATAGGCCACCCTCACTCTTACCGAGGTGTCGTAAAAGGCGACTAAGGTAAAGCTGCTGGCATGATCATCAGCACCCAGAGAAGGAAAACTCTGGATTTATATCAAAACCCTCGCCAACCCGTCTGCCAAGCGTGGTGAGTATGGCAATTACCCCTCATGTGATTGAGGGAGGCCCGTGCCCCAGCAGTGGGGACTTAAATGGGCTGACGATGTATATATTTGTAATTCTGCTGTTGGTTCTGATATCCGTAACACTGGTGCTTAAGCTACCTATCTCGGAGTCAGGCAAATGTATGTGATGTTGTGAAATATTTATTTATTATACCGCACTAACGATAACCGCTCACTCACAATAATCAGTGTCATTTTTTGAAGGTAAAAATATAATGTACCGATTGCAATAGCGCATCGCTTATATCCTACAAAAAGTAGGTCAGAAATAATACTGAGCTATTTTTTGTAGGACATGAGAGAAAAAGAATAGAGTCGAAAAATAGACTCGACTTTGAGTCCAAAAAAAGGACTACTGGGAGACGTCCTAGTCTATCGTCAACTGTTTCTAAGTACAGAGAATGCCTATGTTTGAGATTCGGTAATATGTGTGGATTCGTCATAATTTAGATCTTTTGTATTATCAATGTTTTAAATATTTTTAGTGCAATAAACACATCTTGTATAAGCACTGAATAAATATTTTTATTCTTATTTAAAGTGCATGGTGCATTTCTATATTATTAGCATAATTATCATATTACTTATCATCAGTGTGCTACCGTTTACAACACTGCACAACAATGATGGTAGCCAGGTATAAGTATGATACAACAACAATGGGATGGTACAATAAGGCGGTCTTATCTGTAATGTGTTTATTTTTAAACTTTCAGGACGAGGTTCGATCCCAAGACACCGTTTTCGTCATAGTCTCGGTAGCTGTAAGCAAGAACGGACGGGACCTCGCCTGGCAGTTCTTCAAGGACCACTGGCAAGAGTTTATGGACCGATACCAGGTCAGTGTATATATGATTTTTAATAATGAAACTTGAAAATTTGAAAAAAAATATCGATGAAAACCGACAATACCCGGACGGAGGTTTCGTTAAACCCTTTTGATAGGGGGTCAACCTAAAGAGCAAATCCGACCTATGTCAGCGGTCTAGTTAGCGTTCTTCTTCATTCATTTAAAGTCGGAATTTTGTCGGCCGCGGCTAAAACAGGAAAAAAGAAATACTAGCGTATCAGCTATCGCTGAGCAACGGTGCAGGCCTACGCCGCGGGCTTCGTATCGGCGGGCTCGGTATGTCAGTGCTTTTCAGCAAACCTGTAACGTCAGTTGAAACTCCCCAGGGCGGCTTCCTGCTCGCGCGGCTGGTGAAGTCGACGACGGAGAACTTCGCGTCGGAGTCGGCCGCGCAGGAGATCGAGGCGTTCTTCCGCGAGCACCACTCGCCCGGCACCGAGCGCTCCGTGCAGCAGGCGCTGGAGACCGTGCGCCTCAACGCCGCCTGGCTGCGCCGCGACCTCGCCTCCGCCTCCGCCTACCTGCACGCCTACCACTGACGGTAAACACCCCACACACACACACACACACGCACGCACACACCCACGCGCGCACACACACACACACACACACACACACACACTCACACACTCGTACTTCCTTAAATCTGACAAAAAAAATGTTTTTTTTTATTTAATTACAAGGTTACCAATATAAGTTACAGCAGTTTTCATTGGTCAGGAGTGTCATTAAGGTGACGGGTAGGGCACACTAGCCACGCTAATCGATTTTAATTTTTAGCCACTAAACCGGATCTATTTTAAACAATTTCAGGGTTACAATCTCTCGGAAAACACTTATACTATTTATTAAATACCCATGCACAAATGTTGGGTCCGTTATTGTAGACCACACCACGCAGACCACACAGTTAACTATAAGCATTAAATAAATAGTATAGGTGTTTGCCGAGAGATTGTAATCCAGAAATTGTTTAAAATAGATCCGGTTTAGAAGCTAAAAATTAAAATCGATTGGCGTCGCAAGTGTGCCCTACCCGTCACCTTAATGACATTCTGAGGGAATAATTTGTCGCGAGCGACACTCCGCTCTAATGCGACATATACCATCTCATTTAATACAAATAATATTTTGATATGACACTACGTGTCCACGTGACTCAATGCTGTAATGCCTTCCTACAAGTGATTTCAATTCATTTACATCACATTCATTGGTGAATTGTAATTGTACTTCAACAACTCTAGACAAATCTGACAGGTTCTCTCCTCTATTTAACGAAATTTATATTTTCCCTTTACAGGACGAAACGATGCATGCAAGACTGAAACTACAACGAAATCCCCAGTTATGTTTCAATCGATGATATAATAAGTACCTAGCGAGCGAGCTTTATTTATTTCCAGTGACATTCTTTAATGTAAATTTATACGGGAGTTATTATTGTATTATAATTACTTTTAGTATTCTATTTATATAACAATAAAACACTCCTAAGTTAATGCATTTTGTTAATCAACGTCAGATATTGTAGTTGTAGGACTTAGAAAATAATGCGGATGTTTTTAAAGCGTTAACACAGCTGAACTATAGCCAGTCGCGTGGACGGCGCGTGTAGCTAGTGATTGTCGTACGAGATACGCGTTAGATAGCACTTAAACAATGCCACTAATGTTTCGAAACGGCCATATTAACCACACCAATACCATATTGAACCGATTGACTTGACATTGTCATGCTATATGCACATAAGTGACCTTGCTTACCTTACAAGTGTATAAGGTTGTGGGGTCAATTTCCAGTGTTGAATATGTATGTCAGTGATAAATGCTTTTTATTTATTTGAAAGCCATATCAACCACAGGCATTTTGTATAAATGTGTAAAAATATTATAATTTGTTTAAATATGTTAAGAGTGATTTTAATATTGGTGCTGAATACATCTTGGGCCTTATTCATAAAAATTTTGCTCCTAATTGCTGTTATTAGGCTTTGATTATTTTATCTCTTTCCATTGTGAGGGAAAGGGACAAAAAAAACTTATGAATTTTTATGAATAAGTTTTTCTGTTTGTTTCCAATCTGCAGATAGCTATAGTTTTATTTTTGGATCATTGGACTACATTGTCTCCGTGAAAGTTTCACGATGGTGCAATAGGTTTGCATATTGAACATGGATTTGATTGGATCTGACTATTTTGGTATTGAAGTCAGTCAAAATTGTATTGTGATGTTTTAGGTGGACTATAATTCGAAGTTACCAACATAATTAATTGCCTCATTTGTTGTCATCAGTAATTGTTTTGTAAGACTGTGTTATTCCAATAAATCGTACAAAATTATATTTTCTTGTGATTTCGATTTCCAATATATAAGTATTGTACATATATCCAAAAAAATAATAATTGTGTAACGCAAACATGACAAGATTATACATAAGTGTAGCTCGCGCGCGTGTTGAGTTGAAGTATAGTCGAGATCTGCATTTAACCCGCGCGCGGACTATACATAGTAGAAGAAGCACATGTATGTTTATATTTACCTAAAAACACGTCGTGTTAGTTGCTGGACAGATTGGGCTGAAAATTGGTGGAGATAGTTTAGAATTGGGGCACGACGGACATAGGACTTTTTATCCCGAGTAATGACGGTGCTGTGGGATAAACAAAATCGAATACTACGCGGGAAACGCGAAAACTAGTAACTAATGAAAAACACTTGTTCACAAACTACATACAGGAGCACATACAGGTCGAACAATGTTTCAACTCCCCAATACAAGTATCCGTTTCCGCTTTAATAGGCACCCTACTCAAGCGCAATGTGACTTTGCCATAATTAGGGGGCGGCCATCTTGAATTTAAAATTTTCATGGTGGATTGTGTTCTACTACTCCAGCCATTTTATTTGATTCATATTTTAATGTCTGATTAAAATATTGTATTTAAACCCCCCTGGTTTTCATACAATATTTTAATTCGACATTTTGTGGCGGCGGCCATTTTGGATCACTTTCCATCAAACGTAGCTAAGAGCACTCCCGACCATGAAGCTAGAGATAAAGCTTCATCCACCCGACTAATTGACCTTTCAAAGAAAAATACAAAATCAAAATCGGTTCATCCGTTCGGGAGCTACGATGCTACAGACGCACACACACACAGACACGTCAAACTTATTATAACACCCCGTAGTTATTTGTAGGAGGTTAAAAATAAACAAGTCTGTATGTATATGTATGTATGTAAATGTGCAAAATGGTTAGTAGAAGAGGTGTAAAAATGTTACCGACACACTCTACGTTTAGCAAATCTTCTAAGAACATCGCAATAAGTAACGATGTTCTCTCTGTGTGTGAATACACTGAAGATCATACATATAGGTATTATGCATGTAAGTAACAAAAAGGAAAATGAAACAAATTTATAAAACAGTACATCTATATTGCACTATAACATTTCACTTGGTATTGTACAAAATAGGTGTTATTATGAAATTGGACAATAATAACACGAAAACACAAATCTTACATAACAATGCCAATATCTATAAGGTGCAGAGAACACACGAAAACCTATGATTGGTAAATGGAAGGTAATTACACAACAAAGTACAATTTTGCAAATTTAGAGCGCAAATATATTTCAAAAAGACAAAATATGTTAATATTAATTCACATAAAAATAGCTTTTAATTATGCTATTCAAAGTTTCGACGCTATACAAAAATATTTTCGGTATTTAATTACAATCACAAACACCTTATTTTTAGCAATGAGTAAACTCAATCGAAGAAAAACACTTCAAATATCAGAAATGAAGACAGCAACTTGTAGTAGTCTTAACAGAGTATTGCTTGTATTGATTTCATTACAACCATAGTAAAGTGAATGCATATGTCAGATCTCTTCAACAATATTAATATTATGTAATAGACTAATTACATTTGTTATTAATTATTATATACAATACGGATTTTTATACCATCCATACCATAAAATATTTTTCATTTTGTAGATTCTAAACGGTGCACTTCACGTCACCACCATAGATGATACATAATTACAATAATATTTCCTATTATGTAAAAGGCATCTTTAAATTAATATCTTGTAGAAATAGCTATACAATAATTGAATTTGGTGTACATTTTTAATATGCGAGTTTTTTCACCGTAATGCGGCTCCATTTCGCCATTATTGTTTTTAAATAGAGAAATTGTAGTGTAACACATACTCTCTAAAAAAATCTTATCCTAGATATCTATATCATGCTGTAATCTGCGGGTTACCTACTACTTCATGTCAAGTGCGTATAACCTCGTTTGTAATTATTATGAATGAATCTAGCTAGAATAGGACACAGGTATCTTGTGCACTCATTACTAAAATGGCTACTATTTCAATTTCAAATGTGTCGTGTTAAGTTTTAAATGCTATTTATTTACCAATCATTGAGTTAAGTCTCACTAAACCTAGCATAACACCAGCTCATTAACAATTAAGTCAATGAGGTACCTCTCGCTATTTGAACAGGTTACACTAAGTTTATTGCTTCTTCTATATTACTTGTATAAATCATTGAGACCTCATTTTAGAACTATGTTGTTTCGAGTTCTATTAATAAAATATTTTCGCCAATTTACTGACACCACTCAAAACATATTTTGGTCAATGAATGAATCCAGTCACACTCACTCGCACAGCGACGCGGCTCGGACGGCATAGCGACTGACAACACAACGTAAGCCCGCACTTGTTCCGAGAGACCAGTTCCAAGTAAGAAATGCTGCGAAGGTCAGCCTTAGCTTATTTATCTAATACGACAAATATCAAACTATTTGTCTACTACAAAAACGCACTACAGTTCTATAGGCGTAGAATACAGTTTGTAAGTAACAGTCTAAGGTGAATATTATATAATGAAATTCATGGTGAACATTTTGTGAATTAGATGAGTTAATTTTATTATATTGTCTGGTTCTTCAATCGTCCAATATAATATGGAAATATAATCCACCAACATACTGAGACCATAAATACTTTTGTTGCAGTATGAAATATCATAGAAATTCATTTGACTAGAAAGCAAATTATTTTTACATGAGAGATCTGAAAATAATGAATCCAGTCGTGAAAGTATTTTCTAAGTGGACTAGAAATAGATAGGTAATTGTATATCTTTACTAAAGAAATGTATTTCAGAATGAATTTATAATATCAAGAAAAAGGTTAAAGACCTTTACGTTTTGATATTATTACTTTTTCAGCTTTTGACTATTTGTGAAGTCAAACGCTTAAAAAGTAATAAAGCAATCGCCATCACATGAAGTGGTGGCGATTGCTGGTCGCACTTATAGTCATTAAGGAATGGTTGACAGAAGGATGTTTGTTACACATGCACACAGTCCAAACAATGCTGGGTAGAACATTTGAAATTTTGTCTGATATACATTAAACAGTGACCGAAAGAAAGGCAATATAAGTATAAACATAAATTATAGCGTAGCAAATACTAAATTCACATCCATCAAAAACATTATTATTATGCAAAATACTATATAAAATACGAACACAATCAATGTTTTAAATGCCTACTTTTTAATCTTTGAATATTTTAAATTTATTAATTAACATAAAATTGATCTAGTCTAAATACTTCACATATAATAAAAATATTATAGCTTTACCGCCAAAAACCCGACCTATCCATGGTCCTCGACACGCGGGCGGGCGGATGTGCGAGGTATGGACGGCATTTCCCGCGCAGCGAGATAATTATCTTTAAATAAATCTTGGTGCTATTGATAATTGCAATGGGGGCTATCGCGTAAGAAATATCAGCTAGATGGCGTGCTTGTGAACCGAGGTCCAACTTCAACATCATAGGCTGATTTATTCGTTAATTTGACCATTTGACATATCACATCTAAATATACCCAATCAATCACCTTGTAGATGGACCTCACGCCTATAGTACGCCATCTTACGGATTTATCGCATGCGATAGCCTCCATTATGTAAGTAAGCATAGCAAACAAATAAAAAAAAATCACATCATCAATCACTTCTTTTTTCAATATGTGCTTACTTTTGAATGAATTCGTATGTTTAGATATTGTTGGATTTAACAACGTAAATGATCGCGTTTGTAGTGGGTACGTAGCTTCAACCGTGCTCTAATTGCGAACGTTATTCGATGTTTAATTGATTAAATTTATTGGTCGCATGCACTCCGAATCTCCCCACCCGCTGGCGGGTCCCGCTGACCATGGGAACGCCGACTTTGTGGTGGTAAATCTATAGCCCACACAAGTGTCATGTAATAAAAACTTTTACTGGTATTAAATTAGTGTCAACAGTCTTGCAACTTGCAGTTGATTTGTAAGGATATAATGCACACACATTACATACTAATCCTGTATTATGTGTCTGAAGTGATTAAAATAAGTGTTAAATTTATTCCTTCAAGCTAAAAATAATACTTTTTAGCATTCCAGGAATATAAAACTTACGTCATAAAGAAGGGTACAATTATTATGATTTTCTACAATAAAATTAAAAGTTCATAATCCATAATAAGCTTATCGCAAAAGGTAGCGTAGTATTTACACTGTTCCCGACGTGGTATATCAAACAATTTGAGCAAACATTTAGGGCAGAAAATGTTACGCGGACGCGAGCACCCGTGCAGTGCAGTACGCGCACCTATAATGACATGCAACATAGGTGTGAGACGCGGACTCGGGCGTTCCGGCTGTCCGCGTAAACGCTATTTCCGCCGTAGGAATACGACAACGTTTACACAAATACATTTATAATATACAATACAGAGTGTATAGTTATACAGTAAAATGCATTCAACAAATTCAAGTGGATATTAGGGAAATAGAAATAAAGCTGCCATGAAATCTAGAATTAAGTAGTTTTTAATAAATCAGAAAATCATTTTTAAGTCATCGTTTGTATAGCCCAATTTGTTAGGTCTCATCATTTATGTATATAGGTACATCCATTTCCTATTATTTTTGAAAGTACGGTCAGCATCAAAAGTAGCTTAACATTTTAGTAACATGTCAAAGTAAAATTTTTTTCGTACACATTAGAAACTGACTATAATAGGCAGAACAGTTAATTTGACACGGTACTAAAGTGTTAAGCTACTTTTGATACTGACCGTTACTACCAGAAAATTTAACTATGTACATACATCCTTCCATGTCGTGTAAGGAGATGCTCTTTAGAAAAAAATGTGTAACTAGTCTCTGCCGCCTTGTAAATAAATATTAATATTTCATTTACCAATTTGTTATCAAATTGTTAAACGTATATTACTATTAACGATACACTTTGCATATTTAAAAAATCACAATTAACTAGGTAAACGCAAAATATATACATAATACCTAAAACTATAATAAATTGTAAAATATAAACTTATGAGTAAATACTGATTTTAGTTATTTTGGGTTTATACATTTTATAATTTTAATCAGAATAAAACATATCAAACATATACTCTGGTCTGTAAACAATGTAAGTTATTGGTCCACAAACTAAGGAATACATTGATACCACGATTAAAATTATTCATCTGCTAATGCGAGCTGCTCTGAGTAACGGACTAGTTATGTGGGTATGCAGCAGAGCGGGTGATTCATGATCAGTTCACTCATACCTATGGGAATGACTACAAATATTACGTCAATTGGGTTACCTATTTAGAGATGAGTTTAGGAATGGTCTTAAAATATTAAAAACATGCAAGAAATCTTCTCTCACCTTAAATACTTCAAGTAGGTACCTAATTAAAATAATAATACAAAATGAAACATCGATTGGCAAAACGACTTGATAAAGGACGTATCATTAGTCAGTTCCGACAACCAGGGGCCCCTTCCTAGTTCAATTAAAGCTCATCATTATTTAAAAGGAAATAAACCTGCTTCGACAAATGTAGTAGGTACAGTAATTTTATGTACTGACGCGAGTCAAATCCCATTCAGTACCCAAATTACACAATACAGCGATACATTGGAAAGGTAGAGAATAACAACCAATATAATTATTATCTCGAATTAATTATGATGAGCCTAAAATCTGTCAGACGCCGTAACATAGACGCGCGGTCCACCTACAGGGGGTCGGCTCCTCGCAGCATGATTTTAATTGAGATCCTAGCCTAATGGTAAGCGAAATGAGAGCCAATGTTGCAATAATATGGTATGGTATGCCGTCGGTGAGCAGGGCCACCGACGGCATACCATAAAAAAGGGGGTGAGGGGCATACCTTAAAAATGGGACCCCTGCCGCATTGATAGCTAACTGTAATCAATGCTGCCCTACCTTCAATTTGACTCTAGCTACAGAAGAGCCCACGAGATGCTTCTTCACGCTTCGTTCGAAGGAAACGTAATTGACTAGACATTGGCAGAATGGACAACATTTCAAAATTGCTAAGCTCTGAAACAAAAAATACCAATTCTTTGTTTACTTTTCCGCTGCTCGAATATATATTTATTTATTTTTATATTGCATTACTGAGAAAAAAATTAAAAACTAAAAAACGTAAGATGCCGTCATCGGACGGCAGAATGTAAAATATTTCTTTGCTTAGCATATTATAGTTTTAAATTTACGTAATGCCAAACTCATGACATGTAACTGTCAAAAAAAAGAAGACTTGTCAACGTTGAATGTATGAATGACGTTGACAATGTTGACACTAGTATTATTTACCTTTGACAGTAGTACCTTTTTTTTATGAAAACAATGATAAGCAAAGGAATATCGCTGTATTCAGCCGTCCGATGACGTCATTTGGCGCTTACGTCTATTTAGAATAAAAAGAATTTCAATAATTATTTTATGCATGAAAATGGACAAATTTTGAAAAAAGAAAAAATATGGGTCTGTTCATTTTATGTCTACTTTTATATAAAAAAACAATATGGACATGTTAAAAATATGAAATGTTGTCCCTTGATCGTGCTTAAAGTTTTAAGTTTAAGAACCTACGAGGTCGGATCTATATTACGGCATCGAAGTTTCCACTTGTGAAATAAAACTCACTCGTGCAGTGATGCATGCATGCTGGTCGGGCGGCGGGCGGGGGCTACTCGATGATGAGGCAGCGCGGCAGGTGGTCGCGCAGGTAGTCGAACAGCTCGGGCGACGCGCCCGGGCAGTTCGTGAGCTCCAGCTCGCGCAGCTGCCGCAGCTGGATCAGGCTCGACAGCCCGCCCGACGTCAGCAGCGGACAACCTGCCCACACACAAACGGTCTCCATATGCCACCTTCTACAAAAGCTGCTTGGGATGGGAATAAGGGGGTTACCACTGCGGTTATTCAAAAGTTACCTATCCGACAGAAGGCAAAGAGTCAAAATCATGGACGAAACCAGCGATGAGTGTCCTGTCGACTACGGTGTTCCACAGGGCAGTATACTTGGACCTTCTCTCTTTCTGGTATATATTAATGGCCTTTGCCATCTGAATCTACAAGGGGGACGAATTTTTACTTTTGCAGATGACACAGCCCTATTCTTTTCCGGTGATTCCTGGGAAGAAGTTTTTGACTTGGCACAAACCGGGTTCATGAATGTCAGTCAATGGCTTCATAGTAATGTTTTGACTTTGAATGTCCAGAAAACTAATTACATGACATTCGCCTTAAGATCTGACCAACGCCCGCCGCTATCAAAGTCCCTTATTGCACACACGTCGGTCTGTGTTGGGCAAAGTCAGTGCATGTGCGCCCGTTTGTCCGAATCTGATTATGTTAAATACTTGGGGGTCATCATAGATCGCACACTAAGTTTTAAACAACACATAGAGTCCATCGTTACCAGATTGCGGAAACTGATTTTTATATTCAAAACCCTCAGGCACGTCGCTGACCGCAACATTATCAGAATGGTATTCCTTTCCCTGTGCCAATCCCTCGTCGACTATTGTATAACATCTTGGGGAGGTTCAGGCAAGTCCTACCTTATTCATGCTGAGAGAGCCCACAGGGCCGTTCTGAAAGTCAGCGCTGGTCTTCCAATATGCTCTCCACTCGAGAACTATACAAGTTCTGGGATCTTCTCAGTATCCGACAATCATTCGTCTTACACACCATTCTCAAACAACACACGCAAATATTATATAACTCAGGTCGGTTACAGGGCACACGTCGAAGGCATGCTGTCTTTCCCGTAAATCTTTTATCTCTCTTGGTCCATTCATGTATAATAAATTCAACAAGAAATTAAATCTATACTCCTTGACTAGGTACCAATGCAAAAAAAAAGTTATCTCTTACCTAAAAACACTTGATTATCAAGAAACGGAGAATTTGCTTAATCATCTTTCTTAATCACCACCACTTATACATTGTTTCCCCAATAAATGTTTCTCTAGCACAAACACTCACTGGTTCACATAAACACGCACACACACACCCACACTCTACACACACAAACACCTAGTATTATTTTTTTTTTGTTATTAGTATTAAGTTACTTTTATTCCTTTTGTTCTGCTTTTGCCAATTGTATTCTACATTTGTTTCTGAGCCTTCTATTTTTGCGACATACCGGTTTTATCTGTGTGGGGGGCCCTGGTGACCTGTACTACAGGTTTTTCAAACCTACTTCAGGCACCAGTCTCTCACAAGGTTAAGGTCTGAGTGTCACATAAAATAGTATCCTATCACTGTCTGTGTGACCTTGTACTGTGAGAGAAATAAACAATAAATTTATTTATTTATTTAATCGTATCTACTTATAGGGGAAGTGCAGTATAGGTGGCACTACTTTGTATTGGTTCAAGTTCAAATGGATGGCACCAGTTTGCAGCACCGTCTATGTGGGTGGATTGAACGAGCTTAGTTGTAATGAATGACACCAGTTGGCACCACCATCGAAAGAGAGGCATAGCGTAGAGATATAGAGAACGGTTTCGATAGCTTACCCGCCAGCGACAGCAGCTGCAGCGAGCGCATGCCGCAGAGGTGCTGCACGCCGAAGTCGCGCAGCTGCGAGCACCAGCGCAGGAACAGCGCCACCAGCGACTGCATCGTGCTGATGTAGCCCACGCCGATGTCCGTGATGTGCACGCACCTGCGTCATACACAGTGTGCAACTTATAACGATACCCATGTAATTTATTACTCCTAAACAACTTTTATTTTTAAATTCATACAACATCTCAGACATTGACACTCAGACAACTGAGAAATTATAATAATTGTTAATACACGAAAGATTGTCCAGGGTGAGAATCGAACTCATGAGTATGACCTTTAGCGTACCGTACGTATGGTTGGTTTCTTCTTTTTACATAATTGGGATGAACAATGGAGACCTTTATTGACACAACAGAAACAAAACAAATACATAAGACATCACACGAAAGGTTGGGAGTGTGCAACGTACTGTGGGGGTACTCTAAATCACACGCCCGTAAGTGAAAAGTAGCAAGACCAGCCATAATCAGTCAATCTCGTAGCATAACTAGAAGAATATTCGAATCCATGGGCGGCGACATGGCTTACTATCCAGTTATCCGTCGACTTAAGTCCATAAAATGTAGCCTGATTAAAATGACAGCCATTGGTATCACAGGAAAATGATCTTTAGTTCTATAGTAATAAAAAAAATATGGAATGATTTTTAGGTTTTTTTTTTTTTTTTAACATTATTATTAATAACCCGCCGAATCCGAAACATTGTTAACCGGTGAACCTTATGCTCATTAAAATAAACGTCAAATGACATCCTCATTAAGCTATATTTGATAGTCTGTCAACCACATAAAATATAGTACTCGCCTATCAAGGGTGAGCTCCTCCAAGTGGTTGAGGTCGCAGGCGATGTACTCGAGCGCGTTGTCGGTGACGCGCGGACACCAGCTCAGGTCGAGGCTGCGCAGGCGCGGCAGGTTCTCCGCCAGCAGCTCCACGCCCTCGTCTGTCACTTTGCTGCACCCGCTCAGCGACAGCACGGTCAGGTTCGGCAGGGAATGTACTGCACAACAAGCAATCTCAGTTTAGGGACAAAATTACCATTGCTTTTGAAGTCAGTCTTTAATTGAATAGTACGCCACCTAGCGGATTTTGCACGCGCGATAGCCTCTATTACTAGCAGACAGACATCTGAAGTATGTGGAGCATTTCATTCATTAATAATGAATGATATCAGTTAAGTCATTAGGCGGTCCATCTGCTCGCCTGCCTCCTATCACATAAAAAACAGTAATTTTGCCGGATAACGGGTACACCGCTACGTTCGCTGGCCGTACCTCAGTACATCAGACCCAGCGACAGTCCCTGTACAAGGTATTTTAGTTACTTCGGTCGGACACTAATAATATTTCGAGCTAAGGGCCGATTCGACCAACCTTATTTCGACCTTTTGTATAGCGGCGCTGTTTGCATTCTATACAAATTTGACGTTATGTAATAGATTTATCCACGGATAATGATTGGTCGAATCGGGCCTAAGGCACGATTTGGGCAGCTTAAAAGTATGGTAAATCAAACCGTCAAGCTAATATCTAGACCATTTATTTCTACATTAACGAATAGGTTCAGTCCCTGTAAATACTGTCATCAGTGGGTAGGCCCAATAAAACAATCGTGTTACTATAAACAAAAGAAACTAGCAGCGTACGAGAAAGGGGTGCGTATATCGAATCAGTCGTAAATTGAGTTTCATTGTGTGAGGCCGACTTCACTGACCTATGTTAACCACGCCGTGGTTGGTGAGCTCCCAGCAACTGTGCAGGCGCAGCACGCTGAGCGAGGCGCTCTGCTTGGGCGAGAAGTAGCCGAGCGCAGCGTCCGTCACGTGGTACGCTTGCAGCGAGAACTCGTACAGAGACGGCAGTAGCTGTGCCACTGCGCCGACCTGGTTAGCGGTGGAAACGTTACTTTATTTGTGAACCGTAACGTGAGTAAAATATTGACATTGGATAGTCTGCCTAAATATAACGAGTACACTGCCAAATGCAGTGAAAATAAAATATAATAGAAGTTTTTAAATTCAAACAACTATTTATTATTTTCCATAAACTAACTTATCTTAATATTTATAAGACTCATTAAGGTTTACTTAATAATTAACAGGCAAAAAAGTTAGTTTTTTTAATTAGCCCTAATCCATTTTGATTAAGTCATCATAAACAAAGTAATAGAGATTCTGCGATCTGTTAAGTGTACTTACAGCCTCATCAGCAATGTTAATGCAGTCAGTAAGCGTGAGAGAGACAATTCGTGGAGTTAGGCATGCCCACAAACCAGCCTCAGTTATTTCATTGCATCCAGTTAATTCTAGCTCAAACAGAACCTAAAAAATAAATATTAATCAAGTGAAAGCATGATAATTTCATTATAATTCACTTACTACTTTTACTTTAAGTCACTGAGTGAATGTAGGTAGTCTTCACATTATAAAAATCCATTGTATAAACATCTGTTTATAGCTGGAATGTTGTATATAAATATCTACAACAAATTTTAACAAAGAGGAGACAGTTTTTATTTTGAGATTTTGGTAATTGTTTATAGGTATCATTTATGATTATGTACTTAAATAATTTAGTAATTATAAGATGCAAAATACCAACCTGTAAGTGATCCAATATAGCCTCTAGCCCTCTATCAGTTATTGTGCACCCTTTTAAGCTTATTGCATGTACGTGGTGAGCCGACAACGGAAATTGCCTTATAAATTCGTTAATATCATCATCAGTGGCCGACACTAGTACGACCCCGCGAATGCCGCGTCTAACTAGCGAGTTGTAGAACCTCTGAGTACAGCACCCGGTAGCCGACCGGAGCTCCCGGCAGTCGAGCACCGCGACTAACCCTGTCCACCAGCGGGGCGAAGAGTAGAGGAGGTCGCGCCACTTCGAGCACACCTGGGCCAGGGACCGTCTATCGCTCGCGTTGAAGTACAAAAAGAACTTCTCCAGGAATCTCTCCTCCATGATGAATTGGCTCCAAACGAGCGGCCTGGGCGAGGGGCGGCGGCGACGGGGCACGCGCGGCGCGGCGGCGGCGGCGGGCCCGCACAGCGCGTTGGCGACGCGCTCCACGACGCCGGGAGAGCGCTTGCGGCCGCGCAGCCCCAGCCCCGTGATGCGCCGGGACAGCTCCGCGGACGCGCGCTCCACCACGCCCTGCGCCGACACCGACGACATCTTTACTTTCACCCGCCGTATGGTGTCCGCTGGCCGCCCGCCGCCCGACCCCGCACCGCCTGCTCCGTGCTCGCAACCCGCCACCTCGGTACTGGATTTTTAATTTAATAAATCAATACCACATTACATTAGATATCATTTTGAGGATCTCACTGCTTTAATCCGATTTATAGGACTGTACTGTATTAAATTGCCCTGTTTTTGTTAAAATAAAAATATACACATTGTTTGCTGTTATTTTATTAAAAACTGGTGGCTCCCAGGCGTAACTTCGTTCTGCCTACTTTTTGTGTAATTTCTCACCATTTAGACCTTTCCCTGGACTACGACAAACATTTCAAAACTAAAATCAGTCTAATCGATCCAGCCTGTTCTTGGGTTTTCATCAGACTAACTGAACAACAATTCATTTTTATTTATATAGGTAGATATGTCTTTCTATAAAGCAGACTACTAGTACTACTAGTGCGATGGAGTCACGAGAATCAACTTTATTTAAAAGTGTCTAAGTGCTCAGTGATGAGCCTCACTCGCCTGCAATTTTCATGTACAATTTCGGCAGTCTTATCGCTGAAAGCAGATTTCAATTTCTACCAGACAACCTTTAGGCAAAGGGCATTTGATAGTGGAGGAGGACTAGTAGGAGGGAATACAAGTAAACTCTATACATATTAAAATTTAAAATACTTATATATAAATAGAGCACATTATTATAAACAAATAAATAAATGTTAAGCTTAAATAAATAAAATAATAAGTAAGTATTTAGTAACATAGACTTGTATTGTAACAGACTGGGCTAAAGAGTAAAACCTGTAATGATAGTTTTTAATGTATGGTTTATATAAATAAAAATAAATGTTTCCAATTATAAAATGAGAACACATGGCACCTGAAAGTGTTTAACGAAATTGCTACCATGAACCTCATTTTTGAGTTACACTATGACCATGGTGAACCATGAGCTTTCAACAGCGCCAAAGTATCAGAAACTCAAAAATAAAAGGTACAACATCAACAAAGATCCCGGTTGACAACTTTTAGACCTTATTCCAATACTTTAAGGTTGAAAAGTGGTCTACCGGGAACTTGTCGATTGTACATGGATGGTAGCAATTCTGTAAAAAACTATTTTAATGTTAGTGACCAAGAAAGTTTAAGACAAAATACCTGGCACCTAGGGCTTTAGTGCGAAGACATCCCAGTAACAAACGAGAATATACCTGTTATATGCAAATAAAGGAGACAGCTCATGTGAAAGGCAGGGGAACTCCGATTTGGTTGTAATGTCTATCGCGCTAAGGCCGCTGGTTGCAGAAAGTGCACATACAGAAGAAAAAAATACCAAATAATAAGAAATTACAGTAAATCATATCTTAAAATTAATCCATAAGTGACATCAATCTCTAAACAGATTTAAAGTCAATGAGAATAAAATAAATCAGTGGTCTATTTGCAGAAATCAAAAAAGTTTAGTAAACACATCATACAGTATTTGGTTATTTTTTTTTATTTTTACAACATGTTCAGATATCATTGTAAAAATCCAAGCAGCAGTAGCACCAGTACTTTGTACTATGTATGGAAGATATTTTTGCTGCAGATTCATTTTACCTTTAGAAGATTTTTTTAGGTATGTAACATGCATCATGTGTATCATCTTATTATAAGATAAAATTTTAACCATGTCAAAAATATGTCTTAACCAAAGGGGAATAGGTAGATAGTTACCGTATCATATTATTAAAGAATAATAATAAAGTAATTAAATCAGGATGATACACAATCACTGAAAAATTGGGATCATGTCAGAAGTCCGTGGGCGGCTAGTGCTATTTTTGAATGGAGTTACGTGTTCCATCGTCTTCCTCCCGAATATATAGTTAGTTAATTACAGTAATACTTAGAAAAATTGACAAAATAAAATATATTTTACAAATAAATGCGTGACACAAAAAAATCGATGTAAGTTTCGTACAAACCTATGTATGTTTAACTTCACATAAAATCACCATTATTTTATAGCACAATGGATGCATATTAAATCAAATAATTAAATATCTATAACACTAAATGTTTAAATTGACCATATAGCACAAAAAGTAAAAATATAGCTCGCTTTTGATAAAAAATTTGCTTGCTTTGCTTGAATAATAATACGGAATAAATGTAGAGACAGTTAATGTGAGTGTACTAGTGATGCTATCTCGCTTCTACCTTGTTAACATTAGTATAGTAAAGAACGAGATCACATGATTTCGAAATAGCTTTCATTCTTGGGTGGTTTATCATGTTGCTACGTTCAGAAATATAAAGGGTGCGAAATGTCAAGAAAGCCCTATAAAGGAAACCCACCAACTAAGCCATCACCAAACTGATGTTTTTGAACGATTTTTATAAACGTCACATACATAAATATGATCACGGTTATTTGGCACGTGGCAAAAGTCGGAACTAACGCTGTTTCCTATAAAAGTGTCAGTGCTTTTGACATTTTCTCATAAAAAAAATATTGTACAGCGCTCTCATGTCAACGTTACGAAAGGCCTTCTGATCTTTGTCGTACCGTATTTCCAAAAAAAGTAAAAAGTCAATTATCGGCGCTCAAGAAGGACGGTTGGATTTTTGTTACTTCTAACCTCTAAAAACTAAAATATAGTCTGAAAATAATTAATTACTCATTGGTATTATTGTATAATTTGAGTTACGATGGAGTTCATAGATGCTATGCCGGTAACATTTAAAGAAATAACGCCAAATCATACTATTCCAGAAAAATGGAAAGAAATTGTTTTGAATACAGGTTTGTCTTTGTATATAAATTTTATATGTATTATTACTTCTTAGATTAGTAAAATTACATTGTGCAGCTTTGTTAACGATTTAAAATAAATAAATATTAATTTGTTAACAAGTATAAAACAAAGAATGTATTAACTCTAACTCAACTCAAAAGATTATTTGCATATGCTTCTACACAGCACTTACAAGCCGTCTTCCATAAAATATACTAAGAAATAAATAAACATTGCGATTCTACCCGGTGGTAGATGCCGGTGCATGGAAAGATGTTTCTGGTCGAGAAGACCCTGCAAGAAACTTGCCAGATTCTCTTTTTAATTGTGTACTTTTTAAATATACCAAGTCATACAGTGTAATGCAACACCAAATAAAAAGCTAAATATTAGGTAAAACAGAAGCAGACCAGTCCCCATAGGTGGCTTCTGTTCAATGGTGTAGTGTGCCTTGTTGGGGCACCGTATAAAAAAATGTTTGGAGACCTTTTTAGGTGGGAAAAGAATTTTCACAAAAGAAAAAGAAATATTGTGAAAAGAAATATTTATTTATATGATAAATAAATATTTCTTTTCACAATATTTCTTAACCTAATTTAACCATTTTACAAATAAAATGTTTTGAAATTTTTAACGCTCACTTAAGACGGGAAAAAAAAATTGCATTATAGAATTTTGTCATTTGTGAAATAAAGTAAATTAGAACGTTTTTTATTTCTTACACACTTTGGGAGCCCTGTATAATTGATACGGCGGTAGCTACGCCCCTGCTTCTGTTCACAAGATGTATCTGTCTGCCATTATTTCACTCAACCATATTATAGGGAATGTAATGACCCGCCACTTTACAAAATAATATTTTTTTTCATATATACTTGTACACATAAGAATTCTAATATTAGAGATAGAATTATAATATATAAAGAATTCAGTAATTTGCATTTATTATGGTACTTGTATATAAAAAAGATTTTTAAAATTCTAGGAGGAACACACAGTACACTACAAGATATCAAATTACCTCAAAAAGCTGGTGGCTATTGGTACAGAGATTCAAAAAAGGCCAGTACACGGAATCGTTTCATATATTGGCAAGTTTATTATTGACAAAATACTATAAACATTTTTTTCTGTACTTTTTACCTGTACTAATAATTTTATTTAGAATTAATATTAATTTATACCGTTTGTAGGCAAACAACCCCAGATTCCATAGAATTATCCGAAGCATCACTAGATGTGAATTTATCTGGAGCTAATTTGAGGTGTAAAGTGGCACCAGGCACCCCTCCTCTTAATAGCATGACTGTCTATGAGCGGCCGATGTCACATGAAGTGGTCATTCTTGCTGCTACTGTATCCTCAGTTCATAGATTAGTGTTCCCACATCCTGAAGTTTTGGATAAAAAGGTATATTTTTAGTTTATGTATGTGTTACCATTTATTAGCTTTTGAGTGAAGGTATTCATAAAAGTATAAACTTAGTAAGTATTCATAAAATAGACTTTGATGATCTAATTTACTTATGTCATTTGTTTCAGTCTACATTTGGTTCCC
This sequence comes from Marasmia exigua, assembly GCA_019059595.1. Taxonomy (NCBI): domain Eukaryota; kingdom Metazoa; phylum Arthropoda; class Insecta; order Lepidoptera; family Crambidae; genus Marasmia; species Marasmia exigua. The sequence continues at coordinate 5,849,839 of CM032478.1, forward strand.
TGAGCACAACATCTCCTTCAATATTTCATGACCCCAGTGCTGTAAATAATCCAAACAACTATTTTATTCTGAATCAGTATTCAAATTCAAGTAAGGACTAGTAATTTTCTTGTTGTGTTACTTCCATGTTTTAGCTACAGCTCAAATATATAAAATTATCAACCTAGCAGGAATAGATGTGTTGAAGTATATTTCTTCAAGTAAGAAATTCAATGAGAAAATAATATCCCATTGAATCAGGTTTAAAGTCTTAGTTTTCACTGTTGCCATGTACAATAAAATAGTTTACCTTATATTTTAAAATTTTCAGCCACAGGTGTTGCTCACACATGTGCATCTCTCTTGCGCGACAATGGTGAGGCATTGTTTGCTCTAGCCTTCGGCCTTGGAGGAGAGGGAGGCTTGTTGTTAGTGAAACTGCCAGTTTCTGGATCAGCCGTGACTATTGCTCTTAAGAGAGAATCAGCTGTGCCTAGGTTCTTATCAGGAATTACTGGAGCATTAAGGTGAGATAGTAAATCATTAGAACTTTTTAAAACATTATAATGTAGCATTATTATAACTGATCTTTTAATATTCTTTATACAATCTTGTACCTTTTTGACTTTCATGCTCTGAAATAATTCGAAAAAAAGGAATGTACTGAAGTAGTACTTGTGCTTTTTCAGAGGGAAGAATACTGATGGTGTTGAGACATATGGAGTGGTGTTGACACAAAACTTAGCTATCGCGATATGTGGCGACACATGCCTCCGCGCGTGGGCTCTGGATGAGGGGGGCGCCCCGGTTGCGGTCACGCCGGCGCTCTCACAGACTATTGTCAAACCTAAACCGCCTCGTGAGTGCAAATATGTCAAATTATTTATTCATAGCACTTTATTTTGGTCACGTAGAAACGCGGGGGCACAAGTCCGCTACTTACACCCCTTGTACGACTACTTGGATTTTGCGTACGAGAACACTTGGATTTTACTTACGTGTGAACATTTGGATATATGTTTGATATTTCGTGTTTGAAAATCCAGAGTCAATATTTATATAAGACAACTTTTTTTTTTACAAATTTCTTAGTCACTAATTTTTTTTTCCAGCACATGGTCACATGCTACAAAAGACCACTGGTACAGATGGAAGCATCATACTTGTTGCATATCTATCTTTTCCCAATGAGTGCTGAATTTGTGGTCTTGAAAATGCATGATGGGGGTGCTGGTGTGAAGTTCTCTCATATTTGTCGTATTTTTGGACCTCAGGTAAGAATGTTTTGTGGCTCTTTTTTATTCTATTTCATTCTTATATGTTCTAACATAAATGTTATATTCATTAATTGTACATTCTATGATTCTGAAACCCATAACTTGCTTCAGGATCAGGTTAGTGTATGTGATGTATTATTATTTTCTTACATTATATTATTCCTTGTTTCAGTTGGATTTATTTGATTACACTATTGGATATGGAGATGGTAGCAATGTGATTTGGGCATTATGGAGTCAACCAGATGGTGAAACAATTATAACAAGTAAATTTCCTATTCTAACTATTTAGTAATCTCATTATGTTACATTTAATAATATGTGTGTGAAAGAGGCCTGTACCCTGGAGTTTGAAAATTGCTGAAAAAGAAGGAGGGGATGGCTTTTTAACAATATATTGATAAGGAATAAATTGATTTCGTGGTAGGTGTAAAAGGGGGAGTCAAATTTTCGTTCCGTTTGTTCCCGAATAATGTGTTTTCGGTCAAACAAAGTATTAAGTACATCCAATTGACCAGCACACACACACACACAGGTTGCCACGGCATGCGAAGCGATACTATATTATATACTAACATCAAATCTCATTTAAATATGTTAAAGTCCATTAATTTGAAGAAACAAATGTAAATATAACTTTATTATAATTGTACGTTTATTTATGTAATACTTGTATTACGTAACAAATCTGCAATAGTCAAATAAGGGCTGACTTTTCCAAATACATATTCAATTTTTTTTACATTAAAAAGCGAAAGCGCGAGCTTAAAAAAAACTTCAGTGGTAAATTTGACATCATTCACTCGCCCGAAAGAGGAATTAATACAATTTAAAGGAAAAAGAAAAAAGAAGGAAAAAAAATTATGGTAGAAATAGTATCTAGTAGTAAGTTTTCGTTTGTCAGGCAGCGCCCTGGGCGCGGAGGTGTCGTGGCGCGCGGTGGCCGGGCGCGAGGCGGCGCCGCCGCTGGCGCAGCTGTCGTCGCACCAACAGTACCGCGACCGACTGCTCGCGCCCGGCTTGTTCCCGCCAGCCGTCGTTAAGAAAGCGCTTGTGGTATGTTTCAGTGGTCTTTACAATACATTATGTGCGGGAAAAGTTTCAATGTAACGCGAATCACCTGTAATTTAATTATTATTTACTAGAGGCCCGCCTCTCTTCGTTTCGAGACATTTATACTAGATGGCGCTAGGTGTCAATTACATCGCGCAGGCATTTCGTGTTTTCGAATTACCTATAAGCGTTGCCGCTGTCTGTAGGATTTACCCACAGACCAATAAGATTTACCTCTCTATAAATAATAATCCCGTTTTTCCTCATTGCACTATCTAGATTGAGAGATCAATTGACAGTATACTGGCTTAATTTCCACCTGTCGCGTTCAAACAAAGGAGACACATAGCGCGTGTGAAAGAGAGGGAAACTCCGATGCGGTCGTAACGTCTGCTTTAAATTAGGTATGAGAGAACTGATGGTATGACCGCACTAACAATGTCTCGTCGCGTCGCTGCACGGGAATATTTCGCCACGACGCGCCGTTCTAATGCGGCATGTACTAACGTTCAGCCACCCATCAAAGTATACAAAACTCAAATTCTCGTTTTTCACCTTAATGTCAAACACGTTCGGTTCAATATCAATGAGGGTTTTCGCGTGTGAAAAATCTGCTAGATGGAGTACTATAGGAGTGAGGTCCATATACTATGTGATTGGTTATTTTTAGACGTGATCTGTCAAAATGTCAATTTGACAAACTAAACAACCAATGCGGTTGATGTTGGATCTCAGTCCAACAGTACGCCATCTAGCGGATTTTTCACAAGCGTAAACCCTCATTGAGGAATTTTGACAGATTGTAGTAACCTGACGTGTGGCTGTCGTACGGTCAGCATCAAAAGTAGCTTAACACTGTAGTACTATGTCAAAGTAACTGTTCTGCATATTATAGTCAGTTTCTAAGGGGTACGTAAAAAATGTTACTTCGACATGGTACTAAAGTGTTAAGCTACTTTTGATGCTGACCGTACCATCCAATTTCATACAAACTATATTTTGACGCTACTTACCACAATCTTTACAGTATACCAGCGACTGTCAGCGACAGTCCTACGTTCGGCGTCGGTCACTGGCACAGTGCAGTGTCTCTTATCTATAAGATCGCTTAGAGAAGATGAGAATATAACAAAATAAAACATTTTGCAGGATACAAGGTTGACTGGTTTAGCTAAAAATATTCTATTACAATGGAAAATACGACAGAAAAATATATTAGAATTTTTATACGCTTTTAGAATAAAGAAAGAGAAAAAAGATGACCCATATTTTTTAGTTATCATTAAAAGTGTGTTTTTATTAAAATAGTATTTTTTTTAATTGTTAATTAATATGCCGGAAATGACGCAGTCCTGAGGCTCAACATATGTGATGTTGGTGCTATATGTCCATTAAAAAAAGTTTAGGTGACTTAAGTTACTTGCTGTCACTGTCATTGTTTTGTCTTGTCATTTTATGATCAAAGATTATACTTTTTTTTAAATCAGCGTGAGCAAAAGCGTTATTAATTTGTCATGCCGAGTGATGACGTCACAGGAGGACTTTAACATTTTATTTTTTCTCTCCATAAATATCTGTTTCAAAATTCTGAAATTATTTAGTTAAATTTCTATGAGTCTAATCTAGAAATAGTATTTTTCATTTCGGAAAATGATTTTTGTCGTATTGTCCATTATTTTTGTTGTCTTCGTAGATATACCGTCGTACTTGGGGCAGCAACGACACTGCGTTAGAAGGTGACCTCAGCGAGTCCGCCCTGAACGCGGTGCAGGCGCGTCTCCGGCACCTCACGGCGCGGGCTCCTTCCCCGGACCATTCACATTTGATGCACAAGTAAGATATTTGCTAAATACTGACCCATTTAGTGCGATGGATTGAATGCCAGTTGAGACGCGACAATAATGTTTGTTGATGAAACAGATACTGTTTCTGCTTACCACAATCTGTACATTATGTCAAATTGTCTACATTTTTACACTTGGTCTAAAAATAAATTAGAACTTACATTGTTTCAGATGCTGGTCAGATTTGTATAGCTGGTGTATGCAATATATGGAAGGGTTGCAGAAACCACTTGGCCTCATGATTTCTACACACGTATGTATATATTTAGTGTATTGGGCTTTTAACTATTTATATTCGGGGGTTTGATAAAAATCTATACTTTGTCAATAAAGTCGTGAAAATAAATGATGGCGCCACTGCTGCTTATGTGATACTGCATGGTAAGCCTATTGGTTAAAATTCAAAGGAACTCCGTTTAGTTCCTCAAGAATAGTTTTGTCGACCTAAAGCCCAATTCTCGTGCCCGTGATATTGACTTTCATACGACATATATTACCAAAACACAGTTTTTTTGTATGGTTTTAAGGTGATATCCGCCATGTTTTTAAAATATCACGAGCACGAGAATTGGGCTCCTAATAGGCAAGTTGCCTCATGTCACCATTTATAAAAATAACTTTTAATTCAAATATTATTCCGTACATGGGTCTGAAGTATATAAACTTCAATAAATAAGGGATTGCTGTAAAAATTCAACTTAAACCAGTTATATTTTAACTTTTTTCTCTTGATTGAAAACCCTGTCCGCCATGGTACAACAAAACGTCGAAGTCTATGTTTTTATTCCGATAAAAAGGTTATGACAGTCATGACAGTCACACGTATTGGTTACAATAACAGTGACGTCACGGCACAGATAATTAATAGACCATCATGGCGGACTGCTTTTATGGCTGTATAGCGAAAATATAATTTAAAATGTAGAAAAAGTGCTTCAAAAAATTTCATATTTTTATGGCGTGATAAATCGTAATGAACCGTTCTATCAAATAATAAAATAGTGGCAACTAGCGTATTGCCAGAGTATAAGGTTGTTTTTAATTGTAGGGCTGTGACATCGAGAGCGGCTGGTGGTGCGCGGTGGTGCGGCGCGCCGGCATCTCGCTGGTGCGCGAGCTGGAGCCGCTCGAGCGCATGATGCTGTCGCCCGACACCACTCCAATCGACTCCGGCATGGGTATGTGTCTGACAATGGACAACATTTCAAAATTGCTAAGCTCTGAAACAAAAAATACCAATTCTTTGTTTACTTTTCCGCTGCTCGAATATATATTTATTCATTTTTTATATTGCTCATTTACTGAGAAAAAAATTAAAAACTAAAAAACGTAAGATGACGTCATCGGACGGCAGAATGTAAAATATTTCTTTGCTTAGGACATTATAGTTTTAAATTTACGTAATGCCAAACTCATGACATGTAACTGTCAAAAAAAAAGACAACTTGTCAACGTTGAATGTAAGAATGACGTTGACAATGTTGACACTAGTATTATTTACCTTTGACAGTAGTACCTTTTTTTTATTAAAACAATAATAAGCAAAGGAATATCGCTGTATTCAGCCGTCCGATGACGTCATTTGGCGCTTACGTCTATTTAGAATAAAAAGAATTTCAATAATTATTTTATGCATGAAAATGGACAAATTTTGAAAAAAGAAAAAATATGGGTCTGTTCATTTTATGTCTACTTTCATATAAAAAAACAATATGGACATGTTAAAAATATGAAATGTTGTCCATTCGTAGTGACGGGGCGTGCGTTATGTTTCACACTGGTCGTTGCTACGACCTTGAGTTCAGTTCAGTTACATTAAAACTGTGTAAAGAGTTGTCATATTGTTTTGTGAAGGTTTTTGCGCCCTATTTACACAATATATTTTATTTGAGTTACAGCATCCTAAAGCTAATGTCAGGTTTTACACTGATAGAAATAAAATAGGTAACACTTTTGTCGTGCGGAACTTACATACTTACTAAAAGTGTTTACCAGTCAGTTAAATAAATAAATAAACAAACCTATAGCCTCATCATCATCGTCATTTCAGCCAATAGACAACCACTGTTGGACATAGGCCACCCCCAACGTTCTCCACACAGATCGGCACTGTGCTATCCGCATTGCCGCGACCTTAACCAGTACGTCGGTCCACCTTGAGGTGGCCTGTCACTTTCGCGACCTCCTGTACGCGGCCTCCACTCGTAGACCTTTCCGCCTCGTTTGTTCTCCTTGCAATGAGCCATGCTCATTGCTACTTGAGGCATGCAATCCTTTGGGCTATGTCTGTAAACTTAGTTCTCCTATCATTTCTGATACGATCACATACCTATAGCCTGTTAGAACTAAAATGGTACGTTGGCTCAGCTTAGCATCAGCGGTCGGTGTCAAATGCAAACACATAAGTTGCGAATGTCCGCAGGAGGGTACAGCGGAGGAGGCGAGCTGTCCCCGGACGCAGTGCGCGTGGTGGCAGCCGGAGCGCACTGGGAGCGCGCGGCCACGTGCGCCGGCGCACGCGAGCTCGAGCGCAGGCTGTTCGCCGCCGCCGCGCCGCAGCACCGCCTGCTGCCGCGCCTGCTGCACCTGCTGCACGCGCCCGCCGCCAGCGACGCGCCCGTCAGTATCTACACATACACACACATACACCGCGCCGCAGCACCGCCTGCTGCCGCGCCTGCTGCACCTGCTGCACGCGCCCGCCGCCAGCGACGCGCCCGTCAGTATCTACACATACACACACATACACCGCGCCGCAGCACCGCCTGCTGCCGCGCCTGCTGCACCTGCTGCACGCGCCCGCCGCCAGCGACGCGCCCGTCAGTATCTACACATACACACACATACACCGCGCCGCAGCACCGCCTGCTGCCGCGCCTGCTGCACCTGCTGCACGCGCCCGCCGCCAGCGACGCGCCCGTCAGTATCTACACATACACACACATACACCGCGCCGCAGCACCGCCTGCTGCCGCGCCTGCTGCACCTGCTGCACGCGCCCGCCGCCAGCGACGCGCCCGTCAGTATCTACACATACACACACATACACCGCGCCGCAGCACCGCCTGCTGCCGCGCCTGCTGCACCTGCTGCACGCGCCCGCCGCCAGCGACGCGCCCGTCAGTATCTACACATACACACACATACACCGCGCCGCAGCACCGCCTGCTGCCGCGCCTGCTGCACCTGCTGCACGCGCCCGCCGCCAGCGACGCGCCCGTCAGTATCTACACATACACACACATACACCGCGCCGCAGCACCGCCTGCTGCCGCGCCTGCTGCACCTGCTGCACGCGCCCGCCGCCAGCGACGCGCCCGTCAGTATCTACACACACACACACATACACCGCGCCGCAGCACCGCCTGCTGCCGCGCCTGCTGCACCTGCTGCACGCGCCCGCCGCCAGCGACGCGCCCGTCAGTATCTACACACACACACACATACACCGCCTGCTGCCGCGCCTGCTGCACCTGCTGCACGCGCCCGCCGCCAGCGACGCGCCCGTCAGTATCTACACACACACACACACATACACCGCGCCGCAGCACCGCCTGCTGCCGCGCCTGCTGCACCTGCTGCACGCGCCCGCCGCCAGCGACGCGCCCGTCAGTATCTACACACACACACACACACACATACACCGCGCCGCAGCACCGCCTGCTGCCGCGCCTGCCGCACCTGCTGCACGCGCCCGCCGCCAGCGACGCGCCCGTCAGTATCTACACACACACACACATACACCGCGCCGCAGCACCGCATGCTGCCGCGCCTGCTGCACCTGCTGCACACGCCCGCCGCCAGCGACGCGCCCGTCAGTATCTACACACACACACATACACCGCGCCGCAGCACCGCCTGCTGCCGCGCCTGCTGCACCTGCTGCACGCGCCCGCCGCCAGCGACGCGTCTGTATCCAAAGAGAATAGAATTACTACGTTATAAGAGTCAGCACCAAAGAATATAATTACTACGTTATAAGAGTTGCCACTTCCTTATAAGCCCCTGTATGTCTGTTCTGTCAAAAATATCTAATGCTCCAAGTTTAACTAACCTACTTACTGCTTTATACCAATTAAATACCAACCATCAGAACAGAATGAACATTTCAGTAGTTAATTATTCAATATTTGACAAAATGGCGTTGTAACTGAATTCTATTCACCCAAATAAACAAAATAAAAAAAAGCCCGCACCCACTCGGGATGTAGCCATTATCCACTCCAATTTAAATACCGTTACCTTAGCCACTCGGCCAAACTAATTTAGCATTTCCGAACCAAATTGATAAGTATGACTTATGTTTCGACAAAATCAAACCAACTTGATCATTGGCTAAGTGTAACACGGGGGAACACCACTTTTTGACATAATGTCTTAAACTTAAATTTCATTGGAGTGTCTACGGACTGTCATTATCTACACACACACACACACACACTGCGCCTGCTGCATCTCCTGCACGCGCCGCCAGACACAGCTTATCTAATGCCGGAAATATTTCTAATAGGTGGGGGTATATAGTTCCAGCATTTTGTGGCTGCGTAACGAAAGCTGCCACGAAATGAAGCTGTGCTAGTTTTCTAGGACTAGTTTTAGCTAACCTGAATGGACTTTGTTAAAAATTAAGTTTGTTATACATATAAATAGGGGTATTTTAGTGTTCATAACGTCAAACAGGAGACATGCAAAATGGACCGATCGTCACGATGCCATTTATATAAGATTATGCTTATTTAGGTGAGGAGTAACAAGTAATTTGAGTTTCATACCAATTTCCAAAAATCTTCGGACATAATGGTAGAAGAGGTGGTTTAAGGAGTGTAACTGTTTACCGGTACAGTCTGTATACGTTTTATTGTGTTTTAAGTGTGATTGATAATAAGTCAATATCTATTTATATATTTCAGATATTAACGCCTTACCAAATTGACGAGCTCAAGACGATTTTGGAGCCTATAAAAGACCTCCAAAATGCTGTACTCGAACTAAACGACGCTTTGAGGTTGGATGTTCCTGAAATTGATATGTCTAAAAGTAAGTTTTTTTTAAATATCTGTGTCCATTTCACTGGCATTTTATTGCTTAGTATGAAATTTAAATGTTTACTGCATTATTCTGCAGATGAAGAAGAGGACAGTTCTGAATACGACAATTTGTTCGCCAGTGATCTTGGAGTATCAGTGATTACGGAGGCTATAAGACAAATGGCTGAAATGAGGTAATTTTAGTTTTTTTACACTCCATTATTTATCTGTGGAAGGCAAGACTTGTAAGGAATCGCGAAATCAAAGAGTTTTTTATTTCTTAAGATTAAAATCAACAATATTTACACTTATTTCTTCTAAACATGGTCTTTAACATATTTAAATGAGATTTGATGTTAGTATGTAATATAGTATCGCTTCGCAATCTGTGGCAATGTATAATTAATTCACCACTAAGAATTCAATTACCTACTGCGTTAATCTTATGAAGTATGCCTTGTTGGTTGTCCAAATAAATAAACAAAATCCGATTAAATTCACGGAAAAAAAAACGGCATGCAGCGCGCTTGCGCTATGTTCCGAGTGAGTGAGGGTGCTTGGAGGTTTAGTCCGGGGGGAATGGGACTTTAAATGTTGACTCCACCGATGTTATTGGTGGTCATTGCGGCGGCAATCGTTTACCATCAGGTGAACCATCTGCTCGTCTGCTATCAATGACACTATTAACATTTGACTTGACGACTAAGTGACGCTATATTTACATTTTTGTATTTGTAAAAAAACCCAAAGCCTCAAGTGGCAATTGGTTTGAACTAGATCTAGTAAGTAGTTTTTTTTTTAATTTGTTATAAATCTTAATTGCTGCTACGGAATCCTTCATGGGCGAGTCCGACTTTTGAGCCCCAACTCGACGATGCTGTGGCAATAGCTCCTATCTAAGATTTTTCAAGAAAATTACTTCCTTATGTCATTGGTGTTAAGGTTGATTATTAATTTGTTAGATAGGAGGTATTGCCACAGCATCGTCGAAATGGCAAAAGGTATGTGTATGACCACTCTTACCGAGGTGTCGTAAAAGGCGACTAAGGTAAAGCTGCTGGCATGATCATCAGCACCCAGAGAAGGAAAACTCTGCATTTATATCAAAACCCTCGCCAACCCGTCTGCCAAGCGTGGTGAGTATGGCAATTACCCCTCATGTGATTGAGGGAGGCCCGTGCCCCAGCAGTGGGGACTTAAATGGGCTGATGATGATGATGATGATGTGTATGAGGCGTGTACGGTACGTGCGTATGTTCATGTCGCATGCCGCAGGTCGCGCGTGGTGCGCGGCGCGCTGGCGGCGCTGGGCGTGTCGGGCGGCGCGGGCGGCGTGCCGGGCGCGGGCCACTGCGCCGTGCACTGGCAGGCGTACCGCGCGCTGCTGTGGCTGCGCGCCGCCGCCACCTCGCGCCCGTGAGTAACACACACCCTTTGCAGCTTCAAACCACAGTAGTAGATACGGGTGATTCTCCGAAATTTGACCTTGCATTTAGAAATTCAAATTTGAAGTTTATATTGAAATCAAAAGATGTTTAAATTGATAGAGGGTAGAAATCTTTACGTGTTCTATTTCAATTTTAAATTCTAATGAGGGTTTCCGCGTGTAAATTTCCGCTAGATGGAGTACTATAGGCGTGAGGTCCATATACAATGTGATTCGCTATTTTTAAACGTGATCTGTCAAAATGCCAATTTGACAAACTAAACAACCAAGGCGGTTGATGTTGGACCTCAGTCCAACAGTACGCTATCTAGCGGATTTTTCACCCTCATTTGAACAATATTTTTGAGCCCATGGAAATCAGACGCGAAGAAACTGGAAGGTCAAATTTCGGATAATCACCCATTATAAATACGCTAAAGCAGAATCGAAACTCACCCATTTTTGACAGAAGGTTACCTACTGTATAGGGTTGTCCTCTTATTTTTCTAAAATATTATTCTTACCTTTCCATATTAGCATGAAGTTTTAAAAATTTAATCCCCCCATAGCAAAATCCTCTCAAGCCTCACCACCCCAAGATCATCTTGTTGGTCTACTGGTTTAAGTACCGGGCCGTGTTCGCGGGGTCCTAGGTGCAACAAGGATCATCTGGTGCGTGTTAGAAACTAATGATATTTCTTAAGAAATAAGCAGAATACTAACATACAAAATTCGTACACAAAAGGATTTCTAAAGTTGCAAAAAGCTACGCAAATATACACAAAATTACACATTTTTTTCATAACGTTTTGTTTCGTTACTTGGAAACCACGTTAAGCTATTGATCATGCACCCGATCGCTATAGCTAAGACACATTGAGGAAAAATCTGAACCTATCTGCTTATTTTCTCTATTAAAATAAAGTAAGCGGCACTCGAGTAAAATCGACAACGCTGAATTTATTTCCTGCGATTGTACTCCGATGGGAACTTAGAATCCGTGTAAAGTGTGCTTCTTTGTGCGTGCGTCATTCGAGCGTTTATTCGTAATCTCCATACTGCTTTAGCGTATATATCTACTGTGCCACAGGCCAGCGGCGCCTAATCCTAAGCCCCGCCGCACATGCTCACACTCGCATTAGCTGTCACAAGCCGTGTGCCAGTGGCAGTATTTGAAACCTATGGCGCAGTAGTAACTCCGCATTTAATCTCACGTGTCGACGCAGGCACGTACATGAGCGTGTACGCACGTGTCGGCTAGGTGACCGAGACATTGTTTTCGAGTAGCAGTGTCGCGAGTGCTTGCAAAACGGAGGAACTTATTGAAGCTGTTCGATGCGAAACATGTTTATACGACGTAAAACACCAAGGTTACACGACACGACTCGACCCACACGTGCCCACCAATGTCAAAACGACATTGGCGCATTGTTGTGAACGAGTGCGAGTGTGGGCAAGTGCGGCGAGGCTTAACATATTGTAATGAAGGAGAATATACTATACTCTGATTTTTAATTATGCGAACTAAACTGACAGATGAAAACGTCAAGTTCCTATACATTGTTTCCAACATTTTTTGGGCATCTTTATTGTCCACAAATACTGCTTTTGATGATGAGATGTGTATTGATTATAAAGGCGGTGCGGTTGCAGAGAAGGGAGCGGTTAATGTACACAAGAGTCATCCCTCATATAGGCAATATAGCCCTTATAACCCTTAACCAGGCAACTAGACATCATTTATTTAATTGGTTTTCAACCTTATCTCATCTGCACAAAGTACAAAATGTGGTGGTCCCATATGGTTAACTGCCTGGTTAAACGTTAACCAACGAATAACAAACGTTCAGAGCAGAGTTATCATGTATTGAGATTATTTAAATGGTCATTTATAACTCAAGAACTGCTGGATCAATTTGGCTGAATATTTGTGGAGAGATAGCTTAGAACCAGATGAAGGACATAGGATACTTTTTATTACGACGAATGTCAAGTTCTTGTGGGATAAACAAATACGAATATTACGAGGGCAACGCCGCGAGCGAAGGCTAGTAAGTTATAATAATAGCTATTAGATAGAATCGGGGTTTTAAAAATGTCTTACTTGTATCGCACCGTTGGCCAAGTAAGAGTCGCCCCCTTGGTCTAGTGGTTTAAGTACCAGACCGTGATCTCGGGGTCCTGGGTTCTATTCCCGTGTCGAGCAAAGATATGTTTCGAATTTTTCTAACATAGCTCGGGATTGTGATCACCAATCCGCATTAGGTAAGCTTGGTGTAATCACCAGCCTAATCCCATCATAGTAGCGATGAATTGATTTCTATGATGGAGACCTTTGCCCCGCAGTGGGAAAATACGGTATATGACATTTTTTTTTTATTTTTGCAATCAAAAGACCTCTCAATGATAGAAACATCGTTGAAAGAATCACTTGATTCTCATTTAAACTACCTGAGATATCACAACTTTAAAATCACATTATTTTGGGCAATCCCAAAACGCTCGATACAAATGGCTACTTAGATGTGACGTCACACCTAAGTATTTTGTATGCATTTCATTTGAATTTTGTATGGTAGCTATATCAAATGTTTCGTTTATGTCAATGGTTCTATTATAATAATTGGTGCAAATTGTATGGGTTCTTCAATGGTATAATTATTTTTTAATAATTTCATACTTTTAAAATGGACTTGCCCATGAATCTTTGAATGACCATAAAACCGGCTAGACGTTATATTTTTAATTGAGAATTTTTGCTATTGGCATATATTGACCTATATTTTGATAAAAAAATTATATTTTGTAAAATCTTGAGCTTAGTCATATACCCTATTATAGGCTGATACGTTAGTAAACGCAACGACTCGTGGCAAACGGCAAAGTAATTTCATTAATTGTCATGAATGAAATAGTTGCAGTGGGACTATATATAGGCTGATAGTTTAGTTGTATGTACCAGAAGCTCGCGATCAGCGGAGACGTTCCGCCTGAAGCTGAGCGCGCTGGGGGTGGTGGGCGCGGAGGCGGGGGTGCAGGCGGGGGCGAGGGCGGGCGCGGAGGCGGGCGCGGGCGCGGGCGCGGTGGGCGCGTACTGCGGCGTGGGCGGCGGCGCGCGCGCGCGGGCGCACCTGCTGGCTGCGCGCGCGCCCACGCACTGGCACCACGCGCTGCCGCTCATGGCCTACCATATTGCGCATCAACTGTATCCTTTTATATACGAAACAATATAACGCACCCTTAGTAAAATACCGACCTAACTCAAAATTGTTGATATTTTTATAGCAATTTTTTGCAATTTATTTTTGAGTAGTCTTGAGTAAATAACGCACTTCAAATTTCATCTCGTGTTCATATGTGAGTGTACCTATTTACTTAACTCAAAATTGTTGTTAGATGACCTTTCATCCCTGGATTTTAGCCGATACTATTTTCACTTAGCATCATATTAAAATTTTGAGTTAGGTCGGTATTTTACTAAGGGTGCGAATAAATAATACGGTGTTTTTTTATTACACGACCCGTTATAACAGTGGTAGTGAACGCTGCTTCTGGTGGAAAGGTTGCGGGTTCAATGTTCGCACAGTACAAACATTTGTGTGCATGAACATGTCTGTTTAATAAATTAATAAAAAAAACATTTATTTTCTCTACAATATTGTTACAATAGTTATCTCTACAGTATTGTTATAATATAATTAAGTAACTTAAGCTAGGAAGTAATAAAATATTTATTAGTTTCAATATTATGGGAGACTGATGCCTAAACTAAGCGGGAGAGCTTGTATTTCAGGTAATCAGGGCTCCTCCCTGTTTGTCTGGGAGTTTTCTATGAATGAGGGTTTTCGCGTGTGAAAAATCCGCTAGATGTAGTACTATAGGAGTGAGGTCCATATACAATGTAATTGGTTATTTTTAAACGTGATCTGTCAAAATTTCAATTTGACAAAATAAACCAATCCAATAGTACGCCATCTAGCGGATTTTGCACACGCGAAAACCCTCATTATAAGTATGTATTTACAAGAGAAAAGTATAATAAGTATATATTTGTAATCCCACTGTTGATTATGATATCAGTATCAAAGGTGCTTAAGCTCAGATCAATGTTGTGATGTTGAGAAATATTTATTTATTTATTATACGCTCTCACCACAATCGCACTGATGGAAAGCGACGACGCGGCCTAGGATGTTACACGCTTACCTAGAAGATGCCTGTTCACTCTTGTCGTAAAGATATCCAGATCATAACGATAATTATATTTTTTTGGGATCCGTAGCTCAAATGGAAAAACCGGAATCATTAAAAGATGACTTTCTTAACCGTCTGTATGTATGTTATAACCTTTAATTTCGAAAACGCGTGAGGTTTTGCATTGAAATTTGTATAAAGTCTACGGTATCCTGAAGTTGTAAAACACTTGAAGACTGTCGAAGTATTTTTAAGTTACTCCATTATCATCATCTCAATTTACCAATTCCAGTTGCGTCATAAAACCGTCGCTTCCGAGCCTGGGGTATGCAAAGGCCATGATCCAGGTTTTAGTGAGAGGCAATTACAATGAAGCGACTGCCGACTTCTGACCTTCGCAACCCTTAGACAAGGGAACCAGTCAACCTGACCTAACCTTTCAAATCGCGTGTGAAATATCCGCTAGATGGCGTGCTTGTGAATTGAGGTCCAACTTCAACATCATGGTCTGATTTATTCGTTAATTGACAATTTGACATATTATGTCTAAAACACCCAATCACCTTGTAGATGGACCTCAGTCCTATAGTACGCCATCTTTTCGCACGCGATTGCCCCCATAAGAGATTCATGATTGTACACGCTTAGAATCATTAACAATTTAACAAAATATCTACAAGACAAATAATTTTCTGAGCACCTAGAACAGCTGGGCAGTGAGTGGTGGGTTCGAGTTTGGCTGGTGGCTGGCCACGATCAACCAGCCGCGACTCGTGCAGAGCTACGTGGAGATGCTGGAGCCCTGGTGCGAGTGGAACGCCTGCTCACGTACGTACCAATCCAACTAAGGTGCCCCAATGCTTGCTATCCGATGTCTGAACAATGCGGGCTATCGTTTGTGCAAAATCTGCTAGATGGCGTAGGGTTGAGGTCAATCTACAAGGTGATTGGTTCATTTTTAACATGATATGTCAAAATGTCAATTTGTCAAACGAAACAGCCAATGCTGTTTAAGTTGGAGATCAGTTCAACAGTACGCCATCTAGCAGATTTTTGACACGCGATAGCTCCCATTCAGATTGAACTGTATATATTTTTTTTATTGTATAAAAATTAGACTTTTATGTAAGCAAAAGACTCGCAAACATGAAAATAATTTCACTCTAGAATGTTCCAAAAGTATCTGAAATAAGAACCAAAATTCGTTGAATTGTACCTAATAATTCATTTTTCAAGAGGATCTGGGCCCAGTGATATTTTGTCATCATACGATATATATCACTAAAACACAGTTTTTTTGTATGGCTTTCATGCGTCATCTCCGCCATGTTTTTTCATATCGAAAATCCGGAGAATCTGGTTCCATTTGTGTGTAATAATAACACAAGGTACTTACGTTTGGGAACAGGCCAGTTCATCCTGGGCCTGTCGCTGCTGGAGCTGGAGGAGCCGGAGGGCGCGTACACGGCGTTCTGCAAGGCGGCAAAGGGCGTCAGCACCGAGCCCTTCCTGCGCCAGCTGGTGGCCGCGCCCGACGCGCGCCTCACGCAGCACCAGGCGCTGGTCTTGTACTACATGAAGGTTATTTCCAACTCACTTATAATTCTCTCACTAGGTATATTGTTTTTAACTTTCATGGTCACTAACATTAGAATAGTTATCTACCATGTACAGCCAAAAGCACATCAGACTATACACTTTGACCTTGAGACCGCCCTTATGTCTGGGGCATAAGCGTTATTATCGTACTGCAAGTGTATACCGTGATGTGCTGTTGACCGTACCTTATTTTTGAAGTTGCAAGCACTGTTGCAAGCGCGCGAATGGTCACGGAGTAATTGAAGTTTTGCGGGTAAGTTGTTACTGGCAGACAAATTGATCTACCCTCTTTCGCAGTCTTTTACTACGCGCACCTGCGGTACCACTGTTCACTAACTCACTATTTTCTCGCACCTGTTCTCGACATACAACACTCACATTATCTGCCGCGAAATGACTTCAGTTCACACTCCATTACCATGGAGTAGGTAACTGAAGTCATTTCGCTTGTGCCGAAATATCGGAAACTCAAAAATAAGGTACATGATAGAAATCCCTATAACAATTTTATTTCTCTCACTGCCGAGCTATTGGCATTTTAATGGAACTACCGTTGATTAATCAAAGTTCTCATACTAATCTACCAATTTCGATATACGTTGATCGATGTCATCGCTTGGTTGGATTGACTGATCTGGACTGACACCCTTAAGATGACGCTCGACTTTGTAACATTTTATCTACTCATCAAGTCATCCAACATCCACAAAAGTCAGACAATCAATTGATTACACGTTTGGATCAGTGGTAGTGAACGCTGACGGTGGTGCAAAGGTTGCGGGTTCGATCCCGCACAGTACAAACATATGTGTGCATGAACAAGTTTGTTCGTCTGGGTGTTTTCTATCTATTATTAGTATGTATTTTACAAAAGAAAAGTATTAAATGTATATATTTGTAATTTCCGCTGTTGATTCTGATATACGTAACACAGGTGCTTGAGCTACCTATCTCGGAGTTAGATCAATCAAATGTATGTGATGTTGTGAAATATTTATTTGATTATTTAATCAATCTCTAATACATGCATGTGAACTCCACGAATTTTTTTATTTAATATGTGGAAATCACGTTTATTTTTTTGAACTAATATGACTTGTAATAACTACACCTATGTAAAAAACAAAAAAGGTAAACATATAAACCTCTCACAGGTGATAAAGCTGTTCGAGATCCATGACGCCGGCGCTTGCGTCGTGCGGCTGGCGGAGACGGCTATAAGCATTGCGGACAAGGATGATCCTAATTTGGTACGTAAGAATACTTAATTATTTGGATTGCTGCATTACTTTCAGTGGAAGTTAAATGGAAAATCCGATGGATGGATTACGCCAACATTACAATGTTGGCGTAATAATTGAAAAACAAGAAGCAATAAGATATTTTAATTATACTCTGTGTATCACAGCTACTTGCTGATTTTTCAGATGACAGTCTAGGCCGAGTACAATTTCTACACCACGAATCAGAGCGCCTAATTGAAAGCGACCGAATCAGAGTTTCCCCGTCTTTCACACGCCCTGTTTCACGCCTTGTTGATCTACCAATGCCCAAATTTAAAACACATGTTAAAAATTATTTAAAGGCAAAAGCCTATTATACAGTTAATGATTACTTAAATGACAAGAATTTGTGGAAATGATAAACTGCTCGCCTACCTACACCCATGATACTGTACTTACAAAAAATTTGGCGATTAAAAAGAGTAACTGGCGAGTATCTTGCCGGATCTTCTCGTCAGAATCAACTTTCCGATTCCGGTGGTAGAATCACATTATAAATTTTCATTTCTTAGTATATTTTTTGTATCGACATATATGTTTAATTACATGTATAATATACATAGTTATACTAACTGTGCGGATAAAGAATGGGATCAGAAATGGCGGCGCATCGATTCACTTCTCGCTCGCACACTATTTGCGTCTATACTCGCACTCGTGGGGTGCGAGTAAAGACGCAAATAGTGTGCGAGCGAGAAGTGAATAGATGCGCCGCCATTTCTGATCCCATTCTTTATCTGCACAGGTTGTAATTTATATTTTTCATGTATGACGATTTGTAAGAGCTATATATAAGCCTATGCAAATAAAGTACTTTTGATTTTCTTTAATTTTGAACAAAGTATCACGTCCCGTTACTCTCTTCAAATTACGAAGCGATTTGCCTCCACGTTCATAATGCGGACAGCCAAGGAATGGAACTCCTTGCCAAGGTCTGTTTTTCCGGGCCACTACAATCTGGACATCTTTAAGGCAAGAGTGAACAGGCATCTCCTAGGCAAACGCGTTACATCCTAGACCTCATCGTCACTTTCCATCAGGTGAGATTGTGGTCAAGCGTTAGCCTACAGTTCATAATAAAAAAAAAAAAAAAAAAATAGGTGGTGTTAAAGAGTTGCGTACGTGTATGTGTATATGTATGTGTATGTGCACTCCAGGCGATGTTCCAATGGCTGGTGTTCAAGTGGCACCTGTCGGGCGGGCGCGTGCAGCGCGCGCTGGCCGCGGCCGCCGCCAGCCCCGCGCCCGCCGCGCGCGCCGCCGCCGCCGCCACGCTGCTCACCACGCTCGGTGCGTACACTACACACTCATCATTACCGCGACACTATACTCGAAACTGGAATAGGGAATATGCATGTTTTTTTTTATGACTTAAATTCATTTCGCTTCGCGGTTTCTTCCACTCTAGTGGCGACAGCTGAAAATCAGTAATTTGCTAGTGCAATATCGAGCAAACAACTACTGAGCTGCAGCCATTCTGTACCGCTGCGGCACACATGAGCTTGTATTGTTTTGCATTGTTACTGTTATTTTACTGTTCCTCCACTATTTTTTTTTTATCATTTTAAAATGTATTCATGTGTGTGTCCTTTTGATGCAAATAAATGTATTGTCAATCTATCTAATAATTTACAGTTTTATAACATAGAAAAAAATATAAGTAGGACTAAAATATAACCAGACCAATAGGGACGCGTTGTGTAATTTCGAATTTCCCTCCCTTATTTTTCACTTTTTAAATAATATTTTTGGCCTAAATAATAACTAGATAAATAATATCCTTTTAAGTATAAATAAGGTCAATAAAGAATCCCGAAAAGTTTTCTCATATGTGCAACACCAAGCCATAAGGAAAGAAAAAAAACTGGTTCGTTAATATTTCTTTTCTTATATAGGCTGGACAATTCGTGATAAGGATTTTCTCAAATAATAGACACTTAATTACAAACTTTATTTTCAACTCAACTAACATTGACAAAATTTTATTGTAAAGAACTTAAACAAATTGAATTACCCATGAACACCCAAGAAAATGTGGCTTTTTATTTTTAAGACAGTATGGAAAAGTAAAATAAAAAGTTTCAGTCACTCAATAAAACTGGGGCGTTTAGCGTTTTATCGACCTGCGGATTCTGCCGACGGAATCGCAGGTTTTAAGACTCTTAACAAGTTGTTCACGTGACAACTCACTCAACACACAATAGCAGTGTTAAAAACGATGTAGGTAAATCAAAGATTCTTAAATTAATATCACATTCAACATTCAACATGTAAGTTCAAATGTTGTACTAAATGTTATTAACACCTCTTTATTAAACATTACGGATGATTAAGTTTTTATTAAAACGTCTTGTATTTATTTAAAATAAGTCAATAAAATTACTTCTTTAAATTATAGAATTAACATTACCAATAAATAAATTATGACGGCATATGTTTTTAGAAAATAGGTATATACTATTGTACGATCATTTTAGTAGCTTTTTTGGTCTTGAATTCCAGTTCAAAATATCCGCCAGATGAGGTGCTTGAGAACCGAGGTCCAACTTCAACATCATTGGCTGATTTATTCGTAAAATGACAATTTGACATATCACGTCCAAAAATACCCAATCGTTTTTTCGCACTATCTAATAAGCTTGACCTTACGTCTTCATAAGTAGTAGGTATAGATTATATTTACATTTTCCAATTTTTTAGGTATTGTTCATGTTTTTGGATTCATTAAATTTTTAAAATAATAATTGAACATTTCTGACATGGATTTAACGTTTGTATGAAAATTAACTAGTAGCTCGTTTTATTTGCTGTCCAGTTTATTATGTAGGTGTGAAGGTGACATTTGAAACTAGACGACTAGATATTTTCTTTATTGCACAACATTTTATTGGACTTAATGCTATGGTGACTGGTAAATACAATTATAAATAATATCCTCCTATCGATTACGGCTACGGCGGCCAATCTCAACGATCAGCCACTTACGCAGGATATATTAAATAAATAAATAAATAAATATTATAGTGCTCAAGTGTATGCGCAAATACAAGTGCACTCTCTATTCCCTTACCCTCATATTCCGATGGGACACTACTGTGACACGACCGGAGAGGAATCGGGCGCAGGACCAACGACTTAACGTGCTTTCCCAGGCACGGGTGTACAAGACCGCCAACTTCCAGACTCCGGGCTGCCACTAAGAATTTCTCACCGAAAACTTAGGTACAAATTTTTGGCCCGACCCGGGGATCGATCTCGGGACCTCTTGCGAAGCTGTCGCTTTAAAATGCGACCCACTAACCACTGCGCCACCGAGGCAGTCAATTACAAAATACAATTATATTGTTCATTTATATGCACAATTTAAAACTTAAATTCTATTTATACTAAAATAACATTGTTATTTCTTATATTTGTACCTGAACTAGGTTTAACTTGTTTTGAGGCAGAAAAGTAAAATAAGAAGGCCTTATTTAACTAAATTTAAACACAATTGAATGTATACTAAATAAAATTTATAACGAAAACCAAATGAAATTAAATTACTGTCAATAATTCCTTTGCGTCATGTCATAGGATATGTTTATGTTTATGAGGGTTTTCGCGTGTGAAAAATCCGCTAGATGGAGTACTATAGGAGTGAGTCATATACAATCATCATCATCATCAGCCCATTTAAGTCCCCACTGCTGGGGCACGGGCCTCCCTCAATCACATGACCCCTCATGTGAGAGTAATTGCCATACTCACCACGCTTGGCAGACGGGTTGGCAAGGGTTTTGATATAAATGCAGAGTTTTCCTTCTCTGGGTGCTGATGATCATGCCAGCAGCTTTACCTTAGTCGCCTTTTACGACACCTCGGTAAGAGTGAGGGTGGCCTATTCTACTCTGCCGGGGACCACACGGCTAACTAGTCTTATATAATGTGATTGGTTATTTTTGAACGTGATCTTTCAAAATGTCAATTTGACAAACTAAACAAGCAATGTGTCTAAGTGTTCTCTACCGCCTCTATAACGGGGAATGCTCTGATGAGTTATTTCAACTTATCCCATCCTCCCCTTTCCACTTCCGAACAACACGTGCTGGACAGCGTTGCCATCCGCATACCATCCAGACAATGGCGGCGCGCACCAAGAGGTTTTGCTCCTCGTTCCTGCCCCGAGCCATCAAGGCATGGAATGCCCTCCCAGCTCATGTGTTTCCTCCTTCATACAATCCGGGGTCTTTTAGGCGGGGCGTGAAACGGCATCTCAGCAGGCCATTACGGTGAGGATGGCAGACACAATGGGTACTTTGTTAGCTCTTCTGTGCCTGTCAGCCTCATTTTTGGATTTCACGGCCGCTTACCATCAGGCGGAGTGAGGTCATCCTGATTGGCCTTTCTATAAAAAAAAAAATGTGGTTGTTGTTGGACCTCAGTCCAATAGTACGCCACCTGGCATTTGAAGAATATTTTAAGTTGAATGGCACTTGCAGGCGCGCGGCGGCAGCTGGGCGCGCTGGTGCGCTGCGCGGCGCTGGGCGCGGAGGCGGAGCGCGCGGCGGCGGCGCGCGCCAAGCTGCACGACGCGCACGCGCACAACCCCTACTACGACTTCCTCTACGCGCTGCACGTCTCCCGCCACCACTACCGGAAAGGTAACACCCGACATTTTACTACTCTAACGTAATACTATACCAATCTGGCGACCTGATCACTGATCCAAACCAGTGGTAGGGAATGCTGCCTCTGGTGCAAGGGTTGTAGGATAGATCCCCGCTCAGCACAAACATTTGTGTACATCAACATTTTTATATTTATATTGGTTTGGGTGTTACATTTAGAGTTAGGATTGATGAATGGAAAGTCACTGGTAAGATTCACTGAGAGTTTATTCTAAGATAGACACGAATTTACAGTAAAGGAAAGCTAGACACTAAAATGGTGAAATATGGTGAAAATGATGTGAGTGAAAACGCGCGTTGGTACGATGATCGGTTATACACTAAGTACAAAAAATAATTATAATAAATCGCATAAACACCGCGAATTGGAGTATATTCGGGTCAAATTACAGACGCACCGCGACATGTAATTCAATGTACGTTCAAAGATCGTACAGGTGTTTTCTATATAAGTATGTATTTCTAAAAGCATTCGGGGTTCTCTCTCGGCAAACACTTGTACTATTTATTAAATAACCATGCAGAAATATTGGGTCCAACGCATACGCGAAAAATTAATTCACGCCAAAAGCGGCCACTTTTTTGGTGAATCAAGTTTTCGCGTACAAAAATGGACGAACGCTAGTGTGCCCTACCCGTAACCTTCAGCAGAGATTCATATCGCTCAGTGGCACATTCTACGTATATAAACTACATATACTGTTATTGTTTCCAGCGGCGGCGGTGATGTACGAGCGCGCGGCGCGCTGCTTAGCAGAGGCAGGGGGTGCTGGCTCGGAGTCGCGGCGGCGCTGGCTCGCGGCCGCGCTCACCTGCCTGCGCCTCGCGCGCCCCGACCACGCCTTCCTGGCGCGCCCGCACCACCGCGCGCTGCAGGTACCCACGCTCACAGCGCCGTGACGCACGCGCTCACCTGCCTGCGCCTCGCGCGCCCCGACCACGCCTTCCTGGCGCGCCCGCACCACCGCGCGCTGCAGGTACCCACGCTCACAGCGCCGTGACGCACGCGCTCACCTGCCTGCGCCTCGCGCGCCCCGACCACGCCTTCCTGGCGCGCCCGCACCACCGCGCGCTGCAGGTACCCACGCTCACAGCGCCGTGACGCACGCGCTCACCTGCCTGCGCCTCGCGCGCCCCGACCACGCCTTCCTGGCGCGCCCGCACCACCGCGCGCTGCAGGTACCCACGCTCACAGCGCCGTGACGCACGCGCTCACCTGCCTGCGCCTCGCGCGCCCCGACCACGCCTTCCTGGCGCGCCCGCACCACCGCGCGCTGCAGGTACCCACGCTCACAGCGCCGTGACGCACGCGCTCACCTGCCTGCGCCTCGCGCGCCCCGACCACGCCTTCCTGGCGCGCCCGCACCACCGCGCGCTGCAGGTACCCACGCTCACAGCGCCGTGACGCACGCGCTCACCTGCCTGCGCCTCGCGCGCCCCGACCACGCCTTCCTGGCGCGCCCGCACCACCGCGCGCTGCAGGTACCCACGCTCACAGCGCCGTGACGCACGCGCTCACCTGCCTGCGCCTCGCGCGCCCCGACCACGCCTTCCTGGCGCGCCCGCACCACCGCGCGCTGCAGGTACCCACGCTCACAGCGCCGTGACGCACGCGCTCACCTGCCTGCGCCTCGCGCGCCCCGACCACGCCTTCCTGGCGCGCCCGCACCACCGCGCGCTGCAGGTACCCACGCTCACAGCTAGCTGTCGCATGTTGCGAGCAACGTAAATGATCCAGGCAGCAAGAAGGCGAAAAACCTTGGAACACAATTTTTGACTTCGTAAATTAGTTTGGACTAACGAGGTGAATTCACATCTTGATCACTTTCCCCATTCCAACCCTTGTGACGAAGGGCAGGAGGGAGTTGATAGTAGGTGTTCTATAAGCTCCCTAAAGGATCGGCCACACGTTTCTTACGCTGGCAAACAGAAAGGAAAAGCTTTTTTCCATTCTGTTTTCCGGGTAGCTGTAAGTTAGCTAAGCTTAGGATGTTTTTTTTTTTGCTATCGATGTACGCCGAATTCAATATGAAAATGTTTATCTTTCGCAGGTTATTGGTCCAGAAGAGTTGGCTGCCGAGTTGCGCGAGGAGGACCCAGATTCCTTAGACCCTGTACAGCAAGCATTACAGAGTAAGCTGTAGATCAGTTATTCCGAAATATTGGACATCGAAACATTTTATTTATTTCTATTATGAAATTTCATATTTTTACAGAGAACGAAACCATAGATTTTGAAAAATTATATCCAAGCCTCAAAGACGCCGATGCCGAAACATTATTAGCGGTTACAAAGAGAGTATTGAGTACCGGACAATTCCTGCCGCATTGGTTCCTCGAAAGATACATGGTACGTTTCTTTCTGTTTTTTTTTTTATTTAAGAAACAAACAGCTTAAATACTTAATACATTCAGATTTATTAAATATAAGACTTATTTAATATTGTAAAGGTTGTGTCCTTTACTGATAGATGTAAGTAATTGTAGATAGATTTAAGTTAGGTAAGTATGTATGTAGTTGTAAGTTAGCGTAGTAAGTTTTGGCGGGAGCGGAATGTAGAATAAAAGTGTCCGTCGCCGTATAGCGAGTTTATTGTACTAAAAGTAAAATGATTACCAAATAAATATAAACAAATTGATTCGCGGCCGTCAGCAAATTCATAATGTAGAGCGTGCTCGTACAAATATATGTGATTATATCTGGCCATTATGCATTTAACTTTTGGTTCTTTGACGAGTGTGTAAAACATGCTCGAAGAGAAAGTAATAACTCCGGTACGACAACTTCATTTCTAGTACCTATTTGATGTGTGTGGGTTTGAGCAGGATGCGATTGTTGTAAGGCACCGCGTCCCGGAAAAGAAAAGGAACGGTTAATTTCCAAACGGCCGCTCTACTCGGGTTGAAATAGTTTCTTATCAGAGGATAGGGAATAGCCATGAGCGCATCATTTTTTTTTTACAACATCACATACATTAATCTGACTCCGAGATTAGGTAGCTCCTGTAGGACCTGTGTTACGGATATCAAAATCAACAGTGGGATTACAAATATATTCATATAAAACTTTTCTTTTGTAAATACATAGATTAATACAAAATAGCGGAAAATACGGCACATCTCTTTAAATAGACAACTGAAAACCGGAATCTTAAGCTATTTTTATTTAATCTAAGCTTATAATAATACATAGGAAACATACAGACCAATACAAACAGACATGTTCATGCACACAAATGTTTGTAATGTGCGGGGATCGACCCCGCAACCCTTGGACCAAAGCAGCGTTCAATACCACTGTTCCAAACGGGTCGTCAATCATTAATTTACCGAAATCGACGCCTAATAATTATATTTCTCTGAATCTGTACTAAGTAGCTTAAGCACTTATGTTATAGATATCAGGCAACACAGGAACACAAATCGCACCCTTAGTAAAATACCGACCTAACTCAAAATCGTTGATATTTTTATAGCAATTTTTTGCAATTTATTCTTGAGTAGGTAAGTAAATAACGCACTTCAAATTTCATCTCGTGTTCATATGTGAGTGTACCTATTTACTTAACTCAAAATTTTTGTTAAATGACCTTTCATCCATGGATTTTAGCCGATACTATTTTCCCTTTTTTTTATTTATTTGTTAGAAATGGGGTGAGCCCTGCGTCTCATAGCCACTGCGACCAGTAGATGATCTATTGTGGCAGCCCCATAACCTATTACAGCACCTCATGTAGCTCCAGTTCCAGGATAAACCCGAGAATGGAGCTGATGGGGGAGCTTTTGATCTCGTCTGCTCCTAGGTGCCGGCTTCTGCACCGGTGCAGCGCTATGCACTCGCCGAGGACGTGGATAATCGTTTCCTCGTCCTCGCGACAGAACCTGCAGATTTTGGTATCTGAAAGGCCCATGTTGTGCAGGTGCTTGTTTAATTTGCAGTGCCCTGTGAGGGTCCGAGTGAGTGCCCTAACATGTCCTCTACTCAGTTTTATTATTTCTATAGCTCGTCTCTGATCGAACGCCTGTATCAACGCCTTAGACTGTTCTAGTCGAGGTAGTCTTTTCCAATATTCAGTGCTTTGCTTATGCTCCCACTCTTTTAACTCGAACCTGACCATGCAGGCTGGAACTATTTTCCCTTAGCATCTATATTAAAATTTTGAGTAAGGTCGGTATTTTACTAAGGGTGCGAAATATATACACTGAACAAACACAAGTGTTCATCGCACGAATGTTTGTCCAGGGTGGGGATCGAACCCACGACCTTTGGCGTAGGAGGCAGGGTCACTACCAATTGCGCCATCCGGTCAGTGTGCTTGAAACATTTGGCATAAATGTTTCGGCGTATCATGTATGTAATGGTCGGTGGTGGCGCAGGAGGCGGACGCGCGCGGCTGCATCGGCGCGCTGGCGGCGGGCGGGCGCGCGGCGGAGGCGGGCGCGGCGTGCGCGCGCGCGCTGCGCGAGGGGCTGGGCGCGCTGCGGGCGCGGCGGGGCGTGCGCGCCGCGCCGCTCGCGCTCGCCGACCTGCTGCTGCCCGAGCTCGCGCCGCACCGCCACCTGCCCCACGTCAACCAGGCGAGTGCCCCACCCCGGACGCTATACGCTACAGGCTCTATCGCTGCCGTCCTCTATATATAATGCCGTTAAGTACCAAAACCCGTGCCGTGTGGTCCCCGGCAGAGTAGAATAGGCCACCCTCACCCTTACCGAGGTGTCGTTAAAGGCGACTAAGGTAAAGCTGCTAACATGATCATCAGCACCCAGAGAAGGAAAACTCTGCATTTATATTAAAACCCTCGCCAACCCGTCTGCCAAGCGTGGTGAGTATGGCAAATACCCCTAATCAAGTGATTGAGGGAGGCCCGTGCCCCAGCAGTGGGGACTTAAATGGGCTGATGATGAAGTACCAAAACCACATTCAGAAAAAATGGCCTAAAGAGCTCTATTTAAGTACATTTTTGTGATACTTAACGGCGTTGTAGCTAGGTGACGGCAGCATCTGTCTGTGTACATTTACATCACTTTAAGACGGCAGGTAGCCCTAACTAGCGACACCAATCGATTAAAATTGTTAGCTACTGAACCGGATCTATTATAAACAATTTCGGAGCGGGAGTCTCTAAACAAACATTTATACTATTTATCTAATCATTTAGCACTACTTTAAGGTCTGTTTTCTTGGTAAGTGGCCGTTTTTGGCAGTAATTCAAATTTTGAGTACAAAGGCAGACCCAAAAGTTAAATAAAGTATTAAATAAATGGTATTAGTTTTTTCCGAGAAACTGCAGCTTCGAAATTGTTAAAAAGATATCCGGTTTAGTAGCTAACAATTTAAATCAATTGGCGTCGTAATGTGATCCCCGATGTGTCATTTGAGACCCGAGTGTTTTTAGACCCCACAATGTGTAATTTAACCCCAAAGTGTTATTTTAAAATTTGACTCCACTCTGTGTAATTTGACCCCCATATGTAATTTTACATCAAAGTGTCCTTTGATTCAAAAATGTGTCATTTGATCCCGAAGTGTTAATGGCAGTCCGAGTGTCATTTGATACAAAATCCCACGATGCGTTATTTGATCCGATGTGTTATTTGTCACAAGAGCATCATTTAACCCAAACGTGTCATTTAACACCAGTGTCACATCAGATAGTCATTTGACCCCACAATGTGTCATTAGAACCCAATGTTTCATTTGACACCAGAGTTTCATTTTATACCAGTATTGTAATGTGATCCCACAATGTGTCATTTAACCTCAAAATGTCATTTGACGCCAGAATATTATCATTCCACAATGCGTTATTTGACCCATCTTCAGACGAGCAGACGGATCACCTAATGGTAAGTGATTGCCGCCGCCCATGGACACCCGCGACACCGAACGCAGTCACAAGAACGCAGCCAACCTTCAAACCCCCCTTTACCCCGGATTGTGCCTCCGGGCTTGTTTAAATGATTTTTTTTTCGATCAGAAAAATATCGGAAAAACTGTCTCGCTATGTGCGTTAAGATTTATAATAGGATCCCAAACGACATGAAGTTTCTTAATACAAACAGGTTCAAAAAATAATTGTTGACCTTTCTAAACAAATATATCATAAAAGTAATATTTGAAGAGATTTTTTGGAATGGAAAATTATGACTGATGTTGAACATTTTCATGCAATAAATATTTATTTATTGGTCACGCTTAACATAGATACAGTAGGTACAGTACAACAAGTCATGTTAATCTATATTATTTAGGCTGTAACTCCACTAATAAGTATACTTCTTAATATGTGTATTTTGTAAGATCTTATATATATCATATTTAATGAGAACTCATCGTGATCGATTGAGGGACCACCTTCTAATTGCTATTATTTATAAATGAGTGAACAGAAAAAGGTGATACTTATAAAATAACTATTACAAATCTTTTACTAAAAGTTAATAATAACTAGATTATGCATGGATACTGGTCTGGCACGATTGACGGACCATCTTAAATCGATTGTAAGTTTTGAGTGCTTACTTTTACAATCTTTCGGTTGAATTTACAATCGTTTGGGAACTTTTACTAAAGGTTGGCATTCAAAAGATCAAAATTCCATATGGTCACTCAATGGGACACACATCGCACATTTTGGGACCTAAACCAATTCGATATACTTTACCGTTTGCTTTCATCAGAGGTGAGGAATACAGGTTGACGTTCAAGGCATAATCCTCGTAAAATAGCAGGTAGGTAGTTATTTTTTAATTAATTTTCAAACATTTTGAATTCGAAGCGTATGTGTGACGTCACAAAATACGCTTAGTGTTCCCATATGTCATTTTTCCCAATTTACGGGAAATATATTGTAAGAAGAAATAAAATACTTCTTAAAATGCCTTTTGATCTGGGTTATTTTAAACCAATATCTGGTAACATTACGGCAAAACAAAACAAAGACAGCCCACTGTCTTAGTTTTGGTGTCTCCCTGTAAATAAACGTCAAACTAGCGCCATCTGTTACTTGGTCCGGGTGAACAAGTCACTGAGACATAGTTGTCAGCTAAATGTAATAGGTCAACGCTATTTTATTTAAAATATCCTTGATCCAGTGGTTTATATTTAAAAAATATTTAAAAGTTTTATGAAATACAAATGCCTCGAAACGGTTTTCGGATTAGAAACTGTTTGACTTTTTTTCCCATACCCCCGCACACTAGCACAGATATTATAATACTAGTAACACTAGCAAAGAGCTAGCTATAACGTCTTGTCTATTAGAATAAATTGGACCTAATTGGCGCAAAATAATAGGTCACATTTGATACTCCATCAAAATTCGACAACGTAAGTCACCTCTCTATGTAGCTAAAAAATAAAGTTTAAAAATAAAACCCGACTTTTTTTTATATGAGAGGTCGCAGACGAGCAGACAAATCACCTGGTGGTAAACAATTTCGCCGCCCATGGACACCCGCAACACCAGTGGTGTCACAAGTGCGCTGCCAAACTTTTCTCCTTCTCCCCATTGGGCCTCCGGTTACCTCACTCACACGGCGAAACACAGCGCAGGCGCTGCTTCACGCCGGTCTTCTGTGAGGCAGTGGTATCAGTCCGGTCGAGCCGGCCCATTCATGCCTAAGCGTAGCTCTCCCACATTTAAAAACCGTCTACCAAAAAAACACGATCTAAAAAGTACAAAACAAGAAAATTGTCTCTGCTGAAATGATTATGCCGTAACGCCGTGGTCGTTTGCCACATTGATTTTATTTTATTATTATAATGACTCTGTTTTGCTACAGTAGGTAGCATACGACCACGGCGATACGGCATAATCATTTCAGCAGAGACAATTTTCGTGTTTTGTACCTTTTAGATCGTGTTATTTGGTAGTCGGGTTTTAGTTTTTAAACTTTATTTTTATTTAACATATTTTTAGTTATGTAAATATAATTACATATTTGAAATGTGCTAAAAAAGCTCTTTCATTTGATACCCCACACGGTACCGTTAAGCAAAATTTTTTTTTAGTTCCTTACTTTAAGGCCCCTAGAGGGCGCTGTAATAAATTTAACGTGACGTCATGTTGCCTATAACCAGAAGACAACCAAGACGCTTCTAACGACAGCTCATTTGTTCAAATATGATAACTAGTTCAGAAGTTACGTGGAAACAGATGAACATACATACATACATAGCCTGTCAAAATCATAACCCTCCTTTTGCTTTACCGTAGTCGGGTAAAAATTGAGAAACGTCAATTGCGATGTATTATTTTGGCTCAACTTTAAGTAGGTACCGATTTTTTTACTACGAAATATTTAATAAATGTTTTATTTTCAGGTGTATGATGATTTGGATCGTGTTATACAAGAATACACACAAGTAGTCATCAGAACATCTGAAGATATGAAACTAGAACTTGTACAATAATAGGATTTTTATGTCGATAATTACCTAATAAGAAAATAAAACATGTTTGCATTTAATTTTCGTTTATTTTTAAATAACATAAATAGAATCACAATTATTTTCACCAAGCCATTATTATTTATAACTTAATAATAAACATCTAACTTTGGCCTCATTCTTGAAATACATTCAGTAAAAAAAAAACAATACAAACAAAAATGTGGATTAAACCTACTCAAATTCATTATTCTATAATACCTATAGCACACATAATCCAGGTAATCCAAGCCAGGGTGATCAAAATATTATAATGACATTTGGAATGAAGTGAACAAAAGTGGAATACTGTAAATGTAATATTTAAAAGCAAAAACGCCATTGCCCTAAGTATGCTTACGACAGTGGCGTTTTTTGTTTTTATGCGCACAAATGCTAAACAATGCAAGAATGTGTCTTTGTTTTATTTCCTCCAAGACTGTTCTAGACGCAAGTCTAGAAACACTAAAGATATGAATTGTGTAACTCAACATGAATGTAGCATCGAAGCATTAGATCTAAATGCAGAGGCTGACCGGTAAAGGTAAACCTATCAGAGCCGAACGACGAAGACGATTCGACTCGAAGTGTCCAGAATTCTAAAATTCGATTCGTTCGGCTAAGGGGCCTTAGCGCGAACCGTATGTTACGACCATAGACTTAGGATGCCGCCCTGCCAGAAGACCAACAGAGCGTGGGAAAGAGAAGACGCCATCTTATGGGCACTGTCTATGACAAAAAGAGACAGATGATAATGTAACTGGCATGTCAAGCTTTTTTCAAATAGGATCACCTAATAACTCTGCTTGATATTAGAAAAAAATATTTTGCAATTTTATTTTTGATTTAATCTAAGGAATTTGAATTACTATTTTTTCACTTGTACGACTATTTCCCCTTTATTATAAATCGCGAACTAAGGATAGTCCCGGAACAAAATCCATGCTGGCCCCTTTATCATTGCGTGTTGGAACGGGATGACATGAGTTTTAGTACGGTTATAATAACGTTAGATCGCGATTTATAATAAGGTGGTTTATGACTATTTCCGGTAAAATTTTTGAGCATTGACAAAATTCGTTTTCATTGAGATTTCAAAAATGAGGATTCCAGCTTCGAGGATACCACCATCACACCAGGCTAATTTACAGGATGTCTACTAAATGTCCTTTTGTCCTTGTTTTAGAAACGGGTACTGTTTCTTCAATCATAGATAACAACCAATCGGTAATTGACAAATCCAAATTGATAATGTATGTTCAGTATTAATCTTAATGTCATTGGATTTAAGATAAGGTATTCTGAAGCCAACTAATTCTGAAAGGATATTACAAATGCTTATATTGGGACTGGCTTTAGTATTTTAATTTAAAAATTATAATATGCATTTTAATAAGACTCTCTAGAAGGTATAAGAGATAGCTTCCTACTTTTATAATCCATTATCATCAATCAGTCTTTGTACTAAGTAAACGTATATATTTTGAAATACGAAGAAACGTAAAGTCGCACTATGTTTTTACGTGTAGGAACATTGCACCCAAAAGAGTGGTCGTGCTCTTAGACAATTTAACACGGGACGTGGTATAGCGCAGATGTAGTTTTAAAACATTCTGCCAAAATCCGCGGACGAAAGGGAGTAGTGATGGTCTAGATATGAATAAATGAGTCACATTCTAGGAATGAGTTAGTTGCATACAAAAATGTTGTTATTAGGTACATGTACAAAAGGATGTAAAATTGCTTATTTATAAGTAATGAAATGAAAATGATGATTTTGTTTACGAACATAGGTGAATTACTTGCTCACAGAAGCGAAAATGCAGATAAGTGCTAGAAAATGTATACCTAATTTAATACCTCGGTGGCCTAGTGGTCTAGGCGGTCACCAGGATGGTGAAAGGGTTGGATTTTTGAAACAGTGATACAGTGTTAATTGTTAATTCTAGTAAAAATGTAATATGCATCTAACGGCTGTGCGTAGAAAATTTGAAAAATATTTCAGGATCTGATGATGGAATCTTAGAGAAACCAAAGTCTTCAATAACTGATAGCAAAATAGAACTGATAATAAAATGAGACATTTATTATACATTCTTTCTATTATAGTCACAACACTAATCAACATGATGTTTTTTGTGGGTTATTTCTGGCGTAAAATATGTAGATGAAAAAGGTTACTATTCCGTGAAATAACGTCTATTTTATTAGAAAATTACTTATGAATCATATAAAAGATAAATTTGATTTTTCTGATCGTCGTTCGCAAGTAAAAACTTCACAACAATCATTTTGACGAGTTCCGCTCAGCGACAGATACGAATTCGAAATGGCGATTGATCGCGCCGATCTAGTTTTAATAAACGTACACGAACGTTTGTTCATGTACTTTGGCAGAGGGGAACGCGACCACATGCCACGTCCCGTGTAAAATTGTCTAAGGTCGTGCCCTTTGCCCTCCTGCATATTGTTGGAAAACCAATTTACAAGAACACGTTGGTTTTGTTTAAAGACAAGTTATCTCTTACACGTCATTTAATATCATACATAAAACCAAATACCTAATTGACCTTATGCGCATTATGTTACGATGACGGGGGACTAAACCTCAACACAAGGTACAAAGGTTATACTTACTGAATATTTAAAAATAACATTAATTCAACCAGACACCCATAAGTACCACCTTCACCGCCATCAACCATAATACCTACAAATTAAGTAGTATATATTAATACAGTTTGCTGAGATTTAAACATTGTCATGTTAGTTGACACTAGTCAAAGTTACAGTACAGACAGCCACACCTTAGGTTACAGCAATCCGTCAAACTTTCCCAAATGATATTTAACCAAACTAAATCTGTTTCATATTAAGACGACCGGTAGCCCTAACTAGCGACACCATTCGTTTTCGTTTCGAGGTTACAACCTCTCTGCAAACACTTATACTATTTATTTAATAACCGTTCAAACGTTGGGTCCGTTTTTGTACGCGAAAAATTGATTTACCGCCAAAAGCGGCCACTTTTAGCGTGAGTCAATTTTTTTTTGTTATTTAATTAATAGTATTGTGTTTGCCAAGAGTTTGTAATGTAACCTCGAAATTGTCCAAACATACATGATACACTGTATTATCACATTCTGTTGTCTGATATAAGTAATACAAGTGCTTAGCCTACTTAGTACAAAATAGGTAAATGTACAAGGTGTTGCATTAATTTATTACTTATTTTAATATCCCAGCCAGAGTGTGGCTGTCCTTACAAGGTGATCTATCAGATTAATTCACAAGGTATTACAAAGTAGCTAGCATCACCCTCATCAATACATACATACATAAGTATTATGTATACCTACTGTTTAATTTACTTATGAACTAAACATCTTTGGTGTAATTGTCACTTTTGTCAGTTTGATGTAGGTAAGTAAAATAAAAATCATTAAGCTCTGTTGATTTTTATTTTACTTACCTACATTTGGTATTATGTAGAGCAAATGTATATTAAATACTGCTAATATTTCCTGGTCTAGTAATATTAATATGGAATACATACTTACTAAAATCCTCGTTGTAATCAACATGAACCGTTTGGAATTCGTTATTTACTGACGCTTGCTAAGCCTTACCCTCATAATAGTTAAAACTAATCTTACTAACTTTTCATAAATAAGAAACATTAGTGCGGCTGTCATTACAGTTTGCAGTAACTTCGCTTCCAGCCCACGGAACATTATAAGCGGATTAGATTTGACAATACTAGCCAACGGCTTCAAACTAGATCCAGCTCGTAACCTAGATTGAATCAATTGAAGGGGATATGTTAATGTAGTAGCTATTGCTTTCGCTACTGCGCCAGTTAAGAACGCGGCATACGTGTCGAAACGCTTCTTAGCCATTAAGTTTCTTTTTAAAGTTTCATACACCATAAACTGTATAGCAGGATTAGATACTAGCAACAATGATGGTATAGTCCCTGACCAGAGACCTGCTGCACCTTCTTTCTTTGCAATATCATAAAGACCTTCAAAAAGGCTGCCATAAGAGTTTTTTTCTAACTTCATTCTAGTATTAACAACCCATAATGGAGATGTCAAAATAACATTTATACTTCCAGCAATAATTCCAAACATTAAGTCCTTCAGAGCAGAATTTTCTTTGGTAGCAAAATTACGCAATGCATGAAAAGAATAGAAGTAAACAAAGTTGGAAATTGACAGTGATTGCAGTACTGGAGCCAAGCCACGGTATAGAGACTCGACGCCCTCTTCATTTGCTAGTTGCACCAACAATTGCCATGGCGACCCTTGCAGTTTATTTGAGTCTGCAACTGAAAAAGAAAATAGTTGACAAAAAAGCAACAAGTAGGTAGGGACAGACGGCGGAGGCGTCAGCTCAAGTTAACCTCTTGCAGTGCAAAAATAATATTTGTGTCTCAGACATCAAGACAGTTCGTCCAACAAGGGTAACTCGACGTGACGCCATGGTACATATAATAAAGTAAAAAAGTATACATTGCAGAGGTATTATTTAATATTTATATCCTTTTAGAGGTCATGAATGATGCAAACATAAATGAACACATATTAGCATATTGTATGACCAACAACTTATTGCATATGTAAATAATAATGTGACAAAATATTTGAATTGGGCTTCTTCTTAATAGGCACCATTTATAATTAAAGTTGCATGCTGCATGTGCATTGTAGTGTAACTTGGAATTTTATGGTTATTAATTATGGTCAATGGTTGTTAACAAAATAAACCAAACCGAATCAGATTTTTTCCAACTGGTGTACTACTCAATGATTGCAAAAGCCATTTTAACCTAATTTCACCACATCTATTATTATTTTAATTAAATTATCTTTTGTCTGCAACTTCTTCATAAAATATAATTAAATGCTATATCAATTGTAAAGCAAATGATCCCCAAAATAACTTTATATCGCAGGGGATCAATTTCAAGAAAATATCAATAATAAAGATCAACTCTAGGCATGAGTGGTGGCCACCTAGGGCGGTAACTATTTTGGCACCCTCTTTCTAAACCTAAGTGCCCCCCTCCCCCCCCTACAACTAGTGGCATATTGGTTGTCATTGGTGCTCTCAACCTCTTCAGCGATTTTTCTAAAACCCAGACTGTCTACTTATGTAAATCTTATTACAGAATTAGCAAAGTGTGTCATGAATCATGATTTAGTTTGATTGATTGTACATACGCAAGTAGGTATTTACAGTATTCACTTGTTACACTAAGTTTGTTCTTTTGCTTATTGTTTTCCCTATCTTAATTTGTATATTTGAGCAGTGGTTAAGAACTCGCTTTACAACCAGGGGTTGTGGTTCGAATCCGAGCATGCACCTTTGGATTTTTCAAACATATGTGCGTATCTCAACTCACTTTTGTACCTACTATTATATTTATAAGTTACTAGCAATAATCAGATGTAAAATTATGCATGAGAATAAATTATTCAATTGTGATTTTGTGCTTGCCTTGTAGTCTTGATCTTATTGTGTCCAGTGGGTAGAATGCAGCCATCCCAATGACACTACCCTGAAAAGAATATAAATTTTGAGCACTGGAAATTGTACGCGTGTAATGATTATTACTTATTGTAAAAAAAAATAACTGAGCCCAAAACCAAAAAATATCAAAAGTAACAAGTCTGCATCCAACAATCAAACTATTCGGGTCGTAATAGCATTTGAGGGGATGATATCGATAGTTTAATTTATATTTTAAACAAAATATGTACACTGAAAGAAATACACAATAGGTCAAAGATAATTGACTTTTATCTATTTCATTATGATTCGTCATTTTATAGACTCAATGGATAAAAATATGATATTAAATCCTGAAAATACTTGTTTATAATTATTGCAAATGCTTTGAATTTTTAGCGTACTATGGTAAGTCTGCTGAAAAACAGAGATTTAAAAAACAATATGTAAGTAATCTAATAATAATCATCATACCTGGAACGACTAAGGAATATTATTATACAAACCGTAGCTCCCGCCATGGCGTGCACTAATGTTTCATAACTGAATAATGAAGGCATTTTCACTTATATGAATAATTTCCAAATCATCGGAAAGCACAATATAAGAAGAATATTCGTGAGAAATACATGCAAAATATGCAAATGCCCGCGCCCGCCCGGCGCGCCCGCCTATCCACAGATAACTAAAACACAGATTAGTACAAAGAGTAGTATTGGATTAGTATATTAGTAGCTAGCTAAACTAAAATGTAATGTATGTACTCTGCGCAGAATAAAACAATAAGGAACCACAGACATGGAGTCCAATTCTCGAATTTGTGACATTTTGAGAACATGGCGGATATCACCCGAAAACCATTGGCGAGGCAAAGATTCTCACTAGCACATCTGGTGTCAATTTTCGGAAGCTGTCTAAGAACGACAAATTTAAAGTTTTACATACTAGTTTACGGGATAGTGGTTAGTATTCTCTTTATTTTGGGATAAAATAATGTGGTTCGGTTATGCTTATGTTTTTCACAAAAAGAAACATCAATAATAGATAAAATTAAAGCGTTGGCAGAATACACCAGACCAAAAAGTGGAATGGTGATATTACATACTGAAACAGGAAAATATTTAGTGATCAGAACAGTTTCATTTGATGAAAATCATATTTTGTTGTTTTTATTATCAATTTAATGTTTATTTTGAAATATTTCATGCTAGTTAACGAGTATGGAATTATATTTGATTATGACATGATTTTCAATAAAAAAACGAAAGCTGAGTTTAATAATTTATTAATGTATAACAATTTTATTTACTGTTTGGAAAATAGTTTGGAGCCTGAAAATGATGAGAACAAACTCATTTATAGTGGAATTGGCTTGATTAATCTTAAAACAGTCTTCCATTTAAATGTTTAACTTCAAAATTTTGCCTTTGGGAACTTATTCCCGAAGCTACGTACGTATTACATTGAGGAACACAACAATACTTCGTTTTTCTTCTTCATTACTAGCCGGTTTATATTATTTAATCGTGATCATGAGTAAATTAAAACTTTTAACCCAACATTACTTCAAAATATAGCAAAGTGTCGTTCTTAGAGAGCTTCCAACTATCGCCGCTAGGGGAGCGCGCATAATCTTTGCTTCGCCAATACAAAAAAACTATGTTTTAGTGATATATGTCGTATGAAAATAAATGTCACGAGCCCGAGAATTGGGCTCCAAGAGCCCAATTCTCGGGACGTGCGATAAAATATCGTATTTTCTGTAATGTCACTTTTTCAATGTCGTACGAAAATGTCACCAAAATGTCACAGAAGTAAAAAAACTCTATTCTCGTGCCCATGCGACAGTAAAAGTCACTTCCATAGAGAATGTGGCCCATATCATTTCCGCTAATACGTTCCATTTTGTTGATTGACACAAATTTACAATCGAAAAATCTTAATGTTTATTGTTTAAGTATTAATTCAACATTTTCTAGCCTTTTATTATATCAACAGTCAATTTTATGTTTGTATAACATCATAATTATCATAACTGCTTTAAAATACGATCAAAAAAGACGAAATAGGGAAATTGATTTTAAGAAATTGTAATTCCGTTACACCGACCGAAAGCCAAAAGATTTGTTTTCAGTAAAAGACGCGGTAAAAGAAAAAAATGGAATAAGAATTTTCTTTACACTGATTTTATTACTGAGATCAAAAGGCTTAATGACGAATATTTAAAGGTATGTAGGTAATACTGGTGAAAATTTGTTCCAATTAAAGAAAATATAAGAAAATTTAAAATTCTCAGCTAAACAATCGTTCACACAGAGAATCAATCATCTTCTTAGTTTGTGCAGTTAATTTAAACTTGTTATGTGATTTGAACAACCAAACGTGAATAAACAACAAAACGCGAAACGACTCAAACGTTACGCTGAATGGACAACATTTCAAAATTGCTAAGCTCTGAAACAAAAAATACCAATTCTTTGTTTACTTTTCCGCTGCTCGAATATATATTTATTCATTTTTTATATTGCTTATTTACTGAGAAAAAAATTAAAAACTAAAAAACGTAAGATGACGTCATCGGACGGCAGAATGTAAAATATTTCTTTGCTTAGCACATTATAGTTTTAAATTTACGTAATGCCAAACTCATGACATGTAACTGTCAAAAAAAAAGACAACTTGTCAACGTTGAATGTATGAATGACGTTGACAATGTTGACACTAGTATTATTTACCTTTGACAGTAGTACCTTTTTTTTATTAAAACAATGATAAGCAAAGGAATATCGCTGTATTCAGCCGTCCGATGACGTCATTTGGCGCTTACGTCTATTTAGAATAAAAAGAATTTCAATAATTATTTTATGCATGAAAATGGACAAATTTGGAAAAAAGAAAAAATATGGGTCTGTTCATTTTATGTCTACTTTCATATAAAAAAACAATATGGACATGTTAAAAATTTGAAATGTTGTCCATTGGAGAAATATCACCAAAATCACCGTGATACTTCATATCGTATGGTCAAGACCATACGATACGTGTCGCACG
Source organism: Marasmia exigua (assembly GCA_019059595.1). Classification (NCBI taxonomy): domain Eukaryota; kingdom Metazoa; phylum Arthropoda; class Insecta; order Lepidoptera; family Crambidae; genus Marasmia; species Marasmia exigua. The sequence goes on from CM032478.1 coordinate 5,889,187, forward strand.
AAAATATGTGACATATGTCACCATTCGACATCGCGAGAATAAGCAAAAACGTTTTCATACGATATCCGCCATGTTTTGTTGATATATGTCGTGACATTTATTTTCATACGACATATATCACTAAAACATAGTTTTTTTGTATGGTTTTCAGGTGATATCCGCAATGTTTTCAAAATATCACGAGCACGAGAATTATTGGGCTCCATATCTGCTGACATAGCGTACGTGACAGAGATAACAGTAGGCAAAGAATAGTATTATACAGTAGGTCTAGGGATAATCCAAATCGTACGTGCCGAGCTGCTACAGTTACGTTGTCGAATTTGACCTATTATTTTGGCCCTACAATAATAACTTCTTTTCCATTATTATTTTATTCGATTCACGTTTGTTTGAACTACGTATCGATAATTCAAATTAATCAAAGTTTTTTAGTAGGTCACCTCTCTATGAGAGAAACGTCAAATGCGGCCTGTTATTTTGGTTCATCAACTGTACCACAGACATTATAATCTGTACCTAGAACTTTTTCCTTAGTACGGGAAAAAATAGTTCAGCGGTTTTCGTTAGATGGAGCTTGAAAAAAGCAGATTTTGCGTTGTTTCGGTAAAAGTCATGATGCATTTTTTACATCGCGCTAGTAAACTGTGTTTCCGAAACAGTGACATCAAGCCGCTCGCCCACATTAGCAATTTTGAAAAAGTATGAGAAATATACTAGAAATCTAGAAGGTATGGTGAATTTTGTAATAGGTAGCAAATAAAATTATTTCTGATATTTAATTTAATCGCCTCCCTGACTGATTCTTGAAGTTGGCTGTACTACATAGCCGTTGAGTATTGGTCGTTTTCCTTTAGATGGCGCTAGCACTGGCTGGCTAGCCGACTGATGCCTCTATCTATCTCAGTAGTTAGTATCATAGACTAATGGTTACAATAATGTATTAGTTACTCTATGGTCTGTGTTACACAAGATTCAGCATAGAGTAACCTATATATATAGGTAACCTATACATACTAAGATAGCATCAGTCAGCTAGCCAATGCTAGCGCCATCTAGAGGAAAACGTTCAATACTCAACGGCTATGTAGTACACAGCCACCTTCGAGAATCAGTCAGGGAGGCGATTAAATTAAATTTCAGAACTATTCGAATACCTTCTGGTTTAATTCCCATACTTTTTAAAATGCTAATGTTGGTTAGAGGTCATTGTTTCGGAAACACGCTTTGCTAGCGCGATGTAAGAAGGCATAGTGATATCTACCGAAACAATATCGAACCAGTGTTACCAACTTAACTACATTGTAGCTAGATCTAGCTATTTTTTGATGTCAGGTAGCTACATTTTCTAAAAAGTTGTGGCTAAACTCTTTAGCTACTTTTTCTAGCGATTTTTACTTGATAACAGGTTTCGATGTGTCTTTGTAAGTACAGCATCAAAAATAGCCCAAAGAATCCCTGACAAACAAAATACAGCTTTACGTTTATAGAGAATTGAATGTTGGTCCTGTTATATTCTGTCTATTGTGTTGGTAACCCTATTGTTTGTAAAACTACGGAACTACATATTAGTTCCTAAAGAATAAACACGACTTATTTGACAAAATTTTGTCAACATTTAGCGTCGCGTTTTAATATGTATTTTTGCTTTTATTTTCAACGGATAATTTACTTACTAGCTACTTTTTAAGGAGAAAAAAATACTCGATCTAGCTACTTTCTGTCAAATTCGTAGCTACAAGCCTTGGCAGCAGTTAACAACACTGCGTCGAACCATCTGCTTGATTGCTTTTTAAAGCTACATCTGTTTTGCTTTGATCTGCTTTTTACAAGCTCCATCTAACGAAAAAGGCTGAACTATTTTTCCCATACTAAGGAAAATGGTACTAAGTGATACACAGGATTTTGATGGATGATTATTATATTAGTATACTTCAAAGAGTAGTAATATATTATATGGTATACTTTTAACTTTTGTAAAACCTCCCCCAATTATTTGACTTTAATTGAATTTGATGTTTAAAATTATTTATTTATAATCATGCGAATGTTTATGGCAGAAGATAATTTGTGCGCTCAAAACTTACTGAAATTAGTATCTCATGGAAATGCAATAGTTGCTGAAATTCTGCGTCTGAAAGACCATAAACCTGCAGTTTATTTGTAAGTAATAATAAAATTGATTTGATGAAATTACTCTTTTCCATAATACGTTAAAAGTTATGTTATTATAAACATACCAGGGCATATTTGCTTTGTATTTCCGTAATTTCGTTTTTTTTTTTAGAATTTTTAATAGTTTTTCTGATATTTGGGTTCAAAACAAATCCAACAAGAAAAAATATTAAAACCAGTCAAGTGTTTTTTATTTGTAAATGTTTTTAACAATATCTTATGTATGTCCCTATCCATTTAATCAATTTGTTTCTTTAATGCCACCCCCCTCCCCCTTTTTTGTTTTCTATATACCCTCTTGATTTTTCAATAATTGCTTTACATTGTTCACCTGTTTATCTAGTTTTTATAGACTCAATATAAAATTACAGTACTGTTTAGTATGACTGAAAATTTTGGATAAAGTGACTCACATACATGGTGACATGTTCCTTAATATGATGACCCTTTTTTTTATAAATTATTTGTTGTTATTATATCACAGAATAATCCGGTTTTAGTGACTGAAGCGATTCCTAATATCTTCGACATTGTTGGGAGATCCATGTGACATTTGACAAGTGTCTTTATAAAATTAATAATTTTACATAAAAGTACCTTTGTTTATTTACTTTCAAATGCTTTGTATGATGTCTGCTTACCTATGACTTGTTATTTAATGCCCTTCTATGTGATTATAAACTGATTCATTGTAATCAAAATAGTCACAGGTAAGTAAGATATCTTGCTGAATTGAAACAAGGTGTGTAAAAGTTAATTTGAAAAACCCAGTTTAGAAACTCCAATTTAGTATATGGTCGAAGAGTTCTAAGAATATGTTGAACTAGACTGTGCCAGCGGTGTTACTCACGCAGTTTTAGTCTTTATTACAATCTTCATTCAAACATAAAACTCCTGCAACTACCCCTTAGGGGTTAAAAATTCAAAAGACACTTTTTTATTTAAAACTGGTACCCATTTCTAACTACAAAGATGGTGTACTTGTATACAAACTTTTAACCTCCTTTTTACCCCCTTGAGGGTTGAATGTTCAAAAATCCCTTCTTAGTGCTCACTTTCACTATTAAAGTTACCCCCTTCCCAAATTTCAAGTTTCTAGGGTCAGTAGTTTGGGTGCATTCCTATTCACTTCATCACTTGTCACTCAGGTCCTCTTTTTATATACTTATACGCACCCTTAGTAAAATACCGACCTAACTCAAAATTTTAATATAGATGCTAAGTGTAAATATTATCGGCTAAAATCCAGGGATGAAAGGTCATCTAACAACAATTTTGAGTTAAGTAAATAGGTACACTCACATATGAACACGAGATGAAATTTGAAAAACGTTATTTACTCAAGACTACTCAAGAATAAATTGCAAAAAATTGCTATAAAAATATCAACAATTTTGAGTTAGGTCGGTATTTTACTAAGGGTGCGTATATAGATTGACTGTGAAGAAAAACCTTTTCATAAACTCAGTTGCAAGCGACTAAATAATTATTTTGTGGTATGTTATGCATATAAATGATAATAATTCATCATTCACAACTAGTTATCAAGGAAGGATAAAATCATATTGCACAACATAGAATAATAACTTGCACAACCATTTGCCAACCTCAGTTGCTGAAAGGAATAAACAGCCTAAAACATGCTTTTGGAGGTTTATCATGATACTTTTCAAGATACATTATATCACTTCTACTGATTTTAAATCATCTTATTTCAGGTTAGATTCAAAAGAGTCACAACAAAAATATCAAGATGTCATCATGGACTTCAGCTATTTCAAAATATCTGAAATTCAAGAAAAAAAAATCACTACAAACATGGTAGGTAAATGTATTCATGTTTTATAACTATTTCGAGTTTATTACTGAAAATAATCCCTCAGAAAAAAATTAAAATGACCTAAATTCAGCTCAGAATGGGCAAGTCCGGGGCTATGCTATGCACAAACTAAGTAGAAGACACTACATGCTATGTTTGTGGCGCCTATACATACACCCACAAATTAACCCTACAAAGTATCAAGCTATGATCCTGCTAAGACTTGGTAGGTACATATAGAACATATTAGATATTTTCCTATACATTTTTCAATATTCGATTTTTCTCGACAATATTTAAAAAATGCTTAATAATATCTGATTGCCTTAATTAGGACTATAGATTCGCATAAAGAAAATAATGGTATTTAACAAAAAAGTGAAATGTCCGAAATTCGTCCCACTGCGGCGCCAGCTTTATTTATTAAGCAAAAAGGACAAAATACAGGCAAAGTTTTTTTTTAGAGGCTCCTAAAAGTATTTTAACTTATTTAAGTAAAAAGACAACTAAGTATTTTGTGAATATTTCTAATTATTGATTTCGAGCGAAACAATTGCGTTTGTTGTACATGGGCCTTAAGGTACATCTGCCCCCACATTTGTGCATGGTTATTTAATAAATAGTATAAGTGTTTGCCGACAGGTTGTAACCCCGAAATTGTTGAAAATAGATCTGGTTTAGTAGCTAAAAATTGAAATCGATTGGCGTCACTAGTTGACCCTACCCGTCGCCTTAAATATTTAGGACTTTATTTTGATTTTATAAGTAGTTACTGTTTTGTTAGCAGCAAATCAAAGAAATAGTTATATAATTTGTGATAAGTTCAACTGTCTAGCTATGGCGGTTCTTGAAATATGGCCTGCTGCTGACACACTGACGGATGGACAGCCAGCGAAGTCTTCGTAAAAGGGTCCCGTTTGATACTTGACCTTATTTAATATTAGTGCAGTACCAGATAATTATACACAATTTTCTTTGTAGAAACTGCAAGACTTAGATGATGACTTAAAAGAAAAATACCTGGAGCTGATAACTCGCTTTTATTTGCTGTTTGAGAATATCTATCAATACATTGTGGACTTGAATTCATTTATTGAACAATTAAATGATGGCGGTTTCATTCAGCAAAATATAGAAACAGTTATGAAAGATATGGAAGGGAAACAACTCATGGTAAGAACTTACATTACATTCATTCGTACAGTATGAAACTATATTATGTATACATAGAGATGATGAGCTTAAATGATAATAACATATTGCTTTCAGTGTGAATCATTATATTTATATGGAGCAATGCTGTTACTATGTGATCTCTATATTCCTGGCCCTGTTAGAGAACGGCTATTGGTAGCTTTTTATCGCTATAGCACAAGTCAATCACAGTCTAACGTTGATGATGTATGTAAATTATTAAGAGACACTGGATATAATCAACAACATGGTAAAAGGCCAGCAGATTACCCAGTTGAATACTTCAGGTAACGATTAATTAAATAACCTGTAAGAGCATTAGGCATCTTATCCATCAATTTATTTGTAAATTTTATAAATAGTATAGGTACCTAAGTTAAACTATGGTCGTAAAAATTCCAATATTCAATTATTTGCTGCCTTTTTCCAGTCGAATCCACATTCGTCCCGATTTTGTTGAAAAAGTGATAGGAAAATTGAGATCGGAAGATATCTACAACCAGCTGGCAGTTTATACAATCTCAGAGCATCAAGCATCAGCTCTTGCAACTCAAGCCAGTATGCTTGTTGTTTGTTTGTTCTTCACACCTCATTATTTACACACAGACAATGCTAAAATGAGAGAAATTGTAGATAAATTCTTTCCAAGTAACTGGATAATCCCTGTTTACATGGGTGTGACATTAAATGTAATTGATTATTGGGAAAACTTTAAGGCAGCCAAGGTGGCTCTAAGTAATACTTGTAATAACAAAATGATAAAAGATGTGTTTGGTAAACGCGGCAATTCAGTTCAGATGCTAATTACCAAAACTCATCAACTTCTTAAAGAAGGAACTTTGACTGATGATTTCGTCTTGGATAATATTAATAAAATCTTAAATTTGTTGCTTAACTCTAACTTAGTTTTGAAGTGGTTGTTGCAACATAACAGTGATGTTATATTTTATGATAGCCACAAAAAAACTAAACAGCTCAAAGATTTAGTACAAAAAGAATCTAATTATGATCCGTTGAAAGTATTAGAATTACTGATTAGTACTTCTGAATTAGAACTGAAAGTCAGAGAAATTCTAAAAAAATTGCTAGACAACAGACACGAGTCTTGGACTGTAAACAAAGCTGTGGCTTTAGATGCTATAAACAATTTATCGGAATTGTTTTCTGGAGCTAAACCTATTACAAAGGTACAAGAAAATGAGCAACTAAAGTTTTGGTTTGATAACATCTCTAAACAGATTACATCATTAAGTGATACAATCACTACTAAATCTATAAAGAAAATTACACAGCTTATACAAGCATTGGATGAAGTTGAAGAGTTTCATGGAATTAAAAGTACTTCAACAATTTTACAGTTTCTTTCAGAAAGTAAAGAAGCTTTAAAAAATATTTTGAGAGCTGCAACTTTAAAAGAAGATTCGCTAGTCACTTTGGAAACTATAGCAGATGTAAGCTATGCATGGTGTACTATAGATTCATATACAAACTTTATGCAAAATAGCATCAAAGAAAATCCAGCAGTTACAAGCAGATTAAGAGCCTTATTTCTTAAACTAGCTAGTGCGATGGAAATTCCATTACTAAGAATAAATCAAGCACATAGTGATGATTTAGTTTCAGTGTCCCAGTATTACAGTAACGAATTAATAAAATACATACAGAAAGTATTGCAAGTGATACCAGAAATGGTTTTTAGTATAGTTGAAAAAATCATAGAACTTCAGACTTGGGTAATTAAAGAGGTGCCCACAAGACTGGAAAAAGACAAATTGCGCGACTATGCTCAGATGGAACAAAGAATGGAAGTTGCAAAATTGACACATTCTGCTTCAACATTCACAACAGGTTTGTATTTATTTAGAATTAAAATGCACAAAATTCGAGCCACTGAGTTATTTTCGTTTAAGATCTGCATCGTCTCACAAATAGAAAAGTACAGCAATAGCACGTTGAATTACAATAAAGTGAAAAACGTCTAAATTGATGTTTGACATTAATGTAAGAATCAGTTAGTTAAATTTTACTGATTTTGATAATTCATGATGCTGCATGCTGTTGTCTGTATGAACACACACACGTTTGTGTGTCTTGTGAAATATTTTATCTAAATGTATTCCGTGCAGAGTTTGTTGTTTATCCAATAAGATTAAGATTTTGAAAAATCGGTCGATCTCGTCAAAAAGCAAACAGTTTATTGTTTGCTTTTCCATAAAAAATATGGGCGTTTGCCTTGTAAGTAAGCATATTTGTTTGAAAACCAGTTCACTGGTTCATTTTTTAGAATTGCCTTTTTTTAAGTGAGTGCTTTTATTTAAAAAAGTTCTACTGTTTTAATAACTTTTGAATGTTACAGGTATACTCGATATGAGGTCCACATTAGTGGGTGTTATCAGAGTTGATCCTGCAGAGCTATTAGAGGAAGGATTACTTAAAGAATTAGATAGACATATTAACAAAAAGTTTGTTGAATTCTTAGAACCGCAAACAAAGAAACCATCGTCTCCCACAAACCTATTACCGCGATTGCAAAAGTTGTCTGAAAGCATGGATGGTTATAAAAGGTCTTTAGAATATATTCAAGATTATATAAATATACATGGGTTGAGAATTTGGCAAAAACAGGTCGGTATGTGCTATATCGTTTTGTAGTACGACAAGTTATACATCTACAAGATAGGATATATACTCTGTTAAATAAAGGTCCATATTACCCCCTGACATTAGCAGTTTGGATTACATTCCAAAACTTTAATAAACAGAGACAAACTTTAACAAAACAGATTCATAGACTTGTCAATGGCTTTTGATTGTGTGTCAGATACAATATTATTAAACCAACTAGATCATTTAGGAATACCTACGCGGAAACGCCTTAAATTTACTTGACTCGTACCTTTCAAACAGGTATCCATCTACAATATTATACTTTTACAACAAGTATACAAAAACATTTGAACAAATTAAATCAGAATAAAAGAAAGTGGTTTTAGTTGTACCACATGGAAGCGTTCTAGGGCCTTTGCTATTCTTGGTATATATTAATCAATTTCCATTAATTAAGAAAGAGCTATGCGTCATGTTTGCTGATGACGCTACGATATACATGTCGAAAGATGAAAAAATGAATAATCACGAGTTTGTAAGAAATATACATGATACACTAAATTAGATAGTGAACTGGTTAACATCAATTAATTGAAAAGTAAACTTAGATAAGACGAATATTTTAGAATTTAGTAACGATAAAAAGCTAACACAAAATCTTGACATTGTAATAAATGGACACTGGACACTTTAAATAACTGTAAACTCGGGAAAATGTGTTATTGAAGTCGGTTCCTAATCCCTGTTGAATCCCTGGTTAGTTTACTGTTATAAAATGTTATTTAAAGTGTATGAAGTGTTAAAAATGTTATTTTACACTTTTTAGTTCGTGGTTTTTGAAGGCGGTTTTTTTACTAACTATAGCATACAAACACAGACGAGTATATATATATATATATATATATATATATATACTAGAACTATGTGTTTTTGTAAAGGAGCATAATGAACATTTTTGTAAAAAAGTTGCAGTGAAGAATCAGTTAAGATCAACATACAAGCATAATATTTGTTTAGTTTCGTCATCGAGGTGCATATGCGGAAAAAGTACTTATATTGAAGGAATAAAAATATTTAATCACTTGCCTTACACTATTAACAATTAGAGGGAGTTAAATTTAAAAGGAATTAAAAAAATGGCTATTGTTTAAATGCTGCTATGATTTAAATGAATATTTTAATTACAATGACGACTAATCCTAACAACTATCATTCAATTTCAAGTACTTCATTAGCCTAAGGGCTTCACTACTGTCTGAATACAGAATATCTTTATTATCAATATTTTTGATACCATCACCATCATGATTAAAACTTTCTCAGTATTGAAACTGTTCTAGAACACAAAGCCTGCTGTCGATCGTTATCAATTTGGCTAACACATCAAAAATTGAATAAGCCCTGAAATATTTGGTTGGGCCAAGTTGAAGAATTTGACAACGACCGTTACTCCTTTCTCAGAATTGAAAATGGTCCTATGGTGTAGGACAGATTGTAGTAATCCAATGTGTAGCTATCCATACTTTAGCAGATTTTAATGTGTAGGTACCTACGCAACAAGCTTAACCAACTTTTAAATATACTTTTTTCTATCAAGGTATCTGCAATTATAAGTGATAGTGTGGCAAAAGAGATCAGCATTCGTAAAGGAGTAACCTTGTACAGCCCATCAGCTGGATTTATGGGAAGCTTAGCTAGACAAATTGCACAACTAACTGATGCACGGTAGGTAATTTGCCTTTTCTTAATAACTTGACTACGCACTCTTACGTTGATAAAAGCAAAATCCTTTTTTAAAATTTTGTTTGCAAGACAATGAAAATTTGTCATTATTAAGTATAACATAATAATAATTTTTAAAATGACAACTTTTCCTTTTTTTTTTTTGCTCTATCCTATATATAAGAGTCCTCATTTAAAAATTCTAGTTGTTGTGGTGCCTGAGCTTGGGGATGTTGTTTGAATGATAAAATGTTTAAATAGCACAGAAATTATATTTAACTTTCCACAAAAATGTCCTTATGTTAAAATGTTAATGTTAAGATAAATGTTAATGAGTGCGACCGGATAGCGATCGCACTAAAGTTAATAATTCCTAATAAATGACAAAGATGTTGTGTACCGGCGGTCAATGGCCTAATTACCGCATCGCGTCATATTATTATGAATTATTGCTGAGAACACTAGTTTTAAAAAAATATTGCAACACCTCTACAGACGACGCGACGTCATGTCGAATTACCCCCCGCAGTGCATAAAAAGCACTTGTGACTCAGACTTAAGGGCGATCCAAAGACCAAAAAGGGTAACACAACTAACAGGGTGACTCTGTGTGTAAATTACGATTCATCCTCGATTTTAGCCCCGAAAAATTTATAATTATAAACTTATTTTATAACTTAGGTATTTTTTTCTTACAGGACTTGCATTTACGTAAGCGTCTGCAGCGCATGGTACGACTTAAAAACCCAAAGTGAATTAATAAATACTAAAACTTTTTCAAAGTTGAACGAAGCTATAGGCGTTGTTGGTTTACACGGTGTAGATACTTTATATGCACATATGATTAAAAATCAATTGCAAAGCATTAATCAAATAGTGCGAAATATTCAAGATAAGACTGTGTTTTACAATTTAAGCGCCGAGATTAAAGATGTTGAACAAGTGATAGTTAAAGGCCAAAAGCCTTTGAATCAATTAATAGAAGTACTGGTTTTGATTGGAACTTTGCAGATACTGAGAAAGCACATAGCTAATCAGTTGAACACTACTTGTAAGTTTGACTCGGCTCATTTAGAAGCCTCACTTCGAACTTTAAATGAGTAAGTAACTATTATTATTACCAAAAATCTTAATTAACTAGTGTTGAGATAAGATGACTAACTTATAAAAATTCCAGATCTTTGCTTAATGAAATGAAACAATCGGTTAATACTGGTATGAAATCGAATGTTTCGGCATCATTAATTCAACAATTTGATGAACATCTCGTCCGTTGCGGCATATATGAACCATTTGAAAAAATGTATTTAAAAACATCAGAAGAACATTTGAATATTGATTTTGGTTGCCTTTTAGCAATTGCATTGATATCTCAATTACCTAGACTTCAGATATGCAACACTACAGGTAAGATTCTACATTACAGATTTGTTACCGGTTCTTAAGGTGACGGGTAGGGAACACTAGCAACGCCAATCGATTTTAATTTTTAGCTACTAAACTGGATCTATTTTAAACAATTTCGGGGTTACAACCTCTCGGAAAACACTTATACTATTTATTAAATAACCATGCAAAAATGTTGGGTCCAACGCGTACGCGAAAAACGGTCCCAAAATTTGTGCATCCGAGAGGTTGTAACGCCGAAATTGTTTAAAAATAGATCCGATTTAGTAACTAAAAATTAAAATCGATTCGCGTCGCTAGTGTGCCCGCCCTACCCGTCACCTTAAGGGAATATTTCCACTGAAGCGGAACGAAGAAAAGTGGTGAGTGTTCCACTGGAGCAGAGCGGAGAGGGGAGGAGAGTAGCGGAGCGGAGTGGAACATAGCGTGGCGGAATGGAGCGGAGTATTGCTGATGTTTTTGTCAGTTACACTCAATCTCTTAGAAAGTGCATAATTAGTACGTTGATACATCATTTGGTATGAACATAAATAATTGCCACGCTAACAGTAGCAGAATAATTTAAAAAAAAGTTGAGGTATCGCCCGTACACGTAAAAAGGGGTCGTAACTTTTTTTCTCACATACCCCCCATCATGGGGAGTATCATTAGATAGGTTTTTTTTTTAAATATATGGATTGGGGAAAACATTTTTTTGAATAAGGAATTAGTTAAATATGACGCTTTTAAATGCATTTTCTTGTTAAAATCAAGTGTCTCCCCCATCTGCCAGCTAAACTGTTGATTATGGAGGTCTGAAAAAAATCATGGTAGTAGCACAAAGTGAATTTAAAGGAAAATAACACGAAGCTTACGCTTTATAGACGCTCCGCTCGTCGCCGCTCCGCTGTTCTCCGTTCTGCATCGCTCCGCTGCTCTCTGCCGGCCTCCGTCGGGATCGGGTCGCTGTTTTCTATGAAAATCCGTTCAGCTCTGCTCCGCTCAGCTTGTCCTGTTTCCATTCAAGCGGAGCGGAGATTTCGAGCGTAGTGATTGGTCAATTCATGCACCGCTCCGCTTCAGTGGAAACGTATCCTTACGATTGGGTCGACTATCTTTGAAACCGGAGGATGGGCAGGTGAGACCTCACTTACGTCTAGAAACCTCAAGGGGTCAAGTAGCCCAATCCATGGATCCATCCTTGGATCCGTCTGGTTAGGTAATTAAACTTTTGGTCTAACAATGATAGAAAGAAATACAAGTTAAGACTATGACACGCTTGCCGGCTGGCCACCTCCAAGGAGAGGAAGGAGACGCGCATATTGTCACCCCTCCTGGCTCTTCGGAGCGCGTCAGCGGAGGGATCCTCCTCTCGCGCGCGCTCCGTCGCTTTCTTCCCTGCCACCACCTCCTCACAAAAGGTGGCAAAGACCTTCCAGGCCTCCTCCCCTATTTAGCTTCTGATATATCTTATATACCTAATACCAAATAATTTGCCTACCTACGTAATATGCACATAGTTGTATGCTTTGATATGAGGTTGTTGGTATGTAAGTACCTACTAATTGAACATTGTGTGTAATAATCAATAAATTATTTTCTTTCTTTCTATGTGATGGGTATTTTTCAGGAGATTTGATAACGAAAAAAAGTGGTGATAATATTGATGGCTATCCATTGTTGGTAGGAATATATACAACTTTGCACCAGACAAAATCCGATAATATTGAAATATTCATAAACTTTTTATGTAAATTTGCCAGACTGACAACTCTTTGCAGGTAAAGGATACCGTGTACTATCCGTCTGTTATTTCAATATTCCAACTTACTACCTGTGCGGATAAAGAATGGGATCAGAAATGGCGGCGCATCATCTAATCGCTCGCACACTATTTGCGCACTCGTGGGGTGCAAGTATAGACGCAAATAGTGTGCGAGCGAGAAGTGAATAGATGCGCCGCCATTTCTGATCCCATTCTTTATCCGCACAGGTTGTATATGTTTGTTTAGTCTACGAAAAAGACTCCTCTTTTGTAAAATAGTTCAAATTTAAAATTGTTTAAAATTTTGATAAATTGAGTTGTTTGTTGTTTCCAAGTCTGTATCTATGAATTGTTATATCAGTTGTATTAAAAATTATCTGAATTTTCAGAGCAAAATCTATCGAAGTGCCAGGAGACAGTGCTTATGTTGTAAGAATCTTGGAATTGTTTAGTGAAACATTTAATTATCCATTCCATAAAATGGAAGACAAACTTCCACTGGTTTTACTATCAAATCCCATAAAATAAGATTATATTTTGAATGAAAATATGTTTAAAAATATAAATGAATCCACAACTAGAATTGTAATATCTATGTATTAAATTTTGAAAATAAGAATATATTTACTTTACTTTTTTTAATTCTTAATTATAAAAACATAATTTGTTACCTAGTACCGAAGAATGTAATTTTATTGTAAAAATAAAGGAATTTATTTATACCTATTTGTAATTTTGTCTTGCTAACTCTGGGTTAAACTGAGAGTTGTATTTAGGTGTAACTTTATTTATGATTGTCTCTGTTTGTGGTGTGGCAGGTTTATTGAGTCCACTTAAAAATAGATCAGCCTTATATTTTTCTTGTTGTTCTCTTTTAAGTCTGGCTTCTCGAAGTTTTTGTAATATTAATTCTTTTTCATTTTTCTTTTTTTCTTTCTTTCCTTTAAGTCTAACACTCTTATCACCTGCTTCTTCCTGGAGTTTTTTAGATTTAGATTGGTATTTGTCGGTGCAATGCTTTTTGAATTTATTAATTGGATCATGCTGTTGTTTGGCTTTCCAATCTAATTCTCCATTCTTTATGTCCAGATCTTTTTTCTTTGGTTTGCCATCTTCATCTTTGAGAATTAATTTTTCATAGGTATCTTTAACACTACTTGATTGTGAAATCCTGGAACTGGGGGCCACTTCATACCAATTCTTTTTTTTTAGAGCTTCATTGGTATCCTGTCCAAGATAAGTCAAATAGCCAATTTTCTTTTCATATTCTTCTTTCCTTTCTTTTATTTCTTTATCATGCTCTTTATTTGTATGTTTTACAGCATGATCAATGTCAGTAAACAGATTAATATGCTCTAACTTCTCTTCAACATTATGCTTTTTTGTGTCATCAATACCATGTTCAAGGAGTTTCTGCTTACTTATACTCTTTAAAATGTTGAGGCGTGCTTCGCGGTCGGCATTTTCAATCCTAAGTTTTTCTTCTCGTTCTTTTTCAGCAGCTTCTGCTTCATCTTTACGGACTCGTGCAATATTTTCTTTGGTTCGTACATGCCATCTGTAAAATTTTATTGTATTGCGAATTTTTTTTAAATAAGAACTATAAATTAAAATACATTAATACAAAATGATTAAACAATAAGACAAAAGATTGGTTTATGCCCTGGCATATTGGGTGGATTGATATAAATGCCAAGGCATGAACCCATCTCCTGATAAGACTTATACTACAAACATACCTTTTTTTAGGTAAAATATTCATTTTAGTACACTAGAATCTAGTGATATCTGATATCAATGCATGCAACAGAAATATAAGTGACAGTTTATTACTGTGAACTAGTTAATCCTACATATACATAGACATATCCGAATTCTATGATCATATGTATATTGTTCTTATTTTCTTCTCATAATCGTTCACAACACATCGAACACAGCACAAACTAAGTAGAAGATACTACGAACACAATTAAGGAGATTATTCTTTTTGTTTTCGAGGCAATGAGCCCTTGTCACAGATCATAAGTAAAATATTGTAAGCAAAGAATATAATACTGATTGTAGGTGAATATTCAATGTTCTCTGTGGGTGAACGTTTGGTGAACGTCCTTGTCTCTTGAGATAAAATGCGCTAGGAGCAGCTAGGAGTAATATTGTTCTGTGATAAACTGAGTCAGATTTTTTTCTTGGTCTGTGACCTGTGGCTAAAGTTTCCGGTATATAATACTACTCTTTGGGCTAAAGAGCGTAGTGATTATATTTAGGGATGCAAACGATACATCGATTTTTTTCAAACATCGATGTATCGTTCATAAACATTGATGTTTTAACATTGATGTTGAAACCTAAAACATCGACGATACATCGTTCTTCATGAGCTATGTTTTATGAACGATATTTTATCATAGTGCTATCTTCCGTTGAAATTGAATTTTACTAAACCACTAAAAAAATCCACCAGCCACTAGAAGTAATTTTTTGCCACCAAATGGACAGTCAAAACAACCAGTTTTAGTAGAAAATCCACTAAGTTGGCAACACTGCCTAACTGACACTTCTCTCAGTCACACACAACACAAGCGTTGATTTTGTTATTTAGCGTTTTGTGCCCTCTGCAATCTGCAATATAAAACAAACGCCTGCGATACTTCTGTTAAAAAAATATATTTATTCGATATATAAATGGTGATAAAAAACATCGAAAAAAAATCGATATATCGTTCATAAACTTCGATGTTTTCGACATCGATGCTTCAGTTTTGAAAATATCGATGTTCTAATATCGATGTTTTTAAGAGCGATGTTGCATCCCTAATTATATTCTCTTTGACTGTGACACAATACTCATACGTAGTATCTTCTACTTGTGTAATACTCTTTGCCTGTGTGTGAGTGAGTGACTGACTGTCACTCGCGCTTGTGTCAAAAATAGAATTAGAATCTATTCCCTACGTGTCACCTTACGTAGGGTAGGGCACACTAGCGACGCCAAACGATTTTTTTTTAGCTACTAAACCGGATCTATTTTACACAATTTCGTTCGGGTTTACAATCTCGGCAAACACTTAATTTATTAATTAAATAACCATAGACAAATGTTGGGTCCGTTTGTATGCAAAAACTTGATTCACGGCAAAAGCGGCCACTTTTGGCGGTAATCCAAAATTCGAGTGCAAAAGCAGACCAAACAGTTAACTATAAGTATTAAAGAAATAGTATAGGTGTTTGCCGAGAGATTGTAACCCCGAAATCGATTAAAATAGATCCGGTTTATCCGGCAGCTAAAAATTAAAATCGATTGGCGTCGCTAGTGTGCCCTAGCCGTCACCTTAAAGATTATATGAATAAATAATCTGCGCGTGCTGACTTCCTTCCCCTTGTTCATTATTGATTTTACAGTCCGACCACGGTTATTTGGCACGTGGCAAAAGTCGGAACTAACGCTGTTTCCTTTACAAGTGTCAGTTCTTTTGACATTTTCCCATAGAATAAGTATTCTACCGCGCCCCTATGTCAATGTCACTGAAGTCACTGAAGACACTGAAGAGACACTGATAATTGGGCTCCATGAGCCCAATTATCGGGCTCGTGACTTTTATTTTCATACGACATATATCACTAAAACATAGTTTTATTTTTGACAGCGCTCACAGTAATATTGCCTTTGAGTCTGACTCACTGTAATGGACAACATTTCAAATTTTTAACATGTCCATATTGTTTTTTTATATGAAAGTAGACATAAAATTAACAGACCCATATTTTTTCTTTTTTCAAAATTTGTCCATTTTCATGCATAAAATAATTATTGAAATTCTTTTTATTCTAAATAGACGTAAGCGCCAAATGACGTCATCGGACGGCTGAATACAGCGATATTCCTTTGCTTATCATTGTTTTAATAAAAAAAAGGTACTACTGTCAAAAGTAAATAATACTAGTGTCAACATTGTCAACGTCATTCATACATTCAACGTTGACAAGTTGTCTTTTTTTTTGACAGTTACATGTCATGAGTTTGGCATTACGTAAATTTAAAACTATAATGTGCTAAGCAAAGAAATATTTTACATTATGCCGTCCGATGACGTCATCTTACGTTTTTTAGTTTTTAATTTTTTTCTCAGTAAATAAGCAATATAAAAAATGAATAAATATATATTCGAGCAGCAGAAAAGTAAACAAAGAATTGGTATTTTTTGTTTCAGAGCTTAGCAATTTTGAAATGTTGTCCATTGCAAGATGGCGCCGATAATGACGTCATGCATAACGTCAAGAAATCGTTTATGAATGCGCTCACGTCAAAACGGAACGACTGTTAGCGCCAGTTACTCTCTGGTTAGCGCGCTGAAAGCGCTCAGAGCGTATCTCGTGGTATCACGGAACCCGGCTTAAATGAAGAGATATTGAACCATAAATAAAAAATAGAGTCCGCGCCGCGCCACCAAAGAAGTCCCGTGAATAGCGCGCCACCTATATACACTTTATATAATAAATTAATGTTTTTTTGACAAAATGATCGAGCTTTCAGTGAAACCAACCTGACATTGGCCCACCATTGGCCAAATGTAACGCAGAGGAACACCATTTTTTTAAAAATGTCGTAAACATTTCTTTGGAGAATCGATCCTGCCGTCCTGCCCACAATATTTCAGAACATTGAATATTTCAGGGTCCTGCCTGCGACTGATGACGGACCGGAAAATGGGGTGAATAGGAATCGGCGGAGGACTAGGGACGAAAACGAGATAGAGATTTAATACTATACCAAAAAGAAAGTATGATTCCTAATGCTATTGCTATTCCTAATATAACTTCGATTGTGTTCTTATTCACCCCGTTTTACGCGACTGGTTCTGTGACTGGTTTTCTCTTCTCTGTGGTTGTAGGGTCGTAGTAGTACTCGTACGTAATGACGTCTCACTCACTCACAGACCAAGAAAAAAAAAAGTCTCACTCACGTCTGGTTGGTGGTTTCGGTGCGTGTAAATTCACCCTAATGGACGCAACGCAAGAAATAATAACTTTTGAGTTCTAGTGCATTCAGTTTTTACATATTTGTGTAACCTTTTCTAAGTTTTCTAATTGCAATACATACTAAGCATTATAATGTAATCTGATGCGATTGATACCTATCCATTAATATTTTAATTACGTTTATTAAGAAAAACTAGGTTATTATCAATCGTTTGCTGTGCTGTGTAACAACATTGATAGCGTTCGTTTTCAGTTCTTGGAGATGGAAGCCGTCGTAGAATCACTCGGAGATCACACCTCAATAGATAGTATTAAGTTGAACGAGGTTAGCGACAAATCATCAGCCGAGGAGGCCCATGTATGTCACAAATCGAACGGTGTCGCCGAATCGGTCAATGTAGCGCCCGACTCGTCCGCGACAGATAACACTGTGGCGCTATTTGAAAATAAAGACGCCGAGCCTGGTGCTCTACAAATTATTGATGAAACTTCTGTGTCTACATCTGAAACAGAACCAATTTTAACTGAGCACTGTAATGTGGACATGGTTACAGAAGTAGTTCCAGCCGAATCCACTGAAATCGAAGAAGGGATTGTCTCAGATTTTACTGAGAATGTGAATACTACGTTAGTTGTTGATACCACTGACTCAGAGTCTAAGAATGTCCATTTCAATGATGTTCAGATGGAAGAGGTAGTTGAATCCGAAATAATTGAGCCAACAAATGAAAATGTTAGATTTGAGACTGAAATTTTGGTTGAAACCAATGATACTGACATCAATGAAATAGAAATACAAGATTCTAAAGCTGACAGTCAATCACCAAATAATATTTTGAGTGAAATAGGACAAAACATAGAATTAAGTGAAGTATTGCGCTCTTCAGATGTTACAGAAAATGTTGAAAATAATAATTGTCCAATAAGACAGGAAGTGTTTAACAAGGAAGAATTGTTGGATATCTTGGAAGGAAATGATGATCAACCTACTGGTAATCAGGTTGTGGATATTTTACATAACACCAGCATGCTGGAAGCTCAGTTAGCTTTGGAGCAAATTTCAAGACTAAAAAATAATAGAAAAGTTAGAGGTTCAGAGACCCTCAAGCACAAAGCTACAGAACCACATAAGAGAGAACTACAGAAATCTACAGAGCCACAAAAATCTAGAGAGCAACTGAAAACTACAGAGCCACCAAAACCTAGAGAGCAACAGAAAACTACAGAGCCACAAAAACCTAGAGAGCAACAGAAAACTACAGAGCTCCCAAAATCTAGGGAGCTGAAAAAAACTATTCCTATTAAAGATGAAAATATTGTCAATGTTTTAGTGAAGGATTGGGATGATGATGAGCATGATTCAGAAGATCAGCCACCTAAAGAAAAAGAATCATCATCAAAACCTGCACAGCATGTTGAAAATACAGAAGTGAAAGATGAAAATACTGTTGATTCTTCAACTGGAGATGGTCAAACTCCTGATTTAAGCAAGAGCAGTGATGATGGTCAGCCGCAAAGGAGATTGGGCAGAGTAATTAAGAAGAAAGTAATATTTGATCCCGATAATCCTGACACATTCACAAAAAGTAAAACTATAAAAAACAAAGAACCTGATAATGAGAAAGATCAACACCAGCCTAAAAAAGCAAAATTAGAGCAGACCTCCTTGAGAGCTAAGTCCAAATCTCCCGTTTCCAAAATGCAGTGGAAAAAGCCACCTCCAAAAAATAGTAAACAAAACAAGAGATTGACAGAGGTTGATAAGTTATTAATGGATGAAGGAGCGGTAAATATGATATACCAACTCACTCCTGAAGCTCCTAAAGGAAAGAAAAATATGAAAACCAAAGCCGAGTTCATCAAGAAGCTGCAAAGCTCCACACCTGAAGGTAAAGAAATGAAATTTAGGGAACGAAAAAAAGAATCAATAAAGAGTGAAGAAGGAGAGGCCAGAAAAATACTAGGTGGGAAGCAAAGATCATCTTTGAGTAGTTCTGTTAAATCACCCTCAGTTAGTGAAGACTTTGAAACACATAGTGCTGATGACTCCATAATTTATCGGCGACATTCTTCGAGTTCATATTCTAGTAGTTGTATGAGCCCTAGGCGATTGAGTGATGTTGATACTAGCCAGAGTGTTGTAAACTCTTCACAGCCACCTAACGAAGCTGAGCTCATTACTGGACTTGTGGAACCCATTGCAGATGTGTTCCAACCAGATTCATCTGTTTCTAATGAAATTATCAATAAAGACGATTGCTTGTCCATAAAAAAGAAATTAAATTCCAAATTATCTTTAGCTTTGAATAAGAGAAAAAGAGAAAGTGGTAAGACTGATAAACCTCTCAAGAAAAGAGTTTCAAAAGGTGATGAGGTTCCAGAGAAAGGAGATATAGATAATTTTAAATACTTGTCACTAGCTTTTGACCAAAGGGTGGCTGAAATATGCATTCGGAAATCAGGGTCTAAATATAATGTTGAGGTAAGCATAATAAGGATGTTAAGTTTAATGTGCTCTTAGAATTAAAGAACATTAAAGTAAACAATTTTATTGATTCTAGGTACTAAAAGAGATGCAGGAGGCTTTCTCCTATGTTGACTCTAGGGATGATGTATCTCTCACATTGCTCATGTCAGAATGTGGTGGTTTATGTACAGATTTGGATTTAACATCATTATTAGACAATGATGTTGAGAAGAGGACAAAATCTGCACTACAAATTGCAGAATCTGTGAGGTATGTAGTAAATACTTTCTGTGAATTACACTTATTTCCCTGACAATTTAGAGAAAGTTTATCAAGAGCTGAGCTTGAACTGCTCAAGAGTAGGTTTGCCAGATGGTATCCAATTCAATTTGTCCCCCTGTCCTCATTCCTTTACCGGGGGAACGCGTTCCTATTTAACTATATAAAAAATATTTTATGAAGGCATTGTGCTCAGTATTTTGACTGTTTGAACAGATTGTTGTTGTCGTCGGCCCAGCGTCACAGCAAGCTGGTGTGCTGCGGCGTGTGGGGGCGGTGCGCGGGGCTGGGCCTGGCGCTGCTGGCGCTGAGTGACGTGGCGCTGGCCGGCGAGCGCGCCGCCTTCGCGCTGCGCGACCCGCCCGCGCTCGCTCTCTCCGCGTTGCAGGCCTCCGCTAGGAACCTGCCGCCTAATGTGGTAAGTCACACGCTTTCTTCCTCCCTCCCTCATCCCTCTTATTACAAATCGCGATCAAAGAATACTTCCAGAATAAAACTCTTTTTGGAACGGGAGGTGCAGTAACTTCTGTTTTTTTACAAATTAACTATCTTATTCTTAACTTTTTCACTCTAGTTATTAATATCTCAAAGTAAAATGAAACATGTCTCTAGATAGGTACTTTATTTTACTAGAAAAACTGATACTTTAGCAGTATAAAAATAAATTCATTTTCAGGTTAAGGAATTGGTCATTTTTGGACATGAACTGTCTGCATCGGAAGCTCTCCAAAGTGGTCTCGTAGACAGAGTGCTGTGGCCCAAGGGAGTGACTGGCCAGATTCAATCAATCGTCAAAGATATCGCCGCGAAACCACCGCAAGTGAGTACCTGCTTCTAATAGTCTTCATCGTCATCATACTCGTCACTTATTTTCTGGCAGTAGGCCTTCCACCCTTTTCCTTGGTACAGCAGCTCAGAGATATCGAAGTATGTGACCCCACCATTATGAACGCAAATGTGATGTTTAGGGCATAAGCAAGATTGATATAGGGCATACATATTGATGTCTACGTTGCCACAAAACTCGCCCGCTCGGCAAAGCGGTAAGAATCTACATTGATAGTTGAGGATTCCATCAACTTCAGATTTCAGTTTCCAATAATTGGGGCTAGGGCATCTGCAGTTGAATGTTATCTTGGGTGGAGTAAGTTGAATGTTCTTGTGGTGCATCTCTTCGAGTTCATCAGGGTCCATCCGGTTATATGTATTCTCTATAATGAGTGAAGTGTCTCCAAAAGCACATTGAGGCCATTCCGCCGTTGGTTGACAGAACTGCAACATTAAAAGAATTTCAAATAAATAGTCACATTACTTTAAATAAGCGCTTATCCTTATTTACAAATTTTGTTTCATAATTAAATAGTATTTGTATTAAAAAGCCGTGTCTTGCATGATGCCTTTTTTATGAACGTCCGCCTTTTATTGGGATGTGGTAGGTTTGAATCTGACCATGCACCTCTGTATTTTTCCATGCATCAAGTATATATTTTTACCATTCGCTAGGCGGTGAGGGAAAACATCGTGAGGAAACCTGCTCATTTCTTATCGATTGTTGTGATAGTTATTCAGAACGTGTAATCATAGTCCAGTTGGTTTGGTTCCCCTATTTAAGGAGTGCGAAGGTTAGAAGGCTTCATTGAAATTACCAGATTTCCCACATCTTAGATCGTGGTCCAAGCATAGCCTGGGCTCCGAAGCAACGGCTTTGGACGCAACAAGGAATGACACGCTGACGTGAGCGATGGTGGCTCAGTGAATAAGAACGCGCCTTCCATGCAGGGGGTTGTGGTCCAATCCTGAGCTTGCACGTATTTCTACCATTAACTCGGCGGTGAGCGAAAACAGAGTGAGGAAACCTATATACCATGTTATGAGCAAATAAATATTCGTTCATTCATTCATACATTTCGGATAGTTTCTGAAACATGTCACCATGATTCAGTTTGTCTCGGTCCCCTGGCAAAAAGCTTTCGAAAGTCTGACGGCAGTCGCTTCATTGTCCAAGCGTACCCCGAGCGTACGCGACCGGGAATTACACGCTAAGGTGAAGAGGCGGGCATGACCTGCTAAGATGATGATGATTATCTGTGTTGTACCCTGGTGCCGGCCGGTGGCCAATCGGCCAATTTCCACATGAATGGGCCGGCTCGACCGGAGTGATGCCACGGCCTCACAGAAAACCGGCGTGAAACAGCACTGTGCTGTTTCGCTGCGTGAGTGGGGGTATCGGAGGCCCAATCCGGAAGTCGCGGGTGTCCATGGGCGGCGGCAATCGCTTACCATCAGGTGATCCGACTGCTCGTCTGCTACCTTTTACATAAAAAAGAAATGACCGCCTCGGTGGCACAGTGGTTAGTGGGTCGCACTTTAAGGCGATGGCTGCGCAAGAAGTTCGATCCCCGGGTTGGGCCAAAAATATGTACCAAAGTTCTCTCTCTCCGGAGGGTACAAAACCGCCAACTTCCATACTCCGGAGCCCGGAGTATGGAAGTTGGCGGTTTTGTACCCCGTGCCTTGGAAAGCACGTTAAGCTGTTGGCCCTGCACCCGATCCCTCTCCGGTCGTGTAACAGTAGTGTCCCATCGGAACACGAGGGTAAGGGAATAGAGAGTGCACTTGTGTTTGCGCACACACTTGAGCACTATAATATATCCTGCGTACGTGTTTGATCGTTGACATTGACCGCCGTAGCCGTAATCGGTTGGAGGATATTATTAAAAAAAGAAATACCGATAAATATGAGTTTTATGGCTATAGCAATCTTTTGCAATTTTATTCTTAAGTAAATAATGCACTTAAAAAAATTCGACAGTCTTCGGTGGGATTCGAACCCACGATCTTTTGTTAACCGGGCAACTACTTTACTCGATTAAGCTACCGGAGACCTTAGTATGTCGACGATTTTTTGCTTCACCGATAGTTTCATAAATATTTGTATGTACCCTAGTCGGTAAAAGAGTTGCCCGGTTAGCAAAAGATCGTGGGTTCGAGTCCCACCCGAAGACTCTCCAAAAATTTTATGTGCATTATTTACTTAAGAATACTGATTGGCCGTGTGGTCCCCGGCAGAGTAGAATAGGCCACCCTCACTCTTACCGAGGTGTCGTAAAAGGCGACTAAGGTAAAGCTGCTAGCATGATCATCAGCACCCAGAGAAGGAAAACTCTGCACTTATATCAAAACCCTCGCCAACCCGTCTGCCAAGCGTGGTGAGTATGGCAATCACCCCTCATGTGATTGAGGGAGGCCCGTGCCCCAGCAGTGGGGACTTAAATGGGCTGATGATGATGATGATGACTGATAAAATACGTGAAATCAAGTACCTGGAAGTAGGCTCGATTGTTGATTTGGATAAGTCGGTCTTGGGGCGCGGGCGCGTCGCAGCGGCGCCGGCGCGCGCAGCGGCACAGGCGCACGAGCGCGCCGGCGCGCCAGTAGCGCGGCAGCAGCGCCGCGCACGCCTGTCGCGCCGCGCACGCGCGCAGCCCTCGCTCGCTCTCTTCCTATAGGGGACATGCGGTAACTATAGGCGAGGCAAAGATTATGCGCGCTCCCCAGCGGCGATAACTGGAAGCTTGCTAAGAACGACTCTTTGCTTTGAAGTAATGTTTGGTTAAATTGAAACTTTTGATTTATTCATGTTCACGATTAAATAATATAAACCGGCTGCTGATAAAGCACGTACGCAGCTTCGGGAATAAGTTCCCAAAAGACAAAACTATGAAGTTAAACATTTATAAAGGAAGACTGCTTTAAGAATAATCAAGCCAATTTCACTAGAAATTCGTTTGTTCTCATCATTTTCAGGCTACAAACTATATTCCAAACAGGAAATAAAATTGTAATACAATCAATAAATTATGAAGTTTTAGTTTTATCATTGAAAATCGTGTCATATTAATTCCATACTCGTTAACTAGCCTAGAATGAAATATTTCGAAATAAACATTAATTTGACAAAATACGATTTTCATCAAATAAAACTCTTCATCATCACTTAATATTTTCCTGTTTTACTCTTCAATATTTCCTCACCAGAACCAGATGGTCTGGTATATTCTGCCGACGCTTTTATTATACATATCTATTATTGATATCATTTTAGTGACCGAACCACATTTATCCCTAAAATAAAGAGAATATTAACCACTATCCCGTAAAGTTGTATGGAAAACTTTCAATTTGTCGTTCTTAGACAGCTTCCGAAAGTTGACACCAGATGTGCTAGTGAGAATCTTTGCCTCGCCAATAGGTGGCACCACATTGTATTGACTAAAGGCGAAAGGACATCATTCATAATTATATTGGGCCCTCCCATGAAAGTGGACGGCCGATATCATTTTTTTAAGTAGATATGTAAAACTAGGTGTTCGGAACCAAATTTATTATGCCACAGAAGTTGTGGGATTAATTCCAAGCTCTTTGAAAAATATTTGAAGCCACGCATCGGGATGAATAGCCCGGCTCGACCGGAGTGATACCACGGCCTCACAGAAAACCGGCTTAAAGCAGCATTTTGCTGTGTTTCGTTGCGTGAGTGAGAGTATCGGAGGCCCAATCCGGGGGAAAGGGGGTTTAAAGTTTGGCAGCGCATTCGTAACACCACTGGTGTCGCGGGTGTCTATGGGCGGCGGCAATCAATCGCCTACAACCTGTGCGGATAAAAAATGGGATCAGAAATGGCGGCGCATCTATTCATTTCTCGCTCGCACACCCACGTGTGCGAGCATAGACGCAAATAGTGTGCGAGCGAGAAGTAAATAGATGCGCCGCTATTTCTGATCCCATTCTTTATCCGCACAGTTTGTACCATCAGGCGATTCGTCTGCTCGTCTGCCACCTGTCACATAAAAAAAAGTAGATATAGGTAGGTATCGGTATAGGAGGTAGACTAGCTGTTCAGAACCAAATTTATTATGGCACAGAAGTTGTAGGATTGATTCCAAGCTCTTTGAAAAATTGGACCTAGTTCTGCAGAAAGCAGCCATATGAGGAAAGGTACGAACGGAGTTATGAGCGTTTTTCTTTTGCATGTTACCCTTCAGTGATTTATAGCCTATCTGTTTAATCTATATTTGAGAATTATTGGGAAAAGTATATATTTTTTTTATATCCCATACAGTATTCCGTATCATTTAGCATAATACCAATAATAGTCAATATTGACGTGGCTGTTTTATGCGAAATAGCCTATTAAATTGAAATTACAATAAAGAATAAACCAGCCACTTAAGTTGGCTGTGTTCTGCATTATTCCATATGGAATATCTGTATGTAAAAGACAGACATGAAAATAAACGTATTGCGAATTGGCAGGTGGACCTGACCGAGTCTCTCTTGGACCACCGCTATAATTCGGTACGGTGTCCGAGTCCAAGGTCTGCCGGGCCTACAATGGACCGTCCAGCGAGCATTTCCGTTCAATCGGTGGGCGCTCTCGAAGCTGGATAAACAGTTGGCCAAAGAAGGAGCCTTCCTTCAAGATTGGCTCAGCCCGCCCTTGAGCGAGGACATTCACACGGCCGCCTCTCTGATACGAGAATCCCTGACCGTGCGATTTTAGCACACTTCGGTCCCGCCGCCCCGATTCTGTCACGCCATTTATTGGTGGACAGAAGAGATCGCGGGTCTCCGGGCCGCCTGATTACGAGTCCGGAGAGCGTATATAGCAGACGCCGGCGTAGTATTTGGAGAACGAGACCCACCTCTATGAAGCCTACCCGGGAGGCGAAGCGTGCCTTCGCATTTAACTCCCCCTCCTACGCAGTTATTCTGGAAGCTCTGGTGCACAGGTACCTTCAGGAGCTTCTACGAGGAGGATCGTGAGGTTCTCAATGTAAATAGAGATGGGGACCTGAAGAGTCATTGGGTCGAGTCCGGCGTTCCACAGGGGTCAGTTTTAGGCCCTTTGTTGTGGAACGTCGGCTACGACTGGGTGTTAAGGGGAGACCTTCTCCCGGGTATGAGTGTCATTTGTAACGCGGATAACACTCTAATCACAGCCCGTGAGAAAACCTTTGAGAGGGCGGCCGTTTTAGCATCGGACGGCGCGAATCTGGTAGCTGAGCGCATTCGCCTATTCGGCCTCCTGGTTGCAATTCAGAAAAAGGTGATATATTTCCCGCCTCTGCATTGTCGCTTTCCCTCCAACGCTTTTATTACCGTTGGGGATTGCCAAATCGCAGTCAAGTCCGAGACAAAATATCTCGGGCTAGTTTTGGACGCGCGGTGGCATTTTGGCCCCCATTTTTGGGGATGCTGCCGCGCCTCCTTTAGGCGGCAAACATTTTTGGGTGGCTACTTTCTAACTTAGGTGGACCGAACGCTGAATGCCGGAAACTCTATGCCGGCATCCTCCGTTCGATGACCCATTACGGTGCACCCATATAGGTAGATAGTTTGTCCAGGAGAGAGAACATCTCCCTCCTACGTGACCTCCAGAGGGCTATTGCTCAGCAGGTCGCCAGAGCCTACCGCACTGTAGGTTTCTCGGTAGCCTGCGCCCTGACGGGATGAAGCAGGCGTTTTGGCTGACGTCTACGAGTGGACAGTAGCCAGAAAAGCGACTGGTGAACCCTACTGCCTCGCCGAAAAAGAGGCAGTCAGAAAGGAGGCCCAACAGGCTTTGGCCCAGCGATGGATGGACCATTGACGCCCTCGCTCCGGTCCTAGACCGGAGGTTGGAGAGGCTGCACGGATTCCTGTCGTTTAGGATGATGCAGGTGATGACGGGCCATGGCTGCTTTGGCTCGTACCTGCACCAAATGCAGCGTGAGGAGTCTCCGTGCTGCCACGAGTGTGGGGCCCCAGAGGACACCGCATATCACACTCTCTCTGAGTGTCAAAACTGGGCCCCACAGCGCGTAGTCGGAAGTGATTTGTCACTTTCGGCTGTATTTCGCCCAATACTTGCGGACGCGCAGGCTTTCATGGCCTTCGCTTCTTTCTGCGAGGAGGTGATGTCGCAGAAAGAAGCCGCAGAGTGCCTTCGAGAAGAAGAACCGCGCGCTGATGCGCGACGAAGGGCATAGGAGGGGGAGGAGACGCCGAACTGGTGTGCGTCTCCCTCCTCTCCGTAGAGGAAGCAATTCGGCGAATGGTGCGGGGGCACCGGCGCCGGCTTTGCCTCCTCTACAGATAAATAGGGACAGTTCGGTGCTTTTGGCTGTCCCTTCAATCCACCCGGGGGAGGGTAGTACGTGGCCCGCGCTGTAAGTGGGCTTTCGCCTGGGGAGGGACGCGAAGATGGAACTCTTCAGTCGGCTTCTCGTGTCCTCTCCCCACTCTGGCGCAGACGGGAGCACCCCGTGGTTTTAGTCGGTAGTCCCGACATAACCCCGTCCGTCCCCCCGTGGATGGGTATGCGTAATGCATTTCCACAGGGTAAAAAAAAGGGTTTCTATTGAGATTACACATTTTTTGGAAATGTTCTTTACCCAAGTGTTCTGTTTGATCGTTGTCGTTCACTTTCTTCAACATATTCACCAGTAATCTCCCTCGGCCGTTCATTTTTCCGTAATAACAGACACTTTCTCTTTAAATAAACAAGTAGAAGTAGGTCAGGCTCAATATCAATATTAAAAGTATAAAATCGTTTCTATTGGCATAAAATATAAATGTAGTAAATTTTCTTAAGTAACCATTAATTTTGATGTTTGTGTCTGAATACGGCGATTATAGTTCCGCGTGTAAATTGGTAAATTAATTACCATCAAAATTTGACAAAAACAGCCTGGATGACGTAGGAAAAAGCCAAGTATTGACTCTTAAGAAATACACAATTTACAGAAAGCAGCCAAAGTACACTGGCTGTTTTTTACGAAACTCGATACCGATACCTCCTAACATTTTGAAATTTGTACAAAACAGCCATATATAAGGCTGACTTATGTAATATTGGTCCGACAGTTTGTTTTCAAATTGGCTGCATTTTAAACCATGATGACTGATTTGTACAATTTTCGTTTAGTTGAATGGCTGTATTTGACAGCTCATATCTCCGCCGTATGAAAAGATATCGAAATGGCTGTCTTTGCAAAAAATGTGTCAAGTCGCATTTAGTATGGCTGTGTTAATAACTCGATTTTGGAAAAAATGCCACATGGCTGCTTTCTGCAGAACTAGATCCAATTAACAATCGAATCTTCGAACTCATATAACTTGGCTCACAGGAATCCTACAATTTCCGTGCAATAATAACTGTGGCTCCAAATAGCTAGTTCTACACGTCTCTGTAAAAAAAATTGTCGGCCTTCACATTTTCATGGAGGGCTCCAAAACATATAGCGGCTGAATGATATCCTTTATCTCTTTTTTTTATGGCTGCTTCTGTTGCCCACGGCGAACACTATATAACTCTGCCAATGTCGAGTGGTTAAAGAAACACGTTTTTAATTAGAAATAAACCGGTGTAAGGATATTTTACTCTTTCTGATTTTTTTTATTGAGGATTACACCACCTAAAACATAACAATAAAACGTATACAAACAAACAAACACATATACAGCAAATAATATGATGTGGGAGATTCGGTTCTCCTTTATCTTACTCAGTTTCAAATGGATGGCACCAGTTGGCACCTCCGTCTATTTGGACTGAAAGCGCATTGTATTGACTTGTTAGTTTAAGGCGACGGGCAGGTCACACTAGCGACGACAATCGATTTAAATTTTTAGCTACTAAACCGAATCCATTTTAAACAATTTCGGGGTTACAACCTCTCGGCAAACACGGCAACTATTTATTAAATAACCGTGCACAAAATGTTGGGTCCAACGCGTGCGCGAAAAATTGATTCACGCCAAAAGCGACCACTTTTGGCGTGAATCAATTTTTCGCGTACAAAAACGGACCCAACATTTTTGAATGGTTATATAATAAAAAGTATAAGTGTTTGCCGAGAGGTTGTAACTCCAAAATTGTTTAAAATAGATCCGGTTTAGTAGCTAAAAATTAAAATCGATTGGCGTCGCTAGTCTGCCCTACCTTTCACATGCGTGTGTTTGTCCTTTGTTTGGATGCGACAGGTCATTATTATTCTCATTCGTGACGGACGTCTTCGCGCTAAAGCCCCTGCACGTTTTGGGATAAGGAAGATCTGCAATAAGCTAACCATGATGCAATTGGTCTGGTTCCCCTGCTTAAGGTCAGACGGCATTCGCTTCATTGTATTTACCAGACCCCAATTCCTGGATCAATGGTCCAAGCGAACCCCGGTAAACCTAGTAGTGATGTTAAGTCATATCATATCTGAAGATTTAAAAATCGGGACTAAGACTGTTGCCTGACTAAATATTTTACTCACAGTTTTTTTACTCATTTACCCCACCACCACAACTGGAAGAACATAAACACGATTCACATGTTTATTTAAAAACGAAAATTACTTACTATACCATAATAATATAAAATAGTTTCTTCTCCATCGTTTCCGTAACCATAAGCACAAAGAAAGACTAATATAGTTATATTGATCGCCCACATTAGTACTTAATTGAAACGACTGTCTCGAATTGAATTTTGTCATACTTTGACATAAGCTAATAGGTCAGTTAGCGATTGATAAGGGTAACCTTGTACTCTATTTCTATATTAAATGAGAAAATACGTAATTTGAACATGTCCATTTGTTTTATTGCAGGGTCTTCTGTTAAAAAAGAAATTGTTGAAATTAGGCCGAAACCCAGAGAGCACATTCCTGTCACAACTAGAAAGCGAAGCAGCACTCGTGGTCGAGTATTGGACCTCTGATGAAGGCCAGGAAACCCTTCGGGCTAACATTGACATTTTGTGAATGCGATTTAGTTGTTTTAACAATTTGTGAATAAGTAATGAAATTCTAAATTGCAATGGAAAGAACACGGTGTGATGTGCTGTCGTTAACTGTATCTTTCACTAATTACGTACAGATCTCGTTGTCAGAGTATCATGTTGGGTGTAGTTTTAAACAGTTACAATTTTCAACTAGGTATTTTTGACTGTGAGAATTATTTACAACTTTGTTTATCAGTTTGCAGTTTAAGTTTGAAAGAATCTGAGTCTTGCTATATGCTTTCCTGGTTTATTATCCTAAATTTTTTACCACACACACCGCCATTAGATGTTTCTATATGCGTGGATTCATTGCCAGTAAATCAAGAGCCACGCCCACTATGTACCTAGCTAAAACTTACATTATTTGTATGTGAATTACTTGTATAAGTACCTTTTTATTTTATTATACCTATATCTAAATAGCATATAAAATAATATTATGTATAAAACCAATATAATTATAAATAATTTAAAATACTTATCAATGTAACTGTTTGAAACAACAGCCAATAAGAATATACATAGGTAATATTAATAGAACATGGTAAATAAATTATCTTCTGATGAAATCATAAGAAATATAGTTTTGCAATCAAGTTGGTGTAATTTAACAAAAAATATGTGAGATAGGTTAATGTTGAATAAATAAAGATGTTGTTAAAAATTAAGAATAACATAGTGAGTTATTTCAGTTATTTGGTAACTGTGCTGATTATGAGGAGAAATTTGATTATTTGACTTTTGGAATAATATTAACAAGTCTTGACTGTTTTATATGAGGTCCAGTTCAGAGACTGCTTCACTTTGTGTAATCAATTTCATTGACATCTTTTTTGTTCTTTTCGATTGAAGAGCTTTCAACAACTCATAAAGCAGACCGCATTGACGTAG
Organism: Marasmia exigua; assembly: GCA_019059595.1. NCBI lineage: Eukaryota > Metazoa > Arthropoda > Insecta > Lepidoptera > Crambidae > Marasmia > Marasmia exigua. The sequence continues at coordinate 5,920,286 of CM032478.1, forward strand.
ATTTCGTTAGATTATAATTTAGTTTGTCATTTATGTTATGTTATAGATGAAATTGTTTATGTAATTGTTTTAGATGTTATGAGTTTATAATTTAGAGGAAGTATCTTGTATATCCAGCCAAAGTTCTATGCAATTATCACATCTCTTAAGAAGTGGCTTAAACGTTTACGTCTTTTCAATTTACAAATTATATTTTAAGAGAATTCATTCCTTTCTGATCCTAAATTGACTGTTTTATTTTAAATATCTTATTTGTAATCATAATTACACTTAGCTATCATATTTTGTAAGTTACTAATAAGTATAGAAATAATTTATTTCTTTTGTTTACGTATTAGTTGAAAAATAAAGTGCCTTTCACCATAATATAATTTTGATCATTACACAACTAAACGAACACCAAGGTGTTCTTTGCACAGTACAAGTACTGTAGCTACAGTTAGCTAAAACGTGGGTAATTATTAGATACTGACGTTTGAACGCTCATTCTGTCTGGTCTATAACTTAAAGCACGTGGAGATGACACTCGTCAGTCGGTAACAAGCTGCTTTTTAGTTGCACCTACCGCTTTAATTACAAGTATTAAACCCTTCCTTCCGCGCTGTGTATACGGGACGCTAGTCCAATGAAAAAGCCTTTTATATATGAGGGCTCCAGCAGCGCTCTGCTGGAGCCCTCATATTTAAAAGGCTTTTTACAGGAAAAATTAAATAAGTATTGTGTTTGTAGAGAGATTTTGTTGTTAATTTCGATTTTGAAAAATGTGGTAATCCTTCTGAGGACTTTGTATATATATACAAAGTTCTTAGTCCATATGGACTAGTTTCTTTGGTTAAAACGAGAAAACGTAGGTACCCACGTAATAATAGAGGCATCACACCGTCCGCATAATTTTTCTCCATAATATTCTATCTATTGCATAAGTATGCGTATAAAAACGGACCCAACATTTTTGCATGGTTATTTAATAAATAGTATGTGTTTGCCGAGAGGTTGTAACCCCGAAATTGTTTAAAATAGATCCGGTTTAGTAGCTACAAATTAAAATCGATTGGCGTCGCTAGTGTGCAATACCCGTCGTTTTAACTCGAACTGTACAAACATTTTGCCTGTATGTAAATTGAATGTTATATGTAGTTCTGAAAGAAATTTTCAAATAAGAATTTATAGTAAGCTCGAATACAGCATTTAGGTATGTGCCTAATTTAATATACTATTGGTTATTATTTCATTCATGTAATAATCATTATTTTAACATAATAGTTAGTTTGAAAGAATTAATATATAATTAATTACGTTATCTTCTTAACATTTAAGAGGGTCTAAAGATGTAGGTAAGTGATAGTTAGAAATTTGTTTGTTTTTGAAGAAATGTGATACAGGGTTGAAATGTTTAAATCACCTGAAGAGAAAGTTACTAGTACTACTCTAAGTAAAAATAAAACAGCTTGTAAAACACGGGAGTCGATCCAACTAAAATAAATAAAATTACAACGGAAACCAACATTTGTATAGTGAGTAGGGGTACTTCCCGCCAGGTGTTAAAATCCAACCTGTATTAAACAAAATGTTGTCTTTTTAGGTGTCAGAGATACACTAGGTAATATCCAAAGCACACGGAGCAGTCGCGTTGACGCGCCGTATCGTATGCCCGTATGTATGAAGCAACAAGCGGCGAAGGCGCCTTTGTTTCAGCTCTTACTTGCTACCTATACATACATACTACACCTTTATTTTTAACGGGTCGGCAAAAAAAAACTAACTAGTAAATTATTGCTCTGCAAAAAAATCTTTATACACAGCAATAAACTTGCTGTGAAATAAGATATTTTGCTAATCAATTCAATTACTTAATTCACTTCTTTAATTAGTATATTTTAAGGGTAGTTCGTAGACTTACTTACTTAAATATAAACATGTATGTGTTTTGTCTAAGAAATACGGAAAAGAACACCTACTGATTGATGCAATGGAATTTTTATTAATTTTGTCTTATGTTTCTTAGGCTTGATTCGACCAATCTTATTCCGATAGTAAATCTATGGTATAGCGTTATCATTCTATACAAATCTGACTTAAAGATGTATGTATCTAAACTACCCTTAAAGTATATGTACTAATTTATAATAAGGATGTATACACGTTACAATAAAAGAAAGTGGAAAGATAAGCAGTAATAAGCTCGGGAGCTAGGCGATATCAAATACATTGAACGTCATATCGTCTTACAATGCCAATGTCGTCAATAATAATATTAAATATTGGGTTTTCCAACTTTTATTATACATAATCTTTCCACTAGACGTGAATACGGAGCGATATATGTCAAACCATAGTCATGCATTTTGGGTGTAGTTTGATCATTTTATTACTTTGTGTCGTAATAAATTATTATTAATTGGGTTTATGGTATTTTATTTGTGAATTGAAATGGCTTTGTTGCCGCTGTCCAGCCCGGGCGATGTCTAAAAAAATCTTGTTGGCCACTCCTTCTCGGCACAGAGAGGGTGGACAGTGGGAATAGCCAACTGAAATTATATTTAATTGTGAGCAATTATACCCCCTTATTTCAAAACGCGGTCTAAGTAAAGTTTTGGAACTAAGCATGTGCCTGCCTTTTTTATATTGCGTATTGGAATGGACGACTTGAGCTTTAGTGAGGTAATAACTTAAGCCAGCGTTTTATAACAAGGTGGAGAATGTTTTTGGTAGAATAGTCTAAGAGTGAGGACCCATTAGTGCGTCGTCACTGAGTCCACGAAGTTTCGTTTTCCTTATATTATTTTATATACGCAACGCAACCAAACGCACTAACGGGGCCTTACTGCAAGTGTGAGGCCCTACAGTTTTCTACGCGACTCTACGCACTAATGCGGCCTCAACATAACTGGGGCTGAAATTTTTAGAAAAACTAGCAAGGTAATAATAACTTTCATAGGTTTTATTCAAAACTATATTTTTTCCGCTACATTACAGATAATCGGTTTGGGTCTCGATTTAAATATCAATTTCTTTTTAACGACAGCTTTAACTTGATATTTAGTTTTTCCTTCGACTGTGACCTTTTCGATGACCGCCATCGGCTGCTCAAGTTTGTTTTCTTTTCCGTTGAGGACGTGGTGTCCGAGGATGAGGACCGGCTGGCGGCTCCTGGCGAAGTAGTTGAGGTCGCCGACCACGGTGGGCCCCGCACGTGTCTCCTTCATCTGGACCAAGCCCTGCAGCTCCACTATCGCCCATTCCGGGACGCCTTTCTCGTTCTCAGTTTTACTGAAAGGATAAAACACGTAAGGTTAAACTCTCAGATGATGGTATGGATGATGGGAGGTAGTGGAGTAAGGTAGAAATTAAATAAAAGAATAATTGAAAACAATTCAGGTAAATTTATTTGGCACAATTTTAATTGAAATTAGTAGTATTCCCAAAATATCGGCATCCCATATCCCGTTAATTGAACAAGAAAAAGGATTACTTCCAATAGATGCCTGCAGTGTCGCATCCTTCCGACTTTGCGTTCTCTAATCTGTAAAATTAATAACTCACTAACGAAATCTGAAACAATAATGCACATAATAGTCACTACATCCGGTTTTAAGTTGGTGAGCTGGTTAATCGATAGATCGATGGTAGAATGGATAAGTCGACGTCGATCGATAGTTTCTACCAGACAGATTTATTAGCTATCGATCCAAGATTGGTCTGGTAACACCTTAACTGGTGTACAAGGACTAAGGCTGTGCTTCCAACAGAGATGAGCGAGAATGTGTTACGAGAACAGTATTTGTTAAGAGCGATTAGAGAAGCTGGGTAAGTGAAGCGATTATATAGCCTCTTGACAAACAAATTCCTTGCTGGCTGAAAATCTACAAATCCTTTGAATAATTCGTGCTATCCCCTCTTTACTAGGGTTGTCATATGATAATTTTATAAAGGTGGACAGATACAGAGAAAAGGAGGATATTCTGTAATAAAAACCACCGACAAACATTTTAAAAGTCCAAAAATGAATTGAAACTGCTGTTGGCTGTTTTTTCGCGTGGGGGGCCGCTACATATTACATATTAGCATAACGTTTTGTTAAAGCACACATAGGGAGTTTTAAATTTTTAAATTTTGTTTTTATTTTTCTCTTTTTAAAGATACTTGTAATTTATTATTTAGCCATTTTATGGGGGCGGCCACTATGTCACAAAAAAATCTAATCTTGGATTTTTTTTATGAGATAGGTGGCAGACGAGCAGACGGATCACCTGATGGTAAGCGATTGCCGCCGCCCATGGACATCCGCAACACCAGTGGAGTCACAAGTGCGTTGCCAACCTTTAAACTGCCCTTTCCGCCCGGATTGGGCCTCCGGCACCTCACGCAGCGAAACACAGCACAGTGCTGCTTCACGCCGGTTTTCTGAGGCCGTGGTATCCGGTCCGGTCGAGCCGGCCCATTCATACCGAAGTGTAGCTTTCCCACGGTCAATTTCATAGCGTACAAATCATTTTATTTGATACCTATATCGAGGGGGGTTGTCATAATAATGTTTATACAACATTTTGTGGCGGCGGCCATCTTGGATCATTTTTATCTAACATAGGTAAGAACACTCCAGAACAGTACATTAACAATAAAACTTTGCGGCGAGGGAGTGTTCCCCGGCGGCCCGTCTACTCATTAACGACGGGGGGTTCCCAGGCGGCTCGTCGTCATTTACGACGGAGGAGAGGGGGAGGCCCGTCCTCCTTTTGGATATCATCTGGCAACCATACTCTGTACGGAACTCTAGCACGTCTGTGCTAGTAGCGGAACTTCTTGAACAGCGGGTGCTTGTTGGTGGCGTGGCGGCGCTGCTCCAGGTACAGCGCGTCGTCGGCGCCGGCCAGCGACGCCAGCGAGCCGCCCGTACGTAGCGGCAGCGGCACTGACCTGCTAGTAGCGGAACTTCTTGAACAGCGGGTGCTTGTTGGTGGCGTGGCGGCGCTGCTCCAGGTACAGCGCGTCGTCGGCGCCGGCCAGCGACGCCAGCGAGCCGCCCGTACGTAGCGGCAGCGGCACTGACCTGCTAGTAGCGGAACTTCTTGAACAGCGGGTGCTTGTTGGTGGCGTGGCGGCGCTGCTCCAGGTACAGCGCGTCGTCGGCGCCGGCCAGCGACGCCAGCGAGCCGCCCGCGCGGCGCGCCCCCCCCACGGCGCCCTCGCGCTCCTCCTCGCACTCCGTCTCCGACGCCGCCAGCACCTGCGCATACACACAAGTGAACAGGGGCGTTCGCCACTAGGCGGTATGCAGTCCGTCCGTCCGTGTAAATTTATGACAATATTATAGCTATAGTCGGATTTTTAAAAAAAACAAAGTGATTTGACAGTTGCTTATGTCAAATCTCCATACATTTTGAAATTTTGCATTTTGCAAATGTATGGGAATGACACATTGACATCTGTCAGTTTACTTCGTCTAATTAAAAATTTGACTTTAAAGCAAAGCGAATTGACAAACAGTAATGGTAACCTTACAAAAAATATAGTTGACTTTTATTGTCAGGTTGGTTCACGGACAGCGGGGTCATTTTTGTCAAAACATTACATTATGTTTACCAATTTTTATCTTCCTATCCTAAATCAAGTTTCCCGAGTGGCTAAGGTAATGGTGTCTGAAACCTAGAGAAGTATTTAAAAATTACTTCTCTAGGTTTCAGACTTATTCAAATGTTCATTATTAAATTGGTTTTAAGCAAAAGGTAGGTTGGTTAAAAATTGAGCACCAGAACCCTTAGACAATTTAACACGGGACGTGGCATGTGGACGATTTCCCCTCTGCCAAAGTACGATTCTACGTTGGTCGTGTACGCCATTTCGAATTCGTATCTGTCGCTGTGCGGAACATTCAATACTTATTCATATCAAGACCATCACTAAACTTCCTAAGATTTTGGCAGGATTTTTCAAAAATAAATCTGCGTTTTACCACGTCCCGTGTTAAATTGTCTAAACCCAGAACCAGATATTTATGACAGAACAGACAGACAGGGACTTGTATGGAAGTGCAGACTCATACAACGTAGTGATTATAATCTCTTTGGTGGTATGTATGGACCAGTGTGTAGCTCATATAGTCCATTCAGTATCTGAGGGTGAATAGGACAGTTCTCTTTTAACATTAAAAGTGAGACGCTTCTTTTAAACCTAATCGATATTTTTAAGAATCGAGAATATTTCTTTTAGAAATCTAATAGATTTTTTATTTTTTTTTAAATAAAAAAAAAATGAATTGAATTTGAACTATCTGGATAAGGAATACAATATGTGAATATTCTTAGTGGTATACACGCAATAAATCACAAGTAATTAATAATATGCATCTTATTCATCTGAAAAATAACAACACTCGCTTGACGTGTCGGAACCACCTTCATCGCCAAAAGAAATGACTAGTTCTTGGTCCCTAATGCAATCTATGCGGATATATTTTGCACAAGGCAATAATCGTGATTCGATGGTAAGATGGTTGCCATACCGATTACTGATATATTGCGATAGTTTGTGTCAATCCTTATGAGCAAAAATTCCTATTAGCGCATATGTAATTCATAAGATGTTTTTTATAAATTTTATTGGCAATAACTATTTAAAGTTCTTGTTCAGATTAATTGAGAAGAACTTGTTAAGTAAATAACACACTTAAAAATTTCTAAGTGTGTTATTTACTTAAGAATAAATTACAAAAGAATGCTATAAAAAATATCAACTAAGAACTTGTTATTTTGGAAGAATAAGAACACAATAAAGTTGATGATTTTTACAACTTAATATTTTTATTTTTAAAGATGGATGCATGATACGAAACCCACCTTCAGATACTCGATGGACTATAGTGATGGGCGATTGTACAGTCACGCTTTAATTTAGGACCCACCCAAGGTTGAATGTCGTGTAGCAAACTTTCGCTATTAAGAGCTAATATTTTAACGTGCAAAGTAATAAGATTTACTAACGATAACTTTACTTTTCTAGGGGCAACACTACCGATGATTTCCGAGTAATTGCAAAACGGCAAACTGTGTTTCTTGTCACATTTATTTGTCGTAATATTTCATGAATATCACGAAAGTTCTTCTTGTTCGTGCAAATCAATAATTTCATTAATTGCTAAATTACTATTTGTGAAAATGTAACAATAAGCTATTTTCTGAGTGACACAACATATGTTCGTAATTAGAAAACCGTAATGATAGCTTTTTGCAAAGAGGTTATCGTTTCAAGGGTCGATTAGACCTTTTATGTCTTAACTTGACATTCAACATTATTGCACTAAAGTTTCGACCTTATTGCGGTATAAATATTCTAACGACATTTAACGGAAATGGGTCCCAAATTAATGCTCGTGACTGTACCAAAAAGTAATTACCCAATCATTAATCATTAGAATGATTATTTAAGTGGAGTTTGGAAGATCATTCGATTTTCGCTCATTTTTGAACGAGATACGCACGCACAGCGCGTGCAAATGGAAGGGGAAACAGATTCGGTCATAAGTAAAAAAAGTAACCTGTTGCAACAACATTCCTTGTTCCTCGCGTGTCCCGTAGAATAGGTCTGGTTCGGTCTCCATTCCTTTCAGCTCGGTGATTACCTGAAACGATTCGCAAGCAATTAAATTCATGTACGCATTTTAAAACCTAATAATAAAATGATATATAAAAAAAATATTTACGAACAATTTATCAAAACTTATACCTTGTAACTGTACCCCTGGTTGACTAAGAATCTTTGTCGCTTCCGGCTGTACGCCATTTCGAGTGTATCTTGGGACACTAGGGTGTAGAAGAATGCGTTATATTCTTCTGCCAACGCTCCCTTTTTCGCTCTTAGGATACGACCTGTAATATTTTTAAATATTTTATTTATATCGATTCGCTGCTAGTTTATTGTGTTGGAAACATGCACAGAGAAACTTTCAGCTTTTATAAAATGAATGTGTGCTCGTTCACAACCCTCCACCTTCCCATGGCCATACAAACACTACGGTTATGCTGGCCGGATCTGGGGAGATGTGCGCGGATATTTCGTGTGGCTAGGCACATTGCACTTCTCCGCGCCACAATGCTCGACTCCCTACTGACAATTTATTTATTTCTTTTCTTGACCCTAATGATTATGCCGCGAGTGTGCTCTACCTATCGTAAGCTATAACTGTGCGACTACGCGAGCTCCAAAGAGAATCTTGTCGATTGGTCAATCAAGCGCACTCCGCGCCCTCGCGTCCCGCGGATGGGAAGTCGATTTTGTAGCGGTTAAGCTATACGATTATAAGTAGTTCATCGACGAAGAAAAGAAACTCAAGTAGTTTATCTCACCCAATCTCTGCGCCTCCTGCCGCCTCGAGCCACCGTGCGACGATATCTGAATGAGCACGTTCGCTTCCGGCAGGTCGAAGCTCGTGTCGGCGACTTTGCTGACGAATATCGTGTTTACTTTCGGGTTAAACTTGAAGTTCTGCAAGATTTGTATGCGCTCGCTCTGCGACGTGGGCCCGTAGATGTAGGGCTTGTTCATCTAAAAAAATATATATACTTACTTTATCAAGTTAAATCTATACAGAATACTTATAAATGTCACAATGGATACATTATATGTATTATTCGATGTATATAAATTCGAATGAAAAGAGAGCAGCAAGAAACTTAGTAGTTACTCTTTTCAACAGTAGCAGATTTATACGTTAGCCGCCGCCGAACTGTCCGTTGAAAACGGAAACCAATACGGGACGTTTGGTCTTACAACGCGACAGGGGAGGAATGGCAAATATAAAAATATTGGAACTATTTGATGACAAATTTCGGGCATCTTTTTACGTATATAGGTTAATTAAATATCTTTTTGTAAAATAGAAAAAAAAAAGAAATTGCTCAAATTTGCCAACCTCTAAAATCTGCCGCCCTAGGATTTACCCTACTAGTCTGCATGGTAGTCCGAAACTACTGTTGCTGTCCGAGACTACTATGAATAACATCTAAGAAGGATTCTGGCTCCTACAGTCAAACTTTCCATGGGCACATGGGCTAATGCAATTCAAAGGTTTTATAATAGTACCAAGTGGGTTTTTAGTAAACAAATTTGTTGTTTATTTGTGCAGTGAAGTGCCGCGATGTGATCCTGATAATAAGTATCGTTTTTACATTGCTATTGTCTGACGAGTAAGTTGTCATGGACAACTTTCTTGGATTATAATAGTCTTAAAACGTAAATTGTGTTTAGAGTGGTGGCAGAATCCGTAGGTCGATAAAACGTAAAACACCGGCGTTTTATTGAGTGACTGGACTTCGACTGTTGACTACCCACTTATTCTCAATAAGTTCACTTGACATTGGCAAGATCTTATCTTCGGGTAGAGCCATAATATTAAAAAAAAAACATCTAAGAAGAGTAATAGACTTAACATGTGTAAGAATCCTTATGACTGAAATAGTGTTGTACAGTCACGAGCTTCAATTTAGGACCCAACCAAGGTTGAAGAGCTAATATTTTAACGTGTGAAAGTCATAATATTTATCATCGACAACTTTACTATTTCTAAGGGACAACCGTGCAAAAACGTCAACTTAAGCGAGGGCATACGATCAAAACCGATGTTTCCTGAGTAATTGTTGTGGGTAATAACTTTTTGGCCTTGTGTTCTATCTATATAACAATATCGTTTTTATGTAAAGTTCTTGACTGACACTGACACGAGTGACATAACATATGTTCGTAATTAGAAAACCGTAATGATAGATTTTTGCAAAGAGGTTATCGTTTCAAGGGTCGATTAAATGTCCTAACTTGACATTCAACATTATTGCACTAAAGTCTCGACCCTATTGCATTATGAATGTTCTAAAGACATTTAACGAAAATGGGTCCCAAATTAAAGCTCGTGACTGAACATGATAGTAACCTTGACGGCGTAGTGGCGCAGCGCGAACACGTTGTCCGAGAACACGATGGTCTTGTCTCCGCGACGCTCGTGGTAGCGCACCAGGAACTGGCAAGCGCGGAACTTCGACGGGTTCATCACGTACAGTAACATTTTCTTGTTTATTCTGTTAAATATAATATTTAAGGTACACTAGCGACACCAATCGATTATAATTATAGCTACTAAGGCGGATTTATTTTAAATATGAAACAATTTCGGGGCGAAAAATTGATTTACGCCAAAAGCGGCCACATTTGGCTTAATCCAAAATTCGAGTGCAAAAGCAGACCAAACAGTTAACTTTAATTATTAAATAAATAGTATAGGTGTTGGCCGAGAGATTGTAACCCCGAAATTGTTTAAAATAGATCCGGTTTAGTCGCTAAAAATTAAAATCGAATGGCGTCGCTAGTGTGCCTTACCCGTCACCTTAATGATGACTCTCCTTTACTCCAAAGCGACAGCTTTAGACGCAACCGCGTAATCGGGAGCTACACGCTAAGATGAGGGGGATAAGTTTAAACGGTGGTAGAGAACGCTGCCTCTGGTGCAAGGGTTGCGGGTTCGATCTCCGCACAGTACAAACATTTGTGTGCATGAACATGTCATGTGTTTGTATTGGTCTGGGTGTTTTCTATGTATTATAAGTAATGTATTTACACAAGAAAAGTATAAAATGTATATATTTGTAATTACGCTGTTGATTCTAATATCCGTAACACAGGTGCTTGAGCTACCTATCTCGGAGTCAATGTATGTGATGTTGTGAAATATTATTTTTTTATAAGTCTCTGTTAAATAAAACCGAATGTAATTAAGAAACAACTTTGGCATTCTAAATTATGTAATTTGTTAAGTAAGTACTTTACAACCACAAAGCACTGCAGTAAACGCGTCTGTCTATAGTCGATAGTTTGTGAAGTAGCGCGATGTTAGCTCAGTGGATAAGAACGTGTACGTTCCATACCGGAGGTCGTTGGTCCGAATCCGAACATACTAATCTGGATTTTTAAAAACGTGATGAAATATTTTTTTTTACTGGTGGCAGACGAGAAGACGGATCACCTTATGGTAAGCGATTGCCGCCGCCTATTGACACCCGTGACACCAGTGGAGTCACGAGTGCTCTGGGTTGCCAACCTTTAAACCCCCTTTCCCCCGGATCGGGCCTCCGGTACCCTCGCCCACGCAGCGCAACACAGCACAGTGCTGCTTAACGCCGGTTTTCTGTGAGATCACTCCGGTTGAGCCGGCCCATTCATGCCGAAACGTGGCTCTCCCACATTCGAGAAGCACGTTTCGGTTTAGTTTCTCAAAACTTCACAAACGGTTACCATTATGACGGGTTGCAAAACGGTAGTGGCTTGTGGTGGTCCAAACGAAACCCGGGCTTCGAAGCTTCGGATGCAACTAGGCTATAGATGATTTATGACGGAGGAATACTCACTTCTGTATGAGGTACTCGCGGTAGAACTCGGGCGTCATGGGGCACCAGACCTCGGCGCACTGCACGCGCGCGATGTAGCCGTTGGCCTGCAGCTCCAGCCAGTTGGCCTCGTACAGCTTCGGCCCGATCAGGAAGTTCAGGTCCGCGATCTTGTCGTCCTCTCGCAGCAGCGTGGCGGTTAGACCTGGTGATAACTTCAATTGATAAGGGTCTATTTTATTTAACCATATGAATAGTGGTCCAGTCTAAAGGTTGGGAATCATCATCATCATCATTTCAGCCATTAGACGTCTACTGCTGGACATAGGCTTCCCCCAATGTGCTCCACAAAGATACCGATACCGTGCCGCTTGCATCCCGCGACCTTCACATCGCCAACACATCCTATGGGCCCGCCGGGCACTCGGGGCCTCGTGTTGGTTTTACTAATCATAGGGGGAGTTTGGGCCTGCACCCACCACGCTGGCTCAGTGCGGGTTGGTGTGGAACGCTAGAGCCTTCTTCTTCCGTTGTGCAGCAGGGTGCGTCACGTGCAGGTGAGGTTGACATAGGCCCCGTTAGATATTGAGTGGGACCCCTTACACCCCCTGACACCGAAACTTGCACAACAATTGCAGTTTCACTTCAAGGGCTAGCACCAACTTTTACAGCGTATACTAAGCAATTTGTATGAAAAATAAAAGAGCTCCCTCTTGGAAATGGAATGATTCCCACGAAAAGGGAAGATCTTCCGCCGAGCCGGGTGTTATTGGCTCCGTGACACTGGTCCAGTGTACTATCTTGGTTTGTCATATATATCTCAAAGTCGGTCTATGAAATTGGATTTCTTGATGTAGAATCGAATAAGATCTGTCAGATTAGCGCCATCTACTGCTGGTAAAACGGTACTAGTGGGCAAGTGGGCGAACACATTCTTCGGGCATTGGTAAGTGTCAGTACAGTGCATAAATAAATAAATAAATAAATAACAACGTCACATACATTGATCTGACTCCGAGATAGGTAGCTCAAGCACCTGTGTTACGGATATCAACAGTGGGATTACAAATATGTATATACATATAATACTTTTTTTTTTGTAAATACATACTTATAATACATAGAAAACACCCAGACCAATACAAACAGACAGGTTCATACACACAAATGTTTATACTGCGCGGGGATCGAACCTGCAATCCTTGGACCAAAGGCAGCGTTCACTACCACTGTTCCAAACGGGTCGTCAAACATAACTAAACTGACGGCATGAATGTCTACGAACACTATTTTAACGTGAGCGTTCGCGCGAGCTCTAGCATAAACGTGCTCCCTAACGAGACTGAGCCTTTTCATAGAAAACCATGTAATTACTTGAAAACCGCGCGAAGCTGTTAGTACTGGGGTGACGTGCTGGGTGACGTCTGTCTCTACCGCACCCGTATCGAGATGCATTAAAGCTGCGTCAGGGTCGGTTGGATCTCTTTCACACTCTGTTATTTTTTTTCCGATAGTGGCACAATCCGTTTAAAGCGTGCGTTTTCTAACTCCATGGCACGCTAGCCCCAGTCAACGCTAACGTATCCAATACATTTTGACGTTTGGTCTCGTGGGTAATTATCGTCGGTGCTTCGTCTGAGTACTAGCGTATTGCTCCGCAATCCTAAGATTACGGAGCAATACGGCAGTACTACGTGGCACAATACGAAATCTTTGAATGTTCGTGCTTTCCCTTTTGTCTCGCCGTCTGGACGAATCGTGTTACTCGTGTTCGATCGTCCTACGAATTTATGTTATTTAAACGTTTCTTAAAAAAGGAAATGGTGTGCTTCCTGTTACGCTACTTATAACACAACACGGTAATGTTACACCAGTTTGTAGCGCTACCTCCTCAGTACGCCATTTTAGGTTGTTATCAGACTAAACGATTGGTTATAGATCGATGGTAGAATTAGTAGTCTTCTAATTAATATTCATCATCATCATCATCATCAGCCCATTTAAGTCCCCACTGCTGGGGCACGGGCCTCCTTCAAACACATGAGGGGTAATTGCCATACTCACCACGCTTGGCAGACGGGTTGGCGAGGGTTTATATAAATGCAGAGTTTTCCTTCTCCGGGCGCTGATGATCATGCCAGCAGCTTTACCTTAGTCGTCTTTTACGACACCTCGGTAAGAGTGAGGGTGGCCTATTCTACTCTGCCGGGGACCACACGGCGAATTAATTAATTAATATTAGAAGACTATTAATCTACTAGGGCACTCACCGAGCTTGGCGTGCGAGTGCACGATGGTGAGCACGCGGCGGAACATCTTGGCGGGGATGGTGTGCACCTCGTCCAGCACCACCAGCCCCCACTCCTGCGCCTGCAGCCACTTCATGGTCTGCTCCGCTTCCCACGAGCGCCGCTGGCCGTGCGTGATCATCGAGTACGTGGTGATAAGGATGCCCGCGCCCATCGGCTTGTCCTTCGCTTCTGATGTGAATCTTCGCAAAAAAAAATATTAAATAAATTTCATACATTGACCTGATTCCGTACTTAGTAGCTTAAGCACATGTGTTACTGATATCAGACAACAGAGGGATTACAAGTATATCATCATTCATCATTATCATATCAGCCACTAGACGTCCACTGCTGGACATAGGTGTCCCCCAATGTTCTCCACACAGGTCGGTCCTGTGCCGCCCGCATCCAAATCATTTCCGCGACCTTCACAAGATCATCGATCTTGTGGAATGCCTGCCACGGCTGCGACTTCCTGTAAGTGGCCTCCACTCGACTACCTTTCCGCTCCAACTGCCGTCTATTCTCCTCGCTATGCCCTGCCTATTGCCACTTGAGGCATGCAATCATTTGGGCTATGTCTGTGATTTCAGTTCTTCTGCGGAGCTCGTAACTAGTTCACACAAGTATATACTTAAATACATAAATTACATCCAACCCTACCAGTAAGCAATGAAACCCTACCTTCAAGTCCCACTGTTGATGTGATGTTGATTCTGATATCTGTAACATAGGCGCTTGAGCTCTCGGAGTCATATCAATGTATGTGATGTTGTGAAATACAGTGTGAGTCTTCATAAAGTGCACATATTGAAAACAGGGAAAATATACTTAATTTTATCGATGAAAAACATAATAAAAAAATTTAAAAAAATATCTTAATTTATTTATACAATTTTAAAGTTTTTTTTTTCTACAGTGACCTTCTTTTTATTAAAGCGATGTAACTTTTGAACTAAACGATTAATCACAATAAAATAAACTTACTACTGATTGGAAATAACAGGACTTTCTTTTGAAATGAAAATTATAGGAAAAAAGGGGTTCTTAATTAGTGAATAAGGTATTTATTGTTCGAAAAACTTTTTTTTCTTACAAATTTTTACGATAATTGCAAAATTTCTCAATAAAACACCCCCTTTATGTACATTTTTTATTTCTTTAAGTTAATCTACATCATACAGGCTATTTATGGTGAAAATAGTACAATTGTTACTCAAACACAACATTTTCTATCAACTACGACAAAAAAACGCCTTCCGGACTCTCGGCAATTAATCTTTTAAGCAGACGTTTATTTGTGTTTGTAAATAATACACAAGAGTTCAATTAAAATCATTTATTTATCTAGCTTATAACTACTGCTTCTAAATACTATTCAGTAACAAAATCTAATGCATAAGGTTTTCAAAATGTCCCCCTCTTTGTTGTAAACACAAAGTTGCGCGCTGCACAATTTGTTGTGTCGCTCTCCTTATCATCTCGGGGTCATTACTAATGGCATTGGCACAGCTTATAACGCGTTCTCGCAAATCAGCCTCACTGTCGATTGGGGTACTGTAAACGCGTTGCTTCATGGTCCCCCATAAGAAGTAGTCTAAGGGAGTCATATCGGGTGAACGCGCAGGCCACGCTACCGGTCCTTGCCGGCCGATCCATCGATTTTCATAATTTTCGTTTAAAAACGAACGCACATCCCTTGCATGATGAGCAGGACATCCATCCATTTGTAGATACATGCGGTTTCGTGCGCGTAAAGCCAATGGCACATCCTCCAAAAGCTCCGGAAGTTCGTCTCGTAGCAGTCTTAAAAAACTTTCACCGGTCAATGTTGATGGTAATATCACTGGTCCAATTAACATATCATCAATGAGACCAGCCCAAACATTTAAAGAATACCTGACTTGAAATGTCGATGAGCGTTTTAGCCTTGGATTTTCACCTTTAGGGCACCATTTGTGCAAATTCCGGCAATTGACGATACCGTCTCTCGTAAACCTTGCCTCGTCCATCCACAGTATTCTTTTAGGGAAGTTGGGGTTATCTCTGATCTTTCTTAGTATCC
Organism: Marasmia exigua; assembly: GCA_019059595.1. Lineage (NCBI taxonomy): Eukaryota > Metazoa > Arthropoda > Insecta > Lepidoptera > Crambidae > Marasmia > Marasmia exigua. Next base: position 5,936,011 of record CM032478.1, read on the forward strand.
AAGTAGACATCACGCACCTTGGACGAAAATCAACGTCTCCATGAAGATGTTGCACCCTTTGATAGTGATAAGGATGTAGCCCTTCCTTCTTCAAAATACGCCATGCAGATTTTTGGGAAATGCCGTGACGCAGTGCAAGTCGTCTAGTGCTAATGCTTGGGTCAGCAAATAAATCAGCCAACACTGCTTGTTCGACAGAAACATCAATTATTATTTGCGGCGGCTCGCGGCGATCTCTACTCAATCCAAGTCCAGTAATAGACAATCTTCTGTGGATCTCTTGGAAGTTGCGGGCAGATGGCACCGGATGCCGGTTAGGAAACGCAGCAATGTAAGCGTCACGCGCAGCTCGAGCACTTCCTCGTCCCAGGCCATAGTAAAAGTGAATGTCAGCAATGTGTGCTGGGGAGAATTCACTTAGACGCGGCATTGCGTAGGAAAAAACGAACGTTAGCGATATGTGAACGGAAAAAGAAATACTACTAGCAGCGGCGAATAATTCGGAGCGACTGTCTGTCTGGGTCCTCAACAAACAGGTCCTTTGTTTGGCTCTCTTTGCCCCGCGCACCCCACTCCGCGCTCACTAACAATGACTCAAAAAGGGTCTCTACCTGCCAAAAAATGGCACGTGGCCCTGCACACGACGTTATCTTTAAAAATTGATAAAAAATGTTATGATTGAGTTAGAAGCATAGTATTTTTACCTTTCTAAAGCTATTATGATGTAGAATAATTAGAATCAATAAAAAAAGTAGGTTAAGGGGTCGTTTTGTTGAGATATTTTGAAATTATTGTGTAAATTGATGAAAAAAAAAAAGATTTTCTTTAAAAAAAAATCTCTAAACTGTCAATCGAGCGTATTTTGTCCTCAAGTTTGATTTTGTGAGAATGCCCTGTTATTGCCAATTAGAAATAAGTTTATTTTATTCTGATTGATTCTTTAGTTCAAAAGTAATACCGTTTAAATAAAAAGGAGGTCACTGTAACAAAAGATAATCTTTAAAACTGTATAAAAAAATTATCAATTTTTTAAAAATATTTTAAATATTTTTTCCGTCGATAAAATTAAGTATAGTATTCGTGTTTTCAATATGTGCACTTTATGAAGACTCACACTGTATTTATTTTATTTGTTAAGTCGACCCAAGTCGTGTCCTACGGTCATGTTTGCTAACTGACCGTACCTGCAGATCATGCTGTCGTCGGCTGTGGACCAGCACTTGAACTGCTGCTTCCACTGCTCCACCGACACGCCGGAGTTGCACAGCACGAGCGCGCGCTTGCGCACCGTGCACACGGCCGTCACGCCCACCAGCGACTTGCCCGCGCCGCACGGGAGCACGATCACGCCCGATCTATAACCACCGAAACTCTATAATCGTTTTTTAGATTTTCGCGTACTAAAAACAATGGACTTAAAATAATAACCTCTTTTGCCCGTTTTTTATACATAAGGCTCCAACGAAAAGAGGTCATTGGTGTAAGGAAACAAAAAATAAGGTAGGTGCCAAAATATTGCCCTGCGGCACAACTTAATTAATAGGGAAAATTTAACCTTGCCTTGTATTCTACAACCTCTCGTGTACAAGTAACTTTCTGACTGTAGCAGGAGTATCCCTTCAGCTCTTTTTTATGGACTATAAATTTTTGTAACAGTTGAAGAGTGGAAGAGATAGTCATATGCTTTGGCTAAATCAATAAAGATAGCAGAACATTTCTTAATTCTATGTCTTTCTTAGATGTTATTTGTTTGTGAAAATCGTATGACGATTATAATAAATAAATAAAAATATCCTAATGTGACATCACGATTTAGTGTCCAGACAATGCTCCAGTGCATCCTCTTCTTCACTAACCTTGCTCTGCCGTTGCCAAACATTTTTCTTAAACTTTTTTCTTGGTAAGGACGAAGCACAGCCGTCGGTTTCAGATCAATATTGATGTCTGGATTGACTGAATCGTTTCGGAAATCGTATTCTGCGAGCAGTGGATGTTCCAATTCTATGCAACGCTTCTGTATAACCTAAGTAGAAAGAAACACTATTAAAATACGATAATAACCACTTTTATGCTATTCCAGGCTAATAAGAAACCAACAAGTCTGAGATCAGTAAAATCGATTAAGGGCCGATTTCACCGTTGAAATTGAACGCGATCAATTCACTTGAACTCGGTTTACGCGCTAAACTGAGTTCCGTTCCTTTGTTTTCGCTCGCATTGATCGCGTTTAAGCGTTGATCGCGTTCAATTTCGACGGTGAAATCGGCCCTAAGTCTGAAACCAACTTAGTTGCCCAGAAGTAAGTTACTTCCAGACTAAGTATTCGCCGTAGCCGAAATCGGTTGCAAAGGCATTATCGTCATTGCATAGTAATAAACACTTTTAGAAACATCTCTTTTAGTTGATACCTTCAAATTAAAACACACTATACATCTCCAGAAAGTGATAAGTTATGAACTAGATTTTTACCTCAATTTTATCTGGATCGACTTCAAAGGCGACAGCGGTATTTGTGGCAATGTCAGTTGCTTCATCGTCGTCGTCATCTTTGTCTAGTTGCTGATAGAACTGGCTAATGTCATCTGGTACAGCTCCATTGGCAGCAGCTGGTTTGTCCTCAACTACAATATTAAAATGTATTTTAAACATCAAGTGCCAAAGTCACGTGTTTCGTCCGATACGGCATAGATACCTGATTCCATATTATTTGCATTCTTTTAAATATTACATAAAACAGGAAACACGCCGTGCGCCGTTAACGTTAACCTTACCTGGTAAAGCAGTAGTTGTAGTTGGTTTGTTGGGTAATGCAGAAGCTAGGAGCTCATCATCTCCATCCCTTCTCAATCTGCACTGCTGTATGACCGGATCCTTGAGTAACTTTTGTAAAACTTCCACATGTTTGCTCTCAACAAGATATCTAAAATTGGTGTAAAAAACGTATTAATCTTACGAATATGGAATTAATTATGAGTAATATCAGAGGTGGATAATACCAGGAAATAAATACACAATTGGGCTAGTCCCGATAGTGTGAGACGATAATGATAACAAATAGTAATATGGGCTATCAATACCCCTGTTATTAAGTAAATAATATACAGTAGAACCTCAATTATTTTAGGTTTTCTGAACGAAGCGCGCAACGTCAGACATCTATTATCTTACTCTGTTAATTAAATTCGTAAACATTGTATAATTTCGACCATTATCTACAAAAGTTATACTAAAATAAAGTTAATGTAGAGGGCTATTGAACTGTGCAAATAAATCAGTGAAATTGTGACCGCGAAAGACGTAAATCTATTGCAAAAACTCGCCGGCCATACATTGTGTTAGTCACCTACCTAACGTCCAAACAGCTGAGCCAATCAGCTGACTACTGCTGCGCATGCGCACAGACTACGAAACGCGTCAAACTTTATAGCAAGTCAGAAGAATTTGTGTCTACTGTGCGTACGTGATAAGGTCGTATCTGCGATGGCGATGAATAGCAATAAAAAGTGCGCTGGCTGCTACAATGCCATAACCGACCGGCGATTTTTACGTTGTTGTTTATGTGAACAAGTGTATGATTTGCAATGTGCAAATGTCTCCGAACAGCGGTTCTATAACACGATGAACAACGATCATAAAAAGTCTTGGAAGTGCGTCCAGTGTAAGAGCAAGGAGCCTAAAACCGACAACACCGATACACCAGTTCGAGCTGACTTTGTGAACGCAAGGAGAGGAGTCTACCACCACCAAGACCTGCTGCAGGATACCTCATCGGACATGGATGTGTCATACGGGAATACGCAGGTCAGTGGTGCAGCACCTGTCATCGAAATGGGAACGGACATGAAGGCGTTAGTAGAAGAGATGCGTCATATGAGGGGAGAGATTCATGCCATGCGTCAACAAATAGAACAGCTGAGTACTACCATAGCTGGTGTAGTCTCGAGGATAGATGGCTGTGATAAACGCATTGACGACCTGTGTGAACGTATGAACGCCATGGAGAATCGGGTCACAATAAATGGGGGCCAATCACCGGGACCCCTTGAAGAAGTGGTGGCACAGCTAAAGGCAGACCTAAATGACCGTGACCAGGAATCCCTGCTCAATGATATTGAAATATCCTGCATCCCCGAGCAAAATGGCGAAAATGTGCTGCATGTGGTGTCTACTCTGGGGCAAAAGCTAGGGCTAACTTTGGCTGAGCATGATATCGTCAGCGCAATGAGAGTGGGGCGTCCTACGGCACCGTTAGATAATGCGCAGAATCCTCGCCCTAGGTTGATTGTGGTGCGGCTGGCCCGACGGGCGGTGAGAGACCAGCTACTACAAGGAGCACGGGTGCGTCGCGGAGCAACTACGGAGGGGACTAATATTCCTGGCCCACATCGCCGTTTTTATGTTAATGAGCGACTTACTAAGGCGAACAGGATTTTGTTTCAGAAGGCCCGTGAGCTCAGGGTACAGTTCAACTGGCGCTTCGCCTGGACCCGGGAGGGTAAAATTTACGTAAGGCAGAGCTCGGGAACGGGCGTGCCTAGACATCGCATCCGCACGGAAGCCGACCTATCTCGTGTTTTTAAATGCAGTAATGTTTGAACGTTTAGTAATTATCTGCTCAATTCAATTAAATACATATCCTTATCACAACTGTTTCTCTTTAAATATGGCTAATTGTATTTGTTTTGTCTTTAGAATGTACCGCCAAAGTGAGTTAGTATGTAATGTTGTGTTGTATCATCATATTATTAAATGCGATGTTTACCTTTATAACTGTCCAATGATGCGGTTGATTGTGCATTCGATATTGTTGTGTGTAAAGTCACTGAATAGTTATATGCATGTCACCTGTTTCAATCTGTTGTGCGTTGTTATACACGATAATAATTTTTCACCTAACCAGAATCTAAGTAATTATAATATACGAATATCTAGCACTTTTTATGAAATCACTTACACTGAACATCACGATTCACTCTATATTAAACTCATTGTCTCACCATCTACATCACCAAGTATCATTCGCGTTATCATCCTTGCCTGCGCACCGTATCTTCTAAAAACTATAATCTCTCACTGCGCTGGTCAATTATTAGTATTATACTGGCGCTCCGAAAACTAAAAACGTAAAGTTAGCATTCTATAACGCAGGCTCGCTGGGAACAGGACACGATGACCTGATCGCTGCAATGATGAAGCATGACGCCGACCTAGTTGCCATAAACGAGACCTGGCTGCGCCAGGGACAGGAGTCCCGTGCGCCCACTGTGCCGGGCTACCGGCTGCGGAATGCGCCGCGCCCGCTTACTATGAAGCGAGGCCGCGGTGGTGGGGTCGCATTCTTTATCAAGCGCGGCGTCCGCGCGCGACTCCTGACGCACCCGGTAGCAAACATCGAACAGATGTGGTTATCGATGGCGATCAATGGGCGTAAGTTATTAATTGGAACGGCTTACCGCCCTAATTGGATAAGTGTTGACGTATTTTTTGATGCCTTGACTGTATCAATCTCTAATTTCTCGAATCATGATAATGTTGTTTTGATGGGGGATTTCAACATTAATTTATTTGAAAAAGATAATGAAAAAGCGATAAAATTTTGCGACTTTTTGCAAACGTTGGGTTTGGAACAGGTGATTACGGAACCGACTCACTATTCTACGAATACAGATACTCTCATAGATCTGGTCTGTACTAATACACCAGTACGAGATGTGTCTGTAGAAAACATAACGGGTAGGCTCGGGCATGCTATGATAAATGTTACGTTTTCTTTTAAAACACTGAAAGCCCCCCCTAGGATCATAACATACAGACCTCTGAGGGACATTGACATCGATGTTTTCGATGAAGATGTAAATTCTATAGACTGGGAATCAATACCTAAGTTGAGTTGTGTTGATGAAATGATTGTATCATTTAACTCTAAAATACTGGCACTATTTAATAAACACGCACCGCTAAAAACAATAAAACTAAGATCAATGGGGTCACATCCCTGGATCACAGATAATATAAAACGAATGATAGACTTGCGCAATGAGGCTTTTGTTAAATATCGGAAATCAAAGATGGAAAGTCATAAAAAACAATACACAGAGTTAAAAAAAATAGTTTTAAATAGTATAGCAAATGAAAAAAAAGCTTATTACAACTATTATGTCAATTCTAATTATAAAAATACTAAGGAAATGTGGAAAAATTTGAAAAGGACTGTAACGTTTGATAATAAAAACGAGCACTCCCTCCCTGATACTTTCAATAACCCTAACGTAATCAATGATAGCTTTATAAATGATATTCCTGATAGCGACACGATCCCCTTATCTCAGTTGAACTATTTTGCTAATCACAAGTTTAGTGATCGTATTTTTACATTAAAACCGGTCCACGAGAGCGAAATTGCTAAGCATATTATGAGCATTACTACGAACGCTATAGGTGCAGATGGTATCGCAAGGGACATGGTGTTGCTTGCGCTACCTCGTACATTATCTGTGATAACCAAAATCATAAACAGTTCCATTCTAACCGGTGTGGTGCCTAGTATATGGAAATCAGCGATAGTCACACCAATACCTAAAATAAACAACCCATCTGAAATCAAAGACCTTAGGCCAATAAGCATCCTCCCTTTTCTATCTAAGGTACTAGAGAAGGCAATTCATTTGCAGTTTTCTCAGTTTGTGGAAGATGCAAAAATATTACCGGCAAATCAATCGGGGTTTCGTAAAGGGATGGGCACAGTGACGGCTTTGATCGACGTAGTAGATAATATTCTATCTCAACAGGACACTGGAAGGGGCACGTGTATGGCCCTGCTAGATTTTTCTCGTGCTTTTGACTGTATTCCGACTAACTTATTGCTGTCAAAGCTGTCTTATTATGGATTGGATCAAAAATCACTTGGTTGGTTTGAAAACTACTTGAGCAATCGCACACAATGCGTGAAGTTGACTGGTGAGGATGGTAAGGTGTTGCTGTCACGATATAGAATGCTTGATCGTGGAGTTCCTCAGGGCTCAATACTTGGGCCGTTGCTTTTTGTTGTATTTAGTGCGGATATTGTAAATTCTATTGGCTTTTGTAACTCTCATTTTTATGCAGATGATGTTCAATTATATATATCTGCCCCCCCTTGTGACTTCACTGAAGCCATATTAAAAATGGACAAAGATCTTGATAGTGTGGCTATGTGGGCGAAAAGAAATGGTCTATTGCTAAATCCTAGTAAATCAAAATGCATGATTTTGGGCTCCAAGCATCAAATTGAGAAAATCCTGGATACAGATCCGAAACTTCATATTTGTGGGCAGGAAGTTGAACGGGTGACTGAGGCTAGGAATTTGGGAATAATAATGGATAGTCAACTTCGTTTTGGGAACCATGTAAAAACCATGGTGCGTGCTTGTTTTTATCGCCTTAAAGTCCTTTACAAAATCCGTAATTATCTTACTGAAAGAATGCGTGTGATACTATGTGAGTCACTAGTTCTATCAAAGCTTAATTATGGTGATTTGGTTTATGGCCCTCGACTATTATCACAGGACCGACGCCTTGTCCAACGGGTCCAAAACGCATGTTGTCGTTTTTGTTTTACTGTACCGCCCAGGAGTCACATCACGCCATTTCTGAATGCCGCTTCAATGTTAAATATGGCATCTCGAAGGCATTTGCACCTTGCTTGTCTGATGTTTGACATAACTAAATATAAAAAACCTGAGTATCTCTTTTCAAAATTAAAGATATCGTCCTTTCATCAGAGATATGGCACCAGGTCCTCACGCCCGCAGTTCATGGGTTATCAGCACAAAACTGTGGCCTTTACTGGCAACTTCCGCTACTTCGCAACCAAGTGTTGGAATAATATCCCACCTCCGCTACGACAATTTAAATCTAAATACACTTTCAAGAAACATATGAAAATTGCTCTTCTAGATAAACAACGCTTAGGTATCCCACGGGGTCAATCGGTAGCGGATTTTGCCGTGTAGAAACATATAAGCATGCAAAACTTACACTTACACGCATACTCATGTTGGGTATACCAAAGTATTTTGATGCACTTATCGATTACTTCCCTTTCCGATTGCTGTCATCATACATTCATCTGATATTATACTTCACTCACACATTACAATAAAACAGTTCTACACGGTCCCTATATTTTATATAGATTTTCTAAACGTAGATAAAATTAGATTAGATTTAGACTGTATTTTGGGGTAGTGGCAGAATACCAGTGTTTTGTCTGCTCGGGCAAAGCTATACACTGAGCCACGGCCTTTTTGAACTGCTGCAGCGCACACACGGATCACAACAGGTGAACAGCTTATTGTTGTTTCTATTTTTTTGTTAATTTAATGCCTAATTATAATGTAATGTTCTTGTGTTCTTGCATGTGTGTCATTTGTTTTATTTTAATGTGTGTATATGCAGCAGTACAAATAAACGTTTTATCTATCTATCTATCTATCTAATTATCCGGCCCTCAGTTATACGGATTCGCGATTATCTGGACTGCCAACACCTACGAATTTATTCTAACATGAACATGTTGGTACTGCCAACATAATAAGCTAATAAAAATGTTAAAGATACAAATATTACATACAATTATGCAGAAAAATCTCTCTAATAGTTTGGAAAAAAAACAGAAAGTGATACCTATGTGAGTTCCACTTTCTGTTTGTTTTTCAAACCTGAAATGAATTCGTGATATAGCAGCAATGAATAGAAAAAGTGGTTTACGTCAAACGACAATTCGCAAATATTTTAAGCCAAATTATTTTTTTTATTTCATGATTACCAAATGAATGACCAATCAATAAATTGTACGAAATGATAGACCCATTTCTTAATAAATATTGATTTTCCTTGATATACCTGTTGTGCTTAAGAACCAGTTTCACTTTTCCATATGACAGTGTACAAAGTTGTATAAACTCAATGATTCCAGCAGGCACTGCACACTTGCTGAGCCTCTGCAAATATTCTATTATATCTCCTGTCTGGAGGCCAACAGACACTGCTGCATAGAGACTGTATGCTGTTAATTTGTATTCGTGAATGTGTTGTGGCCTAAAAATTTGAAAACAATGAAAAACAAAAACATTGTAACTTCCTATGGGATTCTACAATTCACAAAACGGGAATAATCACATGTAGGGTTATACAATTTGTAAATTTTTTTATTACTATTCATCTGTAAAGTGTTTGACAGAAAAGAAAAATCTGATAATCTCATACCAACTTGTGGTTGTACCATAAGTTGATAATAATTATGACTGAAGTATAAAATGACTGGTCTGAGGTTAATAAGTTCATGCTATGTTTGTTAATAATTTCAGATCTTACCTGCAAACAGGTTCAGCAATAGCAATCAAAAAGTCATGGGCATGTTTATAAACTGGTGAAAATGCTTCCAAAAATATGTGTCCATTAGGTGCCACCCACAATGGACGACTTGCACTATCTGGTTTTAATGCCATTTGACTCCTGTTAAAAAGAAAATGTTTCTAGTAACCTTGTTCTTTGATGTTTAAGGCGACGGGTAGGGCACACTAGCGACGCCAATCGATTTTAAGTTTTAGCAACTTAACCAGATCTATTTTAAACAATTTTGGGGTTATAACTTCCCGGCAATCATACTATTTATTAAATAACCATGCAAAAATGATGGGTCCAACGCGTACGCGAAAATTGATTCACGTCAAAAGCGGCCACTTTTGGCGTGAATTATTTTTTCGCGTACAAAAACGGACCCAACATTTGTAAGTGTTCGCCTATAGGTTGTAACCCCGAAATTGTTTAAAATATATCTGGTTAAGTAGCTAAAAATTAAAATCGATTGGCGTCGCTAGTGTGCCCTACCCGTCACCTTAAGGACAGCCTATATACTATTAAAGTCAGGAAACCAAAATTTTACACAAATGTGTTATGCTATTGGGGCCAAATGACCATGTTGACTATGATCCATGTTGCTGTAAAGAGCTACCATACTACTGCATATGTAATAGTAATAGGCATAAATAGTAATGGACAGCACCTATGTAAATTATTTTAAATAATTAACTGATGCATTGTAAGCTAGTGACTTACCTATAATCTTTAGCCCCAAACTCATCTTCTGGAACTTGATCATTCTTTTCAGCATCTTGCATGGCAGCGCCGGGTACCCCAACATTTTCCGTGTTGTCATCATCAACTAGATCTATAGTCATATCATCTTCTACTTTTTTCTTTTTACCTGCAATTAATTGAAATGTTAAAAATCATAGCAAGTGCAAGTCAGATTTGCATAATATGTTGTACTAATTTGTAAATTAGGTATTCAGTTAACACCTAACAATTATATTAGACTTCTCAAATCCTGGGTCTTGGGCGTTGGTTGGTGTTGGTGGTGTGAGAATTCATTACTGTTTATCATGTTGTTGGAATATTAACGATATTGTTATTGAAAATATGTTAAATAGTGGAGAAAGTACTATGGCTCAAAGATCAAAACTCGCCAAGTGCCAAAGACTATATTGTTATCACTGCACATAAAGGTTTGTTTATTTTTTCCCAATTCAATGTATAGACCGAGGGGCTCTTCCTACCATTACAGAATACCCCAATTCCTACTACAAATTCCTATTTGTTTCGGAATAAATAGAAGGACTGACAGATAAAATGAAAATTGTATGAGGGTTTTTTTTATGCTACAGGCGACAAACGAGTCACCTGATAGAAAGCAATCATCACCGGCCATTAACATCTGCAAAATCAGAGAGATCGCTAATGTGTTGCCGGCCTTTTTGGGTTTGTGCCCTCCCCAGAGTACGCAGGGCTGCCTGAGCAAGATTGCTCAGGGGAGGATTCCTCTTCACATTGTGTGAAAGGACCTCCCTGGGTATGATTACCTTGCAAAACCGCTGACTTATTGCTTATTTACTGGTATATTAATATATACACAACATGGCTCTACTACTACGAGGGTGGCGTATTTTGCGATTAGCGTACTGAACCTTAAAGAGATATACTTTATTATAGTGTTTAATTCTAGTGTTCACAACCACACAATGTAAAGTAAGACATTATCTTGAGTTATAAAACTGTTGGACCCGCTTTTGAAAAAAAATCTTATTCTTATACCTAAAAAGTCTGGGAGTACATCAAATTATAAAATAACCTACTACTCACTTGATCTATCACTTCCAGCTTTGGAATCATATTTTTTAAATTTCTTTGGTGGACCCATGATGATGTTTTTATTTCTTATCTCTGAAAATTATAAAGAACGTGCTTTTAAAATGAAAAATAGCATATAAAATGAATAAAACCATACCTACAAAATAATGTTTATTTACTTACTTACCTATGTTAGAAGTTGAAGTAATTTTGACATCGGAAAGGATCAGAAATCACAGATTTTTTTATAACACAATAATATTAATTTTAGATTTAAATAAGTTGAGGCAGGTTGATATACTATACTATTTACTTAAAATATTTAATTTCAATTTCACAAAGCACTTGTTGGTTCTTATTGTGCTGAAAAATCTGACAGAATAAAATGAATGAATGAAAGGCAGGATCAGAATGAATGAGTCATCGCGCTTGTTGCACATTGATTGAGTGAAATTAAATAAAGTGCGACCACGATGAATTGCCACTGCAGTGACATTGACAGGGGGCGTTGTAAAACGTTGTTTCTATGGAAAAATGTCAAAACAGCATTAGTTCCGACTTTTGCCACGTGCCAAATAACCGTGATCGGACTCTATTGATGACAAATTTTTCAAAGTTCAGTCAGCAGTTGTCAGTTTTCAGTTTGTTTCATAGTTCCTAAATACTAGGTATATATCCGCTAAAATTTGGCGCGAATTCAATATGAATGATTTTTTGTGAACTTTATTTAGGTATTTATTTAGGAAGTTCATATGTAAGATTTTCGTTGCTCTACCACCCACACTTTTATTTATACAATACGCACTCAGTTAACCTGGTCTTAAGAGTTCACTACAACAATACATAATGCCTTTCTAACTCAATTGCATTGGTTTAAAAATGCATTTGAAATTTTGTATTTAAAAAAGACACTCTCTCTAATAGACCAAAAAACGTAGAAAAACAGCGCACGTAAATTACTTAATGATTAAATTAGGTAAAACGTCTTTCTTACTACTTACCAGTCTATATATATTTGCATAATAATAAGAATATATTTCGCACACAGACCAATAATTCACAGATAACTATTAAGTGAACAAGTTGTTTCGCATCTATTTGTATTTATTTGTAAACCATTTGTATTATATTTTCTAACCTCAAAATCCTTTTTTTTTATTTGACAGTGGTCTGGGCTTGGGCTTTCTGCTTTTTAGGCAAAATGATATTGTTTATGGCTTTTCTCGTGTCTTTTGTGGTGTGGGAATGGAGGAGTTGGAGTTGGGCACGAAGTTAACTTTCTTGAAGTTGGGGACCCGGGCGGGACTCAATAAAATTTAATTATGTACAGACGTCCACACATGAATAACAAATTAGTAAATTTTCTTCAGTCTATTCTCAGTTATTATCACCTTGATGTTAAACAAGGGCGGTTTCTAAGTCTATGATATCAATTGAGGGACACATTGTGGCTGTCTGTACCTTCACTTTATCATTAAAGTGTTGTTTTTTGTTTTGGTGAATATGGCCGGCGTTCAGGGCCCTGTTTAATAAACATTACAATTCTACAATTTTGTAAAAAACTTACATATTTTTAAGTTTTTATGACAAGTGCTGTTTAATAAACCTTACAATTCTGTAAAAAATCTACAAGTAAAAACCTTACAATTATTGTAATTACAAATGCTGTCTAATAAACCTTTACATATGTAGAAAACGCCTGTAGAATTCGATGACAAAATTGTAGTTACAAATTTGTAGTTGTAAGTTACAATTTACATAAAATTGTAAGTTTTTGTTGACAATTAACAAGGGTAGATTTCAAAAACATTTTGTTTCTTATTTGTTTGATTCGTAACGAAAGTCATGGAGCATGCTAACAAAATATTGATTATTTCCTTAATATACGAGAATAAGGATATTTTATTTGGTAGGTTTAGTGATATACTTACTCACCATATAAAAATAAAAAGTGGAAGGACATTGCTGAACAATTAAAATCTTTGAGCATCTTTAGCAAAGATTGGACATACCTACGTGATACGACGTGGCAAAACTTTAGAAAACGGACCATAGTAAGTAGATTTTTAAGTTAATCGGAATAGTTAATGTAATACTGGGTAACTATAGGTATCGAAATGGTGTTATGGCAGAATCATCCATGAGCCTGATCGTATTTCAGAGCATGTCCAATTTTTGTAATCAAATATTCGACGGTAGTTTTACAGACCCGAAATTTTTCGTTGAACGTAAAATCTGTCACATTAAAAGTTAAATTTATCCGTTTACGAAAAACTCGCCGCTGCCGTTCACTTATAATATACTCATCATCACTACTGTCACTACTTCCACTACTACTTGTTAGGACCATTTTATTTACTTTTAATTCTAATTTTCTTTACTTGTTAGGTGGAGACACAAAATTGTAAAAAGTTTTGACACAAGGCGAGTCCACCTGTCGGAATTGTAATACAATTTACAAAATATGTAAACTTGTAACTACAATTATGCGTTCAATAAAACAGTTTTTCCCTACAAATATGTAAATTGTCACCTGTAGAAAAAAAATGTTTATTGAACAGAAATTTGTAAAATTGTAGTTACAATTCTACAATTTTGTAGATTTTCCACCATGGTAAAATTGTAAGTTGTATTCTTTATTTAACAGAAACTTGTAGAATTGTAGCCTGTAATTTACAATTACAATTTACAATTTGTAATGTTTATTAAACAGGGCCCAGGTAAGTAGTATCTACTGGTGAGGTCCCGGGTTGTTAAAATGTAAATTAAAGAAAGACGACAATATCCGATCCGAGGATACCTGTGTCTGTTTATGTACGCACAGCCACACAATGTAAGTATACAAATATGTCTTTCTTCAACCTATTCTCACGTTAATGTCAGACATTATTTTAATCAATACCAAGAGGGTTACAGCGAAACGGAATTCACGAACGAATCTTTGTTCCCGTCCCTTTTTCATGTGCTATGCGTCAGTTTTGTTTGGATGAGACTATACAGACTTGGAAAGCCGCCCTGGCTGCGACATTTCATATTCTCATTCGTTACGGGAAGGTTTTGTGTTAGGCCTTCTGATCTGATGGATCATAGTATTATTACTTAAGTACTTACCTGTTACGCGTGACCTTGAAACTATACCTAATTGAAGACAAACTCGACGCAATGACAGCACCTGCGAAATATTTAAAAATCGCCTTCCCATAATTCCCATACAAAAGTTGCATCAATTGGTAGGTACTTGTTCTTTTTTTCAATATTTTACCTTTAGGTACTTATGGATCTTAGGGAACAGCCACATCTCTGTCTTGGAGGAAACCTGCACATTTCGGATAGTTTCTGAAACGTGTAACCATGATTCAGTTGGTGTGGAGGTCAGACGGTAGTCGCTTTATTATAATAATAAATAATAATAATTCTCACAACATCTCATAGGTTGACCTGATTCCGTACTAAGTAGCTTGAGCACTTGTGTTACAGATATCAGACAACAGAGGAACACAAATTATAATTATATACCAGACTCCTGAAACATGGTCTAAGCGTACCCTGGGCACCGAAGCGACAGCTTTGGTCGCAAAGATGAGGAGGATCAATAATGGCAACAGTTACGCACTTGACATATTCACAAAAATAATGCGTTTCAAAACAAGCTGTGATCTGTTTTAATTTTAAGCACGTGATACTTGTTGTTGGGATATTAATAATACATACTTAAATAAAACCTTAGCCTTATATTGGGGCCTTGCTAAACGAGAAGAACAATATTGTTTCTACTGAAATACAATGTAATGCACATTTATCTACATAAAGTGCGTACCTAAATAAACACTGCACTGCACTCCGTGGTTTAACATCCAATTTAAAGTACAACAACGTACACGTACAGTGGCGGACACATCAAGCTTTACAAAACTGTCAAATTTCTTCATTCGATTATAAACCTTATATTGTTACACATTGAGTTCGTAAATCGATTGAGGAAATTTGACAGTTTTGTATACGCGATACCGATGAAGGATTCCATGCTGAGTTGAAGATAAAGTAAGTAAAACGCGGAAGTCCTGCAGCCCGCCATAAAGATGTAGAGTGTTGCCAACTTTTGAATGCACGCTAAAGGCGGGAAAAAAAAGTGATTGCTATATAGAATTTTGTCATTTGCAAAATAAAATAAATTGAAAAGTTTTTATTTCTTTTCCTTACACACTTTGGGGGCCCCGTATAATTGATACGGCAGTAGCTACGCCCCTGCTGTGCAATAACTCGGTACCGTCAGCTTCAAAAATATCTTAGCGTTTAAATCTAGCACGCTCAGAAATAAAATCTGAGTATTTGACAAGTCAATTTTTAGCACAATACCTTAAGGTATAGGTACTTTCGTTTGTTCTCAAAGAACGACAAACCTGAGGCCCTGGGTCCTTTCGACCGGATTGCTGGTGAGAGGCCGTGCTGCTGGCGTGCCTCCTTGCCCCTAACGGTTCGCGGTCCTTGTTCCGTTCGGAATTTTCCGGGCAATAGTCGGAAAAAGCCTCGGAGTTTTTTGTAGGTATGCCCTTGGGAGCACCCCAGGAGAAAGCCCCACACTTCCTGGTCGACTCCCAGCGGCCGAGTGTGCATAAGGCAGCGTCGACTACCGGCGCAGACGTCGGCTCCTGAGATCCTTTACATCTCTTCACTTATTTCAGTGGCGCCCAACGTGGTGTTGGCCGCGTTTAACCGTGCCTTTAACTTTTTACGCCTCGAAAACCTAGGACCATCAACACAGCACTTACTATTTCTGTCAGGAAGACACTCAGGTGTGGGGCTGTAACATATTAAACTTGACTACCCTAGTATTATAATATCTGTGACTAGGGCTCATATACAAGCTTAGGCGTTAATTTTATACTTATTATTACTCTGCAGTATTATCAAAATTAGACGTAAAGTAACTGTTAAGATTTTTAGTTATTATTATTAATGGTGCAAATTACAGTCGATGGCTGTATGGGCTCTGTACCCTTTGCCTTTCCTTCAAAGAAAGAATTCAATCAATATATGAATGGCGCTTGTTCTGTCCCCTAGGGCCACCGTTTCATCTTTAATAATTGTCATGAATAAAATATTTAAAGAAAAAATTGTGTGCTCAAGGAAACCAATTGAAAATACTTCTAACTCTTCCTGTACTAGAGAACATTTTCTCTAGTACAGGAAGAGATTTTTTTAAATTCACAATAAGAATCCAAAGGCGGTGCTAGTGAACCAAACAAGCAACCTGAAGGTAAGGCGGGTTCAATTTAAATAATACTATAAACTCATATACAGAGCGAGGCAAACCATGACCTTTGAAGGAAATTATATTATTTAGTTATTTTACTGAAAGGTAATTACCATTTTGTTTTTTCAATTATTTGCTTTTCGAAGGACAACCTAAGGTCGGATTATTATCGAAGTACAGTCCGATCGCGGTTATTTACCACGTGGCAAAAGTTTTGGCATTGAAAAAACGTTTTACAACGCTTCCCTGTCAATGTTACTGAAGTGCCTTCTGTAAACTGACAGATGCAACAATTAGGTAGACCCCCCACTACGTACATAACTATATTTGCACAATCGCGATATCAGTCATATCATATCGTGGGGTCTTATCATATAGAGACAAACATTCACTTGTCTTATATTATACACTACAAAATTGGGTGACAGAGACAAGAAAAAGTTCAGTTGTAGGATTGCACGTACATACATGGAGTCTGGGTCGGTAATCGAAGCTGATAGCATCAAAAATATTTTGACAAGTATACAGTCGACTTTAAAAATATTCATGCACTTTAACACTTTGTCGCAATACTATACCTTCCCTGTAATATAAAGCATAGTCAGATAGCTAACTTTTATGGTACTAAAGTTTACCTGTACGGCTTTTTGGAGTCGACAATACATACTTACGGTATAATGCTGTAATCACTACGATTCCCGGCGTTATACCTGTTATGCCGTGAACTAATTTTCCTAGTTCAGAAAAGGGTTTCACATTGATTAACAAAAATGGGTCAAATAAATCATCCATACAGGTTTTTTGGACAAATGAAAACCATATATTCATTATTGGTAGGTCATAATTTAATGCAGTTTTTTTATTATTAAACATTTGCTTCTGCGTTTACTTATTTATATGACAAATGGAATATTGTTTGATTCTAGATTATAAATCTATTCTGTGAAACTACTTTAAACAACTTTTATATTTTCATCATCATTTTGTACAAGTACTGCTTTTCTACGTCGTCTGAAAAAGTCGTGAGACTGTATTATTATATTATGATACTACTAAACGGGCATATTTAACCACAACTCAATTTGAATTTGAGCCTATTACATGAGTGACTATTTTACAGGACAGCATAGCCTTGAAGAGTTGGACATGTGTGACACAAAATAAACACTTATTATAAACAGTTTTAAGATTGATGTGATGACACAAGATCATTCGCTAGACAATGTCCTATTGAGCATGAACGGCCGCGCTGGCGCCTGGCGCAAGGTCGCCTGCATAATGCATCCATCACCGGCTTACATTTTCAATTCCAACTCATTAAAATGCGGCTGCAATTTAGATATGCAGACAACCTTGTCTCCATATTTAACCAGAAACCTTGAAAAAATATTGTTCACCTATCTAATCTTTCATCCATATTGTACAGTTATTATTTAAAGCAAAACATTTTCACACAGTTCACTGGTTCGTAGTTATGCGCGGCTGATGATAAAAATTGAGTTTTCACTCTGGTTACACATATTCTACGTACTTTAAAATCAAATTATTATATTTATTATAAGCAGATTCGATAACTTACTCAGAGACCGAGAATATGTGTTTCCATTATGTATAGTAAGATAAATAATAATAAATATATACCTAATTTAAAACTAAGTCAACCCATATGTTATAATTTAAACAATGTCTATTCCCTAATAAGATTCCTATAGATTGCGTTTGTAACATCACTTTCGAGATGATGGTCGGCGCGGCGAGGCGGCGACGGCGGGCGGCGACTACTGGACTCATTAGTACTGAGAATATTTCAACATAAATATGGAATGTAGTAAACACTCAATCGAAAAGACCCTCGGATTCTGGCATTTGGCCATCATTAATCTAATATTTACAATAAAATAGCACTATGCTTTGTAAATTAATATTCCTCGCTTTTACTGTACTGATATGCATTCTTCCACATACATATAATTACAAACAAATATAAAAGTTGTTTAAACACAGATTCGGAGCAGCCGGGTAGAAATTAAACTTTAAAACGGGTCACATAAACATGAAACCGTACACTGCAAGACATTAGCTCACTATTGACCGACCTCTCTCATAATATACAATATCATCGAAGGTTACAATCGAAAGTTTCATTAAATATTATATACTTTAATTGTTTCTATTTGAATTAATTTTACCTAAGACAACATATGTACTTCAACGTAGACTTCATAGCGTTATATCTTTTTATTTTATCTCAGTCTTAGTTTTCGCGAAAGTCAGACGGCGCGAGGAACACTCCGCGCTCGGGGCGCGACGCACACTAGGGCACGGCGGGCGGGCACCGAATAAATAAATACCAAGTCTATAATACTCCGGGACGCGCGGGCACCCCGGCGAGTCTGATCGTCCCGATAATGGAATGTAAGCGTGATATGGTGCGGGAGGCGGCGGTCACTGGTCGGGCGGCGGCGCCGGCGCGGGCGCGGGCCGGCGCGGCACCATGACGCACGGCGCCGGCCGCTCCGGCGCCGCGTCCGCGCCCGGCCGCGCGCCCATGCGCACCCACCAGCGCGTGGCCTTCTGCAGCAGCCCGTCCTTCTTGCCGGCCGCGCCGCGCCGCGCCCCCGCCTCCGCCGCCTCCGCCGCCTCCGCCTCGCCCGCCCACTCCGGCACGTCGCTCACGCACTTGTTCGGTGGAGGCTGGAAGCTGCTTCTCGTCAGCTCGGCTTGCTGGAATGCGAACGGGCGCGCGTTAATCGTACATTCGCTAGTCTTGATACCAGGGTTTGAAGTGATAATTATCATTGATAAATATCTTTGATAATTATCAAGATAATTATCAAGATAAATATTGGTTGATAAATATCTTGATAATTATAATCGAAAATATTTGCCATTTATTATTCAGATACAGAAAACCCCCGTCCAGAGTTAACACAGTTGAGGTTGATGAAGATGATATTCCACTCATCAATTTATTTTAATTAAATAAGTACAAGTATTATCGTTGTAAAAGTATTATATAATTAGTTGATTAACTGCTCGTATTTTGGTTTGCAAGTTATTATACACGAAATTATAAAAATAAAAAAATAAAAGTTGACCTTGATTATAAAATGTCTCTAATTCATTTAAATCACTTGATTCTAACGTAAAATATTGATATGTAATATCAGTTAAAAAAGGATTACTAGGTTAATATCTGTTTGATAATTATCGGATAATATCTGATAATTATCTTGATAATTATCTCGATAATTATCAAAGGACATATTTATCTTGATAATTTCAAACCGTGCTTGATACTTTGGTAACGGCTCTATTATGTTTCTTCTCTCGTGTCTCTTGCGTGATCGTATCAGAAATGATGAGATCCGCAGGAGAACTAATTGCATGCCTCAAGTGGCAATGGGCAGGGCACATAGCGGGGAGAACAGACGGCTGTTGGGGCGGAAAGATCCTCGAGTGGAGGCCACGTACTCGAGTCGCATCCCTGGCAGACCCCCCACAGGGTGGAGTAACGATCTGGTGAAGATCGCGGGAATACATTAGATGGGGGCAGCACAGGACCGATCTGTGTGAAGAACATTGGGGGAAGCCTATGTCCAGCAGTGGACGTCAATTGGCCGAAATGATGATGATGATGTTTCTTCTTCCCCAGTGTATTTAAAATAAACAGAGTTCAGACATCATACATAATTCTGACGACTCACTATTAAGCTCAGATGTATAATTTAAGCTACTTAGTACGGAATCAGGTCAATGTATGATGAAATGTTGTATGAATTTATAATAGGCGCCTTGTTTCTTTCTTATTCGTAAGTCGGTGAAAAAGAAAGTGCGTCTTCTAAAATAACGGTCGTAAGTTCGAATCGACTGTGCGTATTTCACCTTTCTAGGTAAAAGTGAGAAAACCTGAGGGGCAATTCTTGTGCACTCGAAATTAGAGAATTCCATACTTTCCATACAAATCTCTAACTAGACTTACAATTTCTGAAATTCTGAACGCTGTAATATTCATTTTGTTTTCATTTGTCCTCAAACAACAAAAGTGTACCTTTGCGTATAGGTACCATACATTTGTCTTTTGTCAAATGCTCAGATATTTGATTGGCCCAAACGGAATATAAACTTTTTAGATTGGTCGAGCGCTCTTAATGGCCCCGCGTCCCGCGAAACATGGGACGGTCGACTTCGTAGCGGTAGAAATAGAGTCCGCACCAGGAAAGAAGTTTCGCGGCACGGAACTAAAATTTGATTTTCACTTAAGGCGACGGGTAGCGCTACCTAGCGACACCAATCGATTTAAATTGTTAACTACTAAACCGGATCTATTTGAAACAATTTCGGGGCGGGAGCTCTAAGCAAACATTTATACTATTTATTTAGTTATTGTGCAGTACTTTTTGATCTGTTTTTGCAATCGAAATTTGGATTAACGCCATAGGTGGCCGTTTTTGTCGGTAATTCAATTTTCGAGTACAAAACACCAAAATACCCAAAAGTAGAAATTCTTAAATTGATATCCTGGTTTCATTGATATCAATTTAAATCAATTGGCGTCGCTAGTGTGCCCTACCCATCACCGGTGAGATTGAGGTCGAAAATGCTTGTCTGTCGTTTAATAAAAAAAGATTCATCATCATCAGCCCATTTAAGTCCCCACTGCTGGGGCACGGGCCTCCCTCAATCACATGAGGGGTAATTGCCATACTCACCACGCTTGGAAGACGGGTTGGTGAAAAAAGATTACAGTGTCTATATATACAAAGCTCAAATTTGAATGTTGACGTGCCAGAAGTGGCGCCTATCACGGGACTTCTTTGGTGGCTTAACTTTATAAGAAGAAGACGGAATGTGATTGGTGCGTACCTGATAAGGGACTCGTAACTGTAAATGTGCGTCTTGTCCATACTCGCCGTCGGGCAGCTGTATGCTGGGCGGCAAGCCGAGCCTCTCGGCCGCGGCGGCGGACCGCGCGCGCGTCTCCTGCTCCACCATCTCCTGGATACGCCCCACCATCGCTTGCAGCCTCTGCTGCTTCTCCCATTCCCTGGAATCATCAAGATTGCAAAGTTAGTACGGTGCTGGTTGGAGTATTTACTCTCAACGAAAGTGGAGGGATTAAGTGCGTAACACGAAATTTTAAGGTGACAAAAAAATATATTTTTTAATAATACGACAATAAATATATAACGTGCTCTTGACGTGATACCATTTCTTGTAGGTTTGACCACGATGGTGGGTCAGTGAATAAGAACGTGTGCCTACCGAGCGGGGGTCATAGGTTCGAATCCCAGCATGCAGCTTTGCATTTCCAAATGTATGTGCATATTTATATCATTAGCTCGGCGGCCAGTAGTAAACATCGGATCTCAATTCTGTTTTATCCACAAATTGTTACGATGATTTTGAACGTGTCACCATGATCCATCTGGTTACTCTGGTTACTCTATCTAATGGTTGACGGTCAGATGGTAGTCCCTTCATTGTAATTACCAGAATGTATGACTAATCAAATCCTGGTCCAAGCTGGGGCATCTAACCAGGGATTTCCCGAAACCGAGTATGTATTAGAAAACCAGGAAAATCATGTATTTACAAAATAAAAGTAATAAATGTATATATTTGTAATTCCACTGTTGGTTCTGATATCCGTAACAAAGTTGCTTGAGCTAACTATCTCGGAGTCAGATCAATGTATGTGATGTTGTGAAATATTTAATTATTTATATTTATTCATGATTTCGGGGTTTTAGGTTGGATGTCCTATTTTTCCCATTCGTCATGGCCGTCACCTTGCTACATGTAGGGAAGGCAACCCCACAGCCGGGTCTAGACTGTACCCCTACCTGGCGCAATACAGCCCTTCAACGCTGTACGACCTACCAGGACACCCAGTAACGTCGTACCCCGCGGAGTCGTATGCTGAGCAAGCCAGTCCCCAGCAGTAGGTACGCTCACATACTCCGAAGACCCGTTTAGTCGCCTCTTACGATAGACCGGGAAAGCCATGGCAGTATTCTTAAACGCCCCTAGCCACAGGGCTTAGGTTGGCTGTCCTAGTCCAAGCGAAGCTCCAAAGGTAAGACTTATACAAATATAAGGGCCCTGTTTGTCTAGTGGTTTACGTACCGGGCCCTGATCTCGGAGTCCTGAGTTTAATTCCCGGGTCCAGCAAAAAGTATGCTTCGAATTTTTCGAACATAACTACATAGCGCAATTTGCTACTAATTAGGCAACCGTGGTGGTGATTTCTATGATGATGGCATTTGTGCTGCAGTGGGACAATATATATAGGCTGATAAAAAAAGAGTTTACACTTACAATGTGGAATGGTGGTGTCTGTGGTCGTGCCGAAGGCGCGGTCCCCCCGGCGCGCCCAGCCGCTCCATGCCCGCGCACCCCGGCACTTGTACCGAGAGCATCTGCAAATCACAACACACTGCTCTCACTTATGTGGTCCTCGTAGTTGCCGAAATTACACTACTGCATACATCCGTCGCACGTTTTACGGATCTAATATTATAGGGGTCAGCCCTTAACTGAGCATGGAAAGTTGAACAATTTCATAGGTCTTACTGGGCATGGATGGAATGCAAATATTATCAACTGCTTTTATGGCTTCTATGATACTCGTAGATACGGATTATTACAAAACACGACCTAAGAAAAGTTCCGTAGCTCACTCGTTCTAATTTTTTAACAATTAATATTGATTGGAAGGGGATGGTTATGTACGGAAATTAATACTTAAGATCGCGTTTTGTAATAAGGTGAATAAGGTTCACCTGGTTCACCATCTGGTGGGATGTCTTTTAAATAGGCCCAGTTAAAGCACGAAAGGGCCGAGAGTTTTACAGTTCCGTACCCGAAGGGTAAAAAAACGGGAACTTATTACTAAGCCTCGCTGTCTGTCCATCCGCGTCTATCTGTCGGTCTGTCTTCATTTATATTTAGACAGTTGCAATTTCCACAATAGTGTTGCTGCTATCACAAAATGACTAAAAACACAATAAAATGATTTTTTAAGTGGGGTTCCCATACAACAAACATTTTTTTTAAATGTAATAATTAGGCAGACGAACAGACGGATCACCTGATGGTAAGCAATTGCCGCCGCCCATGGACACCCGCGACACCAGTGGAGTCACAAGTGCGCTGCCAACTTTTAAGCCCCCCCTATCCCCCGGATTGGGCCGGTACCCTCACTCACGCAGCGAAACACAGCACAGTGCTGCTTCACGCCGGTTTTCTGTGACTTTCTTGTTGTTTTTCCTCAACATTTATAACAGCAACACACGATTGAAATATTACAGATTTAGTATAAATACTAAGGGTGCTCTCATACAATTTTCCATACAAAAGATAATGTTATGTTAAAGTATTTAATATTTTATCAAAAATGGTAGCTGGCCGTTTTTTTTCTAGGCACAATAAGATGTCAAATTGATGAATATACATAAAAAATATATAGTCGAACATAATTAACCTCCTCCTCATTAGGAGTCGGGAATAATAAATTCTAAATAAACAAAAAGTCCTTCTTAACTATTTTTTTCATTAAGGCTACATTTTAAAGTTTTATTAGAATGCAGATCAGTTATTGTCCCTATTCATAAAGCATCTTAGCTAAAGACCCTTTTTTGAAACAAAATTAACGTTTTCATTGCGTAAAAACGTAGTGAAAATTATAAAGTAAAATTGAAATTGAACGAAAAGAGAAGGGCAAATGAAAGATTAAGGCGTAACTTAATTACCGATACCATCCATCAGCTGTTATTGACGAGTATAGAACTTTATAAAGCTAACTTCTTATTCTGCTGGACTGTATAAGGTAACTAGCAGATCGTGAAAGACAATAACATCATTACGATGACTGTTAGGCAGATAGATACAAATGTTAAGACATTATTTTTTATAGGTCAAGATCGTTGAAAATCTAAGTACCTAATGTCAGTTCAGGTCATTATGGCGACATTCTTAAAATTGAAGCGTGATTTTCCTGGTACATACTTATGATGTATTTTCATATTATTTGGATAACTTTTTTGCAGATTTCACATAAGTGTCAAGTGCGAGTGGGTCAGGTGGACAAACATTGTTCAGCGTTATACGGGTTGTAGAAATAGGAAAGGGATTTCGATGTGCGTTACTGGTATACAGAGGTCTAGTGTATTTTTTTTATTGAGTAATCAAATTATCATCCACTGACTCTGGATCCGTGTATTTGTTTGCTAATGGTTATAATATTATTTATTTATTTAAAACTTCATAGGATACAATAGGCGAACTTAAGTATAACTGTATAAGAACTTAACTTAATATTATTATTATACATAAAAATATTGCACTGCGCGTGCAATATTTTTATATATTTGGTTTTTATAGGTTTAAGTTTTTGGGTTGGATCAGGTTTGGGTTAGATTGGATTGATAAAACAGGAATTAAATAATGAAGTTATTTGGATGGTAAGGAAAGGGCAATATTTTCTTATAATATCTTTAGGTAGTTATATAAAATTGGTTTCTCAGTCCCGGGGTCCGTTAAAAATAACATTCACGTGATACTGGGCCATAATAAGCTACCATACAAGTTAAGTGTTGCGATACCAGGATATTAACGCAGATATCTAAGACGTTTTACTTTAGGTAGAATAGATAAAAAAATAATCATAATATACTTCTATAGTGAATGAAAGAAGAATCCTATTTTATTTTGTGCGATAAGAAATGACTGCCACTGATAAAATACGAGTAATAGGTAAGTACCTAAATAAAAGTTTGGTGATTACGTACGTACTTTTTACACATCACGTCACGGTTCAGCAACTACCTTATAAACTCTTGTTTAATGAACAAACGAGCAAGCGGCTCACCTGATTGTAGTAATCACTATTGCGCATCTACGGTTCCTCTTACGCTCGATCTGATTCAATATCGTATACGATTGATCGCATTGTAAACGAAGCTAATACACGAAATCGTTTACTTGTTCATTCTCATTTAATTTACTTACACGCGTCATAGTGAGGCAGAATCAATTCGTTTGATCGTAAAGAGCCAATATATACACTGTTGATTTATCGTTAGACTTGTATGTGGTGTAAATGATTTTAGTTCTATATATTATATACTTAGATATACTTTGATGATTAATTTAATTTTGTGAATATAGGTATTCGTATTTATTTGTACTAGGCACATTTATTGATTTAGACAGTTATAGCTTAGATAGAGAGCTGGTGGAGTGTGGTTTTGTTTGATATTTAGTAAAAATGACAAGAATTGAAATTCTCGTACGGGTAATCAGGAAGTCAGTCTGTCTTTTAGCGTAGGTAGAAGTGGTAGAATTCCCGGAGTGACTACTCCGGGACTCCTCCTTACTCCTTTTTAGACTTAAAAAGAGTTGATTGAGGAATTAATAGATACAAAACTGTGTTAGGTAAGCTGCTATTTGATCTAAGTCAACGCTATCCTGTAAACAGTACCTACATACCTATTGATCGACTTAGACTGGAATATCTTTAAAATTTCAGGACAGTAACTCATTGCAGTGCCTCATAAGAAAAAGTGGAACACTTTTGTTGTAGTTACTCGTAATCACAATCATAAAATAAGGTTGAAATAAATATCAAATAGGTAATATAAGTTCCCCCTAAGGGCAGAGAAAAAAAATCAAGCCTATCAAAAGATAGCGCATGGCCAATTCTAGGTAACATATTATTATGTTAACAATAGCCAAGTAATCTAAAATAGTGCAGAGAAAATATCAAACTACTCAGTCAATTCTAGCTCAACTGTGCGACATCGTCATAACCATCATGATCCGTTTAGGTATATCTTGATTGGCGCTCTCAATAAGTAGGTAAGTGATCTAAACCTATTTAAGGATACTATTAACCGTTGATCTAGAATCAAGATTTTTGGCAAAATCTGAATTTTATCTTTATCATCACATCCCAGAAAAAGTACACAACAATAAAACTACAAACTTATATTTGTAGTTCTTTCATACAAATTCAGTCACCCGTAAATTAAGTTGGTTTTCATTTTTTAACGAACTTATCATGACAGTTATTTAGAAGTAGGTAGTTCGTATGACACAAATTAGGATTTATGATGTTTATGCAGCCATCATCGGGGCGCGATTAAAGGGTGTTAAGGGTTCCCCGTATCTAAGGAACAAAAGGGACACTATTACTTAGACTCCACTGTCTGTCTCCAGGCTTTAAAACATGAACCGTCAGTTGTATTGTTCACAGATGATGTTTCTGTTGACGCTCTTTAACATACGTAAAATAATTTACGTGTTTATGGGGGAGGGGGCTTCCCATACAAAAAAACATGACATTCAGGCCGTTTGTTTGATCGACTTTAGTCCAATGATTACTTGCTCAGTCTGCGAGTCCGACAGACTTAGGTCTGTCGGACTCGAAGCTGTATATTTATCATGAATCATGATAGCTTATAGTTCAGATTTTCACAGATAATATATTTTTGTTAGACAACAATGAATACTAAAGCAGAATATTTAAGGTGACGGGTAGGGCACACTAGCGACGCTCGACTTTGATTTTTAGCTACTAAACCGGATCTATTTTAAACAATTTCGGGGTTACAACCTCTCGGCAAACACTTATACTATTTAATGTCTAATACTTAGCGTGTAATTCCCGGTTGCGTCCAAACCTCTCGCTTTGGAGCCCGGGGTACGCTTAGACCATGATTCGGAATTTGGGGAGTCTGGTAATTACAATGAAGCGACTGCCGTCTGACCTTCGGGTTTCTTTACAGGGGAACCAGAATCTGAATCATGGTTACGTTTTAGAAACTATCCACAACGTGCAGGTTTCCTCACGATGTTTTAATGGTAGTGCGCCGAGTATGGACGGCGCGTTCGTAACCACTGAGCTACCATTGCTTATTGTCTTATATTGCAAGATAATGTTATGGAACCCTTCCTGCGCGAATCGACTCTCACTTGGCCAGTTTTTTTTGTTATTGATAATATGTAATAAGTTACAATAAAAGCATGTACCTAATCATACTATACATGACTGAAGATTAGGCACATGATTTGGTTGTAACTTATTATAACATGTTCTAGGTATGAAAAGATTACAACTAAGATTAAATTGAGTTTTATTCATTCTATCATTAAAAGCTCATGTATATAATTTTCATAATCAAGGACATGATTATTTGAACGTTTTATAAGACTTCACTTCATCAAATTAATAATAACTTCGAGATAATGAGAGGACAGTAACCTTTGCTTTGTATCATAATAATTTATTGTATAATTACTTGGACGACACAGTTCGTCAAAAAATTATTTACCCACATATTGGGTTATGTAGAGTCGTAATTTCTTTATACAATATTCATCTTAAAGTGAATTCACATTAAGGTTAAGAGACAGCTGAAGAAATTTAACAGATAAGGTTACTACAGTAATCTTACGTGTTGCAGTCTGTTCGTTTGTTTAAAGAATAAGAAAATATTTATTGTCTCTTTTAAACACATTTTAACATAGTAAGTAGAAACAAAAATACATTACTTAAAGTAATTTCTTAAGTGTGGTAGGTAATTAAATAGCATGGTTGAAGTTTTGTTTTGCTAAGGTTTTTAATCAATAAACTTATCTACTTATAATCAAGATTAAGACACTTGCACTTATGCAAACCTAATAAGAGATGTGGAAGATATTATTATTTTTAAATTTATTTATTTTATTTGGACACCCAACAAGATAAACACTGTTACAAGCAAAAAAGAACATAGACAAACATAATCTTAAAGCTAAGTGTCACCTTACTTATAGGTGGCCATGGCATGCAATGTGGACTATTAGTGCGTTAAGAATAAAAATATTCCAACATACATAGTTTTATTATATCTTTAAGGTGGTACATTTGTTACAGTTATGATTATTAGTGATTTTGTTAGTGCATTAGTACCTATATTTTCACAGATAATGTCTAGTTGTTGTTTTTAATTACAAATAGATGCATAATTATGCAAAACAACCTGATAGATGTTATACATTTTGCTTCTTTTGACAAATGCAAAATGTCAAAATGTATGGGAACTAGACACTAGATTCTGTCAGCTTAATGCCCTTAAATGACATACATGTAATGTAATGTGGACTCCCTTTTCCGCACTTACTCTCTTTCGGTCCATTGTACGTGATGGTAATAAAAAAAAAACGGAGTCGGATGATTACTGAAAGCAGCGCTTTTATTTATAGTTATGTCAAAAGTTCTTATAATACCAAATAATTTAATCATTATACTCCTTTCGCTTTACCATGATAAGGGTGTCAAAATCTATACATTTTTTCACGTTTAGTCTCTTTCTAACGTGTGACTTACATAAAACTCTGTCCTGCTGTCACCGATATCATGATTAGGTGAAAGGAGTGTAATAGATTAATTTAAATTTAAGTAAATTTTAAGGAACTTTATTATCTCTTAGCAAAATCAGTTGGATTATTTTCTAATAGGTAATTCAGATTGATTTACTGTCAGTTAATATAACTTTGGTCAATAGGTATGTTAAACTTTGGTTGAGTAACTGTTAAAACAATTTTATAAAACATTTTTCAAATGTGTTTTTTCAAATTGTGGTTATTAGGTATACAAGTGAGTACCACTTGTATACCTAATAACCACAATACACAAAACTATGAATGTGAGATATTTAATCCATCATTAAATTCTGAAACCTACATGATAAACAATAGTAAACCTACTTGAGAAACAAGAAGTAAACAATTTAAAATTCGTTCAAAGTAATCCAGAAGATTGTATAAACTTAACACATTCTATCTCTCAAGTTGTTTAGATCTGTAGTCACATGTGGCACATGACGGATGAATAACACTATCTATCTTATTCTTCAGAAAACATTAGGTTTTAAGTATAGAAAAGATTTAAAATTTGATGCATTATAAAATAATTAGGGTACAATACTAGCACATTTTTTAATATTGTTATAGTTATAGTCACATTATCGAGTTAGCATGTCACGATTGTGATATGGCGAGAGGTGATTACGGAACTGTCTGTCATGAAAATTTATTTAAATTCACACAAACAACGTCTGGGTGTGACGTTCCTATCGGCGCGCCTCTTATCACTTGGCACGCTCCCGCCGTCTCGCGGTCGTCCGAGCTGCCTTGGGCCTCACTCACTCGCCTTCTTCACTAAAACATTCCTTTTCTACAGCTTCGTTTTTACTATAATTTCATGTTTAGGCACAAGAATGGCCATTAACACATAAATTCACAATTCAATTTACTACTCAAACTGATTAAGGGTTCTGTTTACAGTTGAGATACTAATAAACATTATTGGGTTTCACTATCCGTATAAGAAATACACTTAAATTAATCATATAAAAGTTTTTACTTACTATTTGAATCGGTGCTGTCCACAATTTTTGTAGGTTTTCCACCTATGGATGACAGATAGTGATGCTTGTGTCAATGAATCCAATGACAGACACTAGTAGACGATATATTCACTCGATTATCATAGAGCTTGATAGTAGTTATTCAACACTGGCACTGGTATTCGCGATTTTTTGTTGAAGCTTAGAATATTTTAAACAAAACAATCACAGAGCACTATACGGAGGATACAACACCCGTAAAGCGTATTTACAATAATTATCTAGGTTTCATTCACTAATAAATAAAAATATGTTTTCCAATGTAATAACACTATAAAAATAAATTATTTATAAAATAAGAATAACATAGAAATTCCACTATCGCGTATTTTGTGATAGAGTTGCTTAACTCTTTTCATATTGGCAGGAAAACGCCTGCCATCGAGCGAGTCTTGTTGTTCAATGACGCGGACGCGGCGCGGTGTTCGCAGTCGCGTAGCGGGGTGATCGGCGGGCGGGCGGTGCACCGGCTGCCCCGATGTCGCCGCACACTACTTCAAAGCGTGTATAGTCACTCAATACATATAAACAATCTGTCTACGTGCGCTTGTGTGCTCAATCGGTACTTCGATCCGGTAGGTAAGCAGTGAGTGAGTGTGAGTTATTCCAGACGATAGTGAGCGTAGCGCATGTGTATTTACACATGAGGCACACATGTAAAACAAGCTCGATTGCTGCCACCGTCCGTCGGCGTTATAATATGTATGCGCACCTATAATTGTAATAGTGAACGATGACGCGTTTGTCGGCTCGTGAGACGAGACGGTTGGCATTGCTCAATGATCGAGTTGTAGTCGTAAATTCGCACGTACACAGCTAGAGTAACTTTCAGCAATTCCCCATGACCCTAAAAATTTACCAATGACTTCTTCAAGATGTTACTCAAAGTAAAATTGTTATTACTTAATATTATTAACGTTATTTCGGTTAAAAAATACCATAATCATAGTATTACATGGATAGTGATAGTTATATCACACTGATAAATTTATTTAGGTATGTAGATTAAATGTGTATATGCACTACAGCATGAAAGTGTGGATTTTTGGTCCATTTTTGATTTATTTTATTAAGCTGAATTCCTAATTAAGTACTTATAATACATGGGTCCAATGAATCAATTTGTCGCGTACGCGTTGGACCCAACATTTGTGCATGGTTATTTAATAAACAGTATAAATGTTTGCCGCGAGATTGTAATCCCGAAATTGTTTAAAATAGATCCGGTTTAGTAGATAAAAATTAAAATCGATTGACGTCGCTAGTGTGCCCTACCCGTCACCTTAAGGAGGTCAACGATGTCACGACTGTGTAGAAGGCCTTATCCTACTAAAGTACCCTAGTGGCTGTTACTTATTTACTTATATTTCACACCTGTTTTTAACATAAAAAAAACCTTTGAAATAGTCAACACTGTTTCATAATGCAATTAAAATAATACGATTGTATGTAATCGATTACATCTTTTACCGATTTTAGATATAAATAAATACACACCCCTATGACAACCATTGTTTCAGACATTTTTTTTGCCTACAAGACATTATAAAAAAAATTTTGCTAATGCTAAGTGAGTATATTTATTCAAGAAAACATTTTTATGTTATAATTAGTTAGCGACAGGTACAGGAAATAAACATTTTTTTTGTTTATTGAATAGATACTGATTTCAGTATGGTAGGTCAGCGGGTAAAAACGTGAGATTGCACCATTAGCACGGCGATATGGGGCCCCCATATGAGGGAAAACATGCCTCCTCCTCATCTTAGCGTGTAATTCCCAGTTGCGTTCAAAGCTGTCGTTTCGGAGCCCGGGGTATGCTTCGATCCTGATTCAGGATTCGGAAAGTCTGGTAATTACGATGAAGCGGCTGCTGTCTGACCTTCGCACCCATGAAGCTATAGATAGGTATAGGTAGTGTTCGCAACCCTTAGACCGGGGAAATTAGACTGGATTACGGTTACACGTTCAGAATCATTGTCTCAAATATTGCCAGAATCCACATTTTTTGAGAAACTATCTAAGACCTGCAGGTATCCTCACAATGTTTTCCCTCACCACCGAGCTAATGGTAAAAATATTGAATAATCCAGAGGTGCATGCTCGGATTCAAACCACGTCTTGATGGAAGGCGCGTTCTTATCCACTGAGCTACCATCGCTCTTGGGGAAAACATTGCATCATGAGGAATCCTGTACGGTTCGGAATTTAGGAAAGTAGGTAGTAAGAACACAGTACCATGGACTATAATAGTCCATTACAGTACCTTACTAAGGAGTAAGGATTTATCGCAGTCCCTACCTATCTACTGTCATCCCTGCCTGTGATGGACTTGATTAAGTAGGTACCTATCTAGGTACCTACTATTTATTATTCTACAATAGAGTCCGCGCCATCACCAAAGAAGTCTCGTGAAAGTTCAGTCGCCATCAACATTCAAATCTTTCTGTTAACAGCCACACGGCCGCGCTAACAGTAAGAGCAGTAAGTATTTTTTTTCGAAAATGAGTTATGTTACATATCCTGGTATCGCCTTGTAATGCTCTATACTCCAGTCTTACACCCTTACAATATGGGCCTTCACTTATATATGTATAGGCAAAGGGGCATCAAAATTGGCTCGAGTGTTTATAGGAAAATAATATTTTTTAATTAATCTTGTAAAGTAAACTAAGTAGGTTAAATTTTGCTGCTGTTTATTAATGACTACTAGTAAATGTATGATTCCAATAAAATGACTCAGAATAATGATATAAAATACTTCAGGGACATGACTGATTTGGACCAAAGAGGAGGGTACAACTATTTAAATAAATATTTTGTAAACTAGCTTTCGCCCGCGGCTTTTCTCACGTAGTCCTCCTTGTCTTAGCGTGTAATTCCCTGTTGCGTCCAAAGCTTTCGCCTCGGAGCCCGGGGTAGGTACGCTTGGATTCAAATACGAATTCAAATCAGAGGTGCATGATCGCATTTGAACTACGACCCCCCACATTCAAGTTCTAAGTGCCATCATCCATCCTCTCGTCTCCCGCATAATACCTATTCGTTTTTATTTACCTCAGGAACAGAGCTTTTTTCGGGATAAAATGTATCCTATGTCCGTCACCTGGTTCTAAGTTACCTCTCCACCAACAATAAATGAATTTTGATTGAGTGTACTTTTTTAGTAGAGAAAGAATATTCTAACGATGGGTCTTATGCGTGGCAGCTTGCGTTATTATACATCCCACGGGAACCTTTTTTCGGGATAATAAGTATTTTTCGTCCTTCTCCTGGTTCTAACACTATTTTGAAAAGATATTAAAGTAATAACTTGCCTTGTTTGTTCAGTTTTTGATTTTCTAAAAACTTTCAGTGTCGTCCGTTCATCAGACAAAAGCATACAGGTAAGTACAAAGGTAAGTAGGTAGGTGAATATTAATATATCGACCTAACCCCAAAGTTTAAGCATTTGTGTTGTGATATAGGTATCAGAATCAACGAAGTAGCTACAAATTGCAAATATGTAACACCCAGACACTGAACACAATCGTTCATCATATGAACATTAGCACAAGAATACGGAAAGGGTACAATATATCTTGTGCCATTAGTGCGTTGCGCTGTGTTGCATATAAAAATTTGAAAAACGACGCACGCACGAATGTGGTCTAAATCTAATAGGCCCTTAGATTAAGGTGACGGGTAAGGCGGCTAGTGTAGCGACGCCAATCGATTTTAATTTTTAGCTACGAAACCGGGTCTATTTTTCACGCTAAATGTGGCCGCTTTTGGCGGTAATCAATTTTTCGCGTACAGAAACGGACACAAAATTTGTGCATAGTTATTTAATAAAAAGTATAAGTGTTTGCCGAGAGATTGTAACCCCGAAATCGTTTAAAATAGTAGCTAAAAATTCAAATCGATTGGCGTCGCTAGTGTGCCCTACCCGTCACCTTAAGGGTGCTCCCACGCGACTGACTTTTTAGTCGGCCCATTTTTCACACTATTTCTTTTCGACTTTTTGTAGGACGTTTGCGTTACGCTTTTGAAATCAGTAAGTACGTTCTATTTTTTTTCGACAAATAATTGGTCACCGATTATCGGTCGTGTGGTAGCACCCTAAGACAATAGTGACGACTCACGGGGTTGGCGGCGGCGGCAGCGGCGGCCGCGTGCCGGCGGCGCAGGCGCGGGCGGGCGTAGGCGCCCGCGGCGCACAGGAGCACGGCTGCGCCAGCGCATGCGCCCGCCCACCACCACTCTGAAACAACATAATCATTACACGTTAGGGTAGTAAACGATTAAAAAAAAAACGAATAAAGTATGAGTGCAAATAGCTACGAATATAACTAACTTAGCCTTTTCATAAAGAGGAAAGGTTTTTTAAGTATGTATGAGGATTGATTTATAAAATCTTTCACCAATTTAGAATGCTTTTAATCCGGTTAACATAGGCTACAACAATTTGTTAAGTAATTTGAAAAATGTACACCCGTGAGTGAGGAGGACTGCAGAATATATGTCATATTAACTATTATGAAAACATGAATGAAAAAATCTTGTTTCATTATTATTATGAAACATGGCAGCTATATAAATTATGAGACAATAGAATAAATGCTGTCACCTACTCAAGTCAGTCTAATGATCTGTACAATGGGAGACGACGTTACGAGTATCACAGAATGTCATAAACATAGTAATAAACCTGCGCAGAGTTTGGCTTCATAAACACATTTCAGGAACATTTTTCATTGTAAGTAGGCAATAGGTTTTACACTTAGATTAAAGTTATACAAATAGTTAATTACTTTGAAAGTTAATTCTAAGCGGATGATTTGATAGGTGATGGTGTCTAGTGAATTTACAAACTTATAAGAGTTCCGTAGCTAAATGGCAAAAAACGGAACCCTTATAGATTCGTCATGTCTGTCTGTCTGTCCGACTGTCCGGCTGTTCGACTGTCCGTCTGTCCGTCCGTCCTTATGCCACAGACACTTTCCAAAACTATAGGTAGATAGGTCAATTTTGTTAACCGTATTACGATTTTTACACAAAAATAGGAACAAAACCATTTTGAGAAAACAGAATTGAAACTCTTAATTTTTTTTTCATCAAACCTATACGTTATCCCATACGATACCCCACGTATCTATGGATAGGTCTTTGAAAATGATGTAGAGGTTTCTAATTAAAAAAATACTAAACTTAATACTTTGCGCAAGAGACTCTCTCAAAGTGGTAAAATGTGTGCCCCCCCCCCCCCCCCCCCTAACTTCTTTAATAAAAGAATTATAGAACAAAAAAAATATATGATACACACTACCATGAAAACTAACAACAAAAATTGGTTTGAAGTAGATCTAGTAAGTAGTTTTTTTAATACGTTATAAACTGTAAACCGCAATTCACCTTAAATATATCTTACTTGCTGCTACGGAACCCTTCATGGGCGAGTCCGACTCGCACTTGGCCGGTTTTTCTTAAGCTCTTAGGATTTCTTACCAAGTAAAATGCTAAGCCGGATGCTCTGTGCAAGTGAGTAGTATTGTAGCCGTTTATTAATCATAGCTCTCATGTTTTAAAATTATTTAGGTAAGTTGGTACACAGTGTCGTCCTAATTTGGCCGTGAACTGTAAACATTTATTCAGAATTTCAGCAATGCATCGCATTGTATTGAACGGCTTCATAACACTAAAATCGAGCTTTGGCACATTGTAAGACGCAGAGTATCTAAGTTTTTTTATTTTATTTTGTCGCTCGTAACGAATATTTGTGGAATTAACGCAGTCCCCATGCCATGCAATATACTTCACGGCACCCAAGAAGTCCTGTGAAAAGCGCGTTGCATTGCAATCGCCATCAACATTCAAGCTTGAGTTTTATGTCTATAGACACGAGGAATCAAACAATTTGATTCCGTGCTTTTCCGCGGGACTTCTTTCGCGGCGCGGACTCTACCAATGCAATGGGGTTACTGTCTATCACAAACTAAGTAGAAGATACTACGTACTGGCTATTAACTATGACAATACTTACTTTTTTATTTTTTGACATAATTGGACATAGGTGGCAGACAAAGAGAATATAATCACTGTGGCAGACGTATCACCTGATGGTATGCGATTTTAAATGATTTTTATAGTGTTTATGAATTGAAAGTACGTAACAAAATGGACTGACCACACAGTCCGCTCGTGACCACGGCTGCTGTAACGTAGTCGAAACGTCGAGCCAAATATGTGAGTACACAATGTTGTTTCACATAATAAATATCGTGTTAATCCGCGTATTGATACATTATAGTTGTAATTGATTTGTCGTTTCGTTTTATACAAACGAATATTAATAGGTATTAACGTATTAATCAGGTAAAGACAGAGGACTTGGATGAATAAATTTGTTAAACATTTCTAAGCTTATCATGGTGGTACCTAGTTTGTTGACCTTTCGATTCCAAATGTGTTTTTTATTAAGTAGGCATGAATTCTTTATGTAAAACCAGATAGAAGGAAATAACAACATTACCTCCACGTGTGCGAGTCATTCAACCTCAGTTATTTTATTATTGTATAGTATCTACGTGTGGAATGTATTCAGTGAAATAGCTGTATTAGGTGAAGTGACATTTTTTAATTTTAAGTATTTTTTGATACGTTATAAACCGTAAACCGCAATTTACCTTCCATCCTTGTCAAGGTCTGTTTATCCGGATCACTACAATTTGGACATCTTAAAGGCTAGAGTGAACAGGCATCTTCTAGGCAAACGCGTTATATCCTAGACCTTAAAGTCACTCTCCATCAAGTGAGATTGTGGCCAAGCGTTAGCCTACGGTTCATAAAAAAAACCTATGTTAAATTTTATATCTCGTATCATGATGTAGTTTTATTGTATTTTGTACTACATGTTTTGGTATAGTTTTATGTCTGTGTCTAGATGTTTTAACACATTGTTATATTTTTTTATGTTATAGGTGGCAGACGAGCAGACAGATAACCTGATGGTAAGCGATTGCCACCGCCTATGGACACCCGCGACACCAGTGGAGTCACAAGTGCACTACCAGCCTTGCAACTCCGCTTTCCCCCGATTGGGCCTCCGGTACCCTCACTCACGTAGCGAAACACAACACAGTACTGCTTCACGCCGGTTTTCTGTGAGGCCGTGGTATCACTCCGGTCGAGTCGGCCCATTCATGCCGAAGCGTAGCTCCCCCACGATCACACAGCACAGTGCTATAGCCGCCGCCCATGGACACCCGCGACACCAGTGGAGTCACAAGTGCACTGCAAACCTTGCAACCCCCCTTTCACCCGGATTGGGGCTCCGGTACCCTCACTCATGCAGCGAAACACAGCAAAGTGCTGCTTCACGCCGGTTTTCTGTGAGGCCGTGGTATCACTCCGGTCGAGCCGGCCCATTCATGCCGAAGCGTGGCTCTCCCACGGTCTATTGAAATTGTTATGGATCTGTGTTAGGGTTATATAAAATACTGCTATCAAAACGCTGAGTTTTAATTACGCGCATAGAGCTGGCTGATATGAAAGTTATTATAACCATACGAGGGCGACACTGAAAGTTTTTAGAACTGGCCACTTATAAGACGATGATTAAAAAAATAAGTTTAAATTTTGAAAATGGATCTCATTGCTAATATTATTGTCTATGCATTTAATTCGATTCTCTTTTTTTCCGATTTGGCGGCAAATTGAAAATAATCTTTAACAAGTGAGCATGAATTTAACGCGAGAAAATTTCCGTGCAGTGATTTTCTATGACTTTCGATGTCAAATAAGTCAACAAGAAAGATGATAGATTTCGATTGGCCTTTCACGATGAAGCTCCATCTCGTTCCACTGTTTACAACTGGTTTAATGAGTTTAAACGTGGTCGCACTAATCTCACCGATGATTTGCGTGAGGGACGGCCATGTACGGCGTCTGTCGAAGATAACATCAGTGTTGAGGCCGACAAAAGAGTGACCTATCAGCAGATTCGGAAAAGTTTAGGCTTTCATGAACATTTAGGGGCCAGGAAGCTTTGTGCCCGGTGGTTACCTCATAATTTGACAGAAGCGCAAAAACTACGTCGTGTTGATTGGTTCCGCGAAATGGTTCAAAGATTTAACGGAGGTGACTCAAATGCTGTGTTTGACATACTAACAGATTTATGATCCTGAAACTAAAAGACAATCTGCTGAATGGGCTTCCATTCGAGGAGTTGCCAACTAAAGTGAAGAGAGGTCGCAGCGTGGGAAAGAAGATGGTCGCCTCGTTCTTCGGAAGGACAGGTCATATAGCAACAGTTTGTTTAGAGGATCGAAAAACAGTTACCGCAGAGTGCACTAACAGCTGTTCCAAGACAAGTGGCAAGCTTGTCTTGGAAAAAACGACCTCGCAGTAGGATCCTCCTTCACCACGACAACGCCTCGCCGCACACCGTCAAGCAAACACTCGAGTATTTGGCGACGTGAGACGTAGAATTACTGACAGAGCCTAGCACCCTGCGATTTTTATTTATTTCCAAAAATAAAAGAAAAACTAAAAGGAAAACGTTTCACGGACGCCGAAGAAGCGGTGGCTGCGTATCAAGAGGCCGTCGAAGAGACCCCTAAAGAAGAGTGGGCCAAGTGCTTTTCTCAGTGGTTTCATCGAATGCAGCGATGTATTGATGTGAAGGGACACTATTTAGAAAAGATATAATAAAAGTAACAACATGCTAAATTGTTCAGTTTTTGATTTTCTAAGAACTTTCAGTGTCGCCCTCGTATTACCTAATACTTATAAGAATCCTTGAATTGTATCGTTTTTAACACTGCTATTGTGTGTCGACTGATATATCACGTGAACAACTTGCTTGGGCCCAACAGGGTCTCAAAACCTGCGATTTCGTTAAGAGTAGGTAGTATCGGGAGTATCCGTAGGTCTTAAATATTTGAAATTGCTCCAATCCACGAGGAATGTTTGATTTATTGAGTGACTGAAACTCTGATTGACTTTGAAAGTTGACTACCCAGTTATTTCAATACTTGACATTGGCATAGTTAACCTTTTTTATAAATAAACTAGACTGTGCACGCGGCGTTACTCACGCAGTTTTAGTCTTTATTACACAAGTCTTCATTCAAACTTCAAACCCGCGCAACTACCCCTTAGGGGTTGAGAGTTCAAAAGTCACTTTTTTATTCAAAACCCGTGCCCAAATATCAATACTAAGTTTCTTACTTTACTAATTAACGTTTGTTAATTGGGGATGAAATGCAGTATGGGTGTTTACCCATACTGCATTTCATCCCCTATTTCACCTCCTCAAAAGGCGATCTTCCAAAAACGTTAAAGAAAATTTCTTTTCATTTCAAATTATACGAATAACTACAAATTTTCACTTTCCTAACATCAAAGATGACGGATTTCCATACAAACTTTGAACCCCCTTTTCACCCCCTTAAGGGTTGAATTTCCAAAAATAGAGAACGAATAGCGACCCCCATTTATTTATTATTATTATTTTTATTACTTTCTTACTAACTTTTCACCGCCTTTTTACTCCTTAGGGGTTGAATTTTCAAAAATCCCTTCTTAGTGCTTACTTTCACTATCAAAGAAACCCCTTTTCCAAATTTTATATTTTTAGGGTCAGAAGTTTGGGCTGTGGGTGCATTCCTTGTCACTTAATACCTTTGTCACTCAGGTTCTCCTTTTATATATGTATATATAGATTCATTCAATATCTCATACATTGGCCTGATTCCGTAGTAAGTAGTTTGAGCACTTGTGTTACGAATATCAGACAACAGAGGAATTACAAATGTATGAGACATTGTAAAATATTTATAAAAAAAATGTTTGTCCAGGGTAGAGATCGATCCCATGACCGTGGGTGTATGAGGCAGGTCATTACCAAATTTCCATCCAGCCAGTCAGTTTTGAGGGTAGAGCCATCATAAATTAAAAAAAAACAATTGGAGTTGCTAGTTATATACCTAGGTATTTCTACCATAGTACCTGTGGCAGACAGAAAATGAGACACCGGTAAGGGGGGTAAAGAAAATAATATATTAACAAAATAAAAATGTAGAAAAATACAGAAAATTTACATGTTAAACGTCAGAAAAAGAAGAAAACGTCAAATACTTTTCTATTTATAAGGGCGCCTAAGCGGCAAGGAGGTCTGTCCTCGACATAGCCCTCCCCGTAAGGGACCAAAGGACCTTACTAAAAACTAAGAGGTCGAGGGCAGACCTCCCGGTGGGCCTACCTAGACACTAACATATTTGTCACACACTGCACTAGGTCATCATTACGATGTTCTCAATATCCTCATAAAATTGTTCACACCACGAAATTACTGTCAGTCACCACAATCACAGAAGATAATGATGGCGGTTGTAGCGGCGCTGGAACTGGCTCCATTGCTGCGGCTTCGGGCGCGGGCGTTCCGCCCAACGTTGCGGCGCCCGGGAAAAGGTGCGTCTGGCTGCTGGCTTCACAACACTCACTCCGATTGGCCCCTGAGTTATATCCGACATCGTTGGCAGGCCAAGGGCGCACAGTACGCGGCGAGGGTCCTCCGCCCCCAGGAACGCTGCATCCTCACGAAAACCGCGAACAGTAGGATGTAGGCAGACGTCTTGGGAGCCACGGTGGAGGACGTCGCGCATGTGCGGCACCTGCCAACTGGTTGCGGCGGCGGACCAGGTCCGCATAGGCCACCCGTGAGACGGAAGAATCTTGAGGGGCAGTGATGTATTGCGTCAATCTCTGCGCCCAAAGCGCGGCGGCTTCAGCCTCACATGCCGCGCGCGCAACCTCCTCCTCAGCAGCAGCTAGTACTTCCATTTTACGAGCAGCTATTTCAGCCGCCACTAACCACGCTTGCTATTATATTAGCAAGGAGCGTACCCCCGACGTCCTCGACTACGGAGGAATCGGTGCCCTGCCACGAAATTTATATAATTTTGAATTTGAAAATTTGCGTTGATGGCGCATCAATTTTGTAGTTATCATTACATTGTTTGGTGATTTTAGGAAGTGATACCTTTATGGTTTCGTAAATTAATCACCAAGGCAATCGTTTTGTGAAATATAGCGTAACTTTTTGACTGGATTGGTAAGAAAAATGTAAAAAATCAAAGCAGGGGTAATTCACCTGCCCCGTAAGTAAAAAATTGAAAACGAATTTTAATTGTAAAAAAAAAGTTTTACATACTTCAAAACATTGCATAGGTTATTATGGTTGCATAGGTTATTATCTAATTTTCGCCTCCACCCCGCCATGGGAGTTGGAGGCTGGAGTGCTGGCCGCCGTCTACGAGAAGACGGCGGGCGACCCCCTCTGCCCCCGAGAAAGGGAGGCGCTCAGGAAGGAGGATCGCCAGCAAATGGTGGAGACATGGACGGCCTCTCTCCTGGTGGAGAGGTATGGCCGTCCCACGCTCGCGGCGCTCGCCCCGGTCTTGGACCTGTGGCTCGAGCGCCCACATGGATTTTTGTCCTTCCGGATGGTGCAGGTACTTACCGGGCATGGTTGCTTCGGTAACTACCTGCACCGTATTCAGCGGGAGGACACTCCTTCGTGCCACCAGTGCGGCGCTGCGGAGGACTCGGCGCACCACACGTTGATGGTGTGCCCGTCCTTCGACCAACAGCGGTCCGCACTGGTCGCGGAGGTCGGACATGACCTCTCTTTGTCCAGCATAGTTGCAGCTATGCTGGATGATGAGAGAGCCTGGTCGGCTTTCGCCCACTTCTGCGAAGAAGTGGTGGCGCAGAAGGAGGCGGCGGAGTGGGAGCGCGAGACTAACCCCCTCGCAGGCCCGCTTCGAGCAAGGAGAGGACGAGTTTGGCGGAGAACTCTTCGTCCTCTCCGTGAAGGTGGCCAGCCGGCAACAGGGACGGGGGTCCTTGTGCCGGCACTGTCATTGGCACATCCACCGCTCGTTGGGGACGGCTCAGCTCTTCCGGCTGTCCCCTAACCCCCCTCCTACGTGGCGAACTCCGCGCTTTGAAGGACCAAACGGATGTGGCAGACAGAAAATGAGACACTGGTAAGGGGGGTAAAGAAAATAATATATTAACAAAATAAAAATGTAGAAAATACAGAAAATTTACATGTTAAACGTCAGAAAAAGAAGAAAAGTCAAATACTTTTCTATTTATAAGGGCGCCTAAGCGGCAAGGAGGTCTGTCCTCGACAGTACCTATCATACTCCTAGGAGTACCTATGCTTGCACTTGATAAATTCATAGACTTACCTACGTATACAATATAATCACACCAAGTTGGTGTGAAATAGTAAGTAGAGTAGGTACACGTCTAGAGCTTAGTAAGTACATTATGTGCGAATCTATTTTTATAAGTGAGTTTGTTTGCGTGGTGGTGCTAATTTTAGCGAACCTTAATCAGAATATCTCGCGAACGAGCTGAAGCTATCGCGTATTGCGCGGGCGCTCGATGCCTTTTGTTATTTTATGATTAAATTTTTCCATTTTAGTCCCCACATTTTATCTCTGCTAATGCTGTTGTAAATTACCTGTAAATACCTACTACAAACTTACTGTAAATTATTAGCAGAAGTCGGAATTAGGTACATATAGATTTTTAGGTACTTACAAGAGCAAGACTAACGTGGATGGATAGGCCTCAAATATCGGGATTAAATTAGGACAAAAAGAAGGTTTATGATTTTTTCAGGCCTGAAAAAAACACTGTAGGTAATATTTCATGGGGATACCATGAAATATTACTTACGGTGTTTGTTTCAAATGCCATGAAGATAAATATATAAATATCACATTTCGATACAAGTACACAAATTCCTAAAGTACCTAATTTCGACCTCTGATGATTAGATAACGAGTAAGTTCAGATTTTACCTGGAATCCCACCACTCTTTGCTACGACTATTTAAGGGTGCAATGGACCCAAAGCTTTCTATTGTGGACCCCCCCTCCCCCCAGCCATTTTCATGGGTGCTAAGTATGAACAGTAATATGTTCACCTCAATATTAATAAAAAAATTGGAATGCAAAAAGAACGCTTGCGCAAAAAAATAACGCAAAAACAAGAAAAAAGGTCATACTTACTCACCCGACAATTATGAAAGATTTTAGCAGTCGGGACGGGACTCATTTTAGAAAGTCAGGCGTCTAGGTACCTAGACAGTAGATTAGACTAATCAATGTGATATAGGTAAGTATGTGCTCTCACTTCACTATGTCACTGTGACTTGAATGACGTGTACAAAAAAAGCTTGAAATCACAAATATCTACTTCGTAAAACAAATTTTCATTTAATGTCTTAATTCAATTGGCGATGACGCCGTAAAAGCCCCCTTAGAACGATTAAGCAGTCGAGACCCCTTCTAAAAAGTCAGCCATCCAGTAGGGTAGAGTAATCTGCAATGTTAGTAGGTACTAATGCTCTTAGATCACTATGCCACTATTTCTAGAACTATTACGTTTTTTCTACTGATTATTGATATGCCTTCTTATATATCTATTTAGTTATATATACTACTATACTATAATTTTTGAATGATCAAATCGTTCTTGATTTTATTTTTCTTTAAGTTTTACGAATCTAAAGACACCTTTAAATCAAAATCCATTGAGCCGTGCCAAAAACTTAAATTTTGCGTCATGAAGCCATTTTCATTAATATATATTTTATTTTGATATACCCAGTATTACTCACACAATCACAAACTATCAAATGACACCTCGCTTGTTGAAATCCGTCAAGCCATTCAAGCTGTAGGGCGTGCCAAAGAAATAGACATGCACACACGCTCTAGAAACATTACCCTCATATCTTTGGTAGTCGGGTAAAAACACGCGAGCGAATTCGCAAATAGAGGTTGGATTCCTAATAAAATGGGAAAGTATGCGATTGCGGGTATGCGGTGCAGCGCGGACCCGGCGAGCGGCGCAGCGTGTGCACTCAGCGCGGGGCGGATGCCACGTTATGACGGCGAAGCATCCGACCGGTCGAAGGTTACCGACGGCGACTGTGGCCAAAACAAACGGCATGTGGTCGCGTGTACTCGACAAAAATTCAACATCGTTCGCCCAAGAATGCACAGTGCGGTTATTTTTAGAGATCGAGAGGAGCGCGGGGGCGGCGGCGACGTCTGGTGTCGGTCTGCCGGGGCCTGCCGCCGATCACCGAAATAACTTTTCCAGCTGGCAATACCTGACCACGTGGTGGAGCCCGCCTCCGAAAGGTGCCTACCTGGTGATAGCTACCGATCAATCGCCATTCTTTGGTACACTCGAGAACGTCAAACAATCGAGCCCATCGTAATGCGTTTATTCGTGCTGAGAGCTGCCACTGCGAGCCAGTAAACAGCGGTACGTATTCCTGATAAGTGTGACGTGTGACAAGAATTGTCTCAAGCTACAACTTTGTTTACCAACATGCGATGTTTCAGTGAATAGGTGATGATGATTTTAGAAGATATTCTGAGGATATTTTGCTTCAGTAGAATCTTATTATTTTTTGACAATTTAACATTTTTAGTTATGTTTCGACGTTACGAAGAAAAACACATCGATTTTTGGACTTATTTGTATGATTTTGCTGTATTTTCCGTTATTTTATCCTAATTGTAAAGGTTTGTCATAAAGTTTCTCAAGGTTTTCAAGCTCCTCCGAAATTTATGGAAATGATATGCTACTTAAATACTCGTTTTACAGAAATGTAGGTATGTGATTTTCTCAAAAACATTTCGGGTGTAAAATTATACATAAGAGCTTCAGTAAATTTCGCGAGCTACTTAGTTATCGGAATATTAGATGTAGGTAACTATTGGGAAGACAATTTTATTTTATTCATTTTCTATATAAAATAAGTGATTATGAATAGGTATTCGAATGATGCCTCGCTCCAGGCCTTCCGTTTGGCTCTCGCAACATGA
This sequence comes from Marasmia exigua, assembly GCA_019059595.1. NCBI lineage: Eukaryota > Metazoa > Arthropoda > Insecta > Lepidoptera > Crambidae > Marasmia > Marasmia exigua. Next base: position 5,980,791 of record CM032478.1, read on the forward strand.
CTCATCATCATCTATTCTCACTACGAGGCGTTCTGCTTTGATCTGTAGGCGCAGCTCTTGAAGTGGGCTGTCATCACTTTCTGCATTGTACAAAATCTTTTCTCCTGATAGGTATGTCTTTTGATAGGTTCCTGACCTCAAAATTAAAACACGGTACCCTTACTATTTAATAGGATCTTCTGTCCATATTTTCAGCTGCTCTTGTTAATGGCGATAAAAAGATTCCAACACTTTAGGATAATTTTCAAATAACAATAGAATACATTGCAAAAAACTTTAATACTGCTAAAACATGCATTTTACGGAAAATTCATCCATCACACTTTTAAAGATGACAAAATTACCATCAGTTTAAATTCAACCCCAACTCTATTACTCTTTTCGATCTCGCGAATTAACTATTTAAAATAAGCCATTTTTTTTAAATAGCTTTCGAACAAAATATGATTCGCTTCCTGCCAGTGATCTGACAAGGCTATTATTATAATAAGGTAAACAGGCAGTCTACATTTCCACCATTTACAGGAAAAATCAAATCAACCTTTTTTTTGGTCTGATAACAAGATAACTTATTGGGCCGACAGCGTTTTGCTTATGCTTAAATTAAAGCTAACTAAATCTTCTATCGCTGGAAAAACGGAGTCGAAAAATATTTGAGTGAATCCTTGTTAAATCACTGGCAGGACGTGGTGCATATTTTGTTCGAAGGTACATAAGATAATTAGTTAATATTTGATAATGGCTTATTTTGAAGAGTTAATTCTCGAAATCTATAAGACATACAAAGTTGGGTTGCGTTTACAACTGTTGTTAATTTTGTATTCTTTAAATGTGTGACGTACAAAATTTTTCGACGAATGTTTTAGAATGTTTAACTGAAAAAAAGTCATACATTGTACACTTTACCTACGGTCTATACTTTGTAACATCTCGATCTTTAAAGAAAGGAACTTTTAATTTTTTGTTTAGATATTAAATTACATGGTAATTTATGCAGAATTGAAAATAGTCCTCACATTCGGTGCTCGTGTCTCAAAAACTAGTTAGTCTATCCACGTGTATAGGCGGCAAGTCGATTTTACAAACATATTTAATTCTGTGCTATTTGTTCGCAATTGGAGGCCTAACACTGTATAATTTCCATAGAGTAATCACGTAAGCTCCCAACATCGGCTAGAATCTACAATTATGTAACAGAGCGTTGCGACGCAGTCTGACGCCGATACCACCCAGTCTTGCTCAATTTACGTAACCTGCATCAAAATTAAGTTATTACATTTTGAAACTAGGTTTATTACTTTGTTTCAGTAACCTCAACATTATATTATTAAGTATTCTTAGGCGTTATCATGTCTCATAATGACTTTACTGTTACTTCACCAAGATCTTGAGATGTCACTATGTAAGGATTCTTATTAAATTCTAATCTACTTATAGATACTACATCGAGTCAATGTAAACATTGATAACAGAAACACTTTTTATAATGTTATCTACGGTATTTGGAACGGTAGAGTAAAAAATGTTATAGGTATTACGTAATATATTTTTTCGACAAATCGAGGAAAGTCGTGCATTATGTATGGGAGGCTGGTCAAACAAAACTAGTCGGCTGTAGGTAAGCACCTGCTTGCGTAGTTGTCCGTAAATGCAAAGGTCACCCACTGTCTGCTGTCTGTCGGTTTATAATAAAGCGGTCAAGAGCGTGTCTGACTAGCGTCCAATTACGGTTCAATATTGAGATTGTAGTTGACCATAAACGCGTTTATGAAATCATTACGGTTCTACAACAGTTCAAGAATGTGCTTATTGTAAAAGTATTTGGTACATACATCGATAGCATTAACAAGATCTGTGATGGCGCCACTTCATTTGAGCAGGTCTTTTTTTTGTATAGTCTTACAAATAAATGACATAGGATATGTCTAAGGTAACATTATACATCAAGATAAAACAGGCACTAATTTCGGTAACAAAGTGTTCGCAACGGAAAATCACGGGAAAACGACAGATACAGTGAATAGGAAAGGCATTGTAGGCGTGGGTACTCATGTGCCTCGTACCTATGTCTCGGTTTGGTATGTACAACTTTGTAAGCGGTATTTGATAAAGGGTTGGTGCGGACTGAGGGAGGAGGAGGTGGGGATGAAGATCGGTCGGGACGCAGCGACGTCTGTCTAGACGGAGTGTAATTAGGAAGGTGAGCGCGTAGGCAGCAGCGGCGCGGCGGCCGGCCTAGGCGCCCCACTTGCGTCACATTCTAATTAATAGTAATAGGTAAATTGTACCTCCACGCGGGAAAACCGCCGTACCTTTAAAACGCAGTGAGGTAAAGACCATGACATAACACGTGAATTAAGAATCGTCAACCCGGGATCAACGCAAATTGAACTCAATTACCCAGTATCCTGACCGTAGTCGAGCTAAGAATGTGACAACATTTCGTTTCTCCGTTCATACGTTCGCTATAACTCGGTCTCTGCCCTCGAAATGGTTCAATGACATGTTCTACGATTTGATCTTGTTTATCTCACTCATCTTTCTTTGGTACTAGTACCTTGGCGGCGATAAACCTTTTACAGGTATCTTTGAAAACAAACGAGTTCGCAATCATAGGTTATACTGGTCAGAAACTGAGGCATAGCTAGGTAGTATACTAATGTTACTTTGTGTTTTATAGAAAGCGCTAGGTGATGTCGCGTGAGGATCGGCCGACGCTAACATGAAGGTGACCGGAGGATGTCGCGGCACTTTCATTCGATAATGGGTGTGTTCCTCTAGGTGCTAATATTCGATATGTTTGTCTACGTCAAGTGGTGCCGATGTGTCGGTGCCGTCGCTATAAATAAATAACATCTAGCATTGCGAGCCAGCGCGAATACGTCTCACGTCGCGGCGCGCCCGCAAACAATCGCCATTGTCTATGTGAATGCAACGCCACTCCGACGGCACCATTCAGGGGTGCAATGTGTGTTAGCTCAGGCCGAGGCTGAATGGCTGTGTTGTAAGCCGCTGACGACGTGGTTTAAGATTATGGCTCTGGCAGATAACGATAAGATTGCATTACCAGCATTACATTCGCAGACATGTCCTTCTTTTGTTTCCTTATCCTCAATGTCTCAAGAAATCCGAAATTTCATTGTAGGTAGGTACTTATTTGTATATCAAAAAATAGATACCAAATATGACAAAGTATAATGATGATGATTTGAATATTAAATCTAAAATAAAAGCTATTGCAATTTTTTTATGTGATAGGTGGCAGACGAGCAGACAGATCGCCTGATGGTAAGCGATGGCCGCCGCCCATAAAGACTCGCGACGACAGTTGATGACGATTCTGTATGATTTCTACTAGTTTAAGTAATAATATAAGTAAAGCTCCACCTAAATTAAAAAAATTAATTAGGTACCTATATGGTTTGTGATAAATATGGAAATATCTCGAATGATTTGTGAATTTAGAAATCTATCTCTAATGCAAACTCATATAATTTTGATGTAGGTAGCTAAATAGGTGAAACATCATAATTGGTAACATTGTCTACAGTATTAATCACAAGTGTCTCAATCAATTCCGCTAGATACAAACTAGCAGCTGAATATCTTGAAAGTGTGTATCCCATAACACGGGGCGCAATCGCAAGTAGGCAATAAATAACCAGTTATTTCTATCGTCCGCGGCCGCGGCCCTCCAACAAAACATCCTTAGAGTACGACAACATTGTTGTGGACAGTATGGTTAGCTATACTCGTACCTACTTGGCCGCTAGTTAACATTACACTCGACTCCTTTTGTGGATTTACTCGTAACGAGGCTACGAGGAATGGATTGTTGACCTCAGTAACAATTGGATAACAGCACGTTGGATTACCACGAACATTCTGTTTTTATTTGGACTGTAACCTATGCTTTAAGAAGGTAATTTGACAATGTCACTTGAGAAGATTTATAAAGGTAGTCAAAAGTCAAAGTCGCAAACACTCTAAACGCCAGTGTGTAGCATTCTATCGTTCAACGGATTCAGTTGAGACCATTCCGAACGTTAACTCAAGTCCTAATTAATGTACCTATCCACTATCCACGTGGCGATATCCTCACTCGATGCATTACTTAACAGGTATCAGTGATAAAAATTATACATTCAATGATCATTGTACAAAAATAACGAAATAATTTGTGCACTTAAAAAACCCGAAACGCTGATTTCCAATTTTTGCACTGCATCACCTTTTTCATGCCACTAAATCCACACAAAAGAATATCCACACTAAATAAAATTAAAATAATAACTGAGTCCTAAAAATAACAAAAAAACATTAAAACAAATTCTCACCGTTTAAAACAATGTTTCATTACGAATTTTGACAGTTTGTTGCGACCCGACGTGCAGGAGCAGGGATTTGTTTCTCTTCTCAAAGCGACGTGCTGTCTAACTAAATTATTGCGAGTAAAGCGTTATTCAATTGCCCTTAGAACTTGGCTGATAACGTTCTGGAGTCTATTTATTTTATTTTATTCGAAAGACCAACCGTTTGCGTAATCATAAACAAAACATTTGAATGGAAATCATTCAGACAGTAAATATTCGTAAAATGATTACTTTATAAAATGATAAATACTTTGTAAAATGATTTGGCCGTGTGGTCCCCGGCAGAGTGGAATAGGCCACCCTCACTCTTACCGAGGTGTCGTAAAAGGCGACTAAGGTAAAGCTGCTGGCATGATCATCAGCACCCAGAGAAGGAAAACTCTGCATTTATATCAAAAACCTCGCCAACCCGTCTGCGTGGTGAGTATCTCCTAAAAAGCTTGTAGCTTTTCTTTTTTATCTAGATAGGTACTGTAAAACATTTAAATGGGATGTAGTTTTTGAAATGGCTCGAACACGTACGCCAACCATGAGTAACCAGTATTACTTATACATAAATAGATATTTACCTACTAGGACAAACTAATTGACTAAGGGCCGATGTTTTGATCCGTAGTTTGAGCGAATGGTGTATAAAAGTCACCAATGGTCAAATATCGCTAAAATGTGTCTTATGAGCAAAAGTTAGCTTGACCAATACTACAAGGAATAGGCCGTCACTTCGACTATTAGTTAGACAGTTAACCCCGACAGGTCGGGGGACCGGACGGGGTGTGTGGGACTCGCGGAGGTTTACCCACTAATACCGTCCGACGCTGGTTGTTGATATATAGGCGAGCCCTACGGTGACTTGACTGTCCGGTTGACCTTGCGTACATCCGTATACGGAACGTCAGCCAAACGGAATGGGCAGACCACCTCAGGGGATGCAATAATTCGCGCCCGCGTGCAGACAGATTTAAACAAAAGGTAATTGCGGATAAAAAAATCGGCCTTGACTGTCCAAGTGACAAGATATGGATTCCTACCTACCTACACTACTACAAGTATAACAATTAATACTAAAGATGAATGGATACGATGGCTGCACTGAAAATTTCGGGAATCAAGAAATTGTTAAAACATTGCAAAAGATATTTATTGTTTATCGAAGTATTCGTCTTGAAACTCGACACATTTTTTTATTTTATTGAACCAATTTTTTTTTTTTTATATCATCGATGGCAGGCGAGCAGACGGTTCACCTGATGGTAAGCAATTGCCGCCGCCCATGGACACCCTCGACACCAGTCGAGTCACAAGTATTTAAAGCACTTATTCCATTCTGAAGTAGGGGTATTAAAAATCCTCTTCCTCAACCAGCTTATGCACGACATCAACGTTATTTTGGATGACTGCAGTTTTTGGGTGACCTTTACGAGGCTCGTCACAGGGCTTGACACGTGCACGATGAAACTCCGCAAACCAGCTATATATTGTGGTTGTAGATGGAGCTTTATCACCAAATGCGAAAGCATCCGATCAGCATACGTTTTTGCGTTATTAACTTCGAAAGTCATACCTAATAAATCTTTGCTCTTAAATTTTTTCGACTCACTTCCATTTTCCCGCCAACTTTACATGTTCAACAAGAATCAACGCCAATCGATTTAAATTTTTTGCTACTAAACCGGATCTATTTTAAACAATTTCAGGGGTTACAACCTCTCGGCAAACACTTATACTATTTATTAAATAACAATGCACAAATGTTGGGTCCGTTTATGTACGCGAAAAATTGATTCACGCTAAAAGTGGCCGCTTTTGGCGGTAATCAATTTTTCGCGTACGCGTTGGACCCAACATTTGTGCATTGTTATTTAATAAATAGTATAAGTGTTTGCCGAGAGGTTGTAACCCCGAAATTGTTTAAAATAGATCCGGTTAGGTGACTAAAAATTAAAATCGATTGGAGTCGTTAGAGTACCCTACCAGTCACCTTAAAGAAATAAATGTCATTCAATTTATAAAATCAAGGAGTTTTTGATTATAAATAGTTGATTATGCCAGTAACAGTGGACCTATTCCTTTCCCAATACTTTCAGTGCAGCCTTAGACAGTGTTAAATTGTCTAAGAGTGCAGCCTATGTAGTGCATAATTTCCCACATAGTCCACTAGACCATGATATACATTATACTAAGATTCGTTAATTACTTTAACTGAGCTAAGTAGTCATCTAGTACTTATAGTACAGGGAATGCCCCAGTTTAAATGCACTGGGCATTTATGTGCTTAGAAGATCATCTCCGGTGTAGCGAGCATCATTGCAACCCCTCCTCATCATAGCGTGTAATTCCCAGTTAGGTCCAAAGCTGTTACTTCGGAGCCCGGGGTACGCTTGGACCATGATCAAGGATTCGAGAAGTCTGGTGATTACAATGAAGCAACTGGAGTCTGGCCTTCGCAACCCTTAGACAGGTGAACCAGACCAACTGGATTACCGTAACACGTTCAGAATGGTTCTCTGTCGGATTGCATCATTTCTGATGCGGTCCTTCAGAGATACTCCGAGCATAGCCCTTTCCATAGCTCTTTGAGCGACTTTGAACCGGTGGACTAGTCCAGCCGTGAACCAGAGTCACCGACATAGCCCACCGAATTAGCAAACTGAAGTGGCAGTGGGCTGGTCATATTAGCCGCAGAACTGACAGCCGTTGGAGCCGTAAAGTCCTTGAGTGGAGACCGCGACTCGGTAAGCGCAGTGTAGGACGCCCTGCGACAAGATGGGATGATGACATTCGAAGGCTGGCTGGTGTGGGCTGGATGAGAGTGGCCGAAAATCGGGAGCAGTGGCGTGCATTAGGGGAGACCTATGTCCAGCAGTGGACGAGTGTGGGTTGCTGATGATGATGAGTTCAGAATGGTTATCTCAAATATTGTAGGTATCCACAATTTTTAAGAAACTCCGAGACGTGCAGGTTTCCTCACGATGTTCTTGCTCGCTGCCGAGCTAATGATAGAAATATGCACATAGATTTCAAAAATCCAGAGGTGCATGCTCCGATTCGAAACACGTATGGTAAACGCTTGCTTATCCCCTGAGCTATCATCGCTTATCATCTCAACGAGCGCCGGTGCAACGGTCATGCACAATGTTCATTGTCCATGCAAGTAGTTCTTATTTAAATTTGACCAAGCTCGATCGAGGTCGGGTATGATGCGGTATCGATTCGTAGACCGGCGAGGTGCGCTGTGCGCTGTGCAGTCAGTGCGGGGTGGGCAATGGGCGCTGCATCGTTCCACCTGACACTTACTATAAGAACACGTACACAGCTCGCCACCGGATTGTTCAGTTCAACAATCATTCCTTATAAAACCTACCTTTAGCTTATCGCAACTTTTTTTGTTTTTTTTTATGATATAGGGGGCAGACGAGCAGACGTATCACCTGATGGTAAGTGATTACCGCCGTCTATGGACACCTGTCACGTCAAAGGAGTCACAGGTACGTTGCGGCCTTTTTAAAAGGGAGTACGCTCTTTTCTTGTAGGTTTGCAGGTCGTATATGGAAACACCGCAGGCGATAGTTCATTCCACAGATTTTACTATAAACAAAAAAAATCAAATAGGTAATAGGTTCTGCTGCAAGCTATAGCATTGCATCTTCATAGCATCTAAAAACGAGCTGATGACAGAAAAACAAACTGCAAAATAATAAAAAACGTTTTGTGTTTATCTATTAGCACAATCGATCGCGAAAAATTTGCCAACGCAACGAATTGCGACACATTGTACAGTATTTCAATTCCTCCAGCCAAAGACTCGCTGCAGTCGGTGTCATATCTCAAATGAAATACTTTACTCTGTAGTGTGGTTCTGTGACAGTGATTATTCTTTATCGAATGTCAGAATGAGGCCAAGTAGAGTTTGTGGTTCATCTTAACCAGTAAAAAAAACAATTGAAATTAAAATAAAATCATAAAATTGTTTGATGCTTTTTTATAAATATATGACTTTAAAATACGGTATTTGACTAATTTTTTTTTTCATTTTTGCCATCAAAAGACCTCTCAATGATAGAAACATCGTTGAAAGAATTAGGTACTTGATTTTGGGCAAACCCAAAACGCTCCATACAAAAGGCTACTTAGTCGTGACGTCACACGCAAGTATTTTGTATGCATTTCATTTGAATTTTGTATGGTAGCTATATCAAATGTTTCGTTTTTGTCAATGGTTCTATTATAATAGTTAGTGCAAATTGTATGGGTTATTCAATGGTATAATATTTTTTTAATAATTTCATACTTTTAAAATGGACTTGCCCATAAATCTTTGAATGACCATACAACCGGCTAGACGTTATATTTTAATGCAGGATTTTTGCTATTGGCACATATTTAATTTTCTGCACCTACTAAGGTCGAGTTTTCCGTTTTATGTATTCTATTTACAATTTTTTTTAATCATTAAAACATCAATACAGCAAACAATAATTTAGTGAAAAGTAAATATTTTAAAATTGCTTGTCAAATTACCACTAATAGGCTTTTAAAAAATTCAAACACCTGTAACTTAAAAACTAGACGTGGTACTCAAAAACTAATGCCATATTCGGAGAGGCTTTACAAATGGACAACATTTCAAAATTGCTAAGCTCTGAAACAAAAAATACCAATTCTTTGTTTACTTTTCCGCTGCTCGAATGTATATTTATTCATTTTTTATATTGCTTATTTACTGAGAAAAAAATTAAAAACTAAAAAACGTAAGATGACGTCATCGGACGGCAGAATGTAAAATATTTCTTTGCTTAGCACATTATAGTTTTAAATTTACGAAATGCCAAACCCATGACATGTAACTGTAAAAAAAAAAGACAACTTGTTGACGTTGAATGTATGAATGACGTTGACAATGTTGACACTAGTATTATTTACCTTTGACAGTAATACCTTTTTTTTATCAAAACAATGATAAGCAAAGGAATATCGCTGTATTCAGCCGTCCGATGACGTCATTTGGCGCTTACGTCTATTTAGAATAAAAAGAATTTCAATAATTATTTTATGCATGAAAATGGACAAATTTTGAAAAAAGAAAAAATATGGGTCTGTTCATTTTATGTCTATTTTCATATAAAAAAACAATATGGACATGTTAAAAATATGAAATGTTGTCCATTATACTTATAATTATATTTCAAACCCACGACACTAAAATATCAGTTGACCTTAAGAATCCGATACATACAGGTTTTCTCAAGAAGTTTTCCCGCACCACCGATTAGTAGTGGGTATATGTATGCCAATTGGCCCTTTAAGCAAAAATTATAACTCTAGACAGCTGAATAAACAACGTATAAAAGTTGGTTGTGCTGGTTGTTGAGTAAAAGCGTTTGAAAACACCTCTTGGTTCTATAATAGAGCCGAAATGTTTAAACTAGGACCCTAAAAGTGCGTATTGGAAACTTAATCAGCCCAGGAGGCGGTGCCTACGGGTGTTTCAGCTGCTAGGCCCGCGCGTGCATATTTCCCCGTCATTTTTGCAAGTGCGTGAGGGCGCAACCGCGGTGTCAATTGTTTTCTTCGTGTTACGCCAGTTATTTCGAGCGCGTGCGGCGCGGCGCGGCGTGCAAGCCACTCGCTCACGTCCAACTGTCCACAAACGCTACCACTATATACTAAACATTGATATTCTATCATAATGCACGATGATCATTCACTTCAATTAGTGGGTAGGCAAATTACTTTTAGGTTTTCATAGGTATTTAATGAACTACTGTAATGTCCATATTTATACGAGTACTCTGACAAAAATATGTTTTTTTTTAAGTGTAGCTGCATACCTATAAGATATTCAATCAATCAATCAACATTTTTAAGTACTGATAAAGAAGAAAGCCGTGATACTAAAGTCATCCTTATAAAAAAAGTAGCACCAACGCATTATCGAACAACTGATGTAACTTATGTAAAGAATTTTATGTGAAAGACAACTGAGGGAATCTTTACAAATCATCAGCAGTACCAGTGGCTGTGCAAATAAAAGTAAATAAAATTTATGTTTATAGAATGCAATCAGAATAATTCTAAGTGAAATAAGTCTTGTACCTATACGAAGAAAAACTTAAAAAAACACATCATAGTCAGTCGTGTAATACGCGCAAATGGAAACTACCAGACAATGCATTTGTTTTGCAAATTATAACAAAAGACACTAAGCTTATTTCTCATATGAAAGCATGAGGCTACTCATATTACCTACAACGACAGAAATGTTTTGTCTACATGATATCGTCAGAAACATGCAGTAGAGATTTCTAGATCGTATGCACATGTAAGCAGGTAGGTATGTTTTGTAAAAAGTATAAGTAGGTTTATGTTATATGCACTTGCGTCTGAGTTGGCGTTGGCGTGTTTGTCGTGTCTCGCTTAGTGTTGATAACCGCAAGATGTCTAGGTAGGTTTAATGACAAGCTCAGATAAGAAATGTAGCACCAATATGGAATCAGTCAAGAATAGACCTACTCGCGACAAACATCAGACAACGCTGCATGCATTGTCCCGATTTCAACCTTATATCTTATGTTGTGTGTATGTATACGTCTGTCTTTATGTCAAACACATATATACTTGTACATGTGCGTGTTGATACGAGCGGAGATGATAAGATTGGTGTCTTAATTTAAGCCAATTTTAAAAACGGTTGCACATTGTTGCATGTCCAATAAAATTTATGTCGCTGACTCTACATATTTCCATTAAGAGTATGTACTTACGTAATAATAACTATTCTTAAACATAAATTAAGTAAAACTTTTTAGTTTTGAGTTAGTTTCAGTGATGTAATACATACATGTGTTTGTACCTACAGACAAAGTTGATCCAGTCAGACTCTAGTCCCTAAGAGGTTACTTATCTTTTTTGTTTTTTTTTAAACTACACGGAATTAAGCTGTTCTTGAGATGAAGTAACAAAAGGAAATGCTGTCTTTAAAATATCGGTTATGGGATCCTGATCCTGGCCGGTCCATTTAGTTTTTGAGTAGGAATGTATTTTATCGCATTTCTAGTCTCGATGCGGAATTCTGCGCGCAGGGGTAGAGGCGGCGGTCGTAGGTCGCCGCCAGAGGCCGCGCTAGGGCGACGGCCCCGCGACCCACTTCCCCTCCCCCCAGCGCGAGCCCCCCCGCACCCCCTGCCCCGCTCTGCTTTATCACACTGATAACAAGAAGTCTCGCACCAGCAGCCGATGCGATATCTCAGTGCGCGAGAACTCAGCCACAGAACTCGTCTTTGTTCCATTGACTTTATTCAATGCTATATCAACTACAATGTTAGTAACCTTTTCGTCTAGACGAGTGCAGCACAGTCATTCCTATGACCTAATTGTGCACATCAGCGTTGTAATATTTATTTGCTGCTAACCACTTTTGAAGAGTTAAGGTGACGGGTAGCGGACACTAGCGACGACAATCGATTTTAATTTTTATCTACTAAACCGGATCTATTTTAAACTATTTCGGGGTTACAACCTCTAGGCAAACACTTATACTATTTATTAAATAACCATGCACAAATGTTGGGTCCAACGCCACTTTTGGCGTGACAATTTTTTCCGCGTACAAAAACGGACCCAACATTTGTGTTGTAACCCCGAAATTGTTTAAAATAGATCCGGTTTAGTAGCTACAAATTAAAATCTGTTGGCGTCGCTAGTGTGCCCTACCCGTCACCTTATGGCTGCAAGGAATATTCGATATTGCTATACTCGTAATTATTTAATTAAATTCCAGCCTCTATTGTTTCACCGAGTTGGCATAATGTATATTCAAAATACAGTTTTCTGTATTACGATATGTAAAATAATAAAGTCACAAAAAAACTGAAACAACCTGTATCTACCTAATTATAATAACACTCGGTCATTCTATTCTAGATCAAAGCACTAAACACCATTCGTTCTTGTTTAAAGGAACAATAATTACCATATAGATAATTGTACATTATTGAAATTGTTAAACTAATGTTTTATTGATAAAAAACATATGTAAAATGATGCCAAGTTATACGCCAATACGCCTTGGTTGTTGACTTAATCGACAAAAGGAGTGAGATTTAATCTGGTGCCAATTAAATGGTCTGACCTACATCATGGCTATTTCTTATATACCAATGTACTAGCTCTTCTAAATAATTCGTTTAAAGAATTAATTAGCCGAGAAGGTAGGACCACGGACTTTGCATCCATTTTTGGATCTCATTTATTTGAATGAAGTCAAGGCAAACTTATAATTATTATATTATAACAAACCAAGGCAAACTTATAATTATTATATTATAACATTGAACTTGAATCTTATTTCATATGGGTTTTGATGGGCTGACTATCGCAATAAATAATATGATTGATTGATTGATATCATTACTGTCTGTACATAAATATTCTTAGCTACTTATTTACAAGGAGTATCAATAAACATTTAGGTACATACAATTAAACACGTGTTCTACCAACTATTCTAAACAACATTTGTTCCATGACTTTTGGAAATTCGTATTTTATACAAGTTGTGTACGTGATTGGTCATTTTGTAACGAACAAGTTGCCAAAAGTCGTTAGGCCTACGGCTTCACCGGAGGAGAGCCCGACATAATCCACTCTCCGCTGGATGGGTATGCATAAACTCCTTTACACTCTGGGCCGGCAGCATTCCCCCAACGAAAAAAAAGGGATTGAAATGCCTTCCGATAGACCCTGTTTAAAAATAACAAAATAAATGTTCATAATACTAGAAGCAATAAATTGAAATAGATTTATTTATGAGATAAGGGGCAGGCGAGTAGACGGATCACCTGACGGTAAGTGCTTACCGACGCCCATGGCCACCTGTTACACCAGAGGAGTGCGCCCACTGGCCTTTTTAAAAAGGAATACGCTCTTTTCTTGAAGGTTGGCAGGTCGTATCAGTCCGGAAATACTGTAGGCGATAATTCATTCCATAGTTTTGTTATAAGACTTAGACAGTTGTAAGAGGTATATTATAATAAGAAGCTTTTACACTTCGAATTCAACTATTTATCTGGAAGCTAGCTAGTTTTCCTTTATAGATATAATCATCATTATGATTTTTGATGTGTGTTCGTATTTAATGCTTCACATTGCAAAACATTTAATTATCTCGAAAATCTTTTACATGATTATGTGAAATAGTTTTTGTGTTATGAGGGGTCAAAAGTGACTCCAAATGGTTTGAGTAAAATTCCAGTTCGCTCTGCTTTAACTAGGCTTTGATACCCTGCAGCGTGTCTAGATTTACAATAGCACTAAACGTTATCAAAGTAACGTATGCAAATGGACAAAGTTTACTAGTATCTACCTATAAATGACCATGACCGGGCCAATGACGCAATATTGCCAACGCAACGGATGCTGATTAAAGGACCGTTTGTGAAGAGAATGGTACCGGAGATTTTTATGTATTTTTATATCTATAACGAGCGCTCTAATTTTACAATTCAAGTTTTTTAGGGTTCCGTACCTCAAAAGGATAAAACGGAACCCTTATAGGATCACTTTGTTGTCCGTCTGTCTGTCTGTCAAGACCCTTTATCTCAAGAACGCGTGGATGTCTCAAGCTGAAATTCACATGAAATACTCAGGTTTATTGTCCCTTTAAGCTGTGAAAATATCAAACTTCTAAGCCAACCCAATCAAAAGATACAGCCGATTATGTCGATATTTTCAACAAATTTTCGACACTCGGAATCAAAACCTACAGGGTAGGTACTTCCCGTAAACTTAGAATCTTGAAATTTGGCATGAAGCAATGTCATATAATGCAAATATAGGAAAAATTGCGAAAAATCTCATTTTTTAGTTATATAATATTTATTATATTATAAATATTTTAATACAAAGAAACTTACTACCTTATTTCTCACGAACAAATAAAGGTATCCAATTGAAATTTATACCAAATACCTAGGTCTACTGTCCCTTTAAGCTGTAAAAAAAATCAAACTTCTAAGTTAACGGGATCAAAAGATACAGCTGTTTATACCGACACCTTAGACGAATTTCCATCACACACTAGAGAATCAAAACCTACAGGGTACTTCCCGTGAACTCAGAATCTTGAAACTAGGCACGAAATTTGAAGTTACATAAAATATTATTTTTGCTTACATGACTTGAAATATTTTTTTAATAATTAATAACAAATTTGGTTCAAATTTAAGACATAATTAGTTATTTTCAACCAGATTTTGTAATGATGACTATACAATGTTGTAAATAAATAACTTTAATAAAAGAACTTTTACAAGGTACCTACTGGCCTACACTAGTGGGTATTTTAGTTATATTATAAAATAGAAAATATTAATTATGTTGACTCTCACGAAACTACCAGAACTATGATTGTTCTAAACTGAACGGTTTGCGCGAGGGTCACTTCCAAAGTATTAAAATGTGTCCCCTCTCTGTTAGTTTCAAAATAAGACGAAATTAAAACTAAAAAAAATATACGATATGCATTACGCATTACCACGCAATTGGTTTGAACGATATCCTTTCGCCGCACCATCATTCTATCTGTATGACCCAAAGGTTGACTGGTAGAGAATGCCTCTTGGCATTAAGTTCGCCTATTGTATTATCTTTTAGTACAATAAAGTTTAGTACAATAAAGTAAGTAATTTGATTTAATACGTCATAAATTGTAAACCGCTACATTTGTACGGCGGAACCCTCGGTGCGCGAGTCAGACCCGCACTTGGCCGGTTTTTTTTTCTGTTTGTTCTCCTCAACCAGCCAGCAGAACAACGCCTAATAAACAACTAGATATTGAAGACAGCTTCCCCCCCGCCATTCCTCACATCTGGAATGGATGGTTCCTCCGTCTGTTCAATAGTATAAGATTTTGAAAATTCCGTTCACCTACCGTCCAAGTTTGAAAATTGGATTCTTTGATTTGCTTTAGGGCCGATACTACCAATCTTAATCCGATCGGCAAATCTGAGGTTATGATATTACGGATAATTTACGGATAAATATTGTTTGAAGCGGGCTTTAGTATAATTTAAATATTGCTATAGATTAAAAATCACATGGGTTTAGCTCAGACAAAATTAATTGATATAATTTAGCCCACAAAATATTCTATTGACCTCTTCATTGCAAATTGAAAACTGCTCTAGAGGTCTTCAAGATGAGGAACGTAGTAGTGCATAGGTACGGTCAGCATCAAAAGTAGCTTAACACTTTAGTACCATGTCAAAGTAACTGTTCTAATTATTAGGTATAGTCAGTTTCTAAGGGGTACGTAAAAATGTTACTTCGACATAGTACTAAAGTGTTAAGCTACTTTTAATGCTGACCGTACCGTACACGTGTATTTTGAGAATGGGTAGGTAAATTGTGTGGCTACTGAAAAGTTTCACTTAGGTGAATTACTAATTAATGAATATTTAACGCCTATATTTTTTTACAATGCGAATGCCTACTGGCACCGTTTTGTTTTTAAAACGAAGTCAAAGGTACTATGATATTCCGTTTGATTAATCGCCTGAAAACATAACACCTTTATTGTCCTTACAAAAGGTTTTGTTTTTTATAAATTTTACTAATATTGTTAAAAAATATAATTTCAGATTTTCTGCAAATTGGCGGATAATGTCGTAGTAGTGAGGTAGGATAATATGTGTATGTGTGTTTGTATGTAAAGATAACCAAAACGACAGACATAGGTAGTAGGCAACTGCTCAATATATTCGAGTAGCAAGCCACAAAACACACACTATTACGTGTTAGTGTCATATTAAATTCAATGACCCGTGGAGTTAGGAGCTGTATTTGCTTTCTGACTCGTGTCGGACATTAGCAATGACTTTAAAAAATACCTGTCTTGGCTATCAGAATTCAAATGATATTCTAAATGCATAATTTATCAGCCGATCGGATGTTATTGTAAACTGCAACGGCGTGACCTTTGTGGTATCTGAGGCGAGTGGGTTTTGTTCGGAGGGTAATCGATAGGGAAGGGGAGTTTACGGGGCAGGATGGCACCGCTGGGGCGGCGGGAGCGGAGTGACGGGCATGGTGCTGCGGGCCGGGCCGGCAGCGCTGGGCGGGCGTCGTCTGGCTCGCGCCGCGCCGCCGAGCGTTCGACGACCTGTCGTCTCAAGGCCGTTCTTACACGTGCCACCGGGCGCTTCCTGACGCCGCCATAACAAACCTCCCCGCCCGGACCGGTCTGCCCCCTCGGGCTCCCCGCCCGGTCTACGCAGGGTCCTTCTGAGGCGCACGCAATAAGGTCCAATCTACGATTCTCGGAAGTGTCTACCTTTCTTGAAGTTATTCGATAGCTCCAACCTCAGAAAAAGGGAGGTATTCTTTGAGACGCGTAGTGACGTTTGACAAGTATTTCGGCCTATAGATTCGTAAATCTATATAGGCCGAAATACTTGTCATACAATAACTTATTACCATACGTATCATATTGATATAATATATTAGAGAACATGTAGTTGCCTAAGTAATATGGGCATCTAATATTTTCTAATTTCAAAAATACGATGTGAAGAGGTCATTTAGTTACAAGTGGCTTATAGTCAACGTAATGATTTGCGGCAGAGGCGCCGGTAGAGAATTTCATTCATAGATATTGAATGATAATATCACAGTTGAATTGTTTAAATGGCCAGTTGGTTTATAGGGAAGTATTTTTTTACACTCCGGCCAAAGACTCGTGGCAGTCGGTATTATATTAATTCGCAATTAATGAATGAAATACTCTACCGTCTGCCGCGAGTAAGTATAAAAAGAAGGGAAAAGTAATTACTTTCCAAAGTTTGGTTTTAACAGGTATTTTAACTTGTTAGATGTTTTCCAATTTCCTGAGAAGTAGAGCTTGATTGGGATTTAAAAGTTGGCTGCTTCGAGCTGTATATCGCCTCGTAAACAAGAAACGGGCTTTCGCTAACCAATTGTAGACCCTTTGACCTTTGTCCTTGGCGAGGAGAAATTGAGGAAAATATTGTGATAGCGGTACATAGCTAGATAACTAGGTATGAAAGAAGAACTAACATACGATTGAATAGGTTCCATCTAGGGAAGCTTATATCTTAGGGATCTCTTAATTCTGCGAAGTAAAAAAGGGCCAATTTCAAGATTTTTTTCATCACATAAGTTACAATAATATGTGACCTCTGTTTAATATAAAGTTTCAAAATAATCTTCCATCAAAATAAAATTATAGTATGGTGACGTTTGCTTATTAAAGCAGTTAGGTATACATATTATGGGGAGTAGAAAAAAATCGGCAAGTTCATAGGTTAAGATTAATAAGTATAATGTACAAATATAGTTAACGTGTTCATTAGATTTACACATTGAAGTAAATTTACCTCAATGGATTTACATCATTATATGCTTTGCTGTCAGTATTGATTTATTTATTTAGTTAATGTTAGGGAAACACATAGTACATATAGAGTTTACATAAAAATGTATATTAAGTTATACAAATACCAGCTAAGTTTCCACTTATTCAAAAAACATTTATATTTTTGCGGTCATCTACAGCTAAGAAAAATGATCTACTAAGTAGATGTTACAGTAATCCTTTACAGAAAGCTATACCTAATATTATCCCGTTAATAATTATTTTATTAAGTATGAAATAAATGCGATTTAATTATTTTATTACCACAATGATTGTGCCTCGAAGGTTGCAAGCATCACAATCTAGTGCGAAACCGGTTAGAAAAATAAACCTGTTGTAGGTAGGCGCTATTAGCTATTCTAATATTTAAATAAAAAAAATCACAAGGCTGTTGGAATTTGTGGGATATATCTTTTTTATATCCCACAAATTCCAATAGCCTTATGATTTAAATGAAGCCGGGATTTTTGAAATATCTAGGCAGCAGCCAGCTATGACCGGATGGCGCAATTGGTAGTGACTCTGCCTCTTACGCCAAAGGTCGAAGGTTCGATCCCCACCCTGGACAAACATTCGTGCTATGAACACTTGTTTTGTTCGGTGTCTGGGTGTAATATATGTATTTAAGTATATATTTGTGTTCCTCTGTTGGCTGATACCTGTAAACAGTGTTTAAGCTACTTAGTACGGAATCAGGTTAACGTATTATTATGGTTTTTTTATAGATTAGTGCTATACAGCGTCCGAAATCTAAGGGACAAAAAGGGAAAATTTACCTTTAACTTTTTGTAAGAGAATAAAAAACATTTCTAGTTTTTTTGTCTTTGATTATATGCTTGTATTGCACCCGTGCAATCTATCTATCGAACTAAAAAACAATTAAAAGATTTAAATTGTCTTATTTATTCTGCAAATCGATAGTCATAACTAAGAAACCTTGGATCCTACACTCGCATTTTAACTTATTTGTTTATTTTTTATGCTTTTTCATGAGCATATAATAACACAAACAAAAAATTGAGTATCGTATAAAACATATTGTATCTAAAGGTGCAGGTGATGAGACAATGATGGTTAGGTAAGGATAAGAGTTACTCAGGCAAACCTGTCTGATGTAACCACATTAGGCAGACATTAGATATAAACTCGGCTAAAAAGTATCAGCTAGAGTGAGCCCTCATTAGGCGAGTATTCGAATAATCATTGGTTTCACGCACAGTATTAATCTTAGTTTTCAAGATAACTTTGATATTACAAGTACTAGGTAGGTATTTGAAAATACGAGTATACATATGTGTTTAGTAGTAAATTGTCAAAAAGTCTGAATGGTACGGCTACTTAACAAAGACTGATGTCGCTTCAAATATTTAGATGAAGAACAAGATTGCGTGATCATCATAAATATTTTAACAACTGTACAGTCGACTCCAAAAAAAGTATAATACTTCGTTACAATTGAGACCAAAGTAGCTCAGTGAATAAGAATGTCCGTCGTACATTCAAATCCGAGCAAACACCTCTGTATTTTACAAATCCATGTGAATATAATTTTCTATCTTTCGCATGGCAATGAGGGAAAACATGGTGAGGAAACCTGCATGTCTCGGCTATTTACTCAAATTTGTAGATAATTGTATATTGAAATAATGATAATGAGCGTGTGAACGTGACTCAGCGGGTCTGGTTCGCCTGTCTAGGGTTGTGAAGGTCAAACTGACGGCTTTGGTCGTAACCGGGAATACAACAGTAGACTGTATGTATAAACAACTAAATCCATACATCTTATACATTGACCTGATTCTGTACTCGTAGCTTATATCATGTAAGAGAGGAAACAAAACACAAAACGGAATATATAATTTGTTAATCACACAAATGTGGTGGTCCAGAGTGAGAAAGGAGCCCACGACGTTTGGTGCGTAAGTCAGGGTCAACACCAAACCAAATGCGGCATCGGACCAGTCATTTGTGTTTAAATTTAATCAGGTATGTAAGTAGGCTTTTTATTTATTAAGTTTCTTTTTAAAAGTATTGGAAAAAGAAAATTGAGGATGTAAATCCAATATTTCCTAGGGACTACTAAGTATCTCTTCGATATTTATAAAATGAAATTATTTTGAGTGGTTTGCTGTAATTCAGTGAAAATGAAACATGCAAGAATGGACCGTTGTTATAATCAAGATTCTTAATCTTGAAAGATAAACGAAAAGATGTTTTAGCAATAGAGATGTTTAGATATTTTTTTTATTACTGTAATGGGGCGTCCCAATTAGCAAATTGAATCACTCGACAGAACGTATATCTACATGTATAAATTGGCCTGTGTTGTGCTGCTTATCGCCGCTCAGCTGCCTCTGTGACCTGCCTTTGATATGTCTACATTTTACGGTTACAATTCCGAGAAACATGACATGACACTTACATGTGTTTTGTCTTTGTTGATTTCGTATTCATACCTATAAGTTGTGAGTAGATTGAGTGGAGGCGTAGCTGCGCAGTGCGTATCGTGATTTTGGCGAAAGGTAGTGGGGAGGGGTGGGAGGTGGGTGGTGGGTAAGGGCGAGGGCTGTCTGCACTTCGCCCTGATAACCCACATCCTCGCGCACCCCGGCGCCGCGCCTGAGCCTTCTTGCGCGCTTATAATTAGGTACACGCGTTCCTCCACTGTACCTTTCCTGAACAATGTAACGTGTCTATTTCTCCGTGTACATCACCTTTGACACTCTTTTGTGTCGAAAATACGAGGCAGATAAAAATCAACGCGTGTAGGCGTCAGAAGGTCCGTATTGATTTTTCGCCACCAGGCGACTCGACTCACTACATGTTTCACTGGGAAACGAGATTCACAAATCTTACGAAAACGGCGGTTAACTCTTGGAAATATTAAGGATTTTATTTATTTATTTCTTAATGGAAAAAAAACAGCATTTAAATTACAATAATGATTGTGGTACTTTAGAACAAATATGCCTTAAACAGTTTTCACGAATATTGTTAAAGTATCGCTCCCCTGAAAGTCAAGAGTTTAGGAAAACCAAAAATCAAGTCAACCGTTTTATGGGTAGGTAGTTGGCAGCAGCGTTCATGTACGCTTACGTAGACCTACCTATATTGTTATATTGTGACGAGTTTAATTCTACACTTATTTATCTTGTTTGTCTCTATGTTATTTGTTTTATACCAAAACATTGATTGCCTCGGTGTGGCGCAGCGGCTACTGGTTTCCACTTTAGAGTAAAGGCTATGAAAGAGGTTCCGGGTTTGTAACCAAAGTTTTTTGGATTTCGGGTCTGGAAGTTAACGATCATGTATGGGGATATCTATGCCTTGCAAAACAACCATGGGTCCGGCCCACGATCCCTCTCCGGTCGTTTTACTGTGATGTCACATCGGTATTTAAGGGAAAGAGAATAATAGGGAGTGCACTTGTGTTTGCGAGTAAACGCGTGCATTATATAATTATCCTGCAGATCGATAGGATTGAACGCCGCGGCCGTAGCCAACTAGATCGGAAGATATAATGTATCAAAACATTGACTGTTTTTATAGCTATTAATTGTGGTTATCTTTTTTAAAAAGTGGACATTACAAAAGTTACAGTAGGTACATTTATATCCCAAGGAATGATGTCTCAGGAGGGCAATGAATGCATTGATATAGTGCACGCTGACTAGCTTTCGCGGAAGTGCGTTATAATTTTAAATGACGTGGGCATGTATTTAAATCTTTGTAGCAGCAGGTGAAACCAATTCAGGATCAGTTTATATCGGTACCTACAAGTGGAAGTCTATGGTCCATATACACGTGTTCCTCAAACATTTTAATTAGTTTATCAGGGATGAATGAATCGGCGGGAGTAGCGGAGACGTGCGGGTGTAGGTTTAGGGGGCGGGGGCGGCGGAGGCGCGGGGTCAGCGGCGCGGTCGCAGGTACTGACCGGTGTGCGCGGGCGGGTCGGGCGCCGCGGGCGGCGGCGGCGGGTCGGTGGTGTTGGAGGGCGCGCTCGCGCAAGCGGCCGCCGACGGCGCATCTTCCGCGGCGCGGGCGGAGGGCGGCGGCGGCGCGCCGACGCCGGACGGGCCGGGGGGAGGCGCGCAGAGCGCGACCAGCCGCAGCAGCGCCACGCACCACCACCAGAGCACGGCGGCCAGCGCGCGGGCAGCGCGCCCGACGCGGCCCGGGGCCCTCTCGCGACCGAAATACGCGCGACGTCGACTCGAGCACTCGAGCTCGGCGTCACCCGGGTACCTATTGCGGCGGCGTCGAAGCGGCTGGCGAGGCGACGCGGGTGCGCGCGCGCGGCCACACGGCGACTGGGGCGCCGCTCCCGAGAGCGCACGACCGCGCCCGAACACTATTTCGGGAGCGACGCTCCGCGCCGCTGCCGCCGCCCGCCCGCCGCACGCTGCCAATTTTACGCGAAATTGCGGGCGGGCGGTGATGCGATATGTACCGCGGCGCGGCCACCTGCATTCGCACCACCACGGTTGTCGATACGGGCCTGTGAGGGTTTTCTTTTTTCATTGATAGGCTTTTTGAGGGCCCGCTCTGCGGCCGGGACTCGCGCCGCGCCGACACGTGCGCTGCCCGTCCACTCAAAATAGTCGCCGGCGAACGTGCTGCTGGCCCGTGTCAATAGATACAATGTCGCAGCTATTGGCAAGGAAACAGAGACTCGCACTATCTCACTGTCTCGCGCTCTCTGTGTTGTGAATTCTTATGCATAGTTTATATTTAGACGCAACATTATTTCTGATATAGATAGGTGTTTGACATTACGTTGAACTCTCATACGTCGGGAAGTTCCACCTGTATAAATATTCTGTCCCGACGCGTAATGTATGCAGTATTATAATATTCACAAAAATGCAATAAACTCAAAATAGATAAACTAACGTAATTGAAGAGCTCGTTAGATATTTATACCAACTTTGTAATGAAAATGAAAGTAAGGTTAAAGTTAGTGTCATTAACAATAAATGTTTAAGAAATTTACCAAAACTTAAAGCAATACAGAAAATCTCCCCATTCAGTCTCATGATATGTTAGGCTGCATTCGCGTATAGACATTTCTTTGTTTTGCCACTTACGATTTTGAATTGATATTAACCAGGTGATCTGAAAAGATTCCGACCCCAACGTGAAGATTGTCAATGAAATTGGATGGCAATTAAAGGTAATGAAGATACTTGTGCATCTTTTGACAGATACTCTCCAAAGGTTCAGCCGTTTTGGACGTGCAGTTGTTGTTATTTTATAAACGTATGAGTGAGTCAATGCAATTTTTGTGAACATGAAAAAAAAATCATGTGTTGACCTGTGACAAAAATTGCTTTTTTGAAGGGTAATATTCGAACGCAAATTACAACAAAATTAGACGCTATGTACGGGGACTCGGTGTGAAATGGATGTAGGATCTTCGAAGTTAATGAACGGCATGGAATTCCAAAAACGGAATTTTCAGACTATTATACATACTTATATATTTTTCAGATAATATTGTTCAAATTCACCGAATAGAGCTTGACAACAACTGCTGATTTGAAGTAAAAGAGATAACAGTAAGCCGTAAGTGTAAATATATATACAAAAAAACGCGCTTGTCTCATATTAAATCAAGATTTAGACAAGAGGAAGACTTTCAGCGTGTTCGTTTGCATGAAATTTGACCAAAAATGTGTCCAAATGAGCATTTTCAACGCTCTAGTGGCGCAATAACTCTAAGTTTTGGGTGTGTATTAGTTACTTGAAATAAAAATAGTTAAAAGTTTTTATATTTCTGTTAGGTTGTTGATTTACCACGTTCAGTCCATCCAAGTCTATCGTAGGCAAGTATATAGATTAGATTGGACTTACTAGAATCTGTAGTTCGTGCAATTGTCATCGACATTGATTATCCGTATTTTTTATTTTTAGAATACCTCGTCACAACAATTTTATGGCCACCCTAAGGTAGGACTTCAACCCACACACCCACAAAAAGATTGGGTTTGTGGGTTAAAGTCCCACATATCATCAACGTATTCGTTTTATACGACAGAGTACGGTCACAACGTTGGTGATTTCTCCAGGGAAATCATACAAAATAGTAGCTTCCCAATTTTCGCGTAATTAAAACTATACCTATAAAAACCACAATAGCGTGATTCTAGTTACGACCAATAGGCCAGAAAGAAGACATTATTGAGACTGCAATATATGCGTCACACTCATTTTGTAATACTGACTCCGCCTGAATACTAAAGTAAACATAATTTTATGTAACTTAGCATATTATGCAGATGGACTTTGGTCTAACTATTACAAATGAAGATATCAAATGTGTTGCGAACATTGTACATGTCAAAGTACATTTGGGCATAGACTTCGGATGCCGTCCTGCTTTTTGTGTCGATTTGACAATTTGCACCGATGTGACCCGCTTTACTACGGCGAATGTCTGAAACATTAGATCCAATCGTTGAGTAACAGGTATTATATAACGTATTTTTATCAAGTATGATCGTATCGATGGTATTTTAATGATCGTGTCGATGGTATTTTAATTTAATCTAAGGTCTCTACGGTACACATTTAAGTACCTACATATCTACATCATGAGCTGCTCACACCAATGATGCCCGCCTCGCTATATTTGGTAGATAGCTATCGTTTAGCTTCGGTAACTTGAATACTACACCTACCTTTAATATCTACTTTGGCTGATTTTAATCATTGATTGAGCAGGTCCCTCCAAGTTCTAGATACCCATACGCCATATCCCGGTATTTCAATTGAGCGGGATTGTCAGAAGCCGGTAACCTTACAGAGAGTCGCTGCGTAAGGCACTCTTCGCGTAGTCAGTGTAGTGCGTACTCATAGTCCGGTGCATACTAACCGGTAACTGTCCGGGTTCTTGAATAGGAATCTTCCCATAGCGTTAACAGGGATAGTCATTGGATGGTGTTATACATCACCTTTAAGTTGTCTATAGAAAGGATTTCTACGTGTTGGCTTTTTGACTCACGTCTTCAAAATTCTAGTTAAAATGCCAAACATTACGGATCAATATTATGTCTATAGAAGGTTAATTGCGAAGTCTAATCTTCTTCTTCTTATCAGGTACACTCTTGGCAGAGTGGTCGTGATCGCCATGTACTCATAGTGTGGGTGGGGGCAGTTGTGATGCGCTTCACCAGGCGCCGCCACCGCTGCCTGCTCGAGGTCATCTTGCTGCCCTCGTTGACTGAGTTTCCTATGACAGCCTTGATTTGTTCAGTCCAACGTGTGGTAGACCTCCCGCGCGATGACAAGACGCTATATGGACTGATCGCCACGCCGTGAAAGATGTCCGGAAAACGTCAGGATGGGAGACTGTACTATAGAAAACAGACGCTGCTTGATACAGAGTTCTTAAAGTATCGAGACTCCAAGCTATCCACGAAACTCCAAGCATTTTTCTCCAGCACCACATTTCCAGAGCGTCTATTTTCTGCCTTTCCACTTGTCGCAAAGTCCATGTTTCAGCTGCGTATAGAAATATGGGGAATATAAGTGTCCTCACGAGCCTAGTATTCATGGCATTTGTAATGTTTCTATTTCTACATATCTTATCCTTCGCCGTTCTTGTGATGCCCACACGTCGTTTGATCTCGTCGAATATACAAATGTATTAATTTCAAATCGCATTAACCAAAGATTCTTTCAACTAATATTTAGTGTTTAACAATTTCATCTGTACGCTTTCAAATAATACACCAGGATGACTGACCTGGGGTAATTGCTAAACATACAAACACATTTCACAACATCACATGCATTGATCTAATTCAGAGATAGGTAGCTCAAGCATCTGTGTTACGGATATCAGAATAGACAGCGGAATTACAAATACATACATTTTAATACTTTTCTTTTGTAAATGTATACTCATAATACATAGAAGACCAATACAAAGAGACATGTTCATGCACACAAATGTTTGTACTGTGCGGGGATCGAACCCGCAACCATTGCACCACAGGCAGCCTTCACTACCACTGCTCCAAACGGGTCGTGGTGTAAGTACCTATAAAGGATTAAAGTATACTTCGAATAGACATATAAAATCGTAAGGTTGGGCAGGTCTAAAGGATAAGTCATCATCTTAGCGTATACCACCTTACCTGATGGTAAGTGGTAAGTGATTACTGCCATGGACACCTGCAACGTCAAAGGAGTCACAAGTGCGCTACCGGCCTTTTTAAAAAGGAGTTCGCACTTTTCTTGTCCGGTGACAGTCCATGGGCGGCGGGCGGTAATCACTTACCATCAGGTGATAGGTACGTCTGCTCATCTGCCCCCTATAATAATATCCTCCAACCGATTACGGCTACGGCGGCCAATCTCAACGATCAGCCACGTACGCAGGATATATTATAGTGCTCAAGTGTGTGCGCAAACACAAGTGCACTCTCTATTCATCAATTCATATCATTAATCAATTCGACAGCAAAATATTTGAAAATTACTAACCAGTCTCCACCTTTTCACATGGATCTCAGTACCAATTAGTGATAGCAAGTTGGCAACACCGATGAGCAGCGCTTGCTAGGCGAGGCACGGGCGGGGCGGGGGGTCACTGCACCTCGCTGCCGAGCTATTGGTAGAAATACGCACAAAGATTTGAAAACTCCAGAGGTGCATGCTAGGATTCGAACCACGATCCCCCCTATGCATGGACGAAGCGTTCTTATCGACCAGGTTACCATCGTATTTCTAAATATAGTATCTATACTATACCAACCTAAGTTTATTTTGATAGGCAAAGAAACTACATCAAATGTGCTAGGTATTGGAAATGGACTAAAAAAGCTATCAAGTATCAAGTTGTTACATTGCTTGGCTGAATTTTCATAGAAAATGGTAATATGCACTATATGACGGTGAGGAGCTGTGACAGTGAGCCGTCTTGCCAACTTCGGTGCTAAATCTAGCACTACTTTCATAACTGTAAATCCCATACTTAACATTTAGCACCTAGCATATTTTAGCATCCAACAAATGAGCGATGGTAGCTAATAAGAACGCGCCTTCTATTTGGGGGGCCGTGGTTCAAATCCGAGCATGCACCTATGGATTTTTCAAATCTATGTGCTATCTCTACTATTAGCTCGGCAGTGAGGGAAAACAATATGAGCAAACCAACACGTCTCGGTTCTCGTCTGCATATGTAGATAATGAATTTGAACGTGTAACCTGGTTCCCCTATCTAAGGGTTGCGAAGGTGAGACGGCAGCTTCATTGTCAGATCCTGAATTATGGTTCGAGCGTACTCTGGATTCCCAAGCGACAGCATTGTACACATCTTCATCACGCCAAGATAAGGAGGGGGATTTAGATTTCAAAAGTACACCACCTACTTTGATAGTTACAAATACATCAAATTCTAAATGATGTTTGGTCAAAGAGAGCTTCTTTTCCACATGATTTCTGTCCAGTGACTTTTTAGCTCTATCGCTTTATCAATATAAAGCGAAAGAACTTCAAAAGTCACTTTACCGATACGACCTGCAAACCTTCAAGAAAAGAGCGTACTCCTTTTTAAAAAGGGCTGCAGCGCACTTGTGACTCCTTTGACGTGGCAGGTGTCCATGAGCGGCGGTAATAACTTACCTTCAGGTGATACGTCGGCTCGTCTGCCACCTATATCATTGATCAATTCAACAGCACAATTTTTGAAAAATTTTAACCAGTCTCCACCTTTTCACATGGATCTCAGTACCAATTAGTGATAGCAAGTTGGCAACACTGATGAGCAGCGCTTGCTAGGCGAGGCGCGGGCGGGACGGGGGGTCACTGCACCGCGGCGCTGCACCGAGGAGCCGTGCCCCGCGGTGCGCCTGTCGCTGGACCTTTGATTTAAATTTAAGCTATAAACGACTAGCGACTTCAGCGCGATGTCAATATAATACAATGGAACAGTGGGTAGAGTTTGATAGATTTGCGGAGGTGGATAGGACTACCTTGATTTGTCACATTTTATTTATCTAGCCGCAAAGAGTCGTCTTTCGGAAGTTTCAAGGACGGCTACCAGCTCTACGCGCCGCACGTAGAAATATTGTAAAAAACCGGCCAAGTGCGAGTCGGACTCGCGCACCGAGGGTTCCGTACAAACCTGCAAGGGCAATTAGATCTAAGTATTTGATATGAATTTCAACTTGATAGCTCTACGCGTTCATGAGGTAAAAAGTAATAAGTAATATAATATATATTTTGTAATGTAACTAAAAATTTAAGGTTGTCGGAATTTTTCCTTTATGTGTGCTATAAAACGTTGCTTCATGCCAAATTTCAAGATTCTAGGGCGACTGGAAGTACCCTTTAGGTTTTGATTCCCTTGCGAGTACTTGCGAGTTTCAAAATATGCAGCTTAAATTGCTGTTTCTTTTGATTGCGTTGACATAGAAGTTTGATTTTGTTACAGCTTAAAGGTATTATAGACCTGAGTATTTGGTATGAATTTCAATTTAATACCTCTACGCGTCTAAGAGGAAATGGGTAGTAAGTTTAAAATTATTAAAAAAATATATATTATGTGATGTAACAAAAAATTTATGGTTTTCGTAATTTTTCCTTTATCTATGCTATAAGACGTTGCTTCGAACCAAATTTCAAGATTCTGAGTTCACGGGAAGCACCCTGTAGGTTTTGATTCCCTTGCAAGTGTCGAAAATTTGCGGCATAAACGGCTGTATGTTTTGATTGCGTTGGCTTAGAAGTTTGATTTTTTCTCAGCTTCAAGAGACAGTAGACCTGAGTAATTGATATAAATTTGAGCTTCATACCTCCACGCGTTCCTGAGAAAAAGGGTCTTGACAGACGGACGGACGGACGGACAACAAAGTGATCCTATAAGGGTTCCGTTTTTACCTTTTGAGGTACGGAACCCTAAAAATGTGAATTTTATTTTATTAGGCAATTAGGTAAGTATGATGTTAGACTGTAAGGTATTTATTATATGAGACAATTAAATATTTTTTGACAATTAAATAAATGAATTATTTTGATAAGTGACATTTTTTAATTTTGGTATACGTTAGTATACATAGCCAAAGAAATCGAATGCAAATATTGTTTGAATAAAGACTAGCTGGTACTCTAACTATACTCCATCACTTAGCTCTGGATCAAATAAGTGCCCTCACCAGAAAAATATTATTTTGTTCCCATAAGCACAGATATTATAATACTAGTACCTTATGGAACAATCTATACTTTGTCAATAATAGTTATGTGAAAATAAATGATGGCGCCATTGCCGCTTACGTCATAGGGATACCATGCGGTATCCCCATTGATTGTAAATAAAATAAACTCCGTTTAGCTCTTAAAGATTTGACAGACTATACTATTACTTACCTTCCATTCTATTTATCATACTCCCTAAATCCTGAATCATGGTCCAAGCATACCTCGGGCTCCAGAGCGACAGCTTTGGACGCAACCAGGAATCACACGCTGAGATCAGGAGGACTATTACTGACCTTCCAGCAGTCGTTTCATTGTAATTACCAGAGTCCCCAAATCCTGAATCATGGTCTAAACGTACACCGGGCTCCGCAGAGTCCCCAAATCCAGAATCATGGCAACCGAGAATCATACGCTAAGATGAGAAATATTATTACTTACCTTCCAGCTTGTGACATGGGCCGCCGCCTGCGCTCACACTGCACCGGTTACTTTAAATTTTCATCAGCACCGGTCGCCGCCCGCCGAACGCTCGGCCGCCGCCGTCTGCAATTACATTTTGCAATTTACAAATTGTCTTTGTATTTACGATGTGTGCTTTGCAGACATTGTCAAATGCAGAAGTGACTATGATAAGAAGATTTCATTTAATTTCCTGTATAATTTTTTGATATTAATATCGCTGCATAATATTACCTATAACATTATTGCGTCTATTATCTTAATTAGGTATATTTGTTCCATTCCATGCTGTAGGTCTCACTTTGCGATCCGATCTGCTCCGATTGTGCTAAGACACGCCGACGATAGGAAAGAATGGAAAGACCTTGACACCGCCTCGGTAAAGGCATTTCAAGAAAGGCACGACCTCAGCAATGAAGAAGACGATGAAGAAGATGCTGTAGATATACTTCTATTCTGTTTTAATCGAAAATAGATAGAAAGCCAGTGTAATATCTCTTAAAGATGGTTTGTTGTGGTAGTTATAGCAATAATAATAATCATTTTTTTTCCAATACCAATTTAAAATATGTTTTATGAGAAGCAGATAATCAGAGATGCGCTTCCGCGAGAATGGGTCGTTTCGACCGGAGAGGGCATCGCCGATTGAGTGAGGGTACTGGCCCAATCCGGGGGAAAAAGGAGTTTAAAGGTTGATAGCGAACCTCTACTGGTTTTGGTGCGAGTCAATGGGCGGCAGTAATCGTTAACAATCTTGCGATCCTTCTGCTCATCTGTCACTTATCACCTAAAAAAAGTAAACAAACCGACATGATTCCATGATTTTAAAGTGCATTTTTCCAATTTGCATTACAAGTGACAATTCAAACCAAGTGACAAAGCAGGCAAGAGCCATCTGTTTACGTAAGAGATGCTATAGTCAACGCAAGGACTCGGCAGGCGGTAGAATACGAGTATTCATTCATTAATAATGATATTATGATAGTTAAGTTTTCAAAATAGTCAGTAGGCATGATAAAGATTATTATTTTTTACTCTTAGACAGTGTTAAATTGTCTTGGTTGTTACATCGCGTGTAAAAAAATTTATGCTTGTGTCATAATGCATTCGTAATTAATGAATGAAATACTCTTCCGTCTGCCTCGACTCTTTAAAATAAAAATAAATAAATATCATACTACATACATTCCGCTATTCCGTAATTCCGCTGTTGATTTTGATACCCGTAACACGGATTTCGGAGTCAGATCAATGTATGTGATGTTGTGAAATATTTATTTATTTATAATCAAAGGGTTTGCTACATAATTCATGATTGATCGTTTGGCGCAATTGGTAGTTACCCTGCCTCTTACGCCAAAGGTCGTGAGTTCGATCCCCACCCTGGACAAACATTCGTGCGATGAACACTTCGTTGTCTGGGTGTAATATATGTATTTAAGTATATGTTTGTGTTCCTCTGCTGTCTGATATCCGTAACACGAATGCTTAAGCTACTTATTTACGGAATCAGGTCAACGTATGAGATGTTGTGAGAATTAATTATTATTATGTAACTTCTATTTTCTTTGAAAATTTCATTCACTCTTTGACAATGTAATTCAATGATAATTTGGTATTGAAACTATAGATTACTATCATTATCACGATGTTTATATAAATTTAACACCAATATAAGTTATCATAATAAAGTAATCAACTTGTCATTTAAATATTTTAGAAACTCTACAGGCGTTGAAGTCGTTTATATTGATCATAATATAATTATTTATTCTGAATACGCCTAAAAATGGAAATTATTATAAAAAATTATATATTATTATTTGTAATCTCAGCAAATCAGTTAGGTTTTTTAAATGTAAAATAGTAATTCATTTATTTGCAATTCGAAAAATATGTAAAATAAAAACACTCATTATTTTCAAAAAAAGAAATATGAAAATAATTACAAAAGAGTCTACCCCGCAATTCAGCATATCCATAATGCTGGCGCAGTATTACCTCTTTGAATGACCAACCCAATGTGTAACTGCCGGCATTACGTTCATCTCAAATCTCGAGTAGCCGGGAATACAATTCTCGGAAGAGGTTGCGGGCTTCCGGTCCCAAGGTACCAAGGTTTCCAAGGCAAACGGGATGAAAAGGTAACAGTTATCTAAGGTTATTTGTTCCATTTATAGGAACTCCGGCGACGAAGCGGTTCCACACGCGCACCGTGAAGTGCCTTGGACATGGGAAGGAGCTAATGTTTCTGCATAGGTCGCTAACCTAGGCCTTATTCTTGTTTCAGGGGATGAGGGTCAGCCTTTGCTATCGTTCAGGCATATGATTGCCGGGGCACGGACTGAGATGAGGGCCGTATAGGTTCAGCAGTTACTGCTTTGTTCGCGGCGCAGCGCTTTGGTGTTGTGTCCAAGAGCGGAATATGGCGGAAGGTCCAGTGATTCCCCGTCCCCGGTTCAGTTTTGAAAACAAACTAACTCGAGTCTAAGCTATCGCCAGCTAGTACTTATAGCACAGACAATGCCCTAGTTTGAGACCAGCTAATCAAAGTGAATTGTATCTGGCGCATCTAAAATAAATGAGTCCAGTCCATTCCCACTTAAGTTTTGCTTTTCTTAGTTTGAGAATTTGCTTGAACTTGTTCTATTGAAAATCACATTTCATAAACATTCCACCTCTTGACTTTGAAGGTCGATCGAAACCAATGAAGCCCATTAAGAACATTTTTTAATTATTATAAAAGTTAAGAGGCTGGAGAAGTTTTCAAAACTGATTGAAATCATGAATTCACCTTTTTAAATTTAAAATGGTTCGTTGAAAAATTGAGTCGTTATATACACAACTTACTCGTAAAATAATGAGTTTTGTAAAAGTTATAAGTCTGATGATGATGGAATGATGAACTCATGAAAATAAATTTTCAAAAGAAAACTAGAAAATGCATTTGAGGTTTTTTAACCGACTTACAAAAAAGGAGGAGGTTCTCAATTCAACACGTATATTTTCTGAAAAGTTTAAAAAACTGGTCAAGTTGTTTAGGTGGAGAATTCTCACAAATTTCTGAAAAAACTTCATAAGCCTAAAAACTACAAAAGTCTTGGAACATAAATATATGTGAGTATCTGACTCTCTCTCTCTCTATTCGTGGATTTTGGATTTAGACTGCTAGACACAATTTTTCGGGACAGCCTGTATAAATAATATACTGAGTATAATTTGCATTTATAATGTGTTATTTTTTTTCTGTTTTATTGTTGGTAATGGAAAACTAATGACTCGGTTGTTTATTTCCAAAAAAAAAAATTACTCATTCATGCATTGTAGTAGCTTTTACATGTATTAGTGTATTGATAGGAAAGAGATACCAGCAGTATCTGAGTTATTTACAGCGATTAAGCGAAACTCACTCAGTCGGAAAATGAATTATCTCCTTTAGAGTTGTTATTATCATGGTCATTGATGCATTTTCACAGTTGGTTGGGTCCCCACAAAGAAGGTTGCATTCCATTCGCTAAACTGATTGAATTACTGCGTATTTATTTATTCATCAATTCATTGAATTCCACGTGATCACGAGCACTTTTTGTAGCTACATTTGTGATGCTCATCCCTCGTTGAGGATTCACATTCATACGGAAAATGAAACTATTAAATAAATGCAAAATAATAATATTACGCAGTTAGTAAGTCCTTCATCTAATCTAAAATTTAAACAAACATTTTTTTTTGATTTCATAACGTACATACATTGTTAAAAGTATAAGTACTAGTATTATAATATCTGTGGTATAAGTAAGATTTGAATTAAAAAAAAACATACAAATATTTAGTAGTAGGTACGTTACGGTGCTACGCGGTGCTACGACGTTTTACTACGGTGCTACAAAGCGCTTTTACGCCACGCTTTGCTAGTTTTGCTACGATTTTACTTTACGTAACAGTAAATAATACACCAAACGCATTTAACTATGTGGAAATTGGAGACATTTTTAATATTGAGTTTGTATGTAGATTATGATATATTTAAGGCGATTCAACTTGTGTACATATTGAAAATATTTAACACTTATGCATTTTTATACTATGACCACTAAATTTTAGTATCTAAAACGGTCAAATCAAAAACGTCGATTCATCATAACATTATGGGTGCGCAGAATCTTAATTTAGTAAGAATAATTCTTAACGCGCCATTTCCGGTTGCGTCCAATACTGTCGCATTGGAGTCCGGAGTACGCTTGGACCATGATTCAGGATTTGGGAAGTTTATTTTTTTAATTTTAAGGCATACACAACAGGTGACAGTCGATAAAAATACAAACTTAAGAATACTTAGAGCTAGATTGAAACCTAAGAACGTGTACACACGGCAATACCAACAACATTGCCTACAGATATAAATGAGGTTTTTTTTTTATTTGAGAGGTGGCAGACGAGCAGACGGATCACCTGATGTTAAGCAATTCCGCCGCCCATGGACACCGGCAACACCAGTGGAGTCACAAGTGCGCTGTCAACCTTTTCCCCTTCCCTCCCATTGGGCCACCGGTAATCTCACTCACTCGGCGAAGCACAGCGCAAGTTAGTAGTTCAAGCGTTTATCATTTAGTAGTTATTAACAAAAATGGTGGTGGTGGTTTATATAAATTCTGAAAATTAAATTTACCACTAGGAAGCACAGTGGAGAATCCGTTTGATATTGAAACGGAATGTAACATGTCCGGGCCCAAAAAGGTCCAGGTCATGGCTACACAGTAAGTCATTATAAAGGCGGCACATGCGAACAATGGGGTTGTAAAAGGATGTGTTATTCTTGAAAGTCTGCAACACGGGGGACTACGGTGCGGCGGCCTCCTCGTGTGGCCCCTTCGGTAGTATTTTTGCTCTGTTTGGAGCTGCTACCGAAGGGGTCCTGGCGTCCCTGGGCAACGGCGGATAGTAATTTGGCGCGCTCGCCATATTGCTACCCGACGGCCGACGGCTGCACACATGGAGGGGGGGTTATGGTTCATAACCCCCCCTACGGACCTAGGCCGGTCTCGGTCTGGGTCTTTGAGTGGACCGCTCTGTTCTGGAGCGAGGCGTTTGGTGGGGGGTGTTCTGACACCCTGGAGTTTTGGTTGGTTGTGCGCGGACCTGGGTCTCTCACCGGCGGTTATCCGGCATGCCGTCTCTGACCGGTGGAGGCCCACGGCACTCGCTACGAAAGTGATTGTGCCCAATTCGTCCGCGCACTTAAGGCGGTGCAGGACCAGTGGCAGTTGGGGGGATGTCGGACGACTGAGGGCTTCAGTGCCCAGTCCAGCCCTCCCACTCTGGTCACGCTTTGTCTTGTGCCACCCCTTCCTGGGTGGAGAGCCCGCGGGCTCGGTGGCCGTAGGGCCGTGTGTTTTGGAGGTTCTGCGTCGGGTTTCTCAGCCAGAGCGGCTCGGCGGCAGTCCGGTTTTGCCAATCTTCCTGGCTCCGCATCCAGCGGAGTTGGGACTTGCGGCGGCTTCGTTTTTGAAGCCTGCAGGTTTTGTTTCCCCAACCCACTCTGCACTGCAGCCAGCAGTGTACGGGTGGGGAGGGGTACCTGCAGTCCTCCTCCCGGTGGTATTCTGCACTGCAGCCAGCAGTGTGGATGCCACTCGGGGGGCGGAGTTGGTGGGCCGTGGGAGAGGCCCTGGGTCCAATGGACCAGCGTTTTGGAAGGAGGCCGTGCTGGCGAGCCTCTTCGCCCAGGACGGTTCGCGGTGGCAGCCTGGTGGTAATCCCGCGTTCCGTCCCGACTTAGCGGGTGTGGAATGGAAAAAGCCCCGGTGGTTTTAGTGGGTATGCCCTTGGACGGCCTCTGATTAGCAGAGGCCTAATCCAGGGGAGAGCCCCACACTACCCGGCCGACTCCCAGCGGCCGGGTGTGCATAAGGCGGCGCCGACCACCCGGCGCCGACGTCGGCTCCTATCAGTGGGCCGGCGGCATTTCCACCGGGTCAACAAAAAAAAAAAAAAAAAAGTCTGCAACACGAACGTCCTCTTGCGGTTTCGGGAGAGCATTCTAGCGTTAAACATGAGCAAAGCAAGTAAGTTAGCCGAATCAAAGATGGAATGTACAACTTTATGCAGATGAAAGAGATCCTGTTGTTTACGGCGCATTTCCAACGTAGTCAGTTTAAAGTGCATAAGTCTGTCATTATAGGAGACCAGCCTATTAGCCCAGATCGGAAACACCGTCTTAAGACATTTTCTCTGATTGCTCTCGATTCTGTCAGAGTGAACTTTGTAATTTGGGCACCATATTACTTAACAGTACTCCAAACTGCTCCTGATGAGACTGTAGTAGAGATAGAGGAGACTGTCAGGCCGCTTGAAAGACCTTGTAGTTCTGGTCACGAAGCATAGCATTTTATATCCCTTAGACGCAATATATTCATAGTGATTCCTAAATGTCAGCTGATCATCAAATAGGATGCCAAGATCTTTTACAGCTGATGAACGTTGGAGCGTTTGTCCCTCTAACTGATAGTCAAACAACACCCTATAACTTACTACCCTATGTCCTTTTAAAAGGAAGTCTGGTAATTACGATATATAGACTACTATAGAAACGTGCAGGTTTCCTCTGATGGTAATATGGTACCTTAATATATTTTTGCTCACAGTTTTGTTATTTTGCAACGCCTAAACCTAATTTAAGGGGTTGGATTATCCTTTTAATAGAGGCACGCGCCACGTAAGCTGCCACCAGTATGGCAATGCGCGATGCTCGTATCAACGGGGCCGCGTGCGCAGGGCAGCGGCGCGCTATCTGCGGGCGACGACCGCACCGTCTTATCACTAACCTGATCATTTTGTTTTAGCTTCAACGGGACGCAGCCACAGACGCGGCGTTCCGAGTCAACACACACACACACACACAAAGCCAGCCACACATCAGGTTGCAACAATCTGTCAAAGACAATGGTAAAATAATTTGTTAAGTTATTTGAGCCACGCTTCGGCATGAATAGGCCGGCTCGACCGGAGAGATACCACGGCCTCACAAAAAACCGGCGTGATGCAGCACTGAGCTGTGTTTCGTAGCGTGAGTGAGGGTACCGGAGGCCCAATCCGGGGGAAAGGGGGATTTCAGGTTGGCAGCGCACTTGACTTGTGGCTCCGATGGTGTCACGGGTGTCCATGGGCGTCCGCAATCGCTTACCATCAGGTGATCCGTCTATTCGTCTGCCACCTATGATATAAAAAAAAAATTAGTGTCTTAAAATTTCGTTGTTGCGAAATGATGTCATATAAATTCATAAGATTTTTCAGACTGTCAATTAGTCCTGACTGAATCCAGAAAAAATATTAACTTAAAAAAGGATCTCATATGTCTATTATCACATTTGATACAATGTTTAAAATAACAGTTTTTTTATCGTAGTTTGGTGTGAGTAAAGCATTTTTTACTTTGCAATATACCACCACTCCGTACTCCTTATACTCCTTTTATGTTTACTTTTAGGAGCCTACTCCTTTTTGAAAACGCCGGCAGCGCACTTCTGACTCCTTTGACGTTGCAGGTGTCCATGGGCAGCGGTAATCACATATCATCGGGTGATACGTCTGCTCGCCTGCTCCCTATTTCGTAAAGAAAATACAACGTGTTCCTTCTTTATGGAGTTTTTACTTACTTACTTATTGGCCAATACCTAACCCAGAGTCTTTTAGCCTCCGAAAAAGGAACTATTGTTATACTTAATTACGAACGAAATTCTCATCCTATGTTATTCAGAAAATGATTTTACTTCAAAAAACTCAAATTCAAATATACATTATTTGCATAGGCTTGTATTCAGCTCTTACAAATCGTCGTACATAAAAAAAATTATAACTATGTATATTATACATGTAATTAAAGATAATGTGTCGATACAAAAATATACTAAGAAATGAATAAACATAATTTTGCTGACCGGATGGCGCAATTGGTAGTGACCCTGCCTCTTACGCCAAAGGTCGTGGGTTCGATCCCCACCCTGGACAAACATTCGTGCGATGAACACTTGTGTTTGTTCAGTGTCTGGATGTAATATATGTATTTAAGTATATATTTGTGTTCCTCTTTTGCCCGATATCTGTAACACGAGTGCTTAAGCTACTTAGTACGGAATCAGGTCAACGTATGAGATATTGTTAGAATTATTATTATTATTATTATAAGGTGATTCTACCACCAGAATCGGAAAGATGATTCTGACGAGAAGATGCGGCAAGAAACTCGCCAGTTATAATTCTCACAACATCTCATACGTTGACCTGATTCCTTACATTATGTTGATGAGTTACTTACAGTTAATCAAAAAGGGAAGAAAAGAATACGGTGTATACTTATATAAGTAAATGGTTGGTTCAGATAACTTATTGTATTTATTTGCGTTCTGGAAATCAGATTCAGCGAACCACAATTGTTTCATAAATTCTTAACGTGTAGGTAACCTAACCTTGATCCAATTGGTAAGGTTCCCCTGTCTAAGGGTTTCAAAAGTCAGACGGCAGTCGCTAAATTGAAATTACCAGACGCCCCAATTTCCCAATGATGTTTATTGTTATATACGATAGATGGAGGATGGAGAAAACATTAAGCCCTGGAGGGAAACTACTCAAAAATATTTGTTTTAAAAAATAAAGGAATGTCTTTTTTAAGTAAAACGTACCAAATGATGATATCTATATGAGAAGTATTCGTGGTCCCTCCGTTGATCCATAAAATACTATAGGGTAGGTTCAAGTGTTATCTCATATTTTGTATATTGTTAGCAGAGAGCTTAGCATCTGACAAAACCAATTAGGTTGTAGGGGGTCGTGTGGTTAGGAGTGCTAGGACGGATCGATGTTTGGAATTAAACATCACGATTTTTCTTTTATTTCCTGACAATACAATATTTTTATCTTTAGAATTGCGAACGATGTGCAAAAAAGGCCAGTCTTATTTCAAACCTGGCGCAAGGTCACATTAGTTATCTCCCGCCGCGTTTGTTCCGCTCTGTCTTCGCACATCGCATCGCGAGCACCTAGGTGGTGCTCGCAAAGCGGTGTGCGAAGACCGCCTGGTGTCAATGACCGGCATAGCGGAGAGAACAAACCTTTTTAGAAGAAGGAAAGAGTTGTTGCTAAAATAGGCAGAACTTGCGGCCTATCTGATGGTCGGTATAACCCCCCACCGTTCGCGTGAGACACAGATATAATTTATTGCATAAAAAAAACAAATAGAAGTATGGGTAACAATAACACTAAATGACAGTACGACCACGGCGATACGGCATAATCATTTCAGCAGAGACAATTTTCTTGTTTCGTTGTTTTTAATCAAATATTTCAAATGAGCTAAAAAGCTCTTTCATTTGCCACACGGTAGTAGTCATAAACCTGCTTTTTGGTTCGCCGTAGTCAAGTAAAAATTAAATCACAGTTACAAAGTTAAAGTCAAAATACAAAATAAAATTAACGACCAGCAATAAAGATTAACACAAGAAATTTGAAATACTAAATTAAAAATAATTGAAGAAACTAAAATATTTTTTGGTCGTAAGACCCCGCCTCGGCATAATGCTGTTGGGTTTTGAAAGACAAAATGTATCGGTAAGCCGTTATATGTATGTAATGTCTTTGGCCACTTCCTCCTCCTTGCGTTGTTTATCCTCGATTAGTAATTTTTTCCAGGATTATCTTCCGCTAGCTCACTCTATCCTCGGCCGCGTGGATCGCATCACAGACTGCGGTGTATAAGGTTGAGCTGATTTGATCGCACCAGCGCATGGGGTATCTGCCTCTAGGCCTTCTTCCGCTTACATTTCCCGTCAGAGATAGCTTCTCCAGGTTGTCATCTTTCTTTCTGGCGATGTGACAAAACGAACTCAAAGCTCCTCCGTAAGCATCTGGTTTGTTCTTTGGCTTTGGTCACTTAATTTAATTAAATTGATAGGCCTATTCCCGTTAAATTACCTAGCTATTAGCAAATTATTTAAATTTAGCATACCTCGAGAACAATATATTGAGTTTGCAGTATGAGTGAGCCGTAGATTTTTTTTGTCTTTTTATAGTCTCTATAAACAGTGAGAATGATGTTACGAAATTCTGGAATTTTAGATTTAATTTAGCTAGCTACCTTTGAAAATAAAATAAACATTCTTATTCGTAGAAAATTACTTGGTCTTTGGTCTGAACGGGAGTCAGGAAATCAATAATTCCGCACTATGAGAAATAAATGTGTCAGGTATAATATGACATTTAATTTAGCTTATTTAGAGAATAAGGCGTAGGTACACTATGTTCATTTTTTTCCAGAGAGGTGAAGCCAAAATGTCGCTGATGTGGAGTGTAGGCTAGGCGGCGTTCTCTCGATCCTCCGTTAAATAAAGGCTTTAGATTCAAGTTTTATTAATTAAATTTTTCTTTAATATTGATTCAATATAATAATAATAAATATTTCACAACATCACATCACAGCATAAAGATGTCGTTAATCAAAGCGGAGATTAACGCTACGATTATTACGACACAGCAGCCGAAACGTCAAGCAGTAAAGAACGGGAAGCCACACATCAATGTATACAAATCTGTCAAATTTCATCAATCGATTCTCACTTTAATGTCAAATAATGTTTGTTTCAATATCAATTGAGAAATTTTGACACATTGTGGTAACCTTAAGTGTGGCTGTCGTACATAACAATAATCTTCGCGTTAATTCCAGTTTTAAAATGCAACACGAAAGTCTAAAATAACTTTTGATGTTGTTGCTGGTCTGATGATGAAAATAGAAACAAAAGTTGTAACCAAATCGAGTTCGTAGTATAATTAGACGATTAAATGGTATGACTGGTTCTGATTTATGGATTTGACCAATTTCGAGTTAAGTTTCATGGTGGTTAAAGCCCCGTATGTGCATTAATTGTGGTGGGCAGCGAGCGCAATCGCAAGCCGAGGCGGTGCCGCCGGCCGCGACGAGGAAAAATGACCAAAACTGCCAGACTTCCTGCCTGACTCGCCATCCACTCACTTCGCAACATGATACATCCATGACGAGACCTAATTTTGATTTTTAATTCGAGACACTATTAGGGGATTGGCATTGATACTTAGATTTGAATTCATTTTGTTTACTTAATACCCAAAAAATACTTCGTCATCGTCTACTTTTGTACTAGAATTATAAGTGACTACATTTATTTTTTGAACGTTTAATATTTTATCATTTTACACATACTCTGAAAAACTGTCATAGCACAAGAAAATGTCATATTGCAAAAATGACCTTTTTCTAATATCTTATAATCATTATTTACCATAAAAAGTACAGTCTTGTTCACTTATTTCTATTGGCTCTGCACTAAGCAAAATTGTTTGTGTCGCAGCAGCCAAGAAGCCAAGTTTTTACATTCTGGAAACGAGTTTATTTAATTCAACACAGTTAAAATATGAAATTGTTAAAAATCAGCAGTAATAATTACTAAGAAGTAACTTTAATTGAGTAACAAAAAAAGTAAAATCGCGTCTTTCTGAAAACTCGCTTTTTGTGTGATTAATACAGCTTTTCAGAGGATGTGCAATTTGATCGTAAAAGTTATAGGGATTGATATGGCTTGTCATAAGAAAAAAAAATCTTTCTATCATAGATACTCGAAATATTGAGCCGGTAACACTTTCTGACGCCACTGCCCTCTGCTAGTTTCTCACCAAACGTATTGTTATTTATTTCTGGTGATTCTGTGATCAATAAACTTACCAATACTTTGCGAAGTGGAAATGCTCAGTCCCTCGGGAAGATGCAGCGACACCCGGCACTGGACCGAATTTTCTAAAATTCCTGAAAATGTAGTTCTTTGATCCTGTATGCAATTGGACGTCTGGCCATATAGTGCATTATTAATTCCGCGTACACTGTAGGCGAAATTGTATTGTTGCAAAGAATTGAAAAAATAAAACGATTTTTGTAAGTAGTCTACGACTGCTTTGGCCCTTGTCCGGTCAAAACGCCAGAATCAATCAGGCAACCTGACTCTTTGATATTTATTTAGTTTGCTACCTTACTATGTGTTCTTCAGAAAAAGGGATGAAGAATGAGAATGACAAAAGGACAACAAAGTGATCCATTTTTTCTTTTGAGATACGGAACCCTAAAACGTACCTACAGTTTTATTAACCTGCGTACACCAGCAAAGTAAATGATTACCTACTTTGGTAACGCAAAAAAGGATTATTTATAATCCATTACAATAACGGAACAGGATTAGCATAAATTATTTAAATCAGAAAGACTTTACGTTAATTGGCGGTAAGTGGCGTGACTGCGTATGTCGGTAGCTACTTACATATATAGCCTAAGCTGGGTCAACAAGGGATTCATGAGATTAACGACAGTAAATTATTAATGTTACGTGACAAAAAATATATTATGGAAACATTTGGTCGTCCCATAAATTAAAGAGTTTTTCCTGCTTCTGAAGAATGCATTCGACTGCATCAAATTAAGTTTAATCCACAAGAGTTGCTGTAAAATTGTGAATTAGATTACAAATACTTCTTGTATATTTAGGCGAGCAT
Organism: Marasmia exigua; assembly: GCA_019059595.1. NCBI lineage: Eukaryota > Metazoa > Arthropoda > Insecta > Lepidoptera > Crambidae > Marasmia > Marasmia exigua. The sequence continues at coordinate 6,022,830 of CM032478.1, forward strand.
TCAGGGTTCGTATAATAAAGTAGTAATAAGTAAATAACATTTTTTTATAACTCAAAATCGGTTTATTGTTTGTTGATTTAGTTTCTAGCAGAATAAAAAAATGCTATCGAAAAATTAAGTAAAATATGAAAGCGGTACGATGTCCGGGGGTAAATGAAATAAAAAGTGAATTCACCTCTCTAGTGCCATAAAAGTGGCTCAGCATGACACCCGCAAAACGGGTCCACTGCAGATGCACTTGTGCGCACCTGTGCGCCCACAATGCATTGAAACAGGTACGTTATCTACCTGATATAAAGTAACCTATATAAAACACTACAGTTCTTTTAGAAATGTATATTCAAGTAGGCCTGGACGTATCTGTGCTACTTTTTCCTTAAGAGCCGTTAGATTTTTGGCTTTGGTATATCCGGCATAGGTATGACTTCTAAATGTAACTAAATATCACCGATGAGAATATATATATATATTTTTTATTTTTTCGAGTGTTTTTTGGGAAGAAAAAAATATATTTTAAGGCGCTTTCATAGATTAAGGCTCTGGTTTATTTGTAACTTATTCATAGTAAGTTGAATTTGATATAAATATATGTTCAGATAACCATCGAGTAAACTACTCTTTGGTTGGATGTGCTATGTGTTATCTTCAACTAAACTTAAGATTAGATATCCGCTATTTAAATGTAATGTTTATTTTTTGCTGCAAATGTTGGTTAAGTCGTTTTATTCTAAAAGAACAATTTCTTAATATAATTATTGGCGTAAAGTAATATTAAATTGTAATTTATTGTTTATATCAATAAAGTTGATTTTAGGACCAATTTCTTAGCCTGAAACACAGGGTATCCTAGTTCAGACAAAATATGAAATATAATCACTAATATGTAAGATTATGATCATAAGTTTGAACTAGATATAAGTTATATGCAATAAACATTATTATGTTGGTCGTTAGATCCATAACCTCGGGCAATTTGCTCCAAAAGTGATGTGACACCAGCCAGCGACTATCCCATACACTATGGAGTGTAGCCAAGGGCAGTTCCTGGTTGGTGTAGGACTATTAGAAGAAATGGACAACAAAAGAATCTTATTATTATTATGAACATGTGAATGTATATGTTATTTAGTAATAAGAAAAGGACTTAACTACATGTATCTTAGTAGTTCAGTCACTTTTTTTTCTAAAATGCTCACGTCTCATGTGATTGTTTCTTGATCAGCATAGCTAAACAAGATTTGAATGCAGTGATATTTTAACAATCTTTGCGTGTTGCCAGGTACGAGTAGCCACTAAAATGGAAAGTGTAATAAGTAGAATAGTATAGCCAAAGCACTGTCCGCGGCGCGGTATCACTGAGGTCGCAGCGCGGTGCAGGGCGCGGTCTGCACCTCTGCAACATTTAGTTTAATTGAGCACTTTGAAAGCTTACTCAAAACTTGCATTTAGGTTCTTAATATTAAGATTACATAACCAAACATCAACTTTCTTTGGAGATAATACACAATAGTCCATAATCACCCTTTTGACCTGTTCAAAGGTGCTCGTTTATAAAACCTACCCACAGACTTGTGTCGTATTCGTAGTACATATTTTATTGTCTTACTATTAAACCCAAGCACGTTAAGCTGTTGGTCCTTCGCCTAATCCCTCTTCGGTCGTGTCACACTAGTGTCCCATCGAAATAAGAGGGTACGGGAATAGAGAGTGCACTTGTGTCTGCGCAAATACTTGTGCACTATAATATGTCCTGCGTCGATGGCTGATCGCTGAGATTGGCCGCCATGACCGAAATATCGGTTTGGAGCACATTATTATTATTAAAACCTAATCCGTTATAATCCCATGTGAAAATACAATGTAGGATACAATGTAAGGAGTTGAAAATGAATCTTGTTGAGACAAGCCGAAAGTCAGTCTTGCTGAAAGCTGAGCTCATTACCTATTTCCTGCACTGTACTTTTTGTTTGTTCTTTTTAGTGAATTTCGAGTGAAATTGTGTTTAAGTAGCAAATGAAATTTAATTCGACTCTGCAACTGCACCTTTCTGTTAGATTTCATTATCTGAGTTTGTTCACGCCCGGCTGTGTGCAATCTGTAGTGGCTAAAAGCTTTGTCAACAGGGAGAAGCCGTCCTCAGAATTGACGAAAAACCTATTTATATTGAAAGCGATGATGAGGCCTAGAATATTGTTGTCTGGTATGCCTGTGCAGTCTACATCGTCACCACATTTTTGGATTTTGATTATTTTATGTAAAATTCTAGTGTTCTTTTAGAAATTCTCTTTATAAGAATGTCTCTCAACATCTACAGTCAGTTGTTGATGCCTTACAGTGGCCTATACCTACTTGTATTTTTAATCAGGTCAATATATCTCGTGATACAGTGTACAGGATATAATCATATTCATCCCTCATCATCATCCAATCTTCATTATTTTTAGATGTCTTGATTGCATTTTTCTTTGATTAACAGCATTTATCGATGTTTTAATTGTTTAGTTGGAGCGGCCCCCTCGGCCGTGGTGAGAGCGAGCGAGCGAGCGCGCGGTGCATCGGAGAGAGCGGGCGATGCACCGCGCCGGGCGTCGCGCAGCCTCCCGCGTCTGCGGCCTGTCTAGACGCCCCGCGCCCTGCTAGGGTCACCATACCCAGTATCCAGCAGCCTTCTCGTGGCCTTCAAATACTAACATGAACATTTTTAAAATCTTGCGGAAACATTCTTCTATTCTAGTAAGTAGCCAGCGTCTGTGTGTTCAATGTGGCGGTTATAATCCTACGGTGCGTTATTATCTCCAAGGGCAACTGGTATCTCTGTCACGTACGCTATGTTAGCAGATCTGATCACGTAAGTATGTGGATAGAGATATGAGGTCAGTCATGAATGATATATAAACCTTGGAGATGTTCTTTCGAGCACTTATTGCGCAATAAGATTGTAATGAACTAGTTAAACAAGACATTATAACTTCCGGGCCACCAGCAGCTGCCTCCCGGCGGACTGGCGGATCATCGAACCTCGGGTATATTTGGTAACCCCGACGTTCGGGTACACCTGACACTCGGTATATTCATCATCTTCTCAGCGTGTCATGCCCAGTAGCGTCCTCGCTTTAGGGCCCGAGGTACGCTTGAACCAAGATTCAGGATATAGAAAGTCTGGTAAGTCCAATGAAGCGACTGTAGTCTACTTTCACAACCCCTCAACAGAAGGTTTTGGTTCCCTACTAGAATGGATGGAATTAATGGACCATGATTACACGTTCATCTATACAATTGAGTAACGATCAGAAACTTTCAGGTTTCTACACGATTTTTTTCGTTAACGCCTAGCAAACGGTAAAAATAAGTACATCGATTTGAAAAATCCAGACCAGAGGTGCCTATTTGGATTCGAACTGACAACTTCCCGTTTGGAAGGCGCACCTTTTTCACTGCCTGCGTCTGTGTTAGTAAATATATATCTAAATCTAATACATATTATATACTAATTATAAGCATAAGCTGATTTACTGGTCTATCAACCCAGGTCTTTAAACTATAAGGGTTAGTAGCTTCAAATCTTGCACAGGGGTTTCTAAGTTAGTATGAAGTATGAACTTAACTCCCGAAACGAAGTAAGTAACATTAAGTATGTATTAGACAACAGCAGCAGGGCCACTCGAGGAGGTAGATGCACCTGAGTCCCCGAGAATTGGGCACCAGGATCAACGTTAGGAACCACAAATATATATTTGAATAGATTTATAACACCAACACGGAACAAAAGCAAGTGCTCAACACAAGAATGTTTGAACAGAACCAGAATCGAACCAACTCGACGTTTCGCGTATGAGGGTGGGTGACCCTGACCACTGAGTGCGCCACCCAGACCAGCCAGCCTGAGAGCCTTGTACTTAGTGAATTTCCTATGTCTGTATTTAGCTAGAGGTACTCATTGGACGCTTGCATGCGTGCTGTGCTTCACCCGGGACCTTGAATTTTACTTGGTCAGTCATACAGCCCTGTTTAAGTAACTATGCTTTTTTTGGATCACAATGGCGATGAGAACATCATCATGAAGAAAAGTTCACGTTTCGGATTGTTAGATTAAACGGGTAATCATGAGTCAATTGGTCTGGTTCCTCTGTTAAGGGGTTGCAAAGGTCAGATTGTCTGCGGCCCATCGGGTAAGAATCACTTATCTAGATGAATTGAAATGAATTGACCCGCTGATCGTAGTGTAAGGGATTTTTACGTATACTTCAGGTTCTTAGTTTATCTCTGTATCTTTTACTTGAAATATGTAAGAAAAGCATAGGTACATTTAGAGACGAGACATAAGAAGTTCTTAAAGTAGAGATAGTATACGGTTGCCGTTGCATTGCACCTTTGTGCTACGAGTAGGTTCATGCATTTAGTTCGCCGCTCTATTTCGAATTTCATGGTTACTGATGTCACAAACACTTCTTCGCGTTGTTACCACTTAAATATTATATTATAGTAAGAAAATAAAATAAATGAGCCTTAAATTACTTTATTAGTCATACAGAGTATCAGTCTTTGTAAATTACTTTATTACAAAGACAGATATTCTGTATGAATAAAAGGTATGTATAATGAAGGTAAACGTTCTCATCACTCATACCGATCGCTACCAGACAATCTAGAGGCAAAGAAGCAATGTAATGTAATAAAAAAGTAATAATAATAGGCAATTGAATTGATGAAACAGGTAATCGACAACCCTAGCCCCTCCCCCCCCCCCCCTCCCCCCGCGCAGCCCGCGTCATCCCGCCCCGACGCTGCACCCTGGCCAGTTCCTTTCACTGCACCCGGCACGATGCAGCGCTCGCTGCCGCCGGAGCACTGCACTCATTGCAGTCTATGCCATGACGAGACTCGAACTACTCAATTGTACCATTATGACTCTAAATATGAATGCTTATTTTTCCCAAACAGGTACTCACTCGTAACAAAGATGAAAATGTACCTGCACTCTTTCACTTCTCTTGATGGTCTAGTGATCTCTCCCCTCATTATAAATATTAAGAAACACAATACGTCAACTGCCGGCAAAGCTACTTCAAAGACGGTTTCTGATAACTTTGACGTAGCTTTGCCGGTAGCAAACTCTGAAACAAATCATCTTCCCTACGGGCGACCCACGCCCAATTTTCCGTAGGGGACTTAGAATTTTCACTGCTACGCAGCTACGGTCGCATTTTGAGTGTAATGACATTCCGATTTCCGTGTGATTTATAGTTCTTCAATTCTAAAATATCCCGATTTCCGAATTTCGGATATATTCGTACGGGTTGCAATCCAAATGTGTGCGTTGGCATATAGGTTTAAAGAAATTTATTCTCATAAGAAATTTACATTTCACTTATAATGAGAAATACAAACAAAAATATAATTAAATTAAAGTAATCATCGACCGGCCACTCTTTTCCAAAATGTGTTGCTTGAGTTTGTGTTTGAAAGTCAGCATACACTCACCTGTCTTTAACTCATCGGGTAACTCATTAAATAGTTTTGCCCCCTCAAAGAGTACTGTCTTGGTTCCGTATGTTCCATATGCCTCCTCTAACAGACTACGACCCCCCTCTAATTTGGGCGGGCTGTGAGAAAGCATTTAGTTGTTGTTCTTCATTGATGGTAGTCTGGCATCTCACGGGAACCAGTTGGGTTTAGACCTTTTTATAATTCACTGAATAAATAGGCTTTAGTATATTTTAAGAGAAATCACTTGTTGAAATGAGCTCTACTCGTTGTAAAACGTGGTTAATATGGTGGAATAGACCAACTTTATTATAATAATAAATCTATGGTATAGCACTATCATTCTATACAATCCTGTCGTTATACCATAGATTTATCCACGGATAAGGATTATCCCAATCCAGCATTAGTCATTTGAATGATAAATAAATAAATTGAGACAACATCACATACACTGTCCTGGTCCCAAACTAAGGTTTTCCCATGTACTATGGAAACCAGAAACAACGAAGCTACCACAAACACTCAGACCCAAAATTCCAATTTTTTGGTTAAGTTTATCCTATTCAAATTCAAAAATTTCCCGGATCAAAAGACTTCGTTATACCATGGACTGAAGGTTATACTTATGTTTTTTTAACAGTTTAGTGGAGTAAGGCATTTGACTATCAACTCACCTGAATGGATTCATCGTTATCATTTGTCTATTTTTGCCGAACCGTGGGAGAGCCACTCTTCTCTCATCAATATACCTCCGGATCTCCTTTTAACCTCAGTGCCCACCAGATTATCGAACGCGGAAAACAATCGAAGGCCTTCTGCAGGCCAAAGAAGAGGAACAGCAGAGGCGTGTTCTGCAATCTGAACTTTTCCATGATGATCTTAAAGGCAAATATGGGGTCCATAGTTCCTTTGCCGGAATCAAATCCTATTGACGCTTCGAGACAGTACATTCCTGTCTGATTCTAGAGTCTATTTGGTGTGACGTGTACCTACATAACTTTTATACCGCGGTAGTTTGTTACCCTTGAAGACTGGAGTAATGATACTCATCCTCCATTGATTTGGGGTGTAAAGGTAGGTTAGTTCAGACGCTCACACCGCGTGAATCCATTCCTTATCTGCAACTATCTATTTATTTTGTACCGCAACGGCGAGTGTTTGTCATATAAAACAAAAGTGCAAATGCATAAATAGATGTAGACGTATGTAGACGTAGTACATATGTAGATGTAGACGATCTTAGCGGACCCGGGGCTCCACAGCAATATCTTTAGATTCGTCTAAAAATGAATGAATGAAATGTTGAGATGAGATAAGCAAGAGGTGCATGCACGGAATCGATCTAGGGACCTCCTGATTAAAAGGCGCACGTTCGCATCCCGATTCTGGATCCCAGTTTAGACATTTATTCAAACTAAAGGCCAACTTCACCGCTGAAATTTAACACGATCAACGCAAAAGAGCGATCAATGAAAAATTTATGTTAACTCAGTTTAGCGCTGGAACCAAGCTTGAGATCAATATTATTTATTGCATTATATGTATTTCAGTGGTGAAATCGGCCCTAAATATATGTTACCCTGGGAAATATAGTACGAGTAGCTATTACTTACAGTACAGTCAACAGCAAAAGTTGATGCACACTTTGCTAGTGACTCTTATTCTCCTCAGAATAAGAACTACAAACTGCGAAACATGTGCAGCTACTTCTGCTGTTGACTGTTTTGACTCCTATAAAATGGTGATTTAGGTACTCGTTCTTATAATCGCTTGGATAGTATCTGGAAATAATATCATGCCACATGAGTACACGACACGAGTGATACATGTTAGAATGCTCATCAAAATTATCTGCGTGTTTTTTTAACCGTCATAGAAAATTTCCGAAAACACTTATTTTTTATATTTAAGCATATACTCACAGCTTGACGTTTCGACCGCGATACAACGGTCGTGGTTACAAGCGGACTGGGGGTGCACGGCGTCGTCTGCTACGCCCGGCTTGTGAATCTTCGTACACCCTCTCATTTTTGTTATTTACTCTGCCACTAAATAAAATGTTTGGCCGTGTGGTCCCCGGCAGAGTAGAATAGGCCACCCTCACTCTTACCGAGATGTCGTAAAAGGCGACTAAGGTAAAGCTGCTGGCATGATCATCCGCACCCAGAGAAGGAAAACTCTGCATTTATATCAAAACCCTCGCCAACCCGTCTGCCAAGCGTGGTGGGCCCGTGCCCCAGCAGTGGGGACTTAAATGGGCTGACGATGATGATGATGAAATAAAATGTCACCCCGAGGTCACCCCGACACAATCACAGTTTTCGGGTTGCAAGTAATTTGAAGCGGCAAATTGCGAGGTTTTCATTTGTCAGTCACTGGATTCCACGCCGTTGATAATTTGATGATGATGATGATTAAACGCGTCCTCCCGATTGAAATTCTGATACTTTTTTAACTCAATCGTTTTACGTCCTACTCTAACGCGGTCGAAACGTCTAGCTGTGAGTATATGCTACTACGAGTATGTACCTACATATAAAAATAACCGCGTTTGTTACATTCATTATTTGTAAAATTGGTATGATCAGATATTAAATAAAACAGCTACAGTGCACTTAGATGCAGCTTAACTGTCCGAACACAAGAGTTAGTTACATGGTCGCCGCAAGCTGTGAGTAGCCGACTGTTGGTGTAGTGGATGGATCAATGAAATTATGAAGTGATATGGGCAATACTCAAACATTCGGCTGTGTACATGGTTGTTGGCGATACTACCTGTGTACGCGCGTTCAGATTCGTAAACGCTCTGGAAAATGTGAATACCAAACTTCGTTAATTACCTACACTATGGTAGCAATGGTTTCATTCTCTTGAGGACAGTGCATTATAGCAATTATAATCCGGGTGAAAGGGCGTTTAAAGATTGGCAGCGCAATTAAATTACATTTATTTAAATAAATAAAATAAAAAGGTTTTTATTTTCCTCCGTAACATTCCATGTTTCTTACAATCTAAGTAAAATCGTTATGCTAATTAGGAACAGAACATATACTGCACTCCACTTCACTGGAGTCGCGGGTGACCATGGGCGACGGCAATTGCTTACCATCAGGTGATCTGTCTGCTCGTCTGCTACCTTTCACATAAAAAAAAGCTGTAATTATATTTAATGATAAACGAAAAGTATTCTTGGAATAGCATACAAACTTGGACTACATAATAAAATATTCCTGAAGACTGTACAGCAACAGCAAAGATTGATGCACACTTTTCGCAGCTAGACTCTTATGCTCTTCGGAATAAGAACTACAAACTACGAAATATGTGCAGCTACTTCTGCTGTTGACTGTACGTACATATCGAAGCATACAAAACTGTCAAAATTCTTTAGTTGATTCTCACCATAATGTTCGCACGTCTGGTTAAATATCAATTGAGGAATTTATTATAGTAATTCGATGTGTCAGCCACACACCAGGAGCCCAATTCTCGGGATTTCGATATGAAAAAAACATGGCGGATATCACCTGAAAACCATACAAAAATACTATATTTTAGTGATATATGTCGTATGAAAAGAAATGTCACGAGCCCGAGAATTGGGCTCCTGGGCTGTACGTAGAAGACATTACTTACCTATCTATTCGATTCTCTAATTGTATACACTAAGTAAATTGTAGTGCCAAAGATTTTAGAAGACATTTACATTCTTCTGATTGTAATTTTATACGTATGGTTGGCCTCACAGATGGGTTGGCCTATATGGTTTTATTTTGGAGAACAACAACTTCTGAACAATACAACATGGCAGGAGTAGTGTTGCCACTTAATTATTGTCTACAAAAACGAAAACAAAGGAATGAAACAAAAACACGATGTACACATTTAAAAATAGAATGCGGGAAAATTGTTGCATGGAACGCGTTGTCTCTTTAATCCGGTGTTGCACAAACCACCCTCGACAGGTGGGCACGTACCTATTTATAGCCGGTACTATGTAGTGGTACATCGACGCGCCATATTTATTATGTTGCTCGGCGGCTGCCCGCGAAACTCGCAAAGCCGGACCGCGACTAATCTCACTTGAACCTTTTTGCCCGTCTGCTCCCGACAACTGCAGGCTTGGGCTTTAGCGGAACGTAACTATCTGTCTGTGCTCCATACCTATCTACCTACTCGACCATTTTTAACCTTTTATCTCACATTTTTTTAAATACGACTTGATGGTACGGTCAGTACCCGGTATCTAGAGAGTTGTATGTATGTAGTCAAAGAAAACGCTGTATAAGAGTGAATTTAAACTCAAAATCTCTTTATAAGTTCATACCTACGAACGAACTATAGGAAAAATGCGCATATCGTGTCTCTTTATATTGTGCAGTTCATCTAATAATAAGTTTAAGACTATTATATAAAGCAATAAGATAGTTTTAAGTATGTTTCTTAATGCAATCAGATACCTATGCTGTAGGCAAATTATATTTGTTAGTATATTAGTATCGTTTCAGGATTTTTTTTATGTCATAGGTAGCAGACGAGCAGACTAAATTCAGCGAATTTCAAGAAGAAGAGAATTTCAACAGAATCGTGAAGTTTTTTGGATATTTAAATTACTTTTTGTTGTCACTGAGTGATAATAATATATTTTTGTGTATTGGATGTTCTACTTGGTGGACATGGTCCATATGTTGTTGTCATATTTACTTGGGGACGATTCTCAAAGTCAGTTAAATAATATTTTAATCTTTATTTTATAGCACTCTTCATTCAGAGCTGTAATGGAAAATCTAGCTAGTGCTTGTAATAAAAAGTGGCTTCTACTAATTAATTGAAGGATCGTGTGGAAGAATTTCCTATATTGATATATTTATTAAAGGTAATGTCAGGCTCATGCCCATTTGTCACTATTCTACTTATTATTCTTTAGCGCTCTGAAATAGGCAGAACTTAAAACGAACGTACTAACTTTGCAAAATTGGCACGAGTTGGCGAATAATCCCCAGCCCAGTCGTCTGCTAGTTGTAGGTACTAAGTTACATGGGAGTTTCAGACCAAATGTCTGGCGGTTTTACTCGTATTATGTCACTGCTAAGACCAAATTACTTTATTGTCCTAGCATTAATCAATGAAACGGTTGATTCAGGCGACGGGTAGGTCACACTAGCGATGCCAATTGATTTAAATTGTTAGTTACTAAGTCGGATCTTTCTTAACAATTTCGAAAAGCACTTTTAATACTTAAATTTAACTTTTTGGACTGCTTTTGTATTCGTAATTAGAATTACCGCCAAAAACGGCCTCTTATGGCGTTAATCGAAATCTCAAGTGCAAAAACAGATCAAAAATTAAATAAAACAAAATATTTGCTTAGAAAATGGAGCTCCGGAACTTTTAAAATAGATCTAGTTTAATTGGCAAAATTTTAAATCGGTTTGCCTCACTAGTTAGGAGAACCCGTCTCTTTAAAGAAATTACAGCTCTATTTTGCTTTATTTTCATTTAAAATCAAGTAATACACTTTTCACTTCATTTAAACCGCTTCATGCTAATTTTAGTCCGTCAAAGGAACGAAACTGGACTAACTTCGATTATGTTTAGTCTACGTCTATAATGAGCGGGACTTTTTTTAGTTACGATATTTTAAGAGGGTGTCTAGTCGGAGTTGGTGGGATTGCGTCACTGCATCGAAACAATGCGTTGCATTGAAGAGGCGCAAGTGGCTTTACGCGGTTCGATTTGCGTGACCGAAAGTGAGTCAAGGAAGTTAGGGCTGTCAGACGCCTAGTGGGCTGGGACATGTCCCAAACTTGAGGACCTTGCTGTTTCAATAGTCTCCTCGTCATCTTAGCGTTTAGCTTCCGGTTGCGTCCAAAGCTAGTCGCTTTGGAGTACACGGGGACGCTTGAACCAGTGATTCAGAATTTCGGGAGTCTGGTAATTACAATAAAGCGACTGCCGTCTGACCTTTTCAACTATAATAGATAAATGTCATTATGACATAAATGGATTCCTGACAGATGCCAATTTATAAAGAAATATATTATATGTCTCTAACCCTCAATTTGTTTCACTGTGTTGGTTCACTATATAGGTAAATTTGTAAGTTTTATATATTATTTCATAATTGCTGATTTAGCTCAATTTGATTATGTAAGAGTCTCTACTATAACATGTGTTTCTTTTAAATATAGACTAATAAAAATGGTTATATGTATGAATTATAAACGATATCTTCTGCTGATATTTTAATTTAGTTTTCTAATTGATTATTCATCGAATTAATGCTATTGTTATATTTAATAATAATTGATTACCTTGTTTACTTAAAGTTATTTGAAAGAAAGGGCAAATTGTAAGCTCGGGGATTTTCTCTTTTCTTTTTTGATATTGTTATCTTTTGTACCTACCCGTTTCCACAATAAAGAACTTACTTACTTACTTAACTCTTTACAGGAGAACCAGTATGTCTAGATAATGGTTACATTTTTTAGAAACGATCCCAAACGTACAGGTTCCTCACAATGTTTTCCCTCACTGCCGAGCTAATTGTAGAAATATCGTCATAGATTTGAAAAATCCAGAATTGTATGCCCATTCGAACCAGGTTCGACCCCCCGTATGGAAGGCGCGATCTGAACCACTAAGCTACCATCGCTCTAAAAGTTTTTTCATACATAGTCTGTTTCAATAGCCTATGTATGAAAAAAAGACCTGCGTGCTTCTTTCGATGCTTTAATTTGGTCCCATACGCACCTATCGTTTATTGGAAGGTAAAATCTTAAAAATACTTTTCATATTCGGCATTGATACAAAATACCTTGGCCTGCGTTTTGTATAAAACAAATATAATTTCGCACGAGTGGCATGCTGTTATTGAGAACAGTGAGTGAGAGCTTCGCAACTTGCGCAAGATTTGCTATATTTTTATAGATATTTCTATATGTTTGAACCCTCTAAAATAGGGATAACATACATGCATCTTCTAAATATAGTGGTGAATGCCGCAGTAGGTAGTGTACCTACCTATTTTACTTAGTATAAAAACTAAAACTCTGAATATCTAATATATAAAATTCTCGTGTCACAGTTTTCGTTGCCATACTCCTCCGAAACGGCTTGACCGATTTTGATGAAATTTTTTGTGCTTATCCGGTATCTATGAGAATCGGCCAACATCTATTTTTCATCCCCCTAAATGTTAGGGGTAGTCCACCCCTAAATTTTTATTTTTATTTTTTAGACAAAATTTTTAATTTCTCTTTTTTTATGATACAACATACAAAAATACATACAATCCTCAATTTTCACCCTTCTACGATCAACCCTTTTATTTATATGGCAAAACAACGTTTGCCGGGTCAGCTAGTTTAACAATAAGAATAACAACAGGTATAAGCACGACGTGGAATCATTTTAAAGATTTTTTTTGTGATTGATGGCAGACGAATCGCTTGATGGTAAGCGATTGCCGCCGCCCATAGACACCCCTTTCCCCCGGACTGGGCCTCCGGTACCCTCACTCACGCAGCGAAACACAGCACAGTGATGCTTCACGCCGGTTTTCTGTGAGGCCATGGTATCACTCCGTTCGAGCCGGCCAATTCATGCCGAAGTTTGGCTCTCCCACGGTCAAAGATACTCGTACTCATACTAGGTACTTATAAATTTAGTAGTAAGCATTCTGTACCTAGTGTCATTTATTACGTGCTTTTAAGTCTTTTGAATTCAAAACGCTTAGAGAATGTAGATTCTATTCATGTTCTACAAGGAAGATCGACCAATAATTTAATGTATGAGTAGGTACAAGTACGATATATTAAAAAAATGTCCCGTTTGGTGTCAGTTATCCCAGCACACGGTAGCCCTATTAGAATAACTACTTAGTCGCGACGTGGTTCAATAAAAATAGTCTGTCTGCGATTAATTCGAAATTACGTCACGTAATCGCCGTTCGTCTGTATCGGGAGCGTTTCGGCGCGTGTCTGTTTGCGTGAAAGCGGCCTCTCGGCTTTATAGTATAGGAGGTCATCATAAAATTTGTAACAGCTATAAAAACAGGTGAATCTTGCTGACACAAATAAAATGACGAGCTAAGGTACCATTGGGATGGAGTTGTTAGAGAAGAGACGCGAGATGAGGCGTTTGGAAATACGTATACGTCACGTCAACAATCGCACTTTGGCCTGTTCCTATTGAGCGGCAGGGCGAACACGTACGCACCCTGTTTGGGTGAAAGCGATTACATTCAACTTTGCCTTTGGCAGGTGCCTTATAAGTAACATATAAATACAGTTAAAGTTTAGCAGAGTTCTCGAATATGAAATAATGACCCGTCTGGGATGATAAGCGTAATTTACTGATCAGAGAAGGAAAGAGCTTGTAAGTAGATAGATACTAAATATTTGCAAGAATGATGATGATTAATTTATAGTCTAGGTTAGTCCCTTTCTAACTCCCAATCTAATTCGTTTCTTTTGAGACCGCAGGTGCACCGGCGGCACCAGCCAGAATCAAATTAATTTTCATTTTACGCAACCGGGGATACGCTACGGGTCAAAAATATAAGTAGGTAGGTAAATATACTTTCCCTTTGGAATCCTATACATAAATAAATAGATAATATAACGTATGACCAGGTACCGTCTCACTTATGTTATAAAGATTGTTAGTTCCTATGTTCGTTACTGCTTCACGCGCAATCGGAGGGCGATTTTTTATAAAACTTGTTATGTAAAAGGCTTAAACCCTGTAGGTATAACACTAATTATTTACCACTACTTATAGCTGGAAACGCCGCAAGATGCAGCTAGTAGGTATTTTATAAGGGTGGGTGAGTAAACAACTTGAGTTTTAGGCAAGAAGTCGCGGAGTAGAGGTACCAGTTTTGGAGATCATCTCCTGTACTATCTGACCTCCTGGAACTTCGTCTAGACACATACTCATAGTCGAAACGCGCCGGTAAATAGGCGGGCTTTCCTACAGCGCATATTCAGAAACTATATGACCTATCAGCTCTGTGCGTCATCTTATTGCTATGTAAGCGCGTATATGTCGTATTTTATGTTTTCTTAGAGATAGAGATTTTATGTTAGACGCTGTTTTTTCCTGTTAGATTAGTAGGTTTTTGTGTTAGACCTAGAAATAATAAGAACAATGTGTAAACTGGGCATGTTTATTATATTTTGCTGTTAGAAGTAAATGCCCTCATGTAGACTAATGCTTTATCATCATCGCTCTGTCGCTCAATTGTAATGGCAAAAGTCTAAATCTTCATCGTGTACTTACTTACAACAGCTAAAATATCATTTTAGTTCATTCGTTTTAGTGTTTCCGTCCTTATTTACGTTCATTTATTACTTCGCATACTATGCGGAGTAATGTTATTACCTTACTTTATGACTTACAGTAAACGCAAAGACTCGCGGCAGATGGTAGAGTAATAATCTTCTGCCTTTCTTGAATCTTTGGCTCAAGTCAAACAGTTATTTCCCTTTAAACCCATGACAACTTAATTACTAAGCAATGAAATACTGTACCATCCGCGAGTATTTGTAAACGTAGCATAAGTATATAAAAAGGCAGACAAACAATCAAACGAATCTCTTACCATATTTTGCAAATCTGTTTGTTTAACCTACTTTCAAGTAGCCTTTACTTTTGATTGTAAGAGAAATTATCCTGAAATAAGATACGTGAGGAAGTAGGCAATGATTAGAATAAGTGTGTTGGAATAGAATCAACGTATTCTCTATATGGCGGCTAAGTTTATGGTCAATAATTAATATTGACATTGAACCGAAATTTGGTAATTATTAATTTTATCAATATGACCAATTTTAGTGAGTTGGCGATAAATATTAAGTAAATACTTCCAAGAACATAGGTATTTTTTCGCCAATCCGCTACAAAAAGTATCATCAAGCATGTTTTTATATCCTTTTTGCGTTGTTTAAAATGAGGTATCCATGTCATCATTCGAGCATTGCCGATGCAAATAAAAACAATCAATATATACACTTCAAATAAACACTTAAGAAGAAAAAAGTATTTAAGAAGCCTACTTGAGAAGCGCAGGTACCCGAAGGGTTGTTTAGTGTCAAGCCTTAAAAATTCCACGTCTTAGAATTTTTTTTTTAATCAGCCTATAAACTGTCCCACTGCAGGGCAAAGGCCTCCATCATAGAAATCAAGTTTTCGCTACTATGAGGGGGTTAGGCTTAATCACAACGCTTGCCAAATGCGGATTGGTGATCACAAACCCGAGCTATGTCCGAAAAATTCGAAACATACTTTTCGCTCGACCCGGGAATCGAACCCAACCCAATAACGCCCTGTTGGTCTAGTGGTTTAATAATTTTAATAAGGAGAATTCTTGTCAGACTTATTACATGCTAGCACTGAGTAGTCGATGAGGATGTGTTTGAAACATTTTATATTGTAAAAAGCTGATTTTACAAACATTCCCGACACCATAGCGATATCGATGTAAATAGTGTGCAGTAAAGTCAGTTGATTTTGTTTATTTAGTTCATGTGTGCGCTAGATAACGTGGTAAGTACCTTTTACACATACGTAGTGTAGGCGCAAGTAGGTATAGATGCGCAGCTGTATTAAAAATTCGTCTGCCGACCGTCTAGACGCGCTTACATTGTGCCGTGACGTGGCTGCGCAAACATCCGCGAAACCAACCTTACACATAGCACTTAGTAGTCTGTTATTCCACATAATCCTTCAAATTTTCCTGTTTCTTAAAAGCTTTAGCTAAATACGTGATACGATTCTTGTCCTTTTTAACCGACTTCATTTTAAATGAGCACATAACATTTCTAGTTATAACTCAGATACTTACGTATCTGAGTTATAACTAGAAATGTTTAAAAATAGTATTTGCGTTTGTATTTCAATAAACATTTAAACTTTATTTATTTGTATTACATATTGGCAGTTTAACATAATTATTATTATTGCATTGTAATTAATTAATAATATAATATTTATTTCATTTTCATTTATAGCTTTAACTCTAACTGCATTAGGCTAGATTTACTTAATCTTTAAAACACATTAAACAAAAATACCTTAAATATCATAAATCAGAGTACACTAAATTAAAATTAATTTAATGTACTCTGTACATTTAAACTTAATCATTCACAATATTGATAATAAAAAAATAATTTTAGCAATAATTTATTTAATTCGAAGCCTTCAGCTATTACCAAAACAATAGCTAAATAACCTTATTGAAATCCAATAACATGCGCATGTAATGATGTATAATAAATGAGTGCACATATTTCAACACTTGTAAGGTTGTAAGATTTCAGGAGCGATTTTTATCCGCGCAAGCAGCGATTCCGTCACCGAAACACCTCGTAGCATGATGGAAAGCCAGATAGCAATTTTCACTACGCGTTTTGATAAGCGGCGGGTGCGGATGTTTGCGGCTCCCTCTGCACGGCGAATGGAGTTCTTAAACTTATTTAAGTACGTACATAATCTTAATTAGCAAATTCATTGATTACGTAATAGTTAATTTTGTTTGGTTTGTTAAAATGATAATGAAAGCTATCAAATTCTAACACTGAGCGCTGGTATACGATGACATTTCCAGTAGTTCATTTTTAATTTACAAGAATTCCATATCAGATTATCAGTAACTAACCAAACCAAATTTGCATGACCGACTGATGAGGTTGACTGGTAGAGAATGCTGGGCATTAAGCTCGCCTATTGTATCGTTTTGTGCAATAAAGTTTTAAATAAATAAACTAAGTAACACGTGCATATGGGTACTCGTACTTACATAATAAGGTACGGATCCATTTTTTTCAATTTAGGAAAGAATTGCACTACCAACGAACATGAATGATAAAAACCCGTATATTTAAGCATAAACCGTGTGCATCGAGGATTACGTACTAAAAAGTTATAATTACATACTGCCGGTTATGCTTTCATGTAGTACTTATATAGCTTCATACTCGAATAGGTCGGTTTTCGATTCAGTGTTGACCTGAACCGAAAAACGACCTATACGATATTTCTATTGCTCTCCCATAAAACTTTTATGATTTTTCTGTTAATACAAAGTTTGCAGTAGCTAAATATAAACGATTAATATTCGTACATCAAACAATCTAATACCTCTCAGCCATAAGATCATCTGACAGATTGAGAGCCTCAAGCCTATCCTAGATACGGCACGGAGCCTAGATCTCCTAAATAACGACATTAAGATTTAAATTTTCAGAATATTTGACGGATACAACAAATAAAAGCAGCGGTATATTAAAGATGAACGAAAACAGCGTTTCTCTCACTATATCCGTACCTATCTCTCACGGTAAGAAAAGCAGACGGTAAAGCCAGCATACTCTCAAAATAACAAACCATTTGAGTTAACTCGCAAACTCTTAGGTAAATACGACGGACTGTAAGCGCCCGTAACGTTGATATATCATCGTGGCTGATGCATACTTTATACGAGTGCAGAATGCAGTTGTAATGAAATTTTCTCGTCTGCGCTACAAGTTGCCGCAGATAATTTAACTCTAGACGCGTCTGTAAGTCGACGCTCGCTCGCTCCTAGCAGAGGATGGACCTCTGTTCACTCGCCACTATACATCACAATCCATGTTTCACCTTTCTCATTTTTATTACTCAAAGCACAAAGCACATTTTGCACTGTCTCATCCCGCTTTGTTTGTAGTCGGAGCACTTTGTATCACAAAATACAAATCTAGTTATTCATGCTCATTTATAGAAGTATACATAAAAATTAGTGTTGAGCAAAACTGTAGAACGATTAGAGATAATAGCGATGGACGGTTCCATGAGTAACGAGCATGTGTTGGTGTAGGCATTATGCTAATGTTTTATTCGTAACAAGGTTCAAATTCGTCTATGATTCATCAATTAGCCGAAAACATTCCTAATTGTCTGTTGTTGTCTGAATGTCTGTCTGGCCGATTCATAGTCGTTACAGTGTTCTGGCAACAACTAAATATATCTACATATTTACTAAAATATACCGTCAAGTGTTTGTTTTCGAATTCGATTTATATATAAAAAGAGAGATTAAAGTCTTGTTTTACTAAGACCCAATCCGAACGAGCCAAACTTATAAATCGAGCTGAAATTATATCTGTACTTAGATTGCGAATTATATTTATTTTACTTTCAAAAGATGCGACACTTATTTGTCAAAAAAATTATATATAACTAATCAATGCGACCATTAATCTCAGTAAATCATAGACACGTGCTAAAGGCTGACCAAAATTCATTAGCCATGCGTGCAGTGTCAGATAATACGATTTTAATCTAGACCAGACAATTTTTCATTCATAGGATAGATATTTGTGCTGTGGTACAAAGCTTAGTGTCAATCATTACATTCTGAGCACATTACATGTGGAGGGTAAGCAGCTTGCTTAGTTAAGTCTGGTTCTATTCCACTGGGACACTAAAAAGTTTAGTTCACGACGTGAAGCACGTTAGATGCGACCTGAAAGCCAAGATTATAAGCTGCTTGCCATAGAATTCATCGCACTATCTATCATGAATCATGAAGTAGAGTAAAGTTGGTGTATACCATAATTGTGTTAACATAATATTATAGATTTAAGCCAGGACATGTTTACCTTACCACGAGGCGTGATCGAAATCGGAGATGGCCACGAGAACCCATAATCGCCCCGTTTGTAGGGGCGCATCGGAATGACAGAAGTAGATTTTTTTTATGCTAGAGGCGGACAAACGAGCAAGCGAGTCACCTGATGGAAAGTAATCAACGCCACCCATGGACATCCGTGAAATCAGAGTGTTAATCGCTAATGTGTTGCCGGCCTTTTTAAAAAAGAGTACGCTCTTCTTTTGAAGGCCCCTAAGTCGTGGCTGTCAGAAAATACTTCTGCAGCCAAACCGTTCCACAAAACTGAGGTGCGTGGTAGAAAGACATGAAAATTACCTTGCAATTTAGATGTTGCGTTCTAATGCGATTTTTGTGTCTACGCTTACTGGCTTCTTTATGATTCTTTTAAGTTACTCCAAAAGTCCCGTTGTAGTCTGCGACCATCGAAATAATTAAAAAAAAATCCAAATTAGATATTATTCAATAGGCCAATAGATAGTTGCTTAAAACTTATTTCTAACAACAACATGAAGTTGATTGTTTCGCATACAATAGTTCATTGGAAAGACTTTGATCTCTGGGAGCTAGAAGTGAGTAAGGATTGATAAGTTTGCCGTTTTGTCGTATTTACAGGGTTTTACGTGGGTAGATATTTGTTACGATCGATCTATGACTTTATCTCTTAGATAATTGTCTCTATCTTATTGGAGATAGAAAAAGTAGATATTTATTGTTTTTCCATCCAATAAACAAAGTGACAGATTTCAACGCATCTTGGATTTAGTATTAATAATTATATATAAGCTTTATGTAACATTAATAGCTGTAAGTTTTCTTGATAAATAAATAAATAAACATTTTTCTCTTATCATTTTGCATTGTCATTTATATTAAATCGAATACAATTATATTTAAATGACGAAAGAACGTCCCTATAGGAAATGAATGGGAACGTAAGAAAGGGAGGATAGATAGCCGGCTACGTTCGATATAAGATATATCTCTACCCTAGAGATTGAATACAAAAAGCCAAATGGTAAGTGACCAGTAGCTTAGTACCACAGGGGTCTGCTGCTGGAGTAACGTCACTTGGACGCATATTATGCGCTAGCTAAGCCGAATCGGATGGCACGTCTAGACGCGCCATTCATTCACGTCTACAATCTCCAGACTGATCTCGATGGCACTAGCAAAAAACGTAACAGTTCGCTTTAGGCCCGCGGATGATGTCTGCATATTAATTAGCCAAATTTATTAAAATCATAGCACTAAGATCAATTACGGACATATCGATACCTACATATAGTACTGGATTTTTCATATCAGCTCATATTAATTTGATGAAATGTAGATTTATTTATATATTCCACGTTTGATCTACAATGGCTTTTGCTAAACCATGCTAACAATGAAATAATTAGAAAAAAATGAATTAGGGAAGCTTCTATAAGAATATGACCAGGTATTGCAGCATCAAAGGAACAGGAAAAGTAATTTTACTATGAGATAAGTGGCAGACGAGCAGACGGTTCACCTGATACTAAGCGATTACCACCGCCCATGGACACCCGTAAAACCAGTGTAGTCAAAAGTGCACTGCAAACCAAATATTGTGCGTGTATACCTTCCTAATTGAGTTTTAAAAAACATCTTAGATTTCTTATGAAGATTAAAAACATTAATAGAAAGGAACGCATATGAAGATACTTAGGTACATAATATTGAACCAGACAAAAAAGAAAACCAAATATGTACCGTTACCAAATACACAATCACTTACCGCTAACCTATATCAGGAAATAAGCAGAAAGCAAGGCAAACAGCAAGATCTAATATAAATAAAGGTTTTCTGAAAGATAGTCTGAAAACCTGTAGATTTTTCATCGGTTTTTGCGCCAGACAATTAGCACTGATCATAGAAGATTTCATATCTATGGGTACCAGCTGACGATAAATCACGAGTAAAAAGTTAAATTTCCTAATTTGACCCAACCCGAGAAGAGCCTGCCGCGCTTCTGCGCTTGGGCATAACACCATCGTCACTATTTCATTTACTCATTTAATTGAATAAGCTCTAAATAGTTGTGCAGAAAATCCGCGGCATCCGACAGATTCTCAAATTTGCGAACCTTCTGCGTGTTAGATAGTAAAAACTGTTATAGGTATATCGCTTCTTGTGGCAAGTATAGAACAATGGAGTGAAAGTATTACAATGTTGTCCGCTGCACTCGGGCTCCTCGTCCATGAAGCGATAGAAAAACAGTCGCCAATTAAATGAGTGCGCATCGGGCTGGCGACATGCAAGTGTTATAATGACGCGGAGTCATTACTCTGCGGCGTTTGCTGCGTGCCACTCCGTGCGCCGCGACTGACGTAACACAAGACCTGATATTAAAAAGTTGCAAAATTTTTGGCTTGTTTCTTTTCAGGGTTATCCACTTTTAAACAAGTCGTGAAGTGCCACAAACACGAGACATTATCGACGCAGGGTATCTTTGACAGGAGAAAAGTATATGTTACCTTATACGAGTTAACAGTACCTACCTAAATTAACGTAGGTAATTATTTTGACGACCTCGATAGCGCAAAAGCGATGGTGTTGTGCCCAAGCGTGGTAGATTTCGGGTTCGGGTTCGGTTTCCGGTCGGGTCAATTTAGAATCCTATGAAACGCTCCCGCTATTTCTCATAGTAGAGGGAGTTTAAAAAATATTAATTGAGCTGATCTGATGAACTGCTTATTCATTTATTATAAATAAAACTTTGCAAACACAATAAATTAAGGGTGATTGGACCGCTCTCGGTCCTCATTTGACTCAGGTTGGTGGATATAGCTTTCTGCAGATGATTTCTTGCTCTTTTAAGGCTAGAATGTACCTGAGTGATTAGGTTCAAACACATTAATACTTATAGATCGTTTATGAGATATAAAGTAGGTATGAATAATTTCCTACTTGGTGTGTTAAATAAAAAAATACCGGTTATACGTATGCACATTATGTTTATACAATCTCGGCGGTCTTATCCCTAATAGCGATCTCATTCAGACAATCTAGGGGTAGAGTCTAGACTGAGGTACTATAGTACCTCAACTGTTGACCGTTGACTTATAGATCATAGCATGCCCTATAGGTTTTGTTTCCCTTAGGAGAGTCGAAATATGAATTTTTAGGTAAATAAATTACAGTGTTGTTAAATTTATTTTTACTTTTCATTGCCAACTTGGTCTGTTGCTTTCCGTGATCTTCGCATGTTAAAACTGTTACTTACTTTATTTCTATCAGTGAAGACCTGTTATTAGCTTTAAGACATTCATTGTAAATACTACTGTATTAAGACAGCTGTTGGTCTTCCGAATAAAATAAAATAAATAAATAAACAGCCGTATCTTTTTTTTACTAAACTTGGGGATATGATTTTGTGACAACTTTATGGAATCGTAAACGGTTTTAAATTTCAACACGATAGATACCTCACGCGTTTATGAAATAAAGGGTCTTGATTAATACACAGTCAGAAAAATTTAACGGAGAACAAAGTAATCTTATAAGGGTTCCATTTCCTTTGAGATACGGAATCTTAAAAATTGGAAAAATCAAAAACATATATAAATCTGTTTTGAAGTTAGAGGTCATATAAATTTGCATTTTTCCTTTTGTTAAGTGTGTCGTGTGTAGTGCAATGCCTACGACTGGTTTTTTCCTATCTTTTATAAATGTCTAGTAAATTGACAAAGACTGATTAAATTTATTTTCTAACTTAACTGTCCGTTTAGCAGCTGTTCTGAAAAACTACGTCCGTGACTCGTTATCAAGTTGCTGGTTAGCAGTTTTTCTGTTCATCTTGAAAGCCAATGTAGGCTGTCGGGGCTCTGTTTATATATGTATTATACCCACTTAGTGTCTGGCAGGTGGTAGGTATGTAGGGTTGGTCGCTGCGGCCGCTGCACCGCTCGCAGAACTGGTCGGGATGGGCGCGGGGCGCGGGGGCCGCGGGGCATCGACCTCAAGGGGCTCGCGTCCGGCGCGAGCGCAGCAAAAAAGCGCCTAACCCAAATTTCGGTAGCCGTCTGGCTGGCGCGATCTCTCCCGCGGATCGCGCCGACATGTAATCGGCACGCATATGCACCAATCGATTCGCGATTCGGTACAGACCGTACGAAATTGAAACGAATCTGTGATAAGCATAGTGTTTTGATTATGGTAGTTTGATATTGCAACTATTGCAAGCGTAGAGTCATTAATTAAGTTACAAGCCCGTAATGATGTAGTTAATACAATTACCTGTGTGATCATTAGTAATATTATGCAACTCGTACTTATATTATAATACTACCCGCAAAGACTCGCGGCAGATGTTATAGTATTTTATTCATTACAATGTAGTGGTCAGTAGGATGAAAGGAAAATAACTACATACAATGAAATACTCCACCGCCCTTGCGTTAACTTTAAGAACATTTTTGATAAATTTTATTGATTGCTTATTATGGCTAGTAAAAAAAGTTAACGCAAATTGAGATGCGTGACCTTTATTTCTCCTGTTCATACCTTTAGGAAGACGACAATAGTCCAGACAAGGAATGCTCTATATGGGCAATAGACGGAAAATCTTAGGACACAATTTTTGACTTCATAACTTTGTTCGGACTAGTTACGAGGTAACATAACATATCAAAAGTCTCCGCTCCTACCCCTTATGCCAGAGAGGGTGGAAGGTGGTTTCCGATTTTTATCTCGGATATTATGCGTTAATATAACAACCCTATTCATTGCGAATAATGATTATGAAATGATTTATGATTTAGCTACGTAAAGTTCTCTACAATATTAAAGATGATTGCCTTAAGTTTTGGAATCTGTAGATTACCGATACCGGCCGACTGAGACCTTCAACCCTCTCCCGCCTGGTATTACAGATAGGAGCGGAGACTTTTGATATGTTCACCTTGTAACTAGTCCAGACAAGGTTATGAGGTCAAAAATGTGTCCCAAGGTTTTCCGTCTATACTTCTATACCTAGTCTACAAGACCGGTGGTGAATGCGCATTTCATCTGGAGTCCTAAAAACTCACAAAAAAACGAGGGAGCTATTTTTCTTATTATGATTAGTCTATGCAATCTCGTAAGAATCAGATCGGTATCAGATCTAAACTATGCTTATTTAAAGAGGCAAATCCTACAGACAGCGGCAACAGTAATCCAAAAACACGAAACGCTTGCCCTATTTAATCAACACCTAGCACCATCTATTGGTTTAAAGTGGAACTAATTTCCCGAAACTAAGTAAGGGCGGGCCATTAGTATAAGATGAGCCGCCACACGTATAGGTGTGATGAAAAAAAAATTAAGTTTCAGTTTCAAGTATGCAGACCCCCCAATTTATTTATTTTTTCCAATTTTTATGTAAAATCGTAATGCGGTTAACAAAATACATCTATTTACCAAGTTTCAATAGTATAGTTTCGGAGAAAAGTGGCTGTGACAGTACGACGGACACACGGACGGACAGACATGACGAATCTATAAGGGTTCCGTTTTTTGCCATTTGGCTACGGAACCCTAAATTATTTTCTTCTAACCCATGTCCTTTGGTGCATAAGGCAGTGTCACCACCAAATGCGATATCGCGCTAGTCGTACGTAGTATGTATATTCAAAACCGGTCCCGTATTTTTGAATTTAGGTATTAAATATAAAGAAAAGGTAGGTTACCTACCAAACACTTAAATACGTATTTTCTTAATTTTTTTGTGGCAGGAATTGGCCTGTATTGAAAGTTCATTCAATGTGTACAGGCAGCTTGTACATGCCTAAGAATAAAATTAGAACAATAATCACGACCACAACTTGATAAAAAAGTCAATAAGGTAGGTGTTTTTATTTATTAAATTGCTCATAAATGATGTGAATAAAGATTGCTAGATTTGCATGGAATAAATGATAACTTCGTAGCATTGCTAAACAAGTATATATAGCATTTATTTCGACTATATTTGTTTCGATTCGAATTGTAGAAATAGTGGATAAAAGGTGCCTAACCTTTACTTTTGATAGAGATGGCCGTCACAATAGAACCTTGAACTCTTAGCGATCGGCCGCCGCTCGCTCTACCGTCTGATAAAATATGTAAGCGTATAATTTGTCTGCTGATTGTCCATTGTGTAGAATGCACGCGGCCTACCGACGCGGCTAGACCGGCTAGACGCGGCTGGACCGGCTAGACGCACCTAGACTCGGCTAGACGTGGCTGGATGAGAGCGTCAGGCAAACGGACAGATACACTCAGCTACAGATGCGGTTGTGCTATTTCTTATAATATACAGACAACTGTAGCGAAAAAATAAATTAAACTTACGAACCGGTACGACATTGCGAGCTTCAAGAAACGAGCCTATACCTTCCTAAAAGGCCGGCAACGCATCTTCACTCCCTCTGGTGTGGCTGATGTCCATAGGCGGCGGTGATCACTTACCATCAGGTGACTCGCTAGCTCGTTTGAATCCCTTTCTCATTAAAAGATACTTGTTTCGTCGCTCCGGCTGTTTACAGCCACATGTTTACTAGACTGGCAGCATGGAACCTTATTTAGCATACCTACGTGTAGATAGAGTCTAAGTCAAGTTAATGTGTAGGTAAATTAAAAACCAATATATGGCGCCACTACCCCTCACGTCATCGTGGTATGATAACACCATTGTTAAAGCGTGATAAGGGAACCTCGTTAGTTCTTTAAACATTCGCTAGCGCGAATTTCTTGATTATACACCCAGATACGTTAGTTGTTATCTATTATTATGTGGTAAGCACTTACATATAATTATACACGTTGAGTTACTACAGTGTCATATTCCTAAATTCAAATTGCCTCAAATGTGTTTGACCTAAGATGAGAGAAAAGACGGATTTGGATGAGCACTTTAACGTGAGGCGGTCCTTAATACATATTTTGATGTTTTATGACCAAGGATTTATAAAGGTAAGCTATAAGGTACTTACAAAAGAGCCTCAGCAACGAATCATCACGTGAGTCACGACTCTGACACGATGTCGCGATTACAGGGTGACTCATTTGTGACATTGTTTTCACAGACAACAACGTAATCAAACCATACTTTTAGATTCATGCGACTTTTCGCTATGATGTCCTTGTAGGTTCCTATTTTCTTTTTAGACGTTTCCTTTTTCTACTATTAACGTTCATTCATATTCAGTTCATGAGAGTCTGCTAAGATTATTTGTTAGCAGAACTTTTGCTCAGGTAAGTAGGTAATAGACATTGAGTAATTAGGAAACGGGAATATAGATTGGATGAAATGGTAAGTACCATTTCAGCCAATCTATATCTCTATTTATTTTTTCTAAATGTTAGGTGGTTCCTAATTAGCAATTTCTCCCAAAATCCTGTGATAAAATAAATAGAATCCTTAAGAGTGCAAACTATTTGACACACATAGGGTTACCAGGTCCAAAAATAAGTTTTCCTGGCAAAACTCCTGCCTCAGAAAATTTCGGCAAAAGTATAAAATTTGTAAGATGCGGTGTGGCCAGGACACAGGGCGAACCCAGATAATGATTAAGTAGATTTTCCATGTAGCTACTTTAATTAATATAACATATTTTTTCATATATGATTTAATTATATTTTTTTATCCCCTTTTTTAGAATACCTGACAATTTCCATTTTCTCTGGTTTCCTTAGAGATAGCTAAAGATGTTAGGAAAATTCCTATCATGCCTGGTATAAGCCGAGGCACGTGTGAGTGCAGGCGCTGGCCGTTTATTTGCGCAATCAATTTTTTTTTTCAAAAAAAAAAAACCGCCGTCAATAACTACGATCTAAAAAGTGTTAAATAATAATTATAACATTTTATAGTACACTCGAAAAAAATGTTACTGAAGTCGGCTCCCAATACTATCTAGATACTAATCTTGTACTTAATAAGTTATTCTACAGGGCAACTTCCATCATCAGCTGTGCCACAAAATTAATACAATCAGACGTAAATACTGGGCTAGCTTTGAAAAAAGGTACAAAAACATTACCTGTGCCTATAAAATTTGAAGGTTGCCCTCGATTTCTCTGGGATCCTATAGTTAGATCCTGGCACGGTGACAATGGGCCCAACTTGAGAATGTGTTCTTTAAAATAAAAAAATAATTCAGCAAATTGGTCAATAATTGGCGGAGAAATCGGTGAACATACATACATACATTTGAACATAGAACCTCCTTTTTTTTAAAGTCGGTTAAAAATAAAATGATTTCTCAACTAAAGATCACCGCTAGACTTATTTGGCGCGGCATGTAACCTTACATACACATAGTTACTTGTACAATTAATTCGATTGTGTTATCTCCTCAACATTCCTGATATTTGCATTGCGTGCTTTAATGATAAACACTAATAATTATGTAATTTTGAGTCCGAATAAGTTTTAAAATCGAGACTGTGTTTAATAAGCGAATAATAAGCGTAATAACGTAATTTCGAAGTAATTTTAGGACACATGATATGTATTTTACGTATTCAGATCGCAAGAATAAATAACAAACTGGCCAGGTTCGAGTCTGATCCGCGCACGAAGGATTCCGTAACATTATGTTATCTATATAATATTAGGAGTTTCGCAGTAGAGTTGCCGCTAACCCGGAGTGCAATGGGCTATCGTCGCCGTCTTTCAGAGGCGCCTTATGCACGCCCGTCCACTGGGAGACGCACGGGTAGTGTTGGGCTCTACCATGACTGGGGCTTCACCTAATGTGAGTTAGTTGAAGCCCCAGTCACATTAGTTGAAGGCCGGTTAGAAGGCCGACTAAAAGCATTGTGGCTGTTCCCGGCATATCCAGGGCTACGGGTCGGGATACGGGCTGAACCAACGAACCCTGGCACCGCATCCCACTTATGGATTTTGAGGCACGACTGCACGGCCTCTTTCCTTAACCAAGGGGCTCAAAGACCCCATATTTAGGTACTTTATTCTGTTATACGTATTTGTTGTGGTAACATAATTAGATCATCTGTTGATATTTCAATGTCTATTATAGATTACAAGATTCAGCCCGCTGACAAACAGTCACACGGCGAAATCTTAGTAAGTAATAGAACAGTTTAACAAGAGCTTTCCTTCTCTTTTTCTACTGTGGTATTAGGGTCGTTTTTCCCTTTAGATACGAAACCCTAATCTCTACCTAATATTTTTACCATGGAATGGAATAGAAAATTGAAAACAAAAACTCGTGACTAAAATAATCAGCAACATTACCATGTCATCAAAATGTATATTATAAGTTAAAACCTGGTGCCCCGAAACCTTACTTACGTAGGCCTAATTTTGTTGATAGTAGGTATTTCGATGAAGACAATTAAATATGTTGAATATCTAGGCATCATTACATCAGAATATTGTAAATAACTTTTTCTCTCTCTCCTTGTCCTCCGCATACTCTTTCTCAGCTAGGTTCGGAGAGTATTTCTTAAGAGCGTCACGTAAATTATTTAACTCATTAAACTCTTACTTGTAACTCGTATGTATTGGAAAGAACAGTCATAAAATGTTTTCTTTTGTTAAATATGTTATCATCAAGTAACTGACTACTTGTCTTAAGTGATAATACAGATCTTTCAACCTAAACCTACCATCATATGGGCTCTGTAAAATTTTATTGCTTGAAATAAACGATTCTTATTGTTATTGTTATTAACAGAAGTAGCCTGTAGGTACAAACTTTGGGCCGATCTGAGAATCGAAGTCCCCAAGCGAAACCGTTGCTTTAAATTGCGACTGATTTACCACTGTGCCACCCAGGCAGTCAATGGTGATAGGAATAGATAGTCGATCTAGTATTTTCATTGCAATAAAAAAACATTTTGCTTTGTTCTCCCACAGATAGTAGGTACCTAAAATCTAAATTAACACATTATTTTTATAAAAACTTTATGTAGGTAACTCTACAAAACATTTAATTTTACTGTCCATTACCTCCACACATTCAGTGTGATTGAACGAGTGTTAAAACTCCGTATCGTGTAACGTTATCTGCGCAGACGCCGGAAATACGCCCATGTCTAAATCATGACGGTGATTAATCTGTCTGCTATACACGACACTTTAAATATTATGTATCATATCCTATTATCATAAAACGTAGATTACGAATTGATAGTTAAAATGATCTATTGAAGAGTCATATATGGAAGCCATTCAACTTTTTGCAGGGGATTCTCGACATGGATTTTCCAGAATGTCACGATATTTCTGAAGCTTATTAAAACACATTACTTTAGCCAGATTAACAGTCCATTCCACAGTTTTGTCGTACGAGGGAGAAAGTTTCTTGAGAAACGCACAGTTGAAGACTGCCAACCATCTAGATGATGGGCATGGAACTGTTGACGAATGAAGCAGCTGGAATCAGTCCGAACAATTCCTCAGAGCATTCACCATAGTATAAGCGGTAGAATATATAGCGAGGCTACATCTCTATGCAGTGCCAAGGGGTCAAGCCGATTGGAAATATCTTGGCAGTCGACGATTCGAGTCGCTCTCCGTTGAATGCGGTCCAGTGCGTCTGCAAGGAGTCTTTGCGTCGAGTATAGTAAAAGTAGAAGGTACATTTTTTTTTGCAAGTCCAGCCAGTTTAAGTTTGGTAGACACTCCATTATAGAATTCAAGTTTTCGCTACTATGATGGGATTAGGCTTAATCACCACACTTGCCAAATGCGGATTGGTCACAAACCCGAGCTATGTTCGAAAAAATTCGCAACATACTTTTCGCTTGACCCGGGAATCGAACCCAGGACCCCGAGATCACGGCCCGGTACTTAAACCATTAGACCAACAGGGCAGACACATTCAGTGATATTTGTTCAAGTCTAGGGCAAACTATATTTTGTTTCGGTTTAAGGTTAATTTAACTTGCAGAGGCCGCTGGAACCTCATCGTGTTGTTACCGTGGTTTGCGCGTAGGTTATCTAGTTTAATTGCCAGCCGGACAATTACCCGGCAGACAAGCGTGTAGTCTGTCTAGGTCATTAGTCATAGCCACTGTTGTGAGCCAGAATAATTTGCGATACTTAGTCACAATCTAATGGCGCTTTACGTTTGATAGCGGTTCCAAGCTATTGAGGCTGCGTGTCCTCACTGTTCACTCATCTGCCAGTTGGCTCTGCGATTTGACCAGGCCATTAAAACTTTGTCACTAGATTCCGAGACTGCGTTATTAATTACAGAGTAAGATCAGAGTAACATGTTACATGGGAATTCAGTCGTTCGATATGCAGGGCTATGCTTAAAACTGTAGTAGGTACCTATCTCAGTTTCTACCCTTTGTTTGGCAACATTCTGAAAAATCGTGGGATTTTTTGACTAATTATTTTTAAACGACTTAATACTCTCATATGAAAAGTACTTTTATTTAATGATTTCGAAAAAAGTTATATGTTTAAAATAGTTGTCCAGTGCCTAAATCATTTACAAAATTTTGCAGTACCTACCTATAAAAAACAAAAGTTGGTTTATGTTATACTTAAGTTAAGATAATGTTATAAAAGCTTTTTAATCCTTATGATCACTTTTGTTAGTCTCATTTTAAACTTTGGTACAATCATGGGCTAGTTATATAAAATTAGTTCATGGTACAATGAAATATACAACTTTGCAGGAAATAAAAGCAATAATGGTTTAAATCGAGTTTGAATACGATAAAAATACTTATTGAATAAAAAGGAATAAATATAAATATTTTACAACATCACATACTTGATCTGACTCCGAGATAGGTAGAAATCGAACCCGCAACCCTTGCACCAGACGCAGCGTTCACTACCACTGATCCGAATGAGTCGTCGTGGGAATGGTTGCAACTTGTTAGTTAGATGTCTAAACCCTGAAATCTACTACACAGACTGACCAGAGCGGTCGTAAGTTGATTCAGGACTCAAGACAATTTCATTTCCGTCTGTTTCCACGATGGAGTAATAGAATTCGATTCTTTCCCCTCAGGAGGAAATTGCTTCTGCACGATCCGAGCAAGCTTACAAAAGAATTATGTATTAAGCATTGCACTTTTGTAGTGATACGAATATATCATCATCAGCTTATGAATAGATCATAGATTTAATTAAATCAATATGATTATTTTTCTTAACGTAGGGTTAGGTAAATCGCTATGTACACATCCTATAGATAATCTAACAACACATGATATGTTATAGTTATAGATAAAGTCATGCATTTCTTTGTAAAATTGTGAGAGTGTTAAGAAAGACTTCGGTCAAATTACCTAGACACACTATTATTTATTATAAGAGGACAGTACCCATAAATAAGAGCAATTGTTAATTTTATTACGCGCAGTAGATACCTACCTAAGAATTTTATTAGGTAGGTAGTCATCGCCTATTTAGGCGATGACTGTAAGAAAGCTTATATTTAGACTGTAACTAAGCTATTTTATAAGAAACATTTAAAGCAAAAAAGAGAAATTTCCCAAAGAGTGAATGGCAGTAGGCACTGCACTCTAGAGCCTGAACTTTCTGTCAGATCATGCTGATAAGATAGCACAAACTTTCAAACAACTATCGATATCCTGATAATATCTGCTTACGTCCTGATAATTTTTCTTAGTAATTAGAAATCATATTCTTTGTAATATTTACTATCCTCAATAGCAGAATCAATGCTATCTACTTGTTAAAATATACGTAGTTGCCCATTTTACATATATCATTATTTTTCTATGGACAAAGTTTAAAATAATATAGTTAGTATAAGCGATGGAATATTACATCTATATACCATTGATAAAAATACATTGAGCTGAAAGGTAAATTTTATGGGAGGGGCTATATCGACGAAGAAACAAGACACTGAAAGAAAAGAAAAAAAAATGTATTAAAAACGACTTGAAAAATGAGGCGACAAACATTTTACAATTCGTTTTAAAAAAAAGTCGTCTTAAAAAAATAGCAAAAACGTAGCAGCCAGCGCTCAAAAACGTAATAATTGTTAAAATCCAATGGTGTCACGGGTGTCTATGGGCGGCGGCAATCGCTTACCATCAGGTGATCCGTCTGCTCGTCTGCCACCTAGAACATAAAAAAAAATCATCGATAACACGAAAAGCACGATGGCACGCAAAATCATGATAGCACGCAAAAACGTAATTAATATGAAATAGCAAAAGCGTAGCAGTTACACGCTATCGTGATTTCGTGATATCGATGAAGTGTCATGAAAATTAGCAACTTAAATAATTAAATTATTGCTATTCATGTGTTGGAATGCTACTTGCTATTGCTGTTGCTAATTATTCCATTACTATCAGGGTATCACAATACCTATCACTCAGGTATCTGATACGGGTTTGTATGGAAAAGTGTTTGTTTTTTTTGAGATTTTACTATTTGTCCCATAGCAAAAGGTTTTCTACTGCGTACAATTGTTCTGCAAATGCGTGCCAGACATTTTTTACCTACTTGTAACTATTGTGATAATTTATAGTAATTGTTAACTACGCTGAATCATTCATCCTAGTTCTGAAATAGCTGGTCTCTTGTTTGTTTATGGCTAATTAGTATGCGGACGGCCGAATGTTTGTCTAAGAACTTTAGACTCTACCAACAGGGCCGCTCCGCGACGCGCGCCCGTGTTTATAAGCACGGTGATACGTTTATTAAGCCTAGTGTAGAATTAATTACGGTAGTTAGGCATAATATTTCACTAAAAGCATTGTACAAGGGAGATATTAAAATACAAAAGAAGAAAAACTTAGGAAAATATATTCACGAAACTAGAAATTTAAACAAAACTAAAAGTAATTCAAAGCATGCTTATACAAGAAAACGATTTTTCTACTATGACTGACTGCCGCACTCAGAGACGTCAATTGCGCTAAATGTTCACATACTTAATTATGGAGAGAGTCTTTATGCGTATCGAAATAAGGGTCAATATTTTTTCTTTTAAAGTAATTTGACGTCTCTGAGTGAGGCCGTGACTAATCCTTATCTTTGACTTTGCACGTCTAAAAATAATTTTCAAATGCGAAGGTGAATAAAAAAATCATAACGTAAAATCCGTACTGCCATAAAAAGTGCTTACCTATACAGATATGACGATATTAATAGTATAGCCTTTGATACTTAGAACATGAATATTATTATTACTCTATTGCCATGAAGCGACATAAATTTTTTATATACACCATTATCGTTGAGTGGATATTCTATTGTGTATAGAAATATTTAACATTCGCTTACATTGTTGATCTACTGTGTTATGACGGGCTTCGGCATTAAAATGATGTAAAAATAACGATGTAGGTAAGTATAGTTATTATTTGGCATTGGATTGGATATAGAGTCCATTTATGTATACCCACTTCGAAACGAAATAAACACAATGAACGAAATGAAATGGATTTCATTTGTAAGGATTTTGTTCGTAAATAAGAGGAAGATAGTAGGTAATAATAAAATAAATTGTGGATACCTACAAATGAATTTGAGATCATGGTTCTGATCGTGTAACCGTGATCCAGTTGGTGTGGTCCCCCTGTCATTATCAGACTTCCCGAATCCTGGGTCTTGGTCTAAAAGTACCCTGGGCTCCTACGCAACAGCTTTGGACGCAACAAATACACGCTAAGATGAGAAGAAGTG
Organism: Marasmia exigua; assembly: GCA_019059595.1. NCBI lineage: Eukaryota > Metazoa > Arthropoda > Insecta > Lepidoptera > Crambidae > Marasmia > Marasmia exigua. The sequence goes on from CM032478.1 coordinate 6,056,616, forward strand.
GGTAATAAACATGCATGGTCGAATACGTCACAGCGTTTTATCCAGAGGGACTCTTATGCAATTCTAGTTGAACTCCGTATAGTTCTCTGATTTGGATTCTACGATATGCATAATAAAGTTTACGCATATTAATTATGCATGAGTAGCGGAATTTAGGTATGTTATTAATGAATACCTGACCTGTTGCATCTTCTTCCGGTACATTATAAAATAAAACTGAATATTACTTTGTAAAGTAGGTCGGTATTATACTTACACGGAGCGTAGGTACTTAGTATTGCGCTGCATTGCATTGACAGCATTTATTTTTAATTAACCTGGTATTCTTCCAATTGAATGTTTTATGTATACGTCTCGAAGCAGACGTGATGTAAGCGGCGTCTGCGGCATTCGTCAATAATGTCAGCCACCAGGCTCGACATAGTATGTGTTAGATAATCGCCTATATGTAGGTCCACGTGTGTCTGTTTGCGCCCGGTGCCTGAAACAGCTCTACTTACCTGAAACCTTTTTAGACTCTTTTGCCTTTGGAATACTTTCTGCTGAAGCCTTAGCATTTATTTATAAATGTATCCATGGCGTTTGGTTTATCTTATTTCTCATTATTCGTTTTCGTCGTCGTTTTAATTAATTATTATCCTGTCCTAAATACCTTTTTACTTGGTGGTTATTTCTGTATTAAATAATTTAAAGTATGTGTATCTGCGGGTAATTTAATGGTTTAGGATCCAAGTTTATGTCTTTCATAAATTTCTGTTAAGACTTCTAACACTTAAATTTCGAATGATACGTGTTAGTTAGCGTTTCCTAAGCCACCTTTCATGTCATCATTAATGAAAAGCTGATTGGCGGTTTTTACGATTCTTCAGAACACTTTATGATTTTCTTTCACTTTGGGATATTTGTTTAATAAACCTAATATTATTTATATATTATTCAATTAAAATGAATTTTTGATAAGATAATTATGTAATTGTTATCTCTGAATAAATATGTTTTCTTTTTTTCTTTCCATTTGTTACATCATGTAGAAATACTTACAACATAGTATTAGGTAGGTATTTTTACTAACAGTTTACAAAATATGTGATTCATTTTTATACGAAACACGTTCTCGTAGGTATAATATGTCTGTCTACAAATCGAAGCGATAATGCAATGCGTCTCTGATAACAGTTGATATGAACATTTCAACGAATGATGTCATTGATCTATATTATTACTTCTTTCTGTATGTTATAGTGAAAAGCGAATAAGTAGGTAAGATTGGAATGACATCAGGAAATGTCAAGTGTGCCGTATGGCGGTAGTGTAACTGGACAGGGTGAATGGCGTCATTAGTCGTAAGGCGCTGGGCACGGATGGAACGCAGGGCTGGAGCCTGCTTGTGCAGCCGTATCGAGGGCACATGTCGCGGTCGTCGTTGTGTCTCGCTGCACCGCTACATTGCAACATTACCGTTTGAAAAGATAAACCGGTGATCGAAACAGTGCATAGCCGACGGCGGGCGGGGGCGGCGCGGGGCGCGGGACGCGTGGCCGTCTAGACGCTACGTCACGCGGCCTCGCGATACCGTCGGTAAACAACAATGTGCACTGACCGAATATGTGCACCGCGCGGGCCGGTCACCAGTCACCGGTCACCGGTCATCCACTGCCGCACGCGCCGCACCACTACCACACCTTTCCACCAGCATCTGGCCATATTGGTGTATTTGGTAGTGACCTTGGCTCACACTCCAAGGGTCGTGGGTTCGATTCTCACTTTGGGAAAACATTCGTGTCAAGGACACTTGTGTTTATTGTGTTAAACACCCAGAGGTGTTATTACATATCTATTTCCGGCAAATAAATTATTCCTGATCTCATATAATTGATAATTAATAGGTACCTTAGTGAAGGTACTTTACCTTCACGCTTTTCCGAAATAAATGGTCGTGTCACACATAAGAACAAAAAAATGTGATCAAGGGATCCATTTTTTACTTTTGAGGTTGGGATCCCTAAACACATGGGGTCTTGGAAGGAAACTTCCCTAATCCTTAAGTTAGCACGTTTGATGGATATTTTATAAGTACGACAGATAGTTGTAAGACCTAAACTTAATGTTTCAAGTAGCGTAGAGGTAGTAGCCACCGAATTAGCAAACTAATGTGGCAGTGGGCTGGTCATATTAGCTGCAGAACTGACAGCCGTTGGAGCCGTAAAGTCCTTGAGTGGAGACCGCGACTCGGTAAGCGTAGTGTTGGACCCCCTGCGACAAGATGGGATGATGACATTCGAAGGCTGGCTGGTGTGGGCTGGATGAGAGAGGCCGAAAATAGGGAGCAGTGGCGTGCATTAGGGGAGACCTTTGTCCAGCAGTGGACGAGTGTGGGTTGCTGATGATGATGATGAGAGGTTGTTTCCCTCCAGGGGCCCAATGTTTTTTCAAGGCTATATAATATTGACGTAGGTAATATCATGGACCAATAATATAATAGTCCATGATAATATGTTGAAAATGCCTATTTGAATAGAGCTGTCCTACGTATCATAATATAGATAAATCTAGTTTTAAGTTTTAAATCAATCAATAATTTAATTGTTGATATATATGTACAAGCAAAAAAATACGTGCTTGAACCGAGAGCTGCCGGTAATGTTTAAGTTCATTAACCCTATATCTTTAAGTGGGCATCATTGAAATGAGTGCGAAAATTGTAAGCAAACGTTTTTTTAACGCTTGCGTTTGACTGACAAGTAAAGGCCGACAACTACGTGAACCGTGTGCATTTTTGAAGAAGAACCAGAGGGAAATCTAACTGTGGATGTCTCAAATGTCGTAAATATAAAATAATAGTGTACATTCTAGTGCGACACTAAATTATTATATTCAACGCAAAGACTCGCGGCAGACGATAGAGTATTTCAATCATTAATAATGTATGATTTATAATTTGTTCAAAAGGGTGTGGTCAGTAGGTTTAAAGGGAAGTAACTGTTATACTCAAGCTAAAGAGTCATGGCAGTCGGTGTCATATTTTATTCATAGAAGCAAACAAACAAAATACTTATATTATTATTAATAATGTAATGAATGAAATGACTATAGTACCTGGTGCAGACCAGGACTGTAATACAGGGTAGTGTTAGGCACCAAGATGCAATTTTTTTTTTTACTTTTTTTCTATGAGATAGGGATAGAGATGCACACGAGCAAGTGGGTCACCTGATGGTAAGTAATCACCGCGGCCCATGGACGTCAGACGCCAGTGCAAAAAAGTGCAGATTCGTTGCCGGCCTCTTAAGAACGAGTAGGGTGGTTTCTTAAAGATTTTAATGGCGTACCGGTTCGGAAATATCGCTGCGGGTAGTCGATTACACAATCTGGAGGTGCGTGGTAGAAATAGATAGTGTGTTAAAATGACCACCTCCCTTGGACCCATCTTTGAACTAACAGGGAGAATCGCTAGGCTTTTCAGTACTGAAGCTCTCACCAGGTGGAGAGCCCCACATAACCCGTCTGCCCCCCGGTGGAAGGGTATGCATAAGAAGGCCAGCCATTGCACAAAGGGCTGGCAGCATTTCCCCTGCGCCAACAAAAAAAAGGCTGTTCAGTACTGCATCACACAGTTCAATATTATAGCTATGGATTAATGCCCACTGTTTACAGTTATTTATCGCTACTTCACATATTTTACATTAATACATAATAAGACGCTCATAAAAAGACAGTAAACATTCATCCGCTGACAAGAGTCACCATCATTGTGTCAAATGCCATTAATTACCTACCTGTACTTATATTACTAAATTTTAGTTATAAATTCATTTTATTGCTTCCTAATTATACTGAAAGTGGGGTACGCGAGCCCCTAAGGCACCTATGGGTTCGCCATTCGACAGATAGGGGCCTTAAAACAAGGTTTACGTAATGGTGGCTAAATGTCTGAGAAGCAGGTTAGGTGGATAAAACAAACTGATACCAAGTCAAAATTAAAGCTAAAATTGACCATATTTATTGCTTTACTCAAGGAGAGCAATGGGCTATGCTCGGAGTTTCCTTGCGTGATCATATCAGAAATGATGAGATCTGCAGAAGAACTAAGGTCTCAAACATAGCCTAAAGGATTGCATGCCTCATGTGGCAATGGGGAGGGCACATAGCGAGGAGAACAGACGGCCGTGGGGGCGAAAGGTCCTCGAGCGGAGGCCACGTACAGAAAGTCGCAAATGTGCCAGGCCCCGCACAAGGTGGACCGAAGATCTGGTATCACGTGAATATATTGGATGCGGGCGGCACAGGACCGATCTGTGTGAAGTACATTGTGGGAGGCCTATGTCCAGCAGTGGACGAAATGATGATGATGACTCAATTAAGGCTTCTGGGTAATCTAGCTCCGTCGTAAACTTCTTCTCAGCTCTAGCGTTCCGTGTGAAGCCAAGAGCAAGCTCATCAATAATAAAAATAAAATGAGTTGTCACTCCACTGGTGTTTTGGGTATCCACGGACGGAGGGAATCTTTTGTCGTTTTCGTCTGTTATAAACACTACAAAAAGTTGTCATAAATAATTCAAACGAGGGACCTCTACACCGGGGAAAGAAGCATCACATGATGGATCCTACGTGAAAACTTGTGGCACTTCCGGTTGATTAAAAGCGATGAACATGCAAACAGATTACTCAACTCATTATATAGTATGAACAGCTTAAATCTGCAGATTTACATAATAAATAGGTAAACAGTGAAAACTGCAAAACACACACTAAATAATAAATTAGTTTAGTCTACGTGCCTGTTTACTTGCTGCTTTTGTATATAATAACACAATGCAGACAGACACATATGTAAATAAATAACTACCCACGTATCAAAAATCCCACCAGGATGTTTATTTACCCTGGCCACTATATGACGCACGCGCAAGCGAAACGCATATTATTTTTAATGTGCACTTGTAGTTTACATTTTTTCTATTTACCTTTTTTGGCTGGTCACCTTGACAAAATAGTTCTTGTTGTCCGTTGTATGTCAAATAACATAAAAGAACAAAATAAGCAATAAAATGTAAATCAATAGAGGAAAACAAAACGAAAAAGTCGCACCACAGACAAAAAATACTATTAAACTAAGTCCAAAAGAATATGTACATGTGAAGGTTAATTATAACAAGAAAAAAAATATAGTAAACGCAAGGACTCGCGGCATTAATTAATTATGAATGAAATATGACAATAGTCACTAGTCTTTGGCTCGAGTTTTTTTTTTCACTTCAAACCTTCTGATCTTTTTGGACAACTGTGGAGACTATAACCGCATTGCGGATATTTTATCAAACTAGAGAACATTCGCTGTAATATTTAGTCAAATTAACATAGATTTTAAATCGATAAATTTAATTTTCATTTACTCGTAGTTTCCAGACTTTCCAAATCCTAAATCATGGTCTAAACGCACCCCGTGCTCTACCGGAAATATTACACGCTATGAAGTGATTCCACTGATCGACTTAAATCTTCTACCTTCTCGGAAGGTTAAGCTCTTACTTATGTTAGTCAACTGACAGATCAAAGCTAAGGTACTGCTAATTTCAGTGCATTAGAAACGCGTAAATAATCCGAGTCTCCAGTGAACCAGCAACATGTGTTGAAGGACCCATTGCTTTTCGCATTTCACGACGTGCTCACTGAATTTATATTACGCAGGTAACATAATGTATGTAAATTCATTGAGCAGTTCAGTTACGAATCGGTGGGTCGGACGGATCCGCATCGGTTTCAAGTCGACCAGCGGACTAGACGGTTGCTAACCGGCCCTGCGCTTCTGTTTACAGTAAGCAGTATTCAATCAGCAATTTCCGCGGTGATAACAAATGATTGCAACGATTTCTTTCTTGTTAGATTATAGGCTAACGCTTGATCACAATCACGTCTGATGGAAAGCGACGATGAAGTCTGGAATAATACGCGTTTGCACAGAAGATGCCTATTATAGTGAATCGTTGTTGTACTCCTCAGATTTATTGTGCACCGCAGAAACCACTTTTCCAAAAGACAACTATAATTATCATATGTGTATGCTTTATGAAGATAATAAACCAATTCAGGTTACTTAAACACCTTGTGTACGTACTGAATGAGTTTAATCTATTCTATCCTAAGTGACTTCGTAAACTAAGAATCTTTTAAGATTGGGAGTCCCTTGGATTTAGCCATAAAATATGAATGTACCTACCTATTGTCCACATACATATATGCAATATCTAACAATGGATGAGTCACTTACCTACTCTTTTAACCGTCCCGGATTTTCGTGAAATATTTTGGCAACAACATTACACACGTACATTGACCTAACCCCAATATTTTGTTATGCTGTAGTACCTACTTGCGTTATGACGGTAATTTGCTACTTTACCTATCTGTACTCGTATCATCTGAATATTATTTTTTATTAGGTACCACATTAAGGACTACAGAATTGATGTTGATTAAACTATTTAATTTCCATACTTTTGCTATTTATTTGCCACCTTGTCGGCAAGTATTTGGACTGATAGTATCTTATCCTCGGCGTGTATCAGTTGGGACCAACTGTTTTAATTTCTCCTTTTGGGGCAAGGTAACTAAGTAAGCATCGATACTAAAATGTGGCGGGTCGGTCACCCCATTCGAAATGACGGTGTTGGTGTCGGTAAGTAAGCGATTGAGAAAAATAATTCCGAGTATAAATATTTGCACATATAAATAACTTAGCTTTATATAGTAAATATTATGGTACAAGTAAACCTATATATACTATTGACTGCCTCGGAGGCGCAGTGGCTAGTTGGCTAGTCTAATTTTAAAGAGACGGCTGCACATAGAGATTACAGGTTCGAATCATGGCCATTGGCCCTGTGCCGTCTTGCGTTCGTATCATAAGTATAAGGTGCACTCGTGTTTGCGCAGTCGGTAGATACATGTCATATACACTATGATATATCTAATGCAGCGTACGCAATATTCACAAACAGGATTAATTATTAGGAGAAAGATTATAATGACTACTAATTTAATGACTCATTTAAATTACCTAATAATTTTTTGTAACCTAATAACCCTTGATGGCCCCCGCCAGCTCGGGTGTGCATAAGGCAAGCATTTTTCAAAGCGACAAAAAAAAGGTTACAAAACTTTCGAAGAGTATAACAAACACGAGATCAATATAATTGTGTTAACTACAAAACTTCACAGCAAGAAAGGGTTACCTTAAATTACAAAAGTAGTGGATTAACCTACAGCAAAAGTTTTATTCTAAGCTACAAAAACTTTGAATTGTCCGCTGCAAGCTTTCAGCACTATTTCGATACGCTCACAAACTACGAGGTATCTATTTTGCAAGCGCATACAATAAAATTACACAATTAGGAAACTAACGAGGTGCGCTTTATAATAATATGCTGCGGTCAATTTAACTCTCACATTAGCTGGTGTTACAACAGAACGGGGCTAGAGAGCTGGGGCCTTAGCGCGAAGACGTACTGTAACGAACGAGATTATACCTGGCGCATCCATGCAAATGAGATACACGGCGCGTGTGAAAGAGAGAGGAACTCCAGTTCGGTCGTAACGTTCGGTTCGCGTTAAGGCCCCTGTCGCGTCTAGACTAGGCATCAGCCCCACCATACGATACAATCTAGAATGAGAGCTTAAAAAACGTTAGAGAAAGATAGAACAATGACCTTTTCAGGATACTATCCATACTAATATCATAGAATAACAAGAGCTTTCTTTAACCCTTTACTAGGCAACTAGACATCATTTATTTCATTGGTTGAAAACCGATGAAATAAATTATGTCTAGTTCTACTGAACAAAGTTCAAAATCTGGTGGTCTCGTATGATCCATTGCCTGTTTGAACTCTTGTTATGTTGTGTTAATATTATAAATGTGAGTGTATGCGTGTGTGTGTCTGTCTGTCCGTTTCTCCGTCTTTCACGGCAAAACGGAGCGACGCTTTGACGTGTTCTTTTTAATGGAGATAGTTCAAGGGATTGACAGTAAAATGGGCTACTTTTTGTTTGGATCTAACGCGATTGAAGCCGCGGGCAAAAGCCTAGTATGGTATTAAAATGAACGAAGGAACCACAAAAATATAGATAATTTCTTAAATACACCGGCCACCTTAAGACATAAGACAGTCTCAATCATTGCCCACTTTTAAAGCCCGAGTCAAAACTCACTTTTTGCAACTTCAACACCCTCTTTCACTCTTCCTCATCCCATTAACTTTTTTACAATCGTCCTGTTATCGGCAGCGTGTAGTCGATGGTCCATCTTAGATCCATTTGATTATCATATTATTATTATTTTTGTCTTTTTCTGATATCAATCTCACAATATTATGTGTATGTATTTGAGCATAACTTATTTATTAGTTTATAATACTGTATTTTATTTATGTATTAGGGTTATATGTTATATTTTAACATTTACAGTTTCTTTTTTTTTTCTTTTTCTTTCCTTATTGAATATTGCACCCCCTACCCCTTCTCTACTATCAAATGTCCTTTACCCGAAGGTTGTCTGGTAGAAATCGCTTTCAGCGATAAGACCGCCGAAATTGTACACAAAATTTCTGTAATGCCTAGTACTTAAGTTGTGTATTTTGTGCAATAAAGTATATCTATCTATCTATCTATCTATCTTATTATAAATCGCGATCTAAAGTTATTACCGCTCTAAAGCTCATGTCATCCCGTTCCAACACGTTCCGGGACTATCCTTAGTTCGTGATTTGTAATAAGGGGATCAGAGTCTAAACATACAAAGTGAATCAAACCACGACGTATGAGACGGTCACTAACAAATGCGCCATATCTTTTTGAGATGCCCTCGGACGGGTTCACGCTCCCAGAATTAGTTTTGTCCTCCAACATCCAAAACTAATTATGCTAGGAATTTATTTTTATCTAGAGCGTGTACCTCATATAATAGTGACTTTAAAGACATCGATCTATTTATATTAATAATGTGTGCACTTACAAAAGGCAAATAAGAGAAAAGTTACTGTCATGAGTGGATAGCTCGTCTTGATTTTTTTGACATAATTGACTTAATCGATTTCAACTTTTATGCTTTTATTAATTATGCTTTTTATTATTATTGATTTTGACAATTATATATTATAATATAAATCTTAATGTCGGTGTAGGTGGTTTGTGTGTTTTGTTCTTTTATTTAATTTTAGTTATAGATTTTAAATTACCTGACATTGTATTTCTCTATTGTATTTTGACTGTTATTATTTATTTAACTATTATTATACGTCTATTTTTTTTTGCATTTATTTTATAATTTACGTTTGACATTTAATTTTCTGTGGAAACTTTGCTGATTTGTGTATTATTTGTGTAAATTATTTAAAACAACTGAATGTTTTGTTTCCCAAATAAATAAACAGGAGATTAAAAAACAACTTTTTCAGGATTCCGTACCCAGATGTTACCAAGAGGACCCAAAAGCAATAAGCCAAAGGTATTCGTCTGTCTTTACGAGTAGACAGAACTATGTAGTACAGATTTTTTGTCAGATTACAAAAAGTCCGGACTGTAGTAAAGTAACAAGATCTATGAACCAAAACTATCAAGTCATTGACCTCAGGATTAGGTACGCCATTTAAACTAGAACATAAACATGTGTGTTAGGGCATAGCGGGCTTGTCTTCACGACGTCCATCTGATGACTGGATATGTAAAATGAGATGAAAGCTTTACTTACTCATTACTTATTCATTTTCAGTTATACGTGAAATTACTGATATAAACATAAAAATCAAACTTAAACAATATTACTTATCACTGATACAATCTAATTAATAAATGACAGTAAAATCACCCCGTGTGACCTACACATTTTAATACAATTTACTCGTACCCTCAAAATTTCATGTTTTCTATGATCGGCCCGAGCGGGTCCTGCTCGCGCGCGGGCGATGTTTACATTTGTTGTATTCCAAGTTACCTATTATATTCGCGACCGATTGTCGAATCTGCGGTGCACGGTAAAACCGACGATGGTTTTTGTTGTACCGTCATTGAATTATTTACCTTGTATTTGTCCTATGTAACTCGTTCTAAATAAATAAAATAAATAATTATTTGGGTTTATGATTTCCGACCAGAGGACCTACACTTCCAGTAACTAACGAAGATATAACCTGTCGCATCCAAACGGAAAAGGATAGGGCATGTGAATGGGACGGTGACAGAGATCCAGTCGTGAATGCGTTTCATTGAAGGGCCTCAGGTTTAACGACAGTGGATATCAATTTGTTGTAGTATCTACCAGTTAAAATCTCGTTTTATAGTTTTTTTCCGGTAGTTAGCAACGACTTTGTCGCAGTAAAGGTAAATTAGAGTGCAACTGGAAAATGACTTTAAATTAAAGCCTTTTTACAGACAGCTGAATGAAAATTTTAGAAAGTGGCTATATGAAAGGTTTATGTCTGTCTATACGAAAATATTCAAGAAAGTTGAAATTACTGGTGCGAGTAGTACTACTTATAATGTAAGGCCGTGGAAAGCGCCTATCTATTATATTGGAAGAACTGTGATACTCTTACAAAGAAGGAGCCTTCAGCATCTCGTGTTTTATTCATAGAAAATTTAAGTTGCCGCGGACAGCAATTTGTTCACAAAAGTGGTCATAATCAATATAACCGGACAGTGAGAAATTATACATATTGCTTCCTCCTTCGACACTGCAAACACGGATTCAGATGAACGAGTCGCTCGTATAGACTCGGTCTATAAAGTAGTGAGCGATGCAAGACTGGCCATTAGAATGAATGCTCGTAGCGCGGCGTCGTAATATGTATGTCTCAGTCGGATTGTATAATCCAACGTGCTAACGTGCAACGTGTAACAGCATTACGGCTAGCTGTTATCAAAAGAAGCCATTTTGAAATGCAGCGGTGCAGCGATTACGATTCTATAATATGGCGGCCCACGTTTAGCCGCATCGTACTACTTACAAGCTCTGAAACTCGGTCCTTTGTCGATAGTTATTTTACTGCTCCACATTGAATAGAATAGGAATTCTTTAATTGCAACTGAAGATTGTTTATAAATACCGGCATATTTGATACGTTTGCTTTGTTTAATTCACTCATAACTTCGCAATTTAGCAACACAATTTCTGTATCCAAGTACATCCCTTTGTAGTTAAGTCAATCGACACTATGAGTGGCGGCTAATCTCTCGCTTTAACTTTACGGCCAACCATAATGTAGGCTATCCGTATTGAGTATCGTATGACGCTGAATAAATTCCGGTTGTTTTTTAATCAGCCGCATTCAATCCAGCTAATCGCTGAACCGCCGCATTTCAAAAGGGCCCAGTTTAACTCAATAATCAATAGTTTATTGCTTTCCATAAGGTACAGTAGGGTGGTACTTATATAATTTATTAGAACACATGATGGACCCTTATTTTGATAACATCTAGCTGTATTTTAATACGGCGAATTATAAAATCTGACTGCGACACATACATTCCGTCAATCGCTATCGACAGCCGTCTAAACGCGGTTTTCTTTGCCGCTAACGCTGACTAGTGTTGCGTGAAGTGCCTGCTACCGATCATTTGTGCCGCTAATTTTAATGACTGAGTAGATCTTTTCAATCGGTAAACTTATGTAAGGAAGTTTTGAAATTGGTCATCTTTCAACCTTTACACTGGACTAAACCAAACGGTAACATTAAATTCCTCAGTATTTATAGATTAATATCAACATTAATGCACGCACAGATATTAGAATACCATTGTTAATCTGTTTGTTTTGGTCTGGGTGTTTTCTATGTATTATATGTATATGTTTGCAAAAAAAAAGTATTATAGGTATATATTTGTAATCCCACTGTTATATTCTGATATTACAGTAGCTTGTAATACAGGTGCTTGAGCTACCTATATCGGAGTCAGATTAATGTAGGTATGTGATGTTGTGAAATATTCATTATTTGTTTATTTAATCTTAGTTTGATACTTAATGATCTGACAGAACTAAAAGGTGCGGAGGTGTCCTTTGTCCGCTAGCAGTGACAAAACGAAGAAATAGTTGAAACTATTGAGCACACTGCAGCATTGCTGGATCGTAGTAGGCCGTCGTAACTTGCACTATCAATTTCAAATAGTCAGCCTCTGTCTCCGATTCAGGTTGCACCAATGCATTCTGGAGATAAACTATTGAAACACTAATAAACAATGCAAAACCGGTCGAATAATAAATTAAATGTAAAACAGCTTATTCCGTTGACTGTCACTAATAAAATTCCAATGACACAATTGTTCCAAAAACCGTCGGGCGCAAAACATCGCCGTTTTGGGCTATTGAAAGTTGAATTAGCATTTTATTTCGAGTCCATGTCTGCCGTGTACAATGCCATTGTTGAACATGTTACATGTTGAGTCGATCGCGCTTCCGCAGGCCGGGCCGCTTTCGCCCCGCCACGTCTGGTCTAGACGCCACGCTTCGCCGCCTGAGAAAAATGTGCCTACCGGCTAAAGTAACATTAATAGAAAAGTAGTTAACCCGTAGGAAAGTGGTAAATGTGTACCTCGTGATTTTTATGGGCTTTTTGAGTGTCAAGAGGTCGTTCACAGCTTTGTTGCTGCGGCGTAGGTAGAACAGTGTATTGACGTACTTGAGCAATTACGCCGATGTTATGTGCATGTTATGTGTGTTATGTGCAGCGTTTTATACGCCTCCTTATCTTAGTGTGTAATTCTTATGAGAATAAAGAAAATTAATCATAAATTCTCAGTTGCGTCCAAAGTTGTCACTTTGGAGCCCGGGGTACGCCGGACCATAATCCAGGATTCGGGACCGTGCGTTATAGTAAAAGTAAAGTATCAGCCTATAAATTGTCCCACTGCAGGGCAAAATTTGAATTTTGAATTTTGAATTTTGAATTATGAATTATGACCTTTTTTAACGTGATAGGTGGCAGACGATCTGACGGATCGATTGATAGTAAGCGATTGCCGTCGCCAATAGACACCCGCATGACCTAATAAACAAAATTATGAATTTAGACTGTGGGAGAGCCACGTTTCGAGATGAATGGGCCGGCTCGACCAAAGTGACCCACGGCCTCATACGAAAAAAGAGTGTTGAAGCATCACAGTGCTGTGTTTCGCTGATGAGATGGAGGTTACAGAGGCCATCATACGGACGGGATAGGTGGAGATTGAGGGTCCGGCTTCGCACTTGTGACTCCACTGGTGTTGCGGGTGTCCATGAACGGTGGTAATCGTTTACCATCAGGTGATCCGTCTGCCACCTATCACATAAAAAAACGATGAAAATACTCATATTGTAATAATATCACCAATTTTCGAAGATTTCACGTGCCACTTACGCAGGATAATACCCTCCAACCGATTACGGCTACGGCGGCCAATCTCAACGATCAGCCATGTACGCAGGATATATTATAATGCTCAAGTGTGTGCGCAAACACAAGTCCACTCTCTATTCCCTTACCCTCATACTCGTGACATGACCGGAGAGGGATCGAGCGCAGGACCAACAGTTTAACGTGCTTTTCGAGGCACGGCGGTACAAGACCGCCAGCTTCGAGACTCCGGGCTGCCACTAAGAATTTCATACCGAAAACTTAGGTACAAATGTTTGGCCCGACCCGGGGATCGAACCCGGGACCTCTGGCGCAGCCGTTGCTTTAAAGTGCGACCCACTAACCACTGCGCCACCGAAGTAGTCATCATTGCGCAGGATATAATAGTGCTCAAGTGTGTGCGCAAACACAGGATTATGAGGATAAGACCCTCAGAATCGAACGGAAACCGGAGAGGGATCGGACGCAGGACCAACGGCTTAGCGTGCTTTCCTAGTCACGGGGGTACCAGACCGGGACCCCTAGCGCAGCCGTGTCCCTTCAAAGTGCGACTCAATACCCACTGCGCCAACGAGGTAGTCAGAAGTCAGACTCATATTATAGAAGGACCACGAAAATATATGTATAACCTACGTGTATTCCTACTTCCAGTTTTCCAACAACCAATTCAAGTCCGAATTATACTGTTTCTTTTTATACATTTTCTATGATAAATAGTGAAATCATAGCCGTATCATACTTAAAAGTATTATGTTTAAAGATATTCTTTTTTTTATGAGAAAGGGAGGCAAAAGAGCCAGCGAGTCACCTGATGGTAAGTGATCACCGCCGCCCATGGACATCAGCCACACAGGGAGTGGAGATGCGTTACCGGCCTTTTAGGAAGGTATAGGCTCGTTTTTTGAAGCTCGCAATGTCGTACCGGTTCGGAAATACCGCTGCGGGAAGTTGATTCCACAATGAGGAGGTGCGTGGCAAAAAATGACGTGTAAAGCGCACGGTGGTAAAGTATTCGTATGTAACATGTTGTATGTAAGCATGCAAACTTCCTGACGCTTACACTGCTCCTAGAAAAAGATAAGTACCTATCTCAATCCTTTCACAGGCTGGGGAAAAATTAGCCACTTGAAATATCCCAACGTTTTAAAATGTACAATCAGCAGCTTACAAACATAATAGTTTCTAGTTATTCTAAGCCGCAAACTATTGCAATCTAGTTTGTATGTTGCAGCTAAGTAGGTTAATTAGCGTTTCAAAGAACAGTCCTAGTTTCTTTACTAAACAACGCCATTTAACTAGCGGCTTGACTGATATTCAGCCATTTGGTCAAACAGCTATGCGAATAATTGGAAACGTTTGATTACTTGCCTAGCCTGTTTGTTTAATTTTAGTTCCACTGTCTGCCACCAAGCACCTTAACTTATTTTTTTTTATGTGTTAGGCGGCAGACGAGCAGACGGATTGGCTGATGGTAAACGATTGCCCATAGACACCCGCGACACTAGTGGAGTCACTTATAAGTTTCTATGTGCGAAACTTTTTTTTATTCTAGAGGCGACAAACGAGCAAGCGAGTCACCTGTTGGAAAATAATCATCGCCGCCCATGAAAAAAAGGCCAAATCAGAGAAACTCTCGAAATTGTGGCAAACGATGTATTTATAATAATTAATGTGTTTCCCAAATGTTACTGAAAAATACTACGATGGTAGAGTAACGATGATCTCATTAACATTGCCGGTTGCATTCAAAGCGATCGCTTTGCAGCCTAGGATAAGCTCAAACCGTGATAATAAGATTTGGGACGTTGTATTTTCAACGTTCACGTTGAAATACGCACATAGATTTGGGAAAGCCAGAGATGCTGTGCTCGGATTTAAAGCTACAACCTTCCGTCCCGGAGGCGCATGTTCTAATCCACTGAACCACCTCAGTACAATAAACTGTGACTAACTCAAGCAATGGTGTTTTGCGTTTTATCGACCTACGGATTCTGCCGATACCACTCTAAACACAATCGCGGGTTTTAAGACTCTATTAGGTTCAAGCAAGTTGTCACAAGACAAATCACGCGACACACAATAGCAGTGTTAAAAACGAATTAGGATCACTTCATGGCACTTCACTGCACAAATAAACACCGAATTTTTTCACAAAAAACTACAAAAACCAATTTAAAACCTTTGAATTGCATCAGCCCGAGTGTTTTAGTCCTACCGCCAGAATCAAAAGAAAAGTTAATGACTTATAAGGATTAGACAGCCAGTTCAGGCCATTAGACCCAAATATCATTTAGGTCACTAGTTGACTGCCGATGTTTAGTAAAGAGGCTGGGCTATTGATGTAACGGCTGATAACGCTAGTTAACTGCGACGTGGGCATGTTGTAGATGACAGGGCAATTTACCTCCTTTTGACAGAGTTGCGGAAGGATGAACGCGAGGTCGTGACTCCACGATGCGTTGCGTACAAGCCTGTCCAGCCACAATGTTGCATTCGGAATGGGGTTCCGACGGGAGCGTGGCGAGGCTAATATAATATATTAATAATAAATTTAAATATATAATAATAATAAAGTTATAACACCCTGTTTGTCTAGTGGTTTAAGTACCGGGCCGTGATCTCGGGGTCCGATATATATATATATATATATATATATATATATATATATATATATATATATATATATATATATTTATATATATATATATATCGATATTATATATATCATATCTTGCTCGTGCAAATTCTGAAGTGAGCTTCAAGCGGCCCGCCGCTTGAAGCCGCGGGTCGAACGCTACGATTACGAATGTCTTAACGAGGTTTGAAAAGAGTTCTCTTTTCACGGTAGGCAGTGGCATGACTGTGCTCCGGCATTGTTGATGACTATGAGCGGCGGTTACCATTTACCTTTAGATGGACCGCATGCTTGTCTGCCTATTTTTCACAATAAAAAAAAACATTGTCCTGATTTACGGATCAGTCATCAGAGGAATTACCAATATATACTTGATTAAATAAAT
The DNA here is from genome assembly GCA_019059595.1 of Marasmia exigua. Classification (NCBI taxonomy): domain Eukaryota; kingdom Metazoa; phylum Arthropoda; class Insecta; order Lepidoptera; family Crambidae; genus Marasmia; species Marasmia exigua. Next base: position 6,073,021 of record CM032478.1, read on the forward strand.
ATATTTCACCCAGCGTGGCGAGGCTAAATTATAGTTAACGCAAGGACTCGCGGCAGACGGTAGAGTATTTCATTCATTTATAAAATAACGATATACTTATGACAGTTAATTTGTTCACAATGATCAGTAGGTTATAGGGAAGTAGCTGTTATAATCGAGTCAAAGACTCGTGGCAGTCGGTGTCATATTTCATTCGCAATTAATAAAAGAAATACTCTACCGTCTGCCGCGAGTCCTTGCGTTGACTATAAAACCTTATATTTTTATAGTCCAATTAAGGAGACCAGTCAATTGACACTCAGTAATGTATGTAATGTAAAGGAATTTATTTGGTTTTAAGTATACACATGAGTACTGAAAACCTCATAAAACGTATCGTGAATCAAGTCCATTTAGCATGTTAGATCAACACAATACAGAAGAGAGCCATCCGCTCCATTTATGGACTTAGATCGCGCTACACCCTTAGAGATTTGTTTAAAGAAATAAACATATTACCGTGGCTTCTCAATACATGCTTGATTGCATTATGTACGTACATAAGAATCTCAATCTGTTCTCGAAGAAGTCTGACTGTAATAAGCACAGACTTGTCGTTCCAAATATCAGACTCCATAAGGTCGGCAGTTCGTTTATAGGATTGAGCATAAAAATGTTTAATAAGTTACCTTCGATTATTATTGACTTGCCCACACATAAGTTTAAATTGTATATAAAAAACTGTTTAACGAAAAAAGGCTATTATAAAATAGACAATTTTTTGAATGACAATAATTTAGGGGCATATTAGTAACACAAAAATTGTACTTCATTTTTAGTTAATGGTGACATTTTGTGAAACAACTTTTTTTTTTCAAAGAGTAACTGCTAAGTTTCTTGCTGGTGTCTTCTTGGCAGAAAAACTACATTCAGAACCAGTGGTAAACATGTTGACATCCATAAGTGTTCTGTATGGACCTAAATTGAATAAACTATTTTTTTCATTTCATTTCATTTCAATAAGCGAAAAAAATCAGCTGTTCCTTACTAAATAGAATATCCATCCGGCAATAATGTATGGAATAGCTGATTTTCTTTTCGCTTATTTTGTTGATTGACAAGCTAAATGGACCTCATACACGATATTTATGAGGTTTTCGGCCTGCTAAATCCGTATCGTAGCCACATTCTAATCTTTCACTCGGTCACATTTATCTAATCTAAAAAAATGTTATCATCAAGGTCGAAAAGAAATACATATATACCTACCTACTTACTTATGTTAGTCTGGCTCTAGAAACATTAAAATACTTTCCTATATCATTTTGTATTTTATTTAGTATGCATATGATAATGATGATGTACAAACACTTTGAACATTTGCTAACAGTCAATGCTTCTAGTATAATAAGGTTGGGGAAAAAGTCTTTTCGCATTATAGTATAACTTGTAATAAAATCTCTTTGGCTATAGTATTTGTATCTGGCTGGTTTTGGTATCATTGAAAGTTAAAATTTTAAAGAACATAATTCCAAAATCAAATTAGGAAAATGTGTGAATTTCATTTGTTTTTCGCACTGTCAAGATGAGTGAATCTAATGAAGAAATTCTATACATTTTAAAATTTTACTACAAAAAAGGTAAAAAAAATGCAACGCAAGCCCCGAAAAAAATTTGCGATGTTTATGGACCTATGCAGTGTCTGTGAGAGTAGCACAAATTTGGTTTAAGCGTTTTCAATCCGGAAATTTTGATGTCAAAGATGCACCTCGCTCTGGTCGCCCTATTACGGATAAAATGGATGCCATTTTTGTAAAAGTGGAGCAAGATCGACATAACAGTAGTCACGACGTAGCTGAAGAACTGGGAATTGACCATAAAACAGTTTTGGCGCATTTGAAAAAAGCTGGGTACACAAAAAAGCTCGATATTTGGGTACCTCACGAGCTCACTGAAAGAAATCTAATGAACCGTGTACTCATTTGTGCTTCTTTATTACGACGTAACGAAAGCGAATCATTTTTGAAGAAGCTGATAACTGGTGATAAAAAGTGGATCACGTGCGACAAGAACGCGCGAAAAAGGTCATGGTCAAAGGCCGGTCAGGCTTCACCCGGGTTAACTCGCAATAAACTTAATGTTATTTAAACTAGGTGATGTTGTGTGTATGGTGGGATTGGAAGGGCATTATTCATTATGAGCTGTTGCCACCAGGCAGGACTATCGATTCTGAACTCTACTACGAACAACTTATGAGATTAAAACAAGAAGTTCAGAGAAAACGGCCGGAATTGATCAACAGAAGGGGTATGGTGTTTCATCATGATAACGCTAGACCTCACACATATATAGCCACCCAGCAAAAATTAAGAGAGTTTGGCTGGGAGGTGTTAATGCATCCGCCGTATAGTTCTGACCTTGCACCTTCAGATTTCCACCTGTTTCGGTCTCTTCAGAATTCTTTAAGCAGTGTTAGATTAACATCACGAGAGGACTGCCAAATTCACTTGTCGCGGTATTTTGATGAAAGGTCCCAAATTTTTTATAGCAATGGTATTGTATGGGACACCTTTAAATGATAGATTTGATATAGAGATAAGAGAGTTTATTGCTGATGATAACTTAGACTACTGATATTGCTAATGATTGATAATGAGAACGCGTCCGCCGTGTGTCGGTGAAATACGTGAACTAATGAAAAATGTAAGTGATTGACGCGCGTTCATTTAACCTAATTTCAATTACTGCTATATAGACAAAAATGTACGGTAGCACCGTACATGCTGCCGGGCGCGAGATGAGGATGATGATGAAGATGAGCTGTTATGTGTTTGTTAGTAACGTGATATAATGGTAATGGCTTAAGATATTACAAGGTGATTCCATTATTATTTAAAACTATGTTAGTGATTGACGTCGCTTAAACGCACACTTGTAAAAATGGGTGAGGTAGCTTTATTTTTCACTCGCGCACTCTGATCTATTTGATTTAAATTGACATGAACACTTTCACTTGCACTCGCGATAGCACTAGCACCAGCGATGTCATGTAGAGATAGCCGAGGGGCCGCGCGCGGCTGCGGCTCGGGCGGCGCGCGCGGCGCCAGGCGGAGGCAGCGCGTGCGCGCCCGCCTCCACAGGAATGCTGCTCCTACTGCTCCGCATGCTCCCACCAAAACATAAATAGCCACGTAATGATGAACGTCGTGATATGACAATTGATCTAAATCTGATTCGATGTCTTCCTTTTTAATAGTATCGATTTGACGTCCGATCTCTTTTAGGGACGCCTGGCGTTCTTTCTGTTCCGTCTGATTTGTCTCGCCTTTAGTAAAAGGTACCGTCAGGTTGATCATATGGTTGATCGGTGGAATATCGATGGCGATCAGATCAGCTTGAGTGTGCATCGTGTTGGTTTGAATTCCGTGTGAGTAGATTCTGAATGAGTCTCCTTTGAGTACACAATTATTCCCGATTGATAAGATGCCGGCCTTGCTGACGCGCTCAGTTGCAATTTGATTACCACACATGAATCGGAAAGTACATTGCTCACAACAATGAAACATGTAGGTATTTGCGGTGTTAAGCGCATTCCATGAGTTTTTGCATGAACTGATAATAGTTTGGCACCTGTCTGATGATTCATTTTTAATGCATAGGTTCTGATCGGTTTGCAAGTGATAAATAGGACCTCGGAGGTCGCACATTTTTGTAGTGGCATCTGAATGAAGACATGTCTGTACATCGGTCTCCGTCATTGACAAGTATGAATCTCTTGGATGTTCATAGCAATATAGTCCGAAATCGGTATTATGCTGATCATATTGTTCTTAACTAACTGAGGAATCGGTATAACCTTGTAAATGTCATAGCTTTCTCTAGTCAGTAGTGGTATCTTAATTTCGAATAATAGATACTGATTAGTAACTTTTACCTTAACTCTTAGTAGATGATATAATTTTGATACACCGCTATGGATATCGTCTATAGGTAGCGATATTTCCTTTGATAAATGGCCAGAAATTAAGCTGAGTTCGTCTTTTAGCTGATCAGGTGATAATATGTGGATATCGAATTTCCCATGATATATATCGGTAACAGTATCGAGTAAGGTGTTTTGTATCTTTTTCAGATTAACCAAAATATTGTTAGCGATAACTGATGATAAAATAAACTCATTGATAGCTTTTAACCTCTCTACCTCGTCTTTGATCATTAAATTTTGTTGGTCTAATTTATTCAGATGCTGATTAAATAGTTTATACTGTTGATTGATTGCAGTATCTAATCTTTTCAAAAACTGTGTTGAGCTTCTATTATTGATGTTTGATTTTTCCACAATTTTACGAGATGTTGTTGGTTGTGTCTGATAAGGTCAATGTCCTTTTGATATTGTATTGCGAAATCATCGTCCAGTACGCCGAAGAGTGTGCGCGCGACGGATCCGATTCCATTGATAAGCCCGCGACGGACTCGTATTTCTCTCGCCGCAGACTGCTGACCAAGTAGCAGCTGATCATAGTAGTGTAACTCGGTACTACCGTGTCGTAATTGTAGTAGTATTACATCGCATTGTTGTCTTTCTTGCAGTTTTGAACATATGTTTTCAAGGTGAGTGATGTATTTGTTTAGTAAAGTCGAACCTTGCCAGTACGGATCCATATCGTAATAAACGATCATTTTCCATTCATCTCGGATTAGACGCATGTTGGATGTTTTATCGAAATAAAGACTTTGGGTATCTTTAAAAAGTGTTATATTATGTGCTCCTTGGGCTACTTGAATGAATGTAGTTAATAACAACAATGTAAACATGATGATGTTGCTAAATTTGATTCCAGATGCTGGGGTTTTATGCTTGTTATGATCTTGACTAGATTCCGCGGGTGAAGGTTGTTGTTTATTTGTGGGACTTCGACTTTGATTGTCTGCTTTAGAGTCAACAGGTAAAAACAGTAAGTTTTGTGATAGGTCTTTTAATGACTCCGTTTTTTGTTTTGACGGTGACTACTCGGACTAGTCCATCCTTACCGGGGTGAAGGTCAATCACTCTAGCTAATGCCCACTTCCCGGCAGGTAAGTTTGCATCATGTATGATCGCAATGTCCCCAAGTTTGATGTTGCTATTTGACTGCTGCCACTTGCTTCTGGCTGATAATTGTGTCAGGTACTCAGACTTCCAGAGCTTCCATATGTCATAGAATATCTTCTGAGTTAAACACCAACGTGCTCTTTCATCTTTTTCAGTCTCGATTATGCTTAGTACTGGACCACTTGATAGGAAGTGTGATGGGGTGAGATAATTAATGTCATCTGGATCTTCTGTTATTGCGCAAAGCGGACGAGAGTTCAGGCAGGCTTCCAGCTGAGTCAACAAAGTGGAAAACTCCTCGAACGTGAGTTTTTGTTCGCCAATTACTCTGCGGAGGTGGTATTTCAGACTTTTTACTGCTGCCTCCCAAAGTCCTCCTGCACTTGGCCATGAGGGTGCATTAAAATGCCAGGTAATATTCATTTCGCTAATGTCTGTTAAAAACTCGTCGCTGATCACTGATTTCAATTCGATGGTTGCTTGATTGACGATTTTATTGGCTCCTACGAAGTTCGTCCCCATTGTCACTGTAGATGTGACTTGGTGTTCCGCGTCTTGCAGCCATTCGTTTTAACGCTGCTAAAAATGCGGATGAGGTTAAATCTGACACAAGTTCTAGATGTACAGCTTTTGTAACCATACAAACGAACACAGCTATGTACCCTTTGAATGTTTTGATACCTCTTCCTTTGCTTGCCTTTACGTCTACGTAGCCCGTAAAATCTACTCCCGTGTGATAAAACGGCTTTGATGGGTTAGATCTTGATTCCGGCAGGTCACCCATTATCTGATGATGTTTGCTAGGGTTGTGTCTTCTACAGGTTACACAGAGACGTAAGCGCTTTTTAATTGCTCTGTTCCCGCCTAGGATCCAAAATTGTTGTCGGAGCCACGCTAACGTAACCCGTGCTCCCCCGTGATATGTGCTCTTATGAGCATGATCTATGAGAAGGTTGGTCAATTGACTTTCGTGAGGTATGATTAGGGGGTGCATCATATCTTTGCTGATAGACGCGTTGCTTAGTCTGCCTCCTACTCTTAGTAGACCTTCCGCATCAATGTAAGGGTTCAATGATAATATTTTGCTTTTTGAACTTGCTTTGCTAAACTTTTGTAAATATTGTATATCTTCTGAAAATTCTTTATGTTGAATGTGTTTAAACAATTTTTTAATCTTGCGTTTTGTAATTCTGTTGCTGATAAATATTTTTGCTTGCTTTGTTGCTTTATACGTAATATGTAGGCTATTACTCGCGTTACTCGCGTCAAACTACTGTATTTGTTTAATAATTTTGAAATTATATCATCGTCATTCGAGCATGCCGTGACATTTACTTGTTTTGTCTTTTTTTATTTCTTCTTCGGTGACGTAAACGGGCCTTTCTTTAATGTTATCGTTATCAAACTCTAATAGCCACGCTGGTCCATGCCACCACAGCGGATGTTCATGAAGCTGATCAGTTGTTATTCCGCGGCTAGCACAGTCAGCTGGGTTGTCTTGTGATTTGACGTAATGCCAACATTCAGCTGGTAAAACGTCTGTAACTTGACTCACTCGGTTGGCCACAAAAGGCTTCCAGCGACTAGGTTCGCCATGCAGCCAACCCAATACTGCTGTTGAGTCACACCAACCAAATGTTTTTATCTCGTAATCTGATAGACATTGTTTCACCTTTTGCATAAGTCTTGATAGGAGATGAGTTGCACTTAGTTCTAAACGAGGTAAAGTGATATTTTTGTTTGTTGATACCAACCTTGACTTCGCAGCTACTAGTACAACTGTAATATTTTTTGCTTCCGTCTTTATTTTGCTTGTTGATCTTACAGTAGATTACACAACCGTATGCATTGGTGGATGCGTCACAAAACCCATGAAGTTCTATGACGTCATCCTTGCTACTATTTAACCATCTTGGTATTCTAATGCGTGTGATCTTGGTTATGTCGGATCTAATTTTTAACCACTCATCTTTGATGTCAGTAGGGAGGTCGTCGTCCCATTCCAGATCTTTGTGCAACCAAACCTTTTGGAAAAGCAATTTTAGTTTTGTTGTAATTGGTGTGAGCCATCCTAATGGATCGAATAGCCTTGATATGTCTGACAGTAAAGTGCGTTTTGTGAATTTTGTTTGAGATAAATTAATTTTAATATCGAAACTGAAATTGTCTGATTGAGGATGCCAGCGTAGGCCTAAAGTTTTTGTTGACTCTTTAAAGTCATAGGATTGGTCACTGGGGCTATTTGCGGTGCTAACTCCTTCTAGAAGAGCCGGCGTATTTGCTGACCACTTTCTGAGGTTAAATCCTCCTGCTTTTAATAAATTGATTAAATCCGACTGTAACTGCTTGGCTGATGATAGATCATGACTTCCACTGATCAAGTCGTCCATGTAAAATTGCTCTTGTAGAACCTTGGCAGCTGGACTAGATGGATACTTGTACCCTTCATCGTCAGCTAACTGTTTTAAAACCATCATTGCAAGGAAGGGCGCTGCTTTTGTGCCGTAAGTAACAGTGGCTAATTGATATTCCTGTAGGGCATTATTAGGTTCGTCTCTCCAGATGATTTTTTGATATTTTTGATCGTAATCGTGAAGATAAATCTGTCGAAACATCTTCTCGATGTCTGCTGTGTAGGCATAATGATATTGCCGCCATTTGATTATTAATAATAATAGGTCCTGCTGCAGATTAGGACCTCGTAACAAAACATCATTTAAACTTTGGCCACTCGACGTTTTTGCTGATCCATTAAATACAACGCGAAGCGCTGATGTCAATGACTCCCGTAAAACGCAATGATGCGGTAAAAAGACACCTAATGTAGGTAGCGATCCGGGTGACGTCCAGCCGCATATGACCAAGTTCAATGTATTCTTTGATAAATAATTTATATTCTAATTCAATGTCAGCTCGGTTTGCAAATCTTTTTTCTAATTGTTTAAACTGTGCTATAGCTTTTGATTTGGACTCTCCCAATCTTTCATCTGCATCTGATACTAATGGTAATCTAACGACGTATTTTCCGTCAGACAGCCTTGTTGTTGTGCTTTTAAAATATTCCAGGCATTGAGCATCTTCCTGAGACATTGTAGGACCCTCAGGGATGTCTTCTATTTCCCAGAAACGTTGTATGTCGTCTGTATTATTTAGAATGACGTTACATTGATAGGATTTTACGTTTCCACATAAAATCCACCCGAGACGGGTTTGCTGTTGCTACAGGCCTTAGTTGATCTAATGAAATGATACCGCTTAATATGATAGAGGAATAGACGTCGGCCCCTAGTAACAGGTCTACCGGGCGACTGATGTTGAAATCCGGATCTGCTAATTGGATGTTTTCTAGATACGACCAATCTGGTTTGCTGAATGAACGATTAGGTAAGTTATTAATTAAATTTTTCATGATAAAAGTATCTGTAATAAATTGATAGTCGCTGTAAACAGACAAACATGTAATGTTGATAACGCCTTTGCAGTTATTTTCCTTTGCTCCTACTCCAAAAATGACACCCTTGCATTCTTTGTCGAGGGAGTTGTAAGATTTGGGCTGCTTCTCCGGTGATGAGAGAAGTCTGTGATCCCTGATCGATGAGAGCTCTTAATTTGATAAACGTGCCATCAGATGACTTTACTCTAACCCATGCTGTTGCTAAGAGTGTTTCAGTGATGTCGTTTTGGGATACATTTGTGGCCTTATTCCTTTCCGTACCCATTGTTGATTGCTTAACGTAAGCCTCGTGCACAAGCGTGTTATGCCGACCTTGGCATTCCCGGCAACGTTTTTTCCGATATGCAGTTTTTGCCATATGATCATAGAGACAATAACACATAATTTTAATTTCGCAATAGTGTTGCGGCGTTCGGTAGGTTGTAATTTGAGGAAAGTTGTTGCAATGAAATATGCCGTGTTGTTCATTTTGCAGACGTGGACATCCGGTTTGTGTGTTTTTCGCACTTATGAAGTGATTTTGATTGCTGGTAAATGATTTAAAATAATTATTAGTTTTATTACGATTTGTTTGCGTTTCAGGTTGAAAATGATTTATTGAACGATGATTTGAATGCAGCATCTTGTTTGCGTTGAGATGACTCCAATGACGTAAATTTATTTTCTAGGAAGTTGAGAAAATCTGATAATGTTGGTAGATCTCTAGGGTTCTTGAGTGACTCAATGTACTCCCTGTGAGTGTCCGCGTCTAGTTTTTGAGACAAGATATGAACTATCAATGGATCCCATGAGCTTACGTCTACTCCGAGGTTTTTATAGCATTTAAGCTTTCGTTGGCGTTGTCGTGGATCTTTTTGATATGTACTGATGATTGTTGTTGGGATGATGATAAGTTTAAGAGAATATTGATCTGTGATCCAAAAATTAGTTTGTTATTGTTGTATCGTGATTTAGAAGGTCCCAACACACTTGATAGTTATCGGAACTGATATGTAAATGCTGTATAGATTTTTTCTGGTTCCCCCCCTTAGCTTGCTCTTTAAGAACTGCATCTTTTGTGCGTTAGATAATGATCGATTGTTATGAACGGCTTCGCAATACAAATCTTTAAATGATACCCATTGATGGTAATTGCCAGTAAATGTTGGAATATCCATTTGAGGAGTGGACTTCTCCCTATGGCATGCTGACCACATCTTGCTGTTGATTTCCTTTTTCAATTGATTATATTTCTGGCTCGTATGTGGTATAGCTTTGATCGTACTCTACGTTTTCCTCATAAAGTTCACTATCAATTTCCCAGTGAAGGTCATCGATAGCGGACCATCGCGAATTTAGTGACCTTAAGATGTCTTCCAACTCCCACTTTTCGGTTACTCCGCTTAGGTTCTATGCTAGAAGTGAGGCGACCAAAGGCCTTGAAATTGCTCCTTTGTTTTCGCAGCATCTCGTTCTAACTTGCTATTGTTAAAATTTGATCGTTTATGAGGAGGGTGTGAGCTACCTGATACTGATTGGGAAACTTCAAAAAGTTTTGTTATCCTGAATAAGCCTAGGTGTACCATTACCTGTGGTCTTCAGGAAGCGGTGATCTTAGATCTGATGATGATAATGGTAGAGGGGTTGCTGGTTTGATAAGTGGCCTGTCTTCTTTTTACGAGGCTCAAGAGTTAAGGAGAGTTTGAATATACGTACGTGTTTCAGTATAAAATGTAGATGTTTTAAGTACCAATTTTCTATAAAGTATGAGTGAGATGGATCTTCATAATTTAGTAGTTGGCTATGATTCGACTGGAACTCCCTTCCAGTAGGAATCCAAAGTATCCAGCCGCTTCATTGATATAAGACGCCGTCTTGCGATCGGCTCATCTTTCTTAAGTTGATAAGAAGCTGGTTGATGGCTCCCATTATTTGACTTTGATTGGCAAGTAGGTCTTCCATGATGATGATTAGTTGGTTTGAATACATGGAAAGAATCTTACTTGTCTGCTGCTGTGCTGCTGTTAGTGTTGGATCAAACTGGCTGGCCAGACCCGACACTGCTGATGATGATTGCTACTGCTGATGATGATTGCTGCTGCTGATTACTTAGCTATTGTTCTAAGTAATTAATGATGAACTTCGAAAATGCACTGCATCCAATGAATCACTTACACGAGCACAGTTACAGTTTACGCGTAAATGATCCCGCCTTTCCGAAGGCTCGAAGGACCATAAAGATGTATGGGACACCTTTAAATGATAGATTTGATATAGAGATAAGAGAGTTTATTGCTGATGATAACTTAGACTACTGATATTGCTAATGATTGATAATGAGAACGCGTCCCGCCGTGTGTCGGTGAAATACGTGAAACTAATGAAAAATGTAAGTGATTGACGCGCGTTCATTTATACCTAATTTCAATTACTGCTATATAGACAAAAATGTACGGTAGCACCGTACAGGTATCATGTCCCTACCTACAAGATGGCAAAAGGTTATCGAACAAAATGGTACATAAGTACATACTATAGATAAATGTAAATAAACTATATTAAAAAATGCTTTGAATTTTCTTAAAAAATGCGAAGAAACTTTTTCCCCAACCTAATATGTATGATTACTAAAACAAGAAAAGAGTAAAACATTTTGTGAGGAAATTAAAAGTAATCGAATAAATTACACGAGGTACAAGCAAGATTGATAAATGCCGTGTATCGGGACTTTATTATTTAATAACTTTTTTTTATAAAAAAGCTTGCAATGATCGAGGTCCTCGCTTCTGCAACGTTTCAAACTAGGCTATCTTCATTGTTGCAGTTGGGACGGGGCCTGTGTGTGAGCGTTTACGACCTTTTTAAGGTTCCGTAGCCAAATCGCAAAAAAAACTAAACCCTGGTGGATTTATTATATCTGTCATCTGTCCATGTTTCAGCTACTTTTTTCCGATCTGTAAGTAGATCTATTCTATGAATTGCATTTATATTCACACAAAAATAGAAAATTAAGATTTTATCTTGGCCTTCCCCATACTTAGAACTCAAACTCAAAATAAAAAAAAATCATCAAATCCATACATTAGAAACCATAGTATATACTTTAAAGACATATCCAGATATGTCTTTAAAAATATATATTATGGTTTCTACTATATTTTTTTTCTAATAGTTCGAATAGTTTGCGCGAGAGACACAGTCGTGGCAAAATGTGTCCACCCCGTCCCCCCATACCCATCGTAACTTCTACAATGATATCTCATAATATATTATCATCTCATGATATATTAAGTAGTTTTTTCAAAACGTCATAAATGGTAAACCGCAATAAACCTCTCATTCAATGAAAATAAAACAAAAACCATTTAGGCGAGTACGATTAATTCCCGGTCGGTTTTTTTAATTATGAGGAAAAAACCTTTTGCTACGATGTTTTCTACGCTAAAGCTACGCCACCATTACGCGCTGTTGCTACGACGTAGCCTTTTTTAAACGGTTTTATTTAGCTCACCCCGTTTGTTTTATTTATTTTTATTTTGCAGGGGGAATATCATTGGCTCAAGAGATGAGCCGACTACCTTATGAATACCGGGGGGTGGTTTATAGAGCTCTCCTTTGGCGGGGGCTTCTCTTAAAGAAGCCAGGCAAAGGCATACCCATTAAACCCCTTGCGGTTGTCCCTCATCGCCCGCCCATATTGGGGAATATGATGGTGATACAGCCGAAACCTCCCACCACGATATTCGCCGAGCGGTACTAGTACTTCGGACTAAGCAATTCCTCCCCCGGACTTGCCGGAAGAGGGGACAGCCGGGAAAACTGAGCTGTCCTTATCGGACAGCAGAGGGAGCATGTGCAATGCCGGTGCTGGTACCCCTTTACCACACACTCGGAGGGGAGACGCGCATCTGCTCGGCGTCTCCTCCCCCTTCGGATCTCGCTCTCGCTCGTGCTCCGCCGCCTCCTTCGCTACCATGACGTGCTCGCAGAAGGCAGCGAAGGCTACGACGTAGCCCCGGATAAGCTGAGGCTACTACAGCATCCGACATTTAAATTAATGTAGGAAGAGACAATTCTGTATTTTTTCTGCATATGGAATAATAATTATAACCAAATGTATTTTATAAATAAATGGACATTCACATTTATCCAGCATAGCGAAATAATTCTGGGTAGATGCGTCTACTGGTATTAAAAAACAAGAAACAGAACAGTTCGGTTCAGCCACACTATAAATAGAACAACAGTAGAGAGTAAAGTGACTCAAAATGATCACTAACTACAATAACTCCTTCAGAAGCGCAATGGAGTTTTAATTAATATGAATATCTTAGATATAAGGTGATTAAGGTGCTCCTAAATTAACACATAATAAATCTGTATTTACAATTATTCCTATTTTAATACGGAGAAAACAACAAAGAGACTGATTAAATTGTAAAATAATAATTTAAAAAAGCTAATAGGTATTGTATTTGTTGTATTGTGTATATTAAAAGTAAGTATATTAATTCATTCATATTTTTAAATATTGTGTTATATTTTGTAGACTAGCTTTACGCCTTCATTTGTGAGTAGCACAGATGAAATGGACTATAAATATCACCCGTTTACAATTAGATTGTATTTATACATGTAGTAGGTACCTAGGTACACGGGATATTATAGGTTACTACGGTAAAGGTCATGCGGGTGTCTATGGGCGGCGGCAGTCGCTTACCATTAGGTGATCTGTCTGCTCGTCTGCCAAGTATCACATAAAAAACTCGTAATTTAAAGACAGCAAAATATTAATTTGCTGGTTATTTACCTTTAAATACTATAATGCACGGTCCCGAATCCTGGATTATGGTCCGGCGTACCCCTAGCTCCGAAGCGACACCTTTCTGTGAGGACGTGGGATATCTCCGGTCGAGCCGGCCTATTCATGCCAAAGCGAAGCTCTCCCATGGTTTACTTTTTATATATTTATATATTTGATAGAAATGGGGGGAGCCCTGCGTCACATAACCACTGCGACCAGTAGATGATCTATTGTGGCAGCCCCGTAACCTATTACAGCACCTCATGTAGCTCCAGTTCCAGGATAAGCCCGAGAATGGAGCTGATGGGGGAGCTCTTGATCTCGTCAGCTGAGATCATGTGTGCTCCCAGGTGCCGGCTTCTGCAGCGGTGCAGCGCTATGCACTCGCCGAGGACGTGGATAATCGTTTCCTCGTCCTCGCGACAGAACCTGCAGATTTTGGTATCTGTAAGGCCCATGTTGTGCAGGTGCTTGTTTAATTTGCAGTGCCCTGTGAGGGTCCGAGTGAGTGCCCTAACATCTCCTCTACTCAGTTTTGTTATTTCTACAGCTCGTCTCTGATCGAACTACGCCAACATCAACGCCTTAGACTGTTCTAGTCGAGGTAGTCTTTTCCAGAATTCAGTGCTTTGTTTTTTCTCCCACTCTTTTAACTCGAACCTGACCATGCAGGCTGGAACGCCACTTATTGGTTCCGGTCCGAGTAGTGGGCTCTCTGCCCCGGCCTTTGCTAGCACGTCAGCGACTTCGTTGCTTCTGATATTGCAGTGTCCCGGTACCCAAATCAGATTTACGATGTTGGCATTGCCAAGCTGGTTCAGGAGCAGGACACACTCGCTAGTGAGTTTGGAGTCAAGTTCACAGGATGTTAACGCCTTACAAATGAATCTCCAGAATAAGAAGATATTCATCTTCTCAGATAGTCAAGCTGCCCGACTATCTGAGAAGATGAATATCTTCTTATTCTGGAGATTCATTTGTAGACTCTCTTGGACACAGCCAATTATTGCGAAGACTTCCGCTTGGTACACTGTGGTATAGCGACCCAGGTTGTTTACTTTTTAACCCCCGAAGCAAAAACGACGGGGTGTTATACGTTTGACGTGTCTGTGTGTGTGTGTGTGTGTGTGTGTGTGTGTGTGTCAGTCTATGGCATCGTAGCTCCCGAACTAATGAACCGATTTTGATTTTGTTTTTTTTTGTATGAAAGATGAATAAAGGGGGAGTGTTCTTAGCTATGTTGGATAAAAATCGATCTCCCACAATATGGCTATCATATAAAAGGGCTTGAGTAGCAGAATATATTTATTGTGACAAATTTCAAATCCAAGATAGCCGCCGTCGGGATTTTTTAAAAATTTTCAATTTTAAGTAGGTACGCTACGCTGCAGTGAAGCCACGGTCGAGATGAGAACCGCAGGACCCGCGACACGTGGTAGGCGCCAGACGTCTAGACGGGCCGTCGCGTCACCTGCGAAGGCTCTCCAGCCCGCCTAAATCGTGTTCTTATTCTGTACCCGGGAAGATATTGCCTCCGTATGTACGTGTCGCAGGCATGTTAAAGAAATCCGCCTTTTACATCAGCGTCGGCAGTTCAGAAATGCTTGTTCAGGTGATGGGTAGGGCACACTAGCGACGAAAATTGATTTTAATTACAATACAAAAATACAATCTCTCGGCAAACACCTCTACTTATAGTTAATATTATTTAATACTTATAGTTAACTGTTTGGTCTGCTTTTGCACTCGAATTTTGGTTTAGCGCCAAAAGTGGCCGCTTTTGGCGTGAATCAATTTTTCGCATACAAAACGAACCCAACATTTGTGTATGGTTATTTAATAAATAGCATAAGTCTTTGCGAGATTGCCCCGAAATTGTTTAAAATAGATCCGGTTTAGTAGCTAAAAATTAAAATCGATTGGGGTCGCTAGTGTGCCCTACCCGTCACCTTGATGTATTATGCCAAATGCAAAATTACATCTTTAAACGTTGCTTAGGTGAGGCGGCAATTTATATTGCATGTGACGAGCATATATAAACGGCGGACTTCTACAATTTAAAATTTCAAATATGATTATACTAGCCTTATTTACACTTACGCCTTATATCATTATCAGGAATTTATATATAATCTAAAGCAGTTCTCGGGATGTATTTTTTAAATATTTTCCCAAATCGTTGCAAACATTGAACTTAAAAGAACGATAAACTCAAAATTATAAGTTTATTTATGTAATAAGAATAAGATTTTGGGCCTTGAATGGAATTAGACTTAAACAAATAGAAACCTTGAAAATAAATTGTTATGGTGGGTTTAAATTAACGGATAGTTACGAATTAATCGAATAGTCTCAATAGTCGTCTATAGTAAGATTTTCTACAGGTGATTTTTTTATGTGAAAGGTTGCAGACGAGCAGACGTATCGCATGATGCTAAGCGATTGCCGCCGCCCATAGACACCCACGACACCAGTTTAGTCACAAGTGCGCTGCCAACCTTTAAATCCCCCTTTCCCCGGATTCACTCACGCAGCGAAACACGCACCACAGTGCTGCTTCACGCCGGTTTTCTGTGAGGCTGTTTGGGAATTCCTAGGATTAAGTATAATTTATTTCTAACCTTAAATTAATTCGTTTGATATTGAAAAACATGACGTTAAAACAACATGACACAACTTAGGTATTTATGCTTTCGGTATAATTTGACCCACAATTTTACCTATGAAGATATGACAAAAACTTGTCTGTGATACCAAAATTATAATCTACATGAATTAAATATGTTACGTAAGTGATGGGAATGGCGGATGTAGATAATTTGATATCTACTAATGAAAAGTTGTCAGTACAAAGTCAATAGGTAGCTCAATCCTTCCTACCTAATATTTATCAATTGAAAATGTTGACCAGGCGAGATTATTTTGGCGCACTCTATTTTTTTATTTATATCACATCAGATCTCATATCCAGAAAGAGATAGAGTAACTTTACGAACTCTAAAACAATACTCAAAATTTTGTAGTTTCCTCACTCACTGCAAAAACTATTTTATATTATATTATTATAACAGATGAGTAATGAACTTAGAGTGCAAAAAAATTTTCGCCTTACGCCTATGCAAAGGTTAAAGGAAATACATAATATGCTTTCATATAACATATAATTTCCAAAGCTTTTTTTACATAAGCCCCACAGATATAATTTTTTTGGGTATACGTTTTTGGTAATTGTTATGGATATTAGATTCAACAGGGTTACCAAAAATACATTCATAAATATATATATTTATGTCAACAATACATAATACAAATACTAATCGAATATGCAACCAGGGTGGGAGAGAATCGAACACAACCCTCGAATCGTGTGGTAGGATCATTGCTATCAAATGCGTCATTGTTAGCCATTATCACATATTTGTATAATCTTGCGTATACTTAAGATTATGAATTTCCCATCCCAAATGTATAAAAAAAAACTATTCGCATCAAAAAGTAAGTCAATTTTACACACAATCGTAAGAACAGGCGACTTGTCTTAAATTTTCACTTACACATTTGTAACGAAGTTATTGGTTTTCAGATCAATCTAAATAATTATTAAAATATCACGGAGTTAGTATTCCTAAGTTTGGCATAATAGTTTAACTGAATATTTAAAACATGTAAGTTTTAAATGATAGTTGTTAGTTAAATGACTACCTGCGAATAAATCACATTTTTATTAAAGCACCGTTAGCAGCGTCAGACAGTCGTCTGAAAATTTTCCATAAAAAAGTACAGCCATTAAGCGCTGAGCGTTGACCTTATTACAGTGTAGACCATAACTAATACAAACATTTGGCCAGACAAGCAGAAATAGTGCGCAAACGAACCGTATCAAGTGGTATCGCCGAGATAGCAATATAGTCGGCAGCGGCGGCGGCCGCTGGCCGATAGCGACTATATTACTATCTAATAAGGGTACTGTGATACTGTGTACCAGTATTACGGCCATTAACAAAGGTGCGCACCTTTATAAACCATTCAGTCTTATATCTATAGCAATAAAATACATTGTCAAGTCAGTTTTCTTGTAATGCTTTGATATATGACTGGTATCAGTCGCGCTGTTTGTGTACTTGGTGCACTTATCCTTCAACTAATTTCAGACTAGACAGCCGTGCAAACAATATCCATGTACGTTATCTGATAATACTCATTAATACGAGTACTGTGCATTATTTTATGACACACTTATATTATGTACTTGTATATGTAGATTACGGACATTTGGTCTAAAACTGGGTTTTTGGGGTCTGCTACCTATTAGTCGAGAGCATAATGTATTCTAATATGATTCAATGGTGATACTTTTTAAATGTTGCTAGTTATTAATGTCATTGGTCAGACTCATCTCTTATTGGCCAACTTCATGCAATATTGGATGGACGTTGGTTACCAGTTAACCCCACAGACCGGATCCACACACATTACATCTCAAACGCAGTGTATGTTTGTTAAGACAGCCCTTGGCGCGTAGTGATCGATGTAGTAGACCCTATAGAAAACGTGATGCAGGTAATACACCGAGCCGACAGCAAGACGTTCTCGGGCCATGCAATACGTCTCATCCATCTCTGGTCAAGTAGACACCTGACGACCTTATGCCTGGCTTTTTCATGTCCTGAGTTGTATCAAACAGTCGAGGAATTTTCTGTCTACCGCTAGGCGACTGTGATAAGTACTCTCTACTTATGTCTTTGGTTAATCCAAAGGTACATCCAAAAAGCACCACAGACAACCACATACAAGAACATCGGGTGTCGAGGAGGAACAATGCTAATCAGTTGAGTTCAACTTGAACAAAGTTACACTGAGATATAAACTCCTTTCGCAGTCCCACCACGACGCGATTTCTAAGCCTTCCGGTACGGCAAATCGAGAGCCCTTACCCCTGTACCGTGAGTTGACTGACCACCTCCAAGGAGAGGAAGGAGACGCGCATATTGCCGGCGTCTCTTACCACTTCTCGCTCTTTGGAGCGCATTGGCGGAAGGATCTTCCTCCCACACGCGCTCCGCCGCTTTCTTTCCTGCCACCATCAGGTGATCCGTCTGCTTTTCTGCCACCTATCCCATATAAAAAAAACAGCTCCTCAAATAAGGTGGCGAAAAATCCATAAAATCCTATGGTAACTAATATTAGGGGTTAATGGAAAACGTTTAGGTACATTTAGAATAGGTTTTTAGAAACAAGCATTGTTTATTTAAAAAGTTACGAATGCTGAAAGCGTCAATCAAAAAAGCTGCCTATCAAAAAAGAGTCACTTTAAAAGTTTTTTTTTCTACATCAAGAATATAATTTTATCGGATCTGCACATTACATGGCCTTTAATCAAAATAAAAATATACCACAATAACTTTTTGGGGTTTTAAAGGAATTATTAGTGTTGTTGTGTCTAGAAAACAAAACGGCATTATTACAATTCTATGCTCAACACTGCAAATAACGACACACAAACCCTACGGAGCTTGAAATTTGGAACGGGAAGCCTGTGATTCTCGTGTTAATGTTGTGACTGTCAAGATTTCTTCTAGAATTCTACAGAATACACTTTGGAGAATGTGCGAAGGAGGTACATGAGCTAGTTTCGCCGACCCCATTCCTTAATAATGATACTAGGCAAAGACTGGGTTACCATCCCTATATGGTTGAAGTTCCAGCCATCTGTACTAAGCGCTACGTAGCGCAAACTCCTTTCTGATGCGAATAGCCAATGAGTGGAATTCGTTGCGATGTATTTCCTGGACACTATAACCTGGGACTCTTTAAGGCAAGAGTGAATAGGCTTTTACGGGCAGTATGCCCACCTTGGACCTCATCTTTACTTAACTTCAGGTGACATTGCTTGTTATAAAAAAATCCTTGAAAATATAGAGAATATTTCTATCTATTACATGAATGTTATCAGGAGTTATCAGGAAATCTGCCGCCGCTCACAAGTTTCTAGGTGATATTCTAACGCCCTCGTTTCTCATTTGTCTCCAAAATCTCGGTTTTGTCTGATCATGTGGAACTCATGAAAAAACTTCGCAAACGAACAAAAAAATACATTAAGATTTCACTGACATTTACACATTTCCTATTTGCGTAGAGATTTACGCATTTCATGTAGGTATAGTCGCAAATATTAGGTATAATAATTTCTTGTCGCTCTTTTTGATTCGTTATAATATTTCGGAAATCCAATTAACATTCATAATTGAAAACGTTTTCGTATATGCGGAATACCTACTTCGCCTTCCTGCCTAGAAATAATATAATTAACGCCCTGGAATGAAATCAAAACATCGTATATAGAACTGTATTATGTTTCTGTACAAAAATCAAACATCACATTTTTGACGATTTTTTTACTATTTCAACCCATCATAGGCCACTACCGTTTTTTAGATAACTCAGTAGTAGATATATCTTCATTCGGTATCAATGAAATAATTATACTTTCCAGGCGTTTCGGCGTGATAGAATGATGCTGTCAGTGCTAAAGCAATGTGCAGCGAGAGACAGGGACAGTAAACAATCGTTGCAAAGCAGGCCTTTGCCTCGGCCTTGCGCCGTCGCTGCTTTACCGACGAATCTTAACAAATAACGCAACCATAATTCTATTTTCGTCTAGCCTAAATCGAAAGTGCATAGAATGATTGCTGCAATCTTCAATGTATGATAAAGTCTAAAATCAAAGATACGTGTATACTTGTGCTTGTTTGACGTTCTTGAACGATCACTGGATCCCCCAAGATAACAGTTTTTTATAAGGATACCTACATAAATACGCTCATAACATAATATTCATAATAAGTACCCTGTCATCGTTATTTCTTTTGTTAATGGAATATTATCAAATTATATACGAGTAACTTAACTTTTTAACCTAACCCAATCAATTTATGAACTTGCTACATTGAAGATTGTCTATTATTATTTTAACTATGCACACTAGCACTTTAAAACAACAGTCCTCCTAGTGTCTATATAATTGATAAGACAATGTAAATTTAATTATTAGGTATGCCGTGACTATACTAAACACAAAAACTCGCGGCAGAAAGTGTATTTCATTCATTAATAATAAATGGTCCATGACAGTTAACTACTTCAAATTAGTCAATAGGTTATTCTTGAGTCAAAGACTTGTGACATTCGGTGTCCTATTTCATTCATAATGAATGAAGTGAAATACTCTGCCATGAATCCTATCGTTCAGTACAGCTTTCAAATCAAGTTTAGCTTAATGCGACTCTTTCATCTCGTATGTCATGGCCGCCATTTCGCTATGCGTCTAGCCATAAGCGTTCATTTCCAGGCTTGTCAGCCGAATGGCCACTAAACGTCCGAGTTTCAGCAAACACCGAGACTTACTACCAGACATTATTACTGTGTCTTATATAAAGTAAAACCTTAATACTACATGAATTATGATTTATTGAACAAAAGAACAAAAAAATAAGAAAATTAAGACAATAGCTGGGAAATAAATATACTCTAAAAGTAAATAAAAAGGAAAGTTAAAACAAAGTTGGTCCCCGTGGGAATGTCCCCAAAATGCTGGCAGCATTACCCCGCTGGATCACGATGGAAATTCGTTGGGCGAGGTAGCTGCTAGCGTTTGGTTCTTCCGTGACTTCGACTAGACGCTTAGCCAAGTCATGGAAGAAAGAGAGAGCGTCGGAACCCCACAGGCCCAGTGTTTCCACACCGAAAGTTACGAAGTAGTAGGTAATATCGGGTGCGCTTCACTTCATATAAAATCAAATTATCTAATTTTAACTGATATAACGTTCATTTGATATAATTTTTACTTGAACTAATTACAGTTTCTATAATTTTATTTCGTATAATTATTGTTTGATATACAATACAGATGCTATAATAACATTTCGTATACAACTCAGGTGGTATCAAACTCATTTTATATAATGCTGAAATGGTATAACGTTTAATAGATATAAAAACTTGGTCTCTGTTTCTACTTTATGACGGATCCGACTCAGCCAACCCCCCCTCCACGTGGTACTTGTCTGCCCTACCCCAAGAGTGTTATTCAAGAAGGCGAAGGCGCGGAGGAGAGCGTGGGTGCCTGCATCTTGTTACGCCAGGGCGAAGGGGCTGCCTTCCCGAAGCGCCGGAGCACACGAAAACATAGTGCATGCTGTATATGCTGTATGCTACATGCATGCTGCTTGCATGTTTTGTGCATGCTGCTTGCAAGTTGCGTGTATGCTGCATGTTTGCGTGTATGCTGCATGTTTGCTTGCATGCTGCATGCTCGCTTGCATGTTATGTGCATGCTGCTTGCAAGGAGTGTGTAATGTTTGATATAAGTATTTTTGATCTAACACTCAAATGATTCAGCGTTAGACGGTTTTGCTGTTTGATGTGGGGCAGGCGTTATACGATATGAGATTTATATGATTTGATTTAATATAATTATTTTAATATAATATAAATGATAATTATAGTATTTAAACATTATATGAAATGATCTTTAGATGGATTGATTGTTATATCAAATGAAATTAGATAATATAAAATTATATCAAACGTTTATTATATGAAATGATTTGTTATATCATACAAGATTAGATTAAATGAAATTATATCATTTGAATGTTAGATCAAAAATATTTATATCAAACATTACACACCCAGGTAATATCTGTGTAAATAATTAATGTACACGGGACAAAACGCGGTTATTATTATATTTTAGTAGATACTCGTAGTAGCATATACTCACAGCTTGACGTTTCGACCGCGTTACAACGGTCGTGGTCACAAGCGGACTGGGGGTGCACGGCGTCGTCTGCTACGCCCGGCTTGAGAATCTTCGGATACCCTCTCATTTTTAGGGTTCCGTAGCCAAAATGGCAAAAACGGAACCCTTATAGTTTCGTCATGTCCGTCTGTCCGTCTGTCCGTCTGTCCGTCTGTGACAGCCGATTTACTCGGAAACTATAAGTACTACAGTGATGAAATTTGATGGGAATATGTGTTGTATGAACCGCTACAAAAATATGACACTAAATAGTAAAAAAAAGAATTGGGGGTGGGGCCCCCCATACATGTAACTGAGGGATGAAATTTTTTTTTTTCGATGTACATACCCGTGTGGGGTATCAATGGAAAGGTCTTTTAAAATGATATAAAGTTTTCTAAAAAACATTTTTCTTAAAGTGAACGGTTTTTGAGATATCAGCTCTCAAAGTCGTAAAAAGTATGTCCCCCCCTCTATTTTTATAACTACGGGGTATAAAATTCTAAAAAAAATAGAGGTGATGCATGCTAATTAACTCTTTCAACGATTTTTGGTTTGATCAAAGTATCTCTTATAGTTTTTGAGATAGGTTGATTTAACTGTAATTTTGGACTTTGCTGCTACGGAACCCTTTGTGCGCGAGCCCGACTCGCACTTGGCCGGTTTTTGTTATTTACACTGCCACTAAATAAAATGTCAGTGAGGTCATCCCGACACACTACACTCACAGTATCCGGGTTGGAAGTAATTTGAAGCGGCAAATTGCGAGGTTTACATTTGTCAATCACTGAATTCCACGCCGATGATAATTTAAACCCGTCCTCCCGATTGAAATTCTGATACTTCTTTATCTCAATCGCTTCGCGTACTACTCTCGTGTGGTAATGACGATCAGTGGACAGGATTTTAGGGGCGTGGAACTCCATCCAATGATTAGATGTTCTGCTACAGCTGACATGTTTATTTGTCTGTTTTTTAAAGCTGCGATGTGTTCTTTGACATGTTCAGCGATTGTGCGCTTTGTTTGTCGGATGTATGAACTACCACAGCTGCAATCTATTTTATATACACCCTGAGTCTGAAGCGGTATCTTATCTTTCGGCGACCGCAGACGCTTAAATATTTGGCATAACGGAGTATATACAGCCTTTATGGAGAGATTTCTCAGTACTGATCCAATTTTATCCGTTACGCCTTTAATGTAGGGAAGAAAAACTGCCCGTCGACTAACCTCTGGACACTTCTCTCTTCCACCTTGCCTTCTTGATCGTTGCGACACCTTGTATCCATCGTGACCACCACACCATCCACTACAATCGCTGAACGTGTCAAAGAATACATCGCAGCTTTAAAAAAAGACAAATAAACATGTCGGCTGTAGCAGAACATCTGCTGGAAAGCGGTGTTAATCATTGGATGGAGTTCCACACCCCTAAAATCCTCTCCACTGATCGTCATTACCACACGAGAGTAGTACGCAAAGCGATTGAGATAAAGAAGTATCAGAATTTCAATCGGGAGGACGGGTTTAAATTATCATCGGCGTGGAATTCAGTGATTGACAAATGTAAACCTCGCAATTTGCCGCTTCAAATTACTTCCAACCCGGATACTGTGAGTGTAGTGTGTCGGGGCGACCTCACTAACATTTTATTTAGTGGCAGTGTAAATAACTAAAATGAGAGGGTATCCGAAGATTCACAAGCCGGGCGTAGCAGACGACGCCGTGCACCCCCAGTCCGCTTGTGACCAATACCGTTGTAACGCGGTCGAAACGTCAAGCTGTGAGTATATGCTACTACGAGTATGTACTTACATATAATAATAACCGCGTTTTGTCCCGTGTACATTAATAATTTGTATAATCCAACGCAAAAGTTTAAAATATTAAATTATATCAGTGTAGTAAGATTATATATACAATAACAATTCCTTATAAAAGTACTTATGCGCGTACCTACCTAATAAAATAACTAATAGCTGCCGAAATCATCAACAGAGTCTATTCGTTCCTCACAAAAAGCCTCTCCATTAATGAAGTGGATGATCAACATGCAAAAATCTGTAACGGGTCTTTTAGATCCAACAAATATGTGGATGCAGCACCACTTGCTAGTTTGTACAGAAGGGTTTAGCCCATACTTCCAGGATGTGTGCCAGTACAGTGCAGTGTGTTATAACTCTCGAACTCCACTTGTAACCTATTGATTATACCTAATATTATACCTTATAGCAAGTACGACGCGCGATCTATGCACCATTTCGCGCTGTGTTCGTCAGTTCTGACTGGAAGGACCCAATCATTTTTGCACGGATGTCCGTGAATAAGAATTTTGTCAAAGGGCAACGATTTGGTATCAATGCTCAACAAAATATAACTGCGGTGTGGATAGTTCAATAGAGCAGTCACAATTTTATGTAATTATTTTCATTAATTTTCAAGTGCAAACCTTATCTTTACCTATCGATCGATTAGTCAGGCGAATTTGAATTAGGCTTAATTATCTATTGCGTCATAACTTGTAATTTAAACGTGGAATGAAAAAGGAGATAAACAGGTGAATAAATTAAATTATATCGGCTTAGTATTCATATTCATAATATTTACATTGATCTTACTCCGAGATACATAGCTCAAGCACCCGTGTTACGGATATCAGAATGAAAAGCGGAAATTAATTTTAGTATTATAGGTAGTTACCTAAAATACTAAAAGGTAGTAGGTAGTTACCTACTAGAATTCTCAAATACTTATTATTAGGACGAGTACCTACACTATTATTTTATATTGCAAGGGCAGGGCGATTGGGTCACAAGAGAAGATCCTCTTGAACTAATAATCACTGGTAGTGCTATGCTGTCACTCACTGATGTGTGCCACCCAGCCAGCCAATTCATCAACAGGCAGTATAATAAGTTTTGACTATTCTTAGTTATAATAATAAGTGGACCTGGTGACCTTCAAGAAAAGAGCTTCAACGCATATGTTTATCCCTCAGTTGTTGCATCTGTCCATGGGGCGGCGGTGATCATTAAATTAACTATCAGGTGTCGTCTGCTCGTTCGTCCGCTATATTGTAAAAAAAATGTAGCAAGGTAAAACGGGCCTTTTACCTGAAAAAAATGGCAACGCTGGGATAACGGCACAGGGCATGTAAACAAACCCAGCGTACGCGGCGTTGACGCGCCACCTCTGAGTCATGAGCTAGTCTGGTGGTTGCGTGGCGCTACCGACGGCCGCGGCGCGAACTAGGCCCGCGCCCTCGCGCCGACCTTGTCTCGACACGGATTTATTGATGCGTCACCACGCGACTCGACTCGCTCGCCAGCCGTGACTGTGACGCGAGTTGCGTGCGAGATCGCCCTCCGGAACCGATGCAATGGTGGCTCGACAATTTGTGTCACACATTAACTAATAAATCTGCAACTACATATTAGAATTGCGTTACGGTGCCCAACTCTTATTATTATTTGGTTGAAGTTTTTTGATCTCATCTCATTTATACGCGATTTTGAGTATCTGATAGTCACGTGCATGCTCATTTACCAAATTTTATTTAGGTAGGTGGCCCAGTAGAGGATACTTTAAAAGGCAACCCAAATTGCAAAATATATTTTATCCTTCCAATAAACACGACTAAAAGGAGTGTAAGTTAATACTAACAAAACTGAATTAATTTCTATACTCTAACGCAAAGACTCCTGGTAAACGGTGTCAAAGGATATGACGGTTAAGTTATTGAAAATGGTCAGTAGGTTTAAAGGGAAGTAACTGTAATGTTCGAGCCAAAGACTCGTGGCTATCGCTGCCATATTATATCATTCATTAAATATGAAATACGAAACCATATGCGAGGAGTGTTTGCAGAGAGCAGGCTTTTCTGCTATCTTATAATAATTTGTCAACGTTTAATGACTATGACGATAAGTAGGTATTTGACATATGCAAAATATGCAACATTTTACACCGTTATTTTTTATCTTTTACAGCCCAAACACCTCCTAATATGTATCGTGAATGAGGTTCATTTAGCATGTTAGATCAACAAAATAAGCAGAAAGAATATCAGCTGTTCCGTACAAAATAGAATAGGTATCCACCCGGCAATAATGTATGGAGCAGCTGTTTTTTTTTCGCGTATTTTGTTCATCTAACATGCTAAATGGACTTCATTTACGATACTTATTATGAGGTCTTCGAGATGTACACGATATTTTTTTTTATCTGACTCCGAGATAGGTAGCTCTAGCACCTGTGTTACGGATATCAGAATCAAGTGGGATTACAAATATATTACATTTAACACTTTTCTTTTGTAAATATATAATATAATACATAGAAAACACCCAGACCAAAACAAACACTTTTGAATCCATTATTATTTAAGATATTGTTTATATGATTGCATATTAAAGATAGATATGGCACAAAAACACCTTGCAAAAAAAGTCAAAATTAACGATGCACCTATGCAAATGTTGGTCAGACGCAGACGAACAAAAAGCAATAATAAAAATTTGAATAACTATCTAGATGACATTTGGAACAGCAAAAAGAAGCGGTACAGTTAAAAAAGTGCGAAATGAAAAAGTTGTAATTTAACCGGTCGCGTCTCGGGGCGAGTCGCGGCGAGTGGTCCGTGGTAGGAGCCAGACGTCTAGACGGACTGTCGCGCCGCCTGAAGGCTCTTCAGGAAGGCCGCCGAAATACGCCTCCCCCCCCCCCCCCCCCTTCCGCGCACCTCTACGCAGACACGTCGCGTCGCACCTCCTGCTCTCCATTACGCAATCTGTCTACGACTCTATGCGGGCGTGTGCGGTTTTTCTTTGTGTGTGTGAAAATCCCCTGTTGTTTTATCTAATCTATGTACATTGATCAAGCGATCTTGTCTTTGGTGTTGATAGTAAGTGCGTCAGATATTTGCGCACGAATTAATAACATGGTCCCACCAAATATTAATTATACTAAACGGCAAATACTCGTGGCAGACGGTAGAGTATTTTAATTATAATAATGAATTACATATGACGCCTAAGTTGTTCAGACCACTTTGAACAACCTAACTATCATATGGGTGATTCTACATAAATTGAGTAACTCACTGTCATCACTCGATAAATATTAAATAATGTTATATTTTATAGATTTTTTTATTAATATTTTAAAATTATGAAATCTTTTTTAATTGGTCACCTAACTTCAGGTATTTACTTGAAATAGCAATCATATAAAAAGAAAAAAATATGCTCAAAACGTCAGTTCTTTGGCTTGTCACAAGCCCAAAAACACTCATTCAAGCGACTGTACAACAAAAGTTACCATTAATATAAGAAAACTAAATATTTAATTACAATTTATAATGTACGAAATAGTGTATATCACGTCTTTCATATTGCAATAATATTACATTGTTTAAAAAAAAAGATGAAACTTTGTGTTTAGTTTCACTCGTCAGTCCTCTGTGTATTTTTCAAATTTGAAATTTGCGCCAAATAACACCGATGCGAGGGCAAATACCTGTTATTTTTTTATGTTGGTAGTATTATTAGCTTAAAACCGCGGCATTTCTTAGTCGCCATTAGTGTCAGTTTTAGCGCGTCGATAATGATGTACTCTTGTGCCGACCCAGTCAAAAATTCAGTACTGTGGGTAAGTCGTTATTGCCTTATAAATCTTAGTTTTATTTTGATTTTTACATAATTTACTATGATTTGTTAAAATGTAACTTATTGATGTTCGAGAATACGAATAGAAACATTAGCTTCAATTATAACCTCAAGTTCATGTCTTTTTCATCAGTCCGTTGGCGTCAGTCCTTTGCCGGATATCGCGCCAAAGGACTGACGTGCTTCCAGGGTTTTACTGATGTTTTTTTTGTTTTAGATTACTTTTATTTCAACAGTTACAGTGTGTTAAGCATTTATTTTATTTATTTCAGTATATAACATCATGGCACCTACAATAAAAAAACTAATTGTCCAAGGAAGAAATATTAAAAAAGAAAAGAGAAGCTGAAAAGGCTCGCTTGGCAAAAATTAAAAGTGACCCCATCAAATTAGCTGAATACAAAGAAAAACAAAGATTGCAATACTTGAAAAAAAAGGAGAAAGAGCAAAGAAAAAATGTTAAAGAAATGATACCTCGAGAGCAACGGGTAACTAAAAAAAATAAAAATAAAATATTCATCAACCTATAGGCAAAAGAAACAAGTATTAAAACAAATCACTCATAATTTTATACGCCAGAATACTCCTTCATATACTGACGAAGAAATGCAACGAATCGTTCCTAATCTTATACCATTTAGAATATTAGATTTTTTGTTTTTGGCTAAGAATCATCTCATTTTTTTTAGTTTTGTTTCTATTGTTTATTATTATTAAAATAACTATTATTTAGTAAAACTACATGAAGTAGGGAGAGTAGTACCTACATTATTATTAAAATTGTCTTAAAGACTGCTTTTGAGACTGACATAGTTCAATCTCATAGTATTAAACAGTAATTATTATTATTTCAGCTTAAATACTAAGACACAGATATTTATACTTTCATTTCTATAGTCTGTTGATTTATTTATAAAATGTATAATGTTAAGTAAAAGCGCCTAAAAGTAAAATAATGTTATTAAAATTTCAAGACTGTTATGAAGGTTGTGATAGTTTCTTTTTCACAGCATTACAATATAGTTTTTAATTCTTGACTTACTAAACATTTAATGCTTAAAAATAATTAATGTGCCATCGTTCGTTTCTAAGAGATTTAATAAATTTGTTTCATTGTTCAGTGTCACAAGTGACTGGCCCGATTTGCAACAATATAGTCATTGGATTACCTATCTTATAAACCCGAATTTGTATAAATTTTACATAAAACCTACAGTTAACAAAATATCCCTAAAAGTTACCCAACTTTTGTATATTCACCCATATAAGGAAGTAGCTGTTATTATACTCGAGCCAAACACTCGTGGCAGTCTTGGTATCAATTCACTCGTAATAAATGAAACATTCTACCGTCTTCCACGAGTCTTTGAATAAGCAATACAAAATTAGGTTTTATTAAAGAATTAAGTATTTATAATTATAAGAGCGACATACATAGGTATAATACTTACCTTCTATTAGATACTAAACAGTGTCCTATCACGTTGCAATATTATTTGCTAACATGCATCATCAAGTATTGCCGCCTGGCTGACTGATCTCATCGTGATTTAATTAAAATGTTAAGGCCTCTCTACATTCGCGCGAATCACGGCGAAGAATCGCGGCGTGGTTTGAAATACGGTATATGACTATTTTTTTTTTATTTTTGCAATCAAAAGACCTCTCAATGATAGAAACATCGTTGAAAGAATCACTTGATTCTCATTTAAACTACCTGAGATATCACAACTTTAAAATCACATTATTTTGGGCAAACCCAAAACGCTCCATACAAATGGCTACTAAGATGTGACGTCACACGACAGTATTTTGTATGCATTTCATTTGAATTTTGTATGGTAGCTATATAAAATGTTTCGTTTATGTCAATGGTTCTATTATAATAGTTGGTGCAAATTGTATGGATTATTCAATGGTATAATTATTTTTTAATAATTTCATACTTTTAAAATGGACTTGCCCATGAATCTTTGAATGACCATAAAACCGGCTAGACGTTATATTTTTAATTGAGAATTTTTGCCATTGGCACATATTGACCTATATTTTGATAAAATATTTATATTTTGTAAAATCTTGAGCTTAGTCATATACCCTATTCGAATTAACCGGAACTGCCAACAGTTCCAATTCGTAGGGATTTGAATTTCACTGTGCGTGCTATGCCCAAGAATAGAAATTCTCGGTCAGGTGGCAGGTCTGCATCATATGAAATCAACAACAAACGGGACGAGACGAAATTACAGCGCGAAACTGTGAAGAATGCACGAATCGGGTTCATACTTGTGGTTCGCGTATGCATAGCGAACGTGTGGAGGTTTTTTTGTCTCTCCATCACTTGTCAGCGGCCCTCATAACTTCGTCATGCCCGTTCATTTGCTTGTCCGCATGCTCCCCGGCGTCACTGAAATTGGAGGGACAGCCCAGCCGTTCCATAATTTGTAATTTAATGTTGAACACCCTACTAGCACTATGAATATAATTATCATCTATACATAAATTAAGATGTGTTCCACTTTAACAAAGCCCCACTTTAGATAGGTAACTTTTCACAAGTATTTTTGAAAATTATTTTAATAATTTGTAATATTTATTCATAATTATGTTGTTGCCGTTTCGCATAAAATAAATTTTACCTAACAAATTTATCTTGTGTCAGCGTTGTTATAAAATATAATAAGGGTTCTTGATTAGCGCCTTTCATAAACTTTTTGGGGTTTATGTGTGAATCATCAATGTTTCCACGACTTCAAATCCAAGTGCGAAGTTACAAACTTTTAAGAGGGACGGAGTTATACAAAGTTTTAATACACTTACACTTGACAAGAAATATTGTATTTTCCGATACATTGGAGATAAGTCCTAGCTTGAGTAGATTTATCTCTATAAAGAAAGTGAAGAAATGTAGGTAGCTTGTTAAAGTATGTTTGTATGTTCGATCTCTTTCAAAGATCGCAATTATTCAGGTTTCGCGCCAAAAATTTTGCGTTACTTTCTAAATCTAGAATCAGTAGGTACAAGTTGTCTCATTTCGGCTTGATTATAAATATGTATATTAGAGCCAATTTATACAAAATGACTAATGACTTTGACAGGTAGGTACTGTACTGGTATAAACCTACATAACGTTCAGAACTTACTGTAGCTTATAGTGGTGGTAATTTCAATGCAAGAAACATTGCATAATTTACAATTTTAGGCTTTTTTAGTTCATCTTTTGTGTGCAATTTAACTTAATTTATTAATTCATTGCCTCCCCGTGGCTGACTTGGTTACTTCTAATAATGTAACCTTCTTTTGGTGTCTCAAGGTAAAACCATAATGGCCTGGACGGTCATCTGACCTTCGCAACCCTTTATAGCGGGACCAGACCAACTGAATCGTGTTTAAACGTGGCAAGGTGACCCTTGTTACTTATGTGGAAGAGGGTGGTGTGGGTAAAATCCTTGTGCTGTCCATCTCAGCGCAATTGCGGTTAGAAACCCCACAATTGGGAATGCTAGTCGCGCTCACAGCTTCTCGTACTCTTATGTGGGAACTCGTTTTGTGGAGACGGGAGAGTCTCGGATATGACACGTTTCTGTATACCACAGATTCTGATACGCATCTATTTCGTATGGCGAAGTTTCTCTCCCCCTGCAATTTTCTAGGTGCTGTATGTTATCAGGTAACAGTATGTTTCTTTGGGAACTTATTGCTGAGCGAGCTACTTGCCAGTTGTGGGTAGTGTACGTACTCCGAATGCCAGTTTAGGTAAACGATCGCCTCTTTTTTTTTATTGCGAATAATAGGCAGACGAGCATGCGGCTCATCCGATGGTAAATGGTAACCGCCGCTCATAAACATCAACCATGCCGGAGCACAGTCATGCCGCTGCCTACCGTGCAAGAAGAACTCTTTTCAAACCTCGTTTAAAAAAGGACATGTCGTAGCGAACAGGGAACATCGCGGCTGGAAGCTCATTCCAGAGTATCTTACGACAGACACTCGGGTATTATCCGGACATCTAAGCAATCACTACATAACTTATACATTTTCTTTCTTTCTCTTTGAGATAGAAATGTTTCCTTATGGTACTTTTGCGTCACCGAGTTCTGCGTCACCTAGTCTTAGCGTGTAATTCCCAATTGCGACTAAAGCCTTCGCTTCGGAGCCCGCGTTACCTTTGGTCCATGATCCAGGATTTGGGAAGTCTAGTAATTACATCGACCGTGGGAGAGCCACGCTTGGGCATGAATGGGCCGGCTAGACCGGACGGCTTCACAGAAAACGGCGTGAAGTAACACTGTGCTGTGTTTCGCTGCGTGAGTGAGGGTACCGGAGGCCCAATCCGGGGGTAAGGGGTGTTTGAAGGTTGGCTGCGCACTTGTGACTCCACTGGTGTCGCGGGTGTCTTCAACTTCAGGTCAGGTCAGGTCATCCATCTGCTCGTCTGTCATCAATCACATAAAAATAAACAAAAACGACAGCCGTCTGACCTTCGCAACCCTTAGAACCAGACCGAGTTGGTCTGGTTCTAAGGGCTACACGTTATAATAATTATCTCCAATAGTGGTATCCACGATTCTTTAAAATTATATAGGGGGGCAGACGAGCTATCACCTGATGGTAAGTGATTTATCTTTAACTTCCACTAAACTCTCCGAGACGTGCAGGTTTCCTCACGATTTTTTCCCTCATCGCCGAAGTAACGGTAGAAATATGCACAAAGATTGGAAAAATCCAGAGGTGCGTCACCGAGATAAGCATATTCAGCATATGGCAGTGGCTGTAAACATGCGCCGAATGCGGTCCCGTCGCGTCGCGTACGCATGTCGCAATGAGCGCATTTCCAACCATACCCGGCGAGATTATGGATGCAATCGCGACGTCAATGTTCGGATTATTCGCCAACGAATTGATGCAAGTGCGTCAGGGTGCATCAACGCACTCGCTAGGGTTGCCGACTTACAAGGCAATTGTTTTGCAACACGACGAGGAGACGACGTGACGAGCAGACGGATCACCTGCCGCCCATGGACACCAGCAACACCAGTGGAGTCACAAGTGCGCTGCCGACCTTTAAACCGGATTATGCCTCCGCAATCCCGGTTTTTTAGTGTATTGTGTTTCTGACTCGGACAGAG
This sequence comes from Marasmia exigua, assembly GCA_019059595.1. Taxonomy (NCBI): domain Eukaryota; kingdom Metazoa; phylum Arthropoda; class Insecta; order Lepidoptera; family Crambidae; genus Marasmia; species Marasmia exigua. The sequence goes on from CM032478.1 coordinate 6,105,925, forward strand.
ATTTTATGCCTAGTATTTATTATTTGTTAGAATTGGGGTGAGCCCAGCGTCTCATAGCCACTGCGACCAGTAGATGATCTATTGTGGCTGCCCCATGACCTATTACAGTACCTCATGTAGCTCCAGTTCCAGGATAAACCCGAGAAAGGAGCTGATGGGGGAGCTTTTGATCTCGTCTGCTGAGATCATGTGTGCTCCTAGGTGCCGGCTTCTGCAGCGGTGCAGCGCTATGCACTCGCCGAGGACGAGGAAACGATATCTGAAAGGCTAATGCTAGAATGCTCCGCTCCATGGCTCTTTGGCAAATCTTGAACTTGGACTTTTGATGGTTGGTTATTTTAACTGAATATTTATTTACATTGTTTTATTCTTGGGCGCATGAACCCTAGGTGCTGCAGCGCTGCACAGGCGCGCGCCGCCTCCGCTGGCCAATGCCACCGATTTCTCCAACACTTGTGAAACCCTCACGTAACCTAACGTAATGCTTCTGTGTACGTACTTAGATTAAACAATTTTCTTCGTCTATTCTTTTGTTTCAACAAATGCATTTTATTTACTAGTGGGTACTCGTAGAAGCAAAAGTTACTCTTCAAAGACTTTCTCGTTGGGTAGGTTTTTCAATTATAAGTAACTATAAAGTCCGTAGTAGCAAGTATTTAAAGACATACAAGGGAATAAGTTGTTTATTTATTCCCTTAAAGCTTTGTTCTATTGATCGACGAAACACAACGCTGCGGAATACGGCATGCCGCATATCATATGAAAAATATCAAAATTCAGTCGCAGTATGTGTCAAAAACAAAAGAGCACTGACGCGTAGATTCCGCGCTACGAAAGAAGTCCTGCGGAAAAACACGGATCTAAAATTTGAGATTCCTTGTGTCTATGAGTATAAAGCTCAAAATTGAATGTTGATGACGACTCGAACGCGCTTTTAACGGGACTCCTTTGGTGTTGCGGACTCTACTGCGAAATTTTGACGTTTTTGTCAAATAAATCAACAATTAGGTACGCTCTTTGAAAACTTGATCTCTGAAGCAAGTTGTTCTTTATAATCCCGCCACACAAATTAGCTCACTCCTTTGTTCTTATACAACCAAACTTGTAAATTTGTATCTGGTTATTTAATCAATACGTCGAGTACAATTAACTGATTCGGCGAATTTATATTATTTACTGAGTTCAAGTTAAGAAACTGATCATTGTATCGTAAAGCTTATCGCGAAATCTTGATTAGTAAGTGCTCAAATATTGATAAAGGCTGCTAACTAAATAAACAAACTTTAACCGAAGGTAGATATTTATTAAATTAGTTAAGTATCTAACATAATATGAAAAACTTATTTCGTTAAACTGCCGTACTTTGCTCATAAAACAAATGCTCTCACGGAACATTGAACCGACGACTAACTGCGTTCTAACGCTACCTTTAATACAGAGAATCTAAACTTCGGAGAAATAGGTAGATACTTCTATAGTTCGTCAGTGTGAAGTTCAAAGATCCTTTGTTCCAATAAACGAGGTGAGAAAATAAAAAAAGCTGGAGTAACGAGGGCAGCGCGGCGACACGGTCCGTGTTTTAGCCGGCTTCCGGCCACTCTCCCCGTTTCACGCGGCCCTGCCCAAACAGGACTTCCATCTTACCGCTTCGCCGACGCACTTCCTCAACACTCTTTATTGCTGGAGCCAGTGGCTTTGTTTATGTTTATACCTTGTGAACGTTTGCTTCCATTTAATGTTGCGGAAGGGACCGGGAATTCGTAAAAACTAACTACAATGGCTTGCCAAAAAACATGGCGACAACACACAAAAAAGCTTTTTATCCACAAAAAAGTACGATAATTTTAAAAAGATGTGTGCTAACCTATCGTATCGACATGACCAAAACACAATATATGAACATATGTAGACGATTCTCGCAATTAAACTACAATGAATTGTATTTTATAATACACTATCATTAGATACATAAAACATATTTAGAAAAAGAAGTTTATTAAAGTGCAATTTAATAGAAATCATTTTCATATTAATTTGCATGATTGAGCAAATATTTTATAATTGACCGAGTAGCCGGACGATCTAGGCGGCTTGTAGTTTGCATATGTTTTGTTGGAGGACCAATATATTATTTGACTGTACCTTCATTATGTAGTCTTCTGCTTGCAGCGTTGCCCGCGAAATATGATCGATCAGATATGATTACCCATACCTTTAAAACGATTTTTTTATGCTAGAAAAGACCAATGAGCAAGCGTGTCACTTGAAGATGGTGAGGTGAAGATGATAAGTAATCACCGTCGCCTGTGAACATCTGGGAATTTTGATGACTTGCTGATGCGTTGCTATTCTTTTAAAAAGAAGTCTTACGCAAGGATTGTAACATAACTTTCTCGTTTGTGACAGAATTTTGAAAATCAGACCATTATTTTTTTGAGTTTATTCGCCACAAATATAAAAATACAGTTAAATGGAGGAAGTAAGTGCTCGTACATTGTCTTATACAAAGCGAGTGAGCTAGTAAGGTAGTTCGTATTCTCGCACAGTAAAGCTGTCGTCTTTTTAAATAGAGTTATTTATGAGGTAAGTGCTTCTGGAAACTACGTAACGCCCACGAAACTGTACTCTGAAAGATTCTTAATGGTTTCAAAGTGTAAGCCCCGACGTGCTGAAGCTAGGTTTTCCTTCCATTCGGTAGGAATTACGTTATAATTTTCTTATACCTATTGAAAATTAAGGGTAGGTAAGTTACATCGACATGTTAACATTATATAAGAATCTTACATCAGTATTATTTCAGCACAATAATATGCTATGTTGTGTTGCGTCCAATAAGCTATCGCTTCGGAGCCTACGATCCGGAGGGCCTAATTTAAAGCAGACGTTACGACCTAATCGAATTGTCCCTCTCTTTCACACGCGCCGTGTGTCTTCTTTATTTGGAGGCGACAGGTATATTTTATTTTAAATTAAGGCACCATGATTTCGAAAATATATTAATTAGATACAATCAAGTGACTGCCGTCTAACTTTTGCACCAGACCATTCGGACTACGTTTACATGTTCAGACTCATCATCTCAACAAAAATGGGTATCCTCATTTTGAGAAAATGTTCGAAATGTGCAGGTTTCTATACTTATAAAATGTGATATGTACAAACTTTAGTATAACGACATTTAATTTCTTTGAGAACTCCATCACGACACCCCCACCATTGACATAAAACTGTTTTAGGGAAGATGATAAAAAGCAAAGGTTCTGCAAGTTTTGAAACCAAAAGATGTACTCGTACCTACCTAATGAAAGCAATCAATATAACAACTCAAGTTCAAATTATTTTGAAAGTCATGGTGAAAAAAACAAGTGGTCGAAAAATTATAAAAACGCCGTAAAGGGCGCCAGTCAGATGTCACCGCAGAGTCGTTGTTCTTTGCTTTGTCCTGGCGTACCTGCGCCACCTTCAGGCGTCCTTCGCGCCATGATTCAACCGCGGCCGGTGCAATGCCTACTGAGGCCAGTAACACACCTGTGAACATTGCGGTAATTACGCTTTTAGTCAGCATAAGCGCCAACTCATATAGAGGAGGATCTGGAATGGTACCAAATGTAGGTAGACACTTATTCATGCTTTCGAAAAAAAAACAATATTCCAGATTTTTTGTTACAATCCGCCATTCAAATACGAGTATTTACCTCAGATTATAATCAAAATAGATAAGATACGGCACGTCCCCTCAATAGAAAACGGGCTTGATGAACAACTAATTATATGCACAGATACTCACAGCTCTATGACACATTTGTCTAACTTTGTACGATATTAGAAGACAAAGAGAAACCTATTTGTTTTGAAATAGGTTTGTCTTTGTCTTCTAATATTAATTATTTATTAATTCAAACATTAATCAATTTAGAAACATTATGAGAAATTAAAACTTTTCTTCTACTTTTGTGCACGAAGACATTTTTGGTAACATTTATCCCACTTATAACAATTAAAGAATATATTTGTGTGACACGACCGCTTGTTAGACTCGCCAATCTACGACCGCTGAGCAAGTAATCAGTCAGCGTGAGATTAGGCGACGGGACGAGTGACCGACCTATCTTCCGCTATTATGATTTTAAGAAAGGTATTTACATAATAACAGATAGTTTTGCATCGGTTCAACATTGTTTATTATTTTATGTTTCGAGCTGGAGTACGTAGCTAATCAATAATCATAGGACTCATATATATACCTATGACAAGCAGGAACTTTATTATTGCATTATGTATGTATGTGGCTTCATATTATATTAAATTTATTTACAAAATACAAGTAAGTGCACATTTTTCAGAGCGTCAGTTAGGTGTGTTGAGATTGCATTGTTCTTGTCTGTCTGGCCATGCTCCGCCCACCTTCACTCGTCCTTCAATTATGATCAACCACGGACTGCCAGTGCAACGTCACTGGCAGTACATTGTCATACGATAACTTTGTTTTTGAACCAGAATCCTTGCTCTTTTTAAACTTTTGACTTTGAACGTCAGGCCTAACCAAAACACAGAGTAATAAAATATACCTATTGCTCCTCATATAAGCGTGTAATTCCCATTTTCGTTTACAGCTGTCACTTCGGAGCCCGGGGTACCTACGCTTGGATCTTGGATGATCCAGAATTTGGGAAGTCTGGTAATTTCAATAAGGCGACTGCCGTCTGACCTTCGCAACATTTTTGTAATAAAATATATTATGCATAATATCCTCCAACCGATTACGGCTAAGGCGGCCTCAACGAACAGCCACGAACGCAGGATATATTTAAGTGCTCAAGTGTGTGCGCAAACACAAGTGCACTCTCTGTTCTCTTACCCTCATATTCCGATGGGACACTAGCGTGACACGCCTGGAGAGGGATTGGGCGAAGGACCAACGGCTTAACGTGCTTTTCGAAAACGGGGGTACAAGACCGCCAACTTCCAGACTCCGGGATGACACTAAGAATTTCTTAACGAAAACTTAGGTACAAATTTTTGGCCCGACCCGGGGATTGAACCCGGGGCCTCTTGCGCTGCCGTCGCTTTAAAGTGCGACCCACTAACCACTACGCCACCGAGGCAGTCATTCAGTCATAGTATGCACACCAAAGTGATGATGGACTTTGAAAAAAAAAATGCTTGGCGGTACCGTGTAAGGTATCAAAGGAAAGAACTTTTTTAGCACATTTCAAATATGTAATTTTGTTTACATAACTAAAAATATATTAAATAAAAATAAAGTTTAAAAACTAAAACCCGACTACCAAAAAAACACGCTTTAAAAAGTACGAAACAAGAAAACTGTCTCTGCTGAAATTATTATGCCGTGGTCGTATGCCACATTGATTTTATTTTATTATTATAATGAATCTGTTTTGCTACAATAGGTGGCATACGACCATGGCAATTCGGCATAATAATTTCAGCAGAGACAGTTTTCTTGTTTCGTACTTTTTAGAGCGTGTTTTTTTGGTAGTCGGGTTTTAGTTTTTAAACTTTTTATAGAAATGTCTTTGTCGCAATATGTCTCATACCTTCATTTAAAAATATAAAGCATTAAAATACATTATACCTACAGTGAAAATAAAGCAACAGGAGAAAGTTTAATGCCAATTTTACCAAATGATAAAACAGTTACCAAAGTTAAAGTTACTTTCGTTACCAAATTCTCCATTATAAATATCTAAAGCAATGAGAAGTATGAATATACTAGTGTTTTCACTGTGATTATAAGCCGTGGTGCCTATTACATTAAATTAATGTTACCTGATTACTGAGCTTTTAATTTGATAAATTAGATTCGCATCTGCTGCCAACAAAAATGCATTTCTTAGTCTGAGCGCTCAATTTGCTGGGTCGTATATTGTGAATACTAGTCCCAGTGGCTCCATTAAAGATCGGTTGCAACCTGGAGGAAATTCTGGACATGTGCCAGTTTTATGGTTCGAAAACGGAGGACTGCGACGTAATGTCCATACGTAATCAAGGTGATTTAATAGTTTCATTGAGGAGACTTTGATTTTTCATTATCAAAAGAAAAGGGCAGTTATTGAGTTTTTTGCTAGTATCTTCTCAGTAGAAGTCGATATACGGGACCAGCGATACATATGCTGTTATAAAGTCTACCTCGGGCTTCTTTGCTACCTATTCTACCAATATTCAAGATATTTAAAAATAATTATTTTAAGCTTGATTCAATTACCATTATGCATACGATAAGAAAATACAAATTACCTATCTACATGGATTACAGAGACACCTTTAGTCTCTATCGCAAGTGTGTATTAGGTTACAGCAGTAGTCACGAAACTCGTGAACGAAAACAAAAAGTTATGTAAAGTCACGTAAAACAAAAAGCTTGACCAACAAAAATATGTAGAAGATTGTGATCTTACGTTTAGCAGAGTATTTAATTTAATATTATTTTATAAATGATTGGAACTAAAATGAAATATTTGTGAAAAGATTTTACAAAGACGTACTTACTTGTAATTATTAATTATTACTCAGGTTTTTTTATGCTAGAGGCGGACAAACGAGCAAGCGAGTCGCCTAATGGAAAGTAATCAACGCCGCCCATGAACAACCGCGAAACCAGAACCTTAATATAAGGTTAATATTAAACTCATTCCTTAATAATCCATATCATGAGTGCAATAAAACAATTTGTATTTATTTTCTACAAACGACACCTGATGGTAAGTAATCAATCATCACGCACGGTCAAACACCAGAGGCATCATGGATGCGTTGCCGACTCTTAATAAAGAAATAAGCTCTTTCTTTGAAGATAATCAGATCGCACGTATCTGTTCGGGAACAGCTAGTATCCATAATATTCCAATAATCAAATGCTTTTTGATACTAGTCCCAGTGGTGGTACAATATGTCAAAAAGAACTTTCATGACGGTTAGGTAAGAAATAATAAAATCAATTAGTGCATACATTTTACAATACTAATGTCCTCAAAGAAAAAAGCCTTTTTTGTAAGAAACTAGCAAAACCGCTTTATTTTACATTAGTTTCGCAACAGTGATTGTCGTTTTCTTGTAAAACAAAAAGTGGTCAATGTTTTTGAGTGAGCGGTCGCGATGACGTCTGGGCGAGCGAGACGGTGACCCCTGTCCTTGCATTGACACTGCACCGCAGACGGCTTCTAATCCCTATTACACCATACAACATGGTGACGACTTTAATTAACCCTCCTTCCCATTTATTTTTCTGGTTAAGAAGTCTGTTAGTTATAATGAAGCAACAGACTTCTTCTTCGCAACATTTAGACAGGACAACCAGATCAACTGGATCACGGTTATACGTATAGAATCATTATCTTAACAATAGTGGATTTCTAGAGTTTGTGAAACTATTCGAAACGTGCAGGTTCCTAGCAATGTCTTGCCTTATTGCCGATCTAATACACGCACATAAATATGTAAAATCCAGAGTGCGTGCTTTGTTTTGAACTAATGACCTCTCGTTTCGGAGGTGCACATCTTATCTTAAGGTCTGCACCGTTTGTTAGTAATGTATCATTAGAGGCAAGCTTGTTACAATACGGCGACACAGACTGACTTGTGTGTGTATGTAATGTATCTTGAGCTCTTGGCTCAAGTGTGCTCCAACTTTGCTAAGTTATTGTTATCTCAAATAGAATAACAGATCAAAACGATATTGCACTGACTTGCTATGTAACAATCAGAAAAAAATGACAGTCGAGTGAAGCACGCAGCGTGTGCCGCGAATGATACACGCTTGACACGAACGCGATTACACTAAAATGTTACAAGTGAACACAATCGCTCTTTAAACTTCTAATTTCAATTGATAATAATATTGTTTATGGAGTATTCGAATCCGTGAATAAGTTACGATCGTGTCGCGGTCGTGAAGTGCGGAGCACGCGCAGATGACATGACACCTCGCTCGTAGCGTATTCTACTCAGATAACTTTGAATTGGCTTTATCATATATTTAACACAAATTTGATCCCGACAATTAAGGCCCAGACGATGACATTGTAGAATTATTGTGGATATAATAACATCTTAGATACGAATGGGGTTTCATTAAAGCGTTTAAGAAACTGAATACCTACTCACTTGAAGTTTTTATAGGTATGAATGAGATGCAAATTATGTTTTCATCTTTGAATAACTTTAATTCGCGGTCTACCTTTTTTAATTTAGCAACATGATAATCATTTTTACAGTGTAGAATTAAAAAAAAAAATTACGAGTAATACACCTTGGTTTAGTGTATACGCACCAAAAGAGTGTTGTGTGATAAGTTCCTACCACGTGAGTAGATGTTTTGCTTATTGTTTTTTTTTTGGACAGAGGTTAGGTTTCATCATCAAGGAAAAACCGGTTCATTCTGTCACTCATGTATCCTTACTGTGAGTATGTCTACAACACGTTTTTTAAATATTATTGTTGGCTTGTAAATATTAAAAATTAACTCTCTTTTATCAGAACTACCGCTTAATGTAGGTCTGTACATCAAGTTTCTGCAATGTGTCAATGTTGCCTATGTTTTCTAATGAGTGTTCATTGTTAAATTATTTATTGTGATGGTCAGTAAATTATTTCATTCTTTCTTTAAATCTGTTAAAATTCCTCAATTGATATTAAATCGAACTGATTTGAGATTAAGGTGATTATCGACTGAAAAAAATTGACAGTTTTGTATACTTTGATGTGTGGCTGTACTTACATTATCGACGCAGCCATATTTTTAAATCCGTATGTCATGAGTCTGGCTTATTAGAATTTGGGTCTAGTTTTTACAGTTTATGATGATGTCATTGCAAGTCGGTGCTCCGCCCGGCTTTGCACCGGTAATTTCGTTGCACATGACATGATTATTTCATGTCCCAAACATAATGATAATTGTGTTTGGCACGGGAACATATTATCGTCGAAATATTAATGAGAACCTACGTTCGGGTTAATTATTTCGGGTCGGGATGTGCTGAATAGGCTTTATGTTCGTAATAGATCGTTTGAGTCAGTTAACCAATGAGAAATCAAAGGGCATGCAATTGTTTTCGAATTCCGTTTTGTCTCTCTCTGCCTTGGTAGCATAATGACAAGTGGGTCCCGCTGCTCTCCGGTATGCTCCCCAGACTGGCTACTTTATAGGTACCTGAGTTTTCCTAGGAAATCTTCAGAGTTAGTCTCTAGACTGCCCTCCGTGCGTCAGACACACTATCCTATCGGCATTTAATTTTGCGCACACAGTAGAGGATTATAATATTTCCCGCCTAAATTACGAATTAGTCGTAGCATAAAATCAGCTAAGGGCAATGTTATCATCTGCAATATTTATTAAATACCACTAAAGACTCCAAATGATGCGAGCTAACGTACGAATCAGTCTGGCGAGTAGCTGTACTGCAGTAACACATGACAAACCGACTAATATATTTGCTAGGCAGCAGCTTGCACTGTGTAAATCAGTATTTAATGGGATAAAAAAAATATCGCTAAACATTGCAACAAAATTGATCAGACAAAAAACACGCAAAGCAAAAAAGAATCAAAAATCTTTTGACGGACAAGCACTCATCGTGCATAAAGAGGTGCAATGTCATCATCAGTGCGACCTTACTTAGGGCTGCAGGTCAGAGGCGGTCGCGGCGGGCGCGCAAGGGCGTCCCTGCAGCGCCCTGGCTGCCCTTGCCCGCCAGACGGTGCATGCACGCTATAATGCACACTAGGTCGCACACACACAACAACACGATCGAGCTACGTGTACGCTGCCATTGGTTAGGGTAGGGCAAGGTTTTATTATAAGCAAAACGTAGATTTGGTTTTTAATCAAAGTAAATACGATAGAAATGAAAAACTTTAATCTATCGAGTTAATTTACGAAACCACAATGTTAAGTTAGCAATATTTGCCCGTTATTTATCGTTCTTTTATTTTAAATAATTGCTCTAGATTACCTACCTAACTTATTAAAATACCTGTTTGTCTTGTGCTTATGCTAACATAATTTAGTGGTTTATAGAAATTATGATGTGGTTTCCTAGAAACCTATAAAGGTTTAGGTAATAATTGTGTCTCTACCACAATGCTTTAGAAGTTACCTTATTTCATAATTCAATCAGCGAAAAAATGTATATTAATGTACCTAGTTATTATTAGTATAAATAACTGACGATAGCGAAAGTAAGTGAGAGATACATGCAAAGTCATAGTTCTTACAAATTACGAAAACGGGCGGTTTTATTATTTATGTAATCAAACCAGAAATTGCATTAGTGTAAAGTGTATACAAGACTTCTCGGTATTTTCGGTTCGCTTGACAAACCACATATAGCGGACCCGAAGCAATCCTTGTTTGTGATCCTTGATGATTGATCTATGAACACATTATTCAGTTAACAACACCCTTTCTGCCACTTCAAATGTCTTCTAGAGTCAAGTTTAGTCATGTGACTAGACTGTTAATTGAAAGCATTTTAAAGAAATAATTATTACAAACCATGTGCTTTTGTGTCTATACATTTTTGACTAAGCTAGTAAGCTTCATTAGTAAAAAAGTTATTTGCGCAAATCGATAGTCGACAAGAACAGATAATTCTCAACTTTTTCGTTTTCATTAGAGATGAGTTAATTTGTGCAAATCGAGACGAATTCGAGCAACGGGGGTGCAACGAGCTGTCAATCTAAAGCTGGTAATTTCACTTAAGGTGCATACCTAAGGAAAATGGATTTATGTCATTCGTCAGCCACTCAACGTTTGACCTTAGGCGGCAATACTAGTTCCAAATATATATTTTAATAGCTAGTAAAGTATCGCTGTAATACGCACAACACACACACACATACACTTACTTACATGTACACGAATGCTATAAGTTATCATCAACAAATTTAAAAATGAAACTGAATAATAGAATATAAAATTTCTTTATTTTTTCTCTAATAACAATAAAATGAAAACGATGATGTCGTTTTCAATATATTATTGACACATATCTATGTATTTCACATACACGTCACGCGTCAATGCCTTTTTTGATTCAGTATTTATAAGTACTACGAGAAGAACTAGTTGATGATAGCCAGTGGTATGTCTCTCACAACGCCCAGACCTGAGTCAATTTAAAACAGTTCATTACTTAACTGACTAGACACCTGGAGTTAAAACCGGGATCTTGCGAGCTTGGGGACATCACATAGCCTCTGTACCATCGAGATTAATGTACATATTGGCGGATTCTTCAGCAGCGCTAATGCGCTGTTTGGTTCTCTAGTATAACTGACTGATCGACTGACCGGATGGCGCAATTGGTAGTGACCCTGCCTCTTACGCCAAAGGTCGTGGGTTCGATCCCCACCCTGGACAAACATTCGTGCGATGAACACTTGTGTTTGTTCAGTGTCTGGGTGTAATATATGTATTTAAGTATATATTTGTGTTCCTCTGTTGTCTGATATCTGTAACACAAGTGCTGACGCTACTTAGTACGGAATCAGGTCAACGTATGAGATGTTGTGAAAAAAAAAAAAAAAAAAAAAACTTGGTTGGTTGGACTGAAAACTGGCTGACTTTACCTACACGTGAAATGGGCACACCTTATGCCCGATTGACGAAAACCCGGTGTAAAGAAGAAGAATGGCGCATTTGCAGATTTGCGCATCCTTAAGACTCCACGGGCAGGAGTCGCCGCGCCAACTCGGTGACGCTAAAACCGAGAGCGCACCGTGGCGCGCCCTCCGCGCCTGTCTGCGCCACCCTTTACTCTGCTTTAGGGCTGGCTGTCCAGATGACGCGTTTTATTCGTCTAATTCCTTGCTCTTTAGAAAGAAATTTTGCATTTGCAACTTTGTATTGAAAGCGCAGAGCGCTTTCACCAATGAATTAACAAATCTCGAGTTAAATGCGTTACTTCGACAAGCTCTTTACATTGATGGACGATGTCTTCTTTCTCATAGCACTTTATCTTGTTTCTTTATACATTGAGCCCCGTGTAAATTTGGCTAGTTTGATTATTATTTAATGCAATTGAACTTTCGCAATCCTTGGACAGGGGACCTAGACCACTCAAAATGAATGTGAGTATCCACATGTTTGAGAAATAAATGTGCAAGTTTCATCACAAACAACCCTCAATCCCAATTTTAGCTAGTCTCAAAAATATTCTGAAAGTCTTCTTTTAATGTAACTTTTGAGTATCAGGCTTTTGCTTTTGCATATGCGTTTTAGAAACTATAACACTAATTAGTGCTAATGCCTAAACTTTAACGATTAACTCTTATTAAGTAACCATCTCGACTGCCGATTAGTTGCCGTTCTGGTCGATTTATCGATATTAATTTATCTCGGTGCATCACAAGACCAAGTGAATATGACCCTAGTGCCCCCTCCCCCCCCCTCCATCGTCGCGTCGTCTGCCCGATACCACCGCACCTCATGATGGTGCATTTTAATTGCGCTTTTGACTTACGCATGACCAACGGGCGCTGATTTTAAATCTATTCGCTTATATTATGATTTGTGATCTACAATTTATGATAATTTGTGACTCGGCTGGTATTGCAAGTGGCCATTGGCGGCGGCAATTGCTACCATCAGGTGATCCGTCTGCTCGTCTGTCACCTATGACATTAAAATCCTCCGTCTAAAATACCTATAGAGTCTACCAAATAATCAGTATAACCCAACTTCAACTTTCTTACACTTCGAATAGTTATCAAAGTGTAAGAATGTTGAAGTTGGATTACTTAGTTACTCTACATATAACTCAAAAACTGACTGGTCCTATTTGATGATCTTTGATCCGCTGGATTCGTCTTCATCCCAGAATAGCAGAATTAACATTTATAAAATAATAAAAAAAAAATTATGAACCTTTTGTCAGAAGTCATTCTACCTACCTACCTCCCTAAGGCAATTCGCGTCGATTCTTCAAATATGATACACCTTAAAAAGGAACCTTCGTATGAGTTGATTTAGTTGTTAGAAAACACCTTAAGGTGACGGGTAGGGGACACTAGCGACGCCAATCGATTTTAATTTTTATCTTCTAAACCGGATCTATTTTAATCAATTTCGGGATTATAACCTCTCTGCAAACACTTATACTATTTATTAAATAACCATGCCCAAATGTTGGGCCAATGCGTACGCGAAAAATTGATTCACGCCAAAAGCGGCAAATTTTGGCGTAAATCAATTTTTCGCGTACAAAAACGGACCCAACATTTGTGCGTAGTTATTTAATAAATAGTATAAGTGTTTGCCGAGAGTTTGTAACCCCGAAATTGTTTAAAATAGATCCGGTTTAGTAGCTAAAAAATAAAATCGATTGGCGTCGCTAGTGTGCCCTACCCGTCACCTTAAGCATCGTCGTCACCGACGAAGCTATTTTAAAGAGTGAAAATGGCTCGATAAATCCATGATATCTGACCGTGTTGAATGAAAGATACTATAAAACGCGCCGAACTCAGGGGACCTGGGAATAAAAACATGATGACATACGTGAGTAAGATAGATAGTATGCTCCAACCGATTTCGCCTAGGGCGGCCAATCTCAATGATCAGCCAAGTGACTGCGTAAGTACGCAGGATATATTATAGTGTTGAAGTGTGTGCGCCCACACAAGTGCACTCTCCATTCCCTTGCCCTCATAATCCGATGGGACACCAGTGTGTCACGGCCAGAGAGGGACCAATGGCTTAACGTGCTTTCCGAGGCACGGGGGTACAAGACTGCTAACTTCCAGACTCCGGGCTGACGCTGAGAATTTCTTAACAGACAACTCAGGTACAAATTTTGGCCCGACCCGCGGATTGAACGCGGGACCCCAAGCACAGCCGTCGCTTTAATGTGCGACTTACTACCCACTGCAAACTACTATAAGATAGATACTTAAGCATCAAATGCCTTAAAAAAAGATCCGTTTACATGTCTTGAATGCATCATTACTACAACTAACAAGTGGAAAATTACAGTTTAATAAGTTGTTAGATATTATACTCGCACTTATCTAACACTGTCAACGCTACAGTTGAAAAATAATGTTGTTAACGCGGTGCCTGGTGGTTAGGCATGATGTTATTTGGCACTCATGTAATGTAGGTAGGTATACGTGAGAGGTCATTATTATTATAAGACAATATGTGACATGCTTCAGGATCAAAAATGATATAGAATACCTACCGTTTTTTAATTGTAAAATTATTTTAAAAAGTACTCGGTGAAGTTAGCTTAAAAGTATTCATAGCAAACCCGGCAGTAAGCGGGCCGCGTAGTAAGACGTGCGTGCGCGGGCGCAGGCTGCAGGCGCACGTGCGGGCTTACCTAGTTCAGCGCCGAGTGGCAAATATGACACGTCCACCGGATTGATGTCAATGCCTCCTTGAACCCTCGCTTTACGAATTTAATTCACAATAAGTAACAACACTTTTGTATGCGTCCGCGCACAATACCTATTCAGATTTATTGAGGAGCGCTGAATCGGTAATCGGTTGTCTGCCCGGTCGCTCACCCTTCATTTTATTAATACATTGCCCAAAGGATACCACTTCAACAGGACAAAAGCATTTTTCAAATTTCGTTTTATTTGCCTTAACAATAAACGTGCGCAAAACACCTTCAGGGTCAACTCAAAGACATTTTTTTGGTATTTTTAAGTTTTATTTCATAGTCTTCGTATATACATATAAAATGTGTCTCTCTTGTCGAAAAAAAGCTAAAAAAATAAATAAAATTAAACGATGGATGATCAAACTAAATTACTCAACTTTTGATTTTATCTTCAATGAAATTGATTTTTTCTTCAATGTCGTCCAGTACTTGTTTGGATGAAGATGAAAGAATAGATAACTTTTTGAAAGTTATTTGGATATTTTTAACATCTTGTTGTACAGAATCAAGAACAGCTTTTTGTTCTAAGATTTTTTGTGTAATTATAGCATGATTTCTTTCTTGGGCTTCTAAGTAAGAGCCTGAATAAGCTTCTTGTATGCCATAGGAAAGATTACTGAAGATGTTTGTGTAGTTAGCATCAAGACGTTCTAGATAAAATTGTAACTCAGATTCTATTATTATATCCAATATACTCGTATTTTTTTCAGATTCCGAGTCGCCCTTTCTTGGTTTGGGTGAATCTAAAAAAAAATGTTATATTTACACAATTTGCTGGTACTAGCTATTTCATTTTAATTTTTATTAACATAAGTAACTCACGAATTTTCTGACGAGGTACAAGATCATCAACGCATTTTTTACAACAACGTGCTAAATCCCTTACTTTAATTTTTAATGCTATCAATTTAAGCTCAATTTTTAAAATGGTCTGTTCGGTATTGTTTATGTCGTCGACAAAATTAATATTTGTGAGTGTATCTGAAACATTTTTGGATTTCTCTTGCAAAAAAAGGATCCTGAAAGTAGTTTCTTTAAAATTGTCGTATGCTTGAGCTTTTAGTTTATACTTAAGTTCTTCTATTTCTTTTCCAAATTTAATGTCGTCTTCAAGCAGTCTTTCTTGGTAAGCATTCTGTACTTTTCGAAAGAAATTGTCTACTTCTGTGACAATTTTTCTGCTAATATTCTCGTATGTGCTGCAATAATAATCATTGGATGCAGACAACATCATTATTTCTGCAAGAATACATATTTGAGAGGTTAAATTACACATTGAGTAATAAAATCAGCCAAACATTGTGGTATGTAATCACAACATATAATTAAATTGAATTAACTATAATACTTACATACCATAACTTTGGTTTTCAGTGCAGAAAAGGTCGCAAATGTTCTTTTGTTTGTTAAAGTCTTTTGACAAGCTTATATATTTCTGGAGATTTTTTTCGAACTGGCTTTCTAAATTAGGTAATTGTTCCGAATCAGTTTTAGCTGCACTAATATGCACTAGTATCTCATCTCTTATGGTGCTCATGTCCAGAATAGGCAAGAATTCGACAGGCCGGTCTTCAAACCGTTTACGAAATTTGTCAAGTTCATTCATATGTTTTTGCTGTATGTCCATTGCTTTTGAATAAACACTTGCTATATTTTTTGAAGACGTGGCTTGTTTCTCATTTAGTAACAATTTGAATATCCCCCTCAAGTCATTTCTACTGTACAAACTATAGAGACAGGATTGCGTTGGTTCTAAAAAAAACATATATTAAAGTCTTGGTAATCATATACGCAATAAAAACAATTAAATATTTTAAAGTTTAAGATAAATACTTGATGAAACTGTTGTTTTACCTTCTATTGTAGTCGAATATTCTGTGGTTGTGGTTGGATCATCCACAGTTGATGTTGATGTCGATCCTTCTGTCGTAGTCGTAATTGCATCCTCTGTTGTCGTGAGCTCATCTAAAGCTAATTCTGTAGTTTTCATATATCTCTTTTTTGGTCGCCAATGTTTTTTACCAACTATGCTATTTGATAAAACATTTTCTATAACGTTGTCATTGTGTCCACTGTGCACATTTTCGGTCAAGAGAATAACCACTATGCAATATTTTAATAATAATACCATTTCGATATTCTATGAACACTGATATAAAACAACACACTGATTAGACCTTTAAATACGAAACGACCCTAAGCATTAAGGAATGTTGCGATTTTTATTACATCATTAAAGCTGAATTTTATTATTTGTTTTTGAATATAAGTAAATATTTTGAACCCTGATAGTTAAATCATAAATTAATAGTATGTAATGGTTATTACTGCACGTGCAGTTAGAAATGATTGGCATATTCTAATGCTATCACTAAATGATTCATTCAATTATTATTAGTCTGAAGTCATTCGGCAAAGATTAATAATAAATAAACATACCTAACGCAGAAGAATAGTAAAATATTTTTGAAAAGACTTAGGATTTACTTATAAAAATAGAAAGAAAGAAAGAAAAAACATTTATTGACATCACAACATTCACAGCACAGAGAGCAACATGATAGAACATAGAACAAGTTTACAGTGTTATAAGTACGATATTTTATCGCACTTATAACATGTGTGTTATCACGACATGGATACAAGGAAGATAAGTAGCAGATATACAAGAAGAGGTGTGTGTATGTGTGGTCCATCAGGTCCCAACCTCAGTATTTGCTGCTACGGCATTATCTGCGATGCCGCAGCAGCTGGTATGCGGTAATCTGGTGGAACCTGGTGAGTGAGAATGAGTTAGGTAAGTGGATCTAAAAAAAGGAATGCAATATAAATATAATGTAGGTGAGAATAGATATTTCATATTATAAATACATTTAATACAGAAAGTCAACATTTCCAACTTTCAACAATTGAAAGGTTGATCTAAATTCTAAATACGAATACTTAATTCATTCCCTACGCCTACCATAAGCTAGACAGCAAAAATCGAAGTTTTTTCCTAATTAACCACATCAAGAAAGTAGTTAGTAAAACATTCATCATCTATTTTTGGTGTATCCCGATCGTGATTCGATTTGTAAGTTAGGTATACATATTTTGTAAAACATCAATAGCCTCTTGATACTAAGTTTAGTGCTCAAATACATTAAAAAAACATTACATTTGAGCAGCACCTATAATCAGTACCTATTAGGTAGGAGGTTGTTGATGTGTTACAAGCAACTCTGTATATTTATGTGATAGGTGGCAGACGAGCAAACGGATCACGGATGATTCTGTTACAACAAATACAAGCTATCTTACTTCGACGTCAGGTCGGTTTATGAGATTGTTATTTGATGTCTATTTATAATTGATTGATTTATTTAATGTTATGTACATATATTGAAAAAATCTCCTTAGGTAAATAGGTGCAGCGCGTCAGCGTGTCCTCTAGCTGTCAAGTGTAATTGGTGTCAGGTGTCGGTACGGCGCATGGACGCCATGCCGTCTGGAGGGCGCCGGGTCACGGCGACCCATCGCGGTTACATCATCACGCACCTCAATTACGCTTAACTGGTACAAATTGGGAGACAGGAGATTTACGGGAGATAAGTGGATAGAAAAATAAGTAGACCTACAAATGGCCTGGGGGAGGATTAGGAGGAGCAGCTGTTTCGTCCTTGTCTGTTATTCGTAATATCACAATTTAAAGTCGTCTATCGGAGTGATTGCTTTATTTTTTTTAGTTAGCCTATTGAGTCCCACAGCTGGGTAACCCCCCAAGTCTCTCTGTTGCATCCTATGCAATACTCATACTTGCCGATCTTAAACATACTTACTCCTAGGTATTGAAATCGTTGAGGTGACGGGTAGGGACACTAGCGACGACAATCGATTTTAATTTCCAACGCGTACGCGAAAAATGGACCCAACATTTGTACATGGTTATTTAATAAATAGTATAAGTGTTTGCCGAGAGGTTGTTACCCCGAAATTGTTTATAATACATCCGGTTTTGTAGCGAAACATTGAAATCGGTTGGCGTCGCTAGTATGCCCTACCCGTCATCTTAAACCAACTTATTTTATAGCTGTAGTCGTAGTCGGCGTCCATCGGCTTATAAAATTAAATTTGCAAAAAGATTTTATAGTTATATCGTATTTATATATGTAAAGACTGTATATGTATAACTGGAGGGTCACTTAAATAAGTTTTTTTCCTATAATTTTGACAATATTGCGAAGTACCAAAGTAAAAGTAGATTATGTAAATAGGTACTCTTATTGTGTGAAGCTCTGGTCTTATTTGGATACAAATACTTATTGCGCTTTCGGCACAGAATAATAAAGATGGACTTTTGGTCTTGCTTTCTTCGTTTCACAGAACATCATAAAATTATCGCTAAAAGAAAAATAGTAATATTCTCTACAGAATTTTCCGCTTTGAGACAATCTACGGGTATAAAAAATCAAACACTAAACTTAATAGTTAAAAGAGCGCATTCATATGATGCATCTTTTAAATGAAAGTTTACTCGTACCTATTTCGGTGTCAGCTATATAACGTTTCTCCACTGTTTATTCTGTACAAATGTCACAGTAGTTGTGTATAATAAAACAGAAGTACAATCTTAAGAATGCAATATAAAGTTTGGCGAGAAGCAAGCTCAAGCCCCGCAGGGCATGTGTCCAGGTATGCGCGTAAAGAGATGCAATCCGCCATATTGCACGCATTCCTTCTGAGGAGCCAAACGTGCCTTGAATTATAGTTCTGTGTTTCATATGAGTCAAATCTAGGAAGTTAATATTTATTCATATAGAGCGATGGTACGGTAGCTTAGTGGATAAGAACGCGCCTTTCATGTGGGGGGTCGTGGTTCAAATCTGAGCATGCTCCTCTGAATTTTTCGAACGTATGTGCATATTCTACCATTAGCTCGGCGGTAACGGAAAACATCGTGAGAAAAACTTGTACGTTTTGGATAGTTTCTGAAACGTGTAACCATAATTCAGTTGGTCTGGTTCCTCTGTTAAAGGGTTGCGTAGGTCAGACGGCAGTCCCTTCATTGTAATTACCATACTCCCCAAATCCTGAATCAAGGTCCAAGCATACCGGAAATTACACTCTAAGATAAAGAAGACTATTCATTAATATTGAGTAAGGACTTCATTCGTCTCTGTATTCTCGTTTAATCCCGTTTCCCTACGGGGTATATTTGAAGCTTGATCCAGAACTTGACGAGTGACGAGTCTTGTAATTAGCTACATAAACCGATTGACGTCTGACGTTTGTTATCCTTAAACGAAGCAAATAGACCAAGTGGATCTTGGATACTGGTTCTAAACAATTATCTCAACAAAATTTACCTGTACCTTTATTAGCCTACACTAGAGCCGCAAAAAGAGCACCATCTCTACTTATTCGGTACGCAAAAATAAATAAGCTCTCAGCTACCCATTAAGAGGTCTTTTATACGCCTCTCGAGGAAAATGTTATTTGAAAAGGAAAATGCAGACAATGCGGCGTAGCTGTAGATTAGATTGTTTGTGCGTAAATATTATAGGTCTACCTAGATGCTACTAGAAAAATTTAATAAAGGAAAATTGTTATCTTCCTGACATGTCATTTAAAGTTTTAATGGATACACAAAAACTTCTTAATTGACCAATCTACTTTTAATAGAATTAGTACTTCGATAATTTCATTTTCTCTTTCAAACTTTGATGACTTATGAATTGTCTATCTAGCTTAGGCTACCTATAATTCTGTAGTACATAACTCCAGTAAACATAGTCAATGCGACACAAAACTGTTATTCATGTATACAATATCTGACTGTGGTCCCTTATAATATTACGGATCCTCTCCATTAAGCCTCGGGCGCCTCTGCAACGATTAATAGACTTGTAGACTTAGCGTTGCGTGTATTTAACACGCCCTTAAGCTTCATTTATCGGGTCTGAGGCTAGACGGCAAAGGAAGGGGTCGCAAAGGGTAGTAGGGGGGTAGGGGGCACTGGGGTCAGACGGCGGCGTTCAAGGTTAAGGCCACCCCCCGCCCGCGCCCCGCCCGACAACCCAACGTTCGCCTATGCACTTCACTCAGCGTTGTATCATTGCGGACTTTTTGTATGAATGGAAAATAGACTAGACAGATTTGGCATCATGACCAGACGTCTGAGTCAGACGCGTACTCAAACTCTAGGCTTGCATTTCGGAGAACAAAAGTCGAACGAAATAGTATTAGGGTATTCTTATATTTTTCTTTATTATGAGATACATTCAATGATAAAGGTTTAACCACAGGATAATATAGGTTTAACTGTAAACCTTAAGACAATGTGGACCTACCGAAATAAATATTATCTCTATTAGATTGGTACCTACCTACCTTCGTTATATGACTTTTCCAAAGCAAACATTAAACATTTTTCAGATTTTTTTATAAGGTCTATAAAGTTTTCTCACACTCAGTTGCAGACACGTTTATTATAGATCGTAATTAGTTAAAGCGACACCACGATACTGGTCAGTACAAAAGAATATTTTGTTAAAGCTTATTGTTGTCATCTTCAGCAACTGGAAGTTCGTCATCTAAATTCATACAACAAAAGCTGTTCACAACTAGTAGGTATAAAACATTTGAATCAAATATGAAGATGTATTTTAACATCTTGGATATACGTACCCACCTCTAAAGATGTACATAATGCATAGACATAGATGTCTAGATAGGTAACCTTTCGCGCGCTAAGGTCGCCGCGTGTAACGTGATGCAGCGTGAAGGGCAGGTGGTCGAAACCAATTTATTTACCAAGTTCGAACCTTACCTAGTGCAATATAGCATTGATTTATATTTCAACGAAATTAGAAATTAAGTACTTTAACATTTAACGTCGAGCTTCTGATGGCTTGACTCGATTACTTACACCGTGATTGTAAAAGCCATATTTTTATTTTTACTCCGTTTTGTATGGCGATTTTCTTATAAGTTGTATTTTTCATACTAACTTTTTTTAAAGCATTAATAGTTACTTTTGTAAAGTAACTATTAATGCTACTACTCCATAATTAACTGTGCTTTAATAGACAACGTTTAGAAACGAGTTGGATAGTTTTTCAGAAAAAAATATTTTTTTAATCAATAAGTTATTATTGATAAATACGTCAAGTCTGCCAAATAAAAAAGGGTCATTTTCTAGATTTTTTTTGCATCATAAACACAATAATATGTAATCTATATTTAATATTTAGGTACCCTTAAAATATAGTCTTAAATCAAAATATAATTATAGTAGGTATGGTGACTATTTGCTTATTAATGGCGGGAGCGACGTTGACCAAAGATTTTTTAACATAGATACCTACTCGTAGTTAGGTATTCGTTATGTACGAATACTACGGATTTCAGTGCTACGATGTTCTTTGTATGAAATTTTATGTAGGTAGATACACCATTAAGAACACCTACAATAAGTATCGACAGTAAACTCGTCCGTCACATTATAATGTATTTGTGTAATATTGTGTAACCATGATCGTATTATTTTAGAGTTATTATAATGCTTTACAGAAATCACATTTATATTTATTATAATTTAATCAAATCTTATTGAAAACCTTAACAAGTAGATACACGCCTATAATGAATCACCTCGCGATGTAGTTAGATGAAACCGCACCAGACAGTGAGACGCGCAGACGACTTGCCATTAAGTGACGTCACAGGTCACACACGACATTGCTTAAGGGCTTAGAATATCCAGAATAATAGCAACATTTACTTACATCAAAAAAGTTGTATTATTTATGAAAACTTGTTTTTTCATCAAAAACAACCAATACCTAAGTTATCATGTTCTTTAAATGTCACATTGCAAAAATTCCGGTTCGAATGAAGTGGCTCTTAATTTCAATGAGTATTATCTATTTTATTTTAGACAATGTCGAATCCGACTTCATGTCGAAGCGCGAGAATTGCCCCCCTGTAAACGAGATGCTAGTGCGTGACGTCACAGGCGACATTGTGCAAGGGGACGCGGAATAATGGCCGCCGCGCGCCCTCCCCCCACCGGCACCGTTACATAACGCGCGTAATGATTTCAAGAATTCAGGATTTGATAGAACGAAACTGGAGTATTAAGAATTAGATAACATTTACTGCCGCACTCAGAGAAGTCAAATTAAACTAATTGTCACTAACTTAATTATAGATGGGTAGTCTTTAAGCGTATTTAAATAAGTGTTAGTTTTTTTTTTCACGCCGTGTGGTCCCGGCAGAATAATAGTAAAGCCACCCTCACTCTTACCGAGGTGTCGTAAAAGGCGACTAAGGTAAAGCTGCTGGCATGATCATCAGCACCCAGAGAAGGGAAACTCTGCATTTATATCAAAACCCTCGCCAACCCGTCTGCCAAGCGTGGTGAGTATGGCAATTACCCCTCATGTGATTGAGGGAGGCCCGTGCCCCAGCAGTGGGGACTGAAATGGGCTGATGATGATGATGATGATTTTTTTCTATTTGACGTCTCTGAGCGCGGCAGTTAGTCTCTCTCTACCTAAGGTAGAGTCCGCGTCACAAAAGATGTCCCGAGAAAAGCGCGCTTCAGTCGCTATCAACATTCAAATTTGAGCTTTATGTTTATAGCCACAAGGAATCTCAAATTTTAGGTCCGTGCTTTTCCGCGGTACTTCTTTTGTGGCTCCGAATCTATTCGCTATATTAGAACAGCGGGTGCTCAAAGATTAAATACCACGTACGAATAACTTAAACCTCTCCTACCTTATTATAAATCGCGATCTAAAGTTATTACCGTACTCAACATCATGTCATCCCGTTCCAACACGCAATATTATAAGGGGCTGGCACGAATTTTGTTGCAGGACTATCCTTAGTACATTTATTTCACCGAATACAACGTTGAGCTGAGCCCTGGCAGATGAGTAGAGAGTAATTACCTACTAAGATTTGCAAATTCAAATATCATCTCGTCTAGGCACGTTTATTTATGACTGTTGTGATGAATTTTAAGACCTAATGTGTACTATGTACTTATATGAAAGCAATAATGCTATAACTATAATATTCTGTGGTCTAGTCAATAGTTCCTTACTTATACGGACAATCAAGCGAATAAAAATAATCATCATCATCATCATCAGCCCATTTAAGTCCCCACTGCTGGGGCACGGGCCTCCCTCAATCACATGAGGGGTAATTGCCATACTCACCACGCTTGGCAGACGGGTTGGCGAGGGTTTTGATGTAAATGCAGAGATTTCCTTCTCTGGGTGCTTATGATCATGCCAGCAGCTTTACCTTAGTCGCCTTTTACGACACCTCGGTAAGAGTGAGGGTGGCCTATTCTACTCTGCCGGGTACCACACGGCATAAAATTAATATATATAAGCATAATAAAATAATATCTCATCTTTTCAGCGCGTCTAGGTATTTTTATTGTTCTGGAATTCCTGATTTAACTGGTAAAGGTTCTGTGGTAAAGTTCTCATGTTAATAAAGCTTCCTATTATCGGCAGTTCAAACCGACATTAAGGTCACATAACATAACGTCAACATTACATTCAAAGATAATAAAACAAAACAATAACATAGCAAAAACAATAAAAATTAAAAAGAAATTATTATAACAGGAGGCTGGTCTAGCCCTCATTCTCAACAATATTAATAACTTAACATCGATAATTAATGTGTAATGTATAATAATAGCCGCGGCCATGCGCTCGCGCACTCGATATACAATAACTTTAGTCGGCGTCTTGAGCGCGCAGCTCGTTCGCGGCAAGTCGCAGCTTATTGCCCGCTCGGCGACGTGTCAAGACTACTATCACATTTGAAATATAGCTATAAACTTCAGACAGGAACAATAAAAAAACACTCAAGACGTCTAGACTGACTACTGGTATTAAAAAAATAAGTCTTTAACAAACGTTTGCCCGCAGATGGCATAAAACAGACGCCTCATACGCTTTATATATAGCCAACAATTTTATTTAAGCACGTAACAACCTGCGTCGTAAAAGTTTCACACCACTGACGTTAATGCTTTTGGGATTATGACATTTATGTCATTGGACATAATTTTATAACAATGCGCATAAACTGTTAATCGAATAGTTAACTGATAGGAATGTAATACTACCTGTTCCCAATAAAAGCATTTGATAAGGAAAGAAAGAAAGAAAGAAAAAAAACTTTTTGTTGAACACAACACATACGTGACATAGGGTGACGCCTTTGTAGTAGAAGAAACATAAACATCATCATCATCATCAGCCTATCGCAGTCCACTGCTGGACTTAGGCCTCTCCAATTGTTCGCCACTGTGATCTATCCATGGCTTCTCGCATCCAGCTCTTGCCAGCCATCCTGCGCAGATCGTCCCCCCACCTAGCCAGAGGGCGCCCTACATTACGTTTGCCAAGACGCGGTCTCCACTCCAGAACTCGTTTACCCCATCGGTTGTCGGTTCTGCGGCTAATATGGCCAGCCCACTGCCACTTAAGCTATCGACATTGCTCACCGGATTAGCAAGTTGCTAATCCGGTGAGCAATGTCGATAACTTTGGTTCTCTGTCGGACCACCTCATTTCGGATTCGATCTCGGAGAGAGACGCCGAGCATTGCTCGTTCCATAGCCCGCTGAGCGACCTTTAACTTGTGGACCAGCCGTACCGTAAGTGTCCACGTTTCAGCTCCGTATGTCATGACGGGTAGGACGCACTGATTGAAGACTTTCGTCTTTAGGCACTGTGGTATCGACGATACGAAGACACGACGTAGTTTTCCAAATGCTGCCCAACCTAACTGGATTCTCCTATTCACCTCATCCTCGAAGTTGTTTTTACCCAATTGCAAAGTCTGCCCGAGGTATACGTATTTTTGAACAACTTCGAGGACGGCACCGTGAATTGCAATCGGTTCCGGTAGAACATGTTCATTGAACATGACCTTGGTTTTGTCCAAGTTAAACATAAACATTGACATGCAATACAGTAGATAACAAAACAGACACAAAATTATCGAATAAGGCGAGCTGACGACTTGCGACGGTTTTGTGTTTTCAAAAAATCTTTTTCTGTATGATCGCTGTTAGGAATAGGCTGACAGTATGTACCTAAAATCCTCGAATGGACATAGCATGGAGCTGTTAATACCATTGAAATTCCCGAAAACTCTAATTTTACGCAAACGATAAAAACATTTTCGTTCAAACATTTTTTGTCTTACTTATTTGCAAATTGGACTGTCATCTCATTTTCCGCGATATGAATCCTATATCACTCAGTTTTAATCGAACTTTCTTCTGGTGAAAGCATATTAAAAACCGGTTCCGTAGAACGATATGTTATTTTGTAAATGTTTATTATATTAGACTAAGTATGTAGTAGTAATGCAGTTATTGAATAAACCTCTCGGAAAACACTTCAATTCAGTCAAAGCTAAAAAATATCCTAGATTTCTTGAATGTTTATTTATGATACCAAATCGATGAATGCAAACGAGGCATAAATATTTCATGGGAAAATATCCACTTTTCCCTCCTTGTCTCAATTGTAATTTCGTATTTTGCAATTATGAGTGCAATATCGTTACATTTAGGAATAATACACTAAAAATAATTTCTTGGAGCTAGAAGGGTAGACGCAAAAAGGTGTGGAATGACATCGTAAAGGATGAAATGCGTGCCAATAAATTGACCGCAATGGATGCACAAGACCGTGCGAGGTGGAGGAGTCGAAACAGGAAGCGACAGCTTAAGGTGAGGGGTAGGGCACACTAGCGACGCCAATCGATTTTAATTTTTGGCTACTAAACCGGATCTATTTTAAACAATTTCGGGGTTTCAATCTCTTGGCAAACCCTTATACTAGTTATTAAATAACCATGCACAAATGTTGGGTCCGTTTTTGTCCGCGAAAAATTTAATCACTTTAAAAGTGGCAACTTTTAGCGGTAATCCGAAATTCGAATGAAAAAGCAGACCAAATAGTTAACTATAAGTATTAAATAAATAATAGTATAGGTGTTTGCCGAGAGATTGTAACACCGAAATTATTTATAATAGATCCGGTTTAGTAGCTAAAAATTAAAATCGATTGGCGTCGCTCGTGTACCCTACCCGTCACCTTAACACGAAACCGGGACAAAGGCTAAAATTCTGATGATTGTGCAGTGCCTTTAAAGAAATAAATTTACATTACCGGAGCTTTTGAATTATAAAATTCTTTGTAAACAGCCTTTGTAAACATTTATAAAAAAAAAGCTGATTTTATAAATCAGCTTTTTTTTTTATAAATTCAAGTTTCAATCAAGCTTAAACTAAGATTAAAGCAGTTGAAGCTCAGAATCGCAAAAATCCTCACAAGAAGAAGCATTTAAATAAATTTTGAAATAATCCTAATAGCTTACTCCTCATTTTGACAGCACAGTCTAAAAGCCATAAAGTTCATACGAGATGTATGCACAAGGGGTCAACGATCAGCGTTTATGACCGTACCCCAGACTAAAAATAATACATAATAGGAAATTGGTATCTTAATAATAATGTTTGAGACATAACAAACCATATCTTGAATCTTGAACAGATAATGATCCATGATTAGAAGCCAATAGACTGTGGGGGCATTGTAAAGAAAATTAACAATCTAATCAGATCACTTATGTTCTTTTCTCATATTGACCTTTGACTAAGTCTCAATTTGATTCTTTTCCCCAGAACCTAAGAGGAAAAATGTAAATAGGAACCGTAATGTTCTGTCGCTTTCGGAGTTACTTAGACTAGTACCAGTCAGCCTGACTCTTACAATAACTTGAGTTGGTATACTAGTTTAAATGATTTTGTTTTGTGAAATTTTGATGAATGAAAGCCCTTGTCCGCCAGCGTCTGCCAGCAAAAGAAATTCTGATGAGTGTACAAAGTGTATAAAATCATGGTGAGCATGGTAGGTAAGTTTCGCCTTCAGAGTAAGAATAGATATGTTCAGCAGATAGTGATGGTGCCACGTTTCGGCACAAATGGGCCGGAGTGATATCACAGCCTCGCAGAATACCGGCATGTTTTGCCAGGTGAGTTAGGGTACCGGAGGCCGGATCGGGGGGAAGGGTTGGCAGCGCACTTGTGACTCTGGGCGGCGGCGATCGCTTGTCTGACACCTAATCACTATCACATTAAAAAAATAGAGATGGTAAAATTAAAGCACCTATCTAATAATTAATTAACGATGTCTGTTGTCACGGTGGATTATTAAAATCAAATTCGCTATCGAGTTTATCGGCGCGTGAGTCAGTTGGCAACCCGGCCGGCGGAAATGAGTCCTTCCTCCGCGCTATCGGCCGGCACTTTTGTTAAATTAAAATGGATGAGGTTTAAAGTGGATGGTGCGGCCGTAACTAACGGTTGGCGAGTCGTATGCGCGCGATTACGGCAATCTGCACAGAAATAGGACGCGGTGCGCTCGCGCCGAAATGCCTTACGTCAAGAGAGTCTCTCAGCATCTTGGAAATTGTATCAATGTGTTGCTAATTATGGGCCACGTTTAAGAAACGAGCCTACTCCTTCCTAAAAGGCCGGGAACGCATCTGTACTTTTTCTGATGTGGCTGATATCCATGGGCCGCGGTGATCGCTTACCATGGGGGGTCGTTCTACTGATCCAGCCATCCGTGATCTGATCGTGGCCAGATCAAATATAATGGGCTAAACAAAGTCAGCTATAACTCTAGCGCTACGCTTCTATATTGTAAGAATGGATCGAGATGCGAAGATTGCAACTTGAGCTGAGCAACCGGTAAGCACCTGGTGAGATGCCCAAGATATCGTTGAATTGGCCGATATGAAAAAGATCTTGGTCATGAACAAAGGACCAGATCGGACCGGCGACAGATGACTGAAAACAGAATGGACCAAGACGGATAAGAACGCGCCTTCCATGCGGGAGGTCGTGGTTCTCACGTCTGGGTTTTTCAAGTCTATGTGCGATCTCTACCATTAGCTTGGCGGAAAACTTGAGGGAAAACTGCACGTTTCAGATAGTTTCTGAAACTTGTAACCATGATTCAATTGGTCTAGTCCCCCTGTTAAAGGGCTGTGAAAGTCAGACGGCAACTCCCTTCATTATAATTACCAGACTCCCCAAACCCTGAATCATAGTGAAAGCGTACCCTAGGCTCTAAAGTGACAGCTTTGGACGCAACCGGGAACTACAAGCTAAGATCGACGTAGTAAGATTTTGCAGACTATTCACGATAATCCGAAAAAGGTGCGCCTCGCTTCTGAGTCGTATCCGTGGCAGCCCGAACAGTATCCTGGGCGTACTAGCAAATAGGTGGGACTCGCCCATGCTTAAACGCTGGATCGGCTTACACGCCATAAGAGACGGGTAGATGTGTGCCGACTTCCACCTATCTTTGTTTAATATTTTGTCAATAACTAGCTGTTTCACGCGGTTTCACCCGCGTCCCGAGGGAACTACTTCCCGTACCGGGATAAAATATAGCCTATGTTACTTTTGAATAGTGCAGTTTTCTAATGGTGTAAAAATTATTGCAATCGGTCCAGAAGTTTTTGAGTTTATTCATTACAAACATACAAAAATACAAATATTTCCTCTTTATAATATTAGTGTAGAATAATACGTGATAACATAGTTTGTAAGTTAATATTGTTACTAACACCTATATGACTCTGTGGTCTGAAATAAAGTTTTTCATTCATTCATTTCAATCATTCATTCATTCAATATGGCCGCGCACGGGCCAGCTATTGCTCGGCGTCGCGACGCGTGGGGCCGCGGCCCTCTCGACCTCGCTCCGTCGGTTATGAAATTGCGCATGCTTGTCTGCTTTTGAGGAAGTAGTCTCAGATTATGTCTGGTTTTGAGGAAGTAGTCTCTTGTGTTTCTTTCACATCCCGTTTCATATTTAGGTTCGCTCTTGCAACTATGGACTTGGACCGTCTGTCTAGATCTCCCTTTCGGGATTTCGCTCACTATTCGCTTTATGATATTACATTTTCAGGATTTAATGGAGAACCGCTAACTTATTATTAGCCCTGATCCTGATCAACGTAAGGGTCGAGGCAGGTAATCACGTCCATATAGTAATCTATCTAAGATATATATAAAGATTTCTACTACCAAAAAGCACTGCAAACAGCCTTTGAATATTTAATCCTATTTCCTTCCTTCGATGAATTTCCCGAGAAACCGGGAATTCCGGGAAACCTCGTCTTGTGAAATATGGGCAAGTAATCAAAAATTAAGTTTTGGTTCACGACTCTATTCTGCTCCGTTATGTCAGCATTACTAATAAAACTAGTACCTAGTAGAAAAATAAAGTCGTTAGTTATATCTTATAACTTACATATTTTCTTGTGGACAGGAAAAGAATTGTATGACAAACTGGGTAAACTAAAACTATCAATAGGAATAAACGGGGGTTAGACATACGTACGTACCTGTTGAGTTGAGCTAAGACCTTATAAGATGTGATGGATATCACATCTTATTAGGTGAATTTAATGTTTTTCCCTCTATATCATATTCGTTCATAAGATCAGATCACGCAAACTCGTTTCTTGAACTCGGAGATTCGGATTCCATGAGAGATGAGACGTGCCACTTGCACACAGCTTCACGGGCTAGAATTACACAAAAGGAAGATGATTCCAAATCGCTTTAAAGTCAGGACATAATCTTCAGAGACTCTTAAAACAATTTGAAACTTACACAAGAGCAACCACATCACGAGAGGAAACCGAAGCTGCTGACAGAGATTTACGAGACATCTATAAATAAAACTCGAATGTTCGTAGAAAACTAAATTTTTCACGTTCAGAGTTTAGCCCTCACTTCGTTCAGAGCGGTGGAACTACGACAATTTCTCGAGCGCCCGTGAACAACCTAGTTACGAGACGTCAGCCGGTTGCCTTAATAAAATATGGCCGAGTACATACTTTAGACTCCCTCCTCCTACGTTATTATCATCTCGAAAAGCCGCAAAGTAGGTCGACTAGTACAAAGGCTGAAATTGTTTTGCCTCAGCCGAGAGGAATTTCGGTAGGTTGAGCAGGTACCTACATAAATCATTAATATTGCGGGTATTAATGCCAGCATTCGTACCACATTTATTGTTTGCAGATATATCGCAGTAGAAAGAATTACGATTTTTAAGGGGATAAATATTTGTTTGCTTATTTATCTTCTCGAATTTTTGGTAGCCATAATTTTACTTTCTGTCCGAACTTTTTTGTAACAATACTTATATTGATTACAATCAGACAAAGCACAAAAAATATAATACTTATTAGTGTTTGTGACCTAGTTTACTACATAAAGGACAACAATACGTGCGTTGCCTACACACGTTGGCAGACGATATAAAAAAGAAGTAGCGGAATTGTATTTGAAGAAAAATATCTGGTTAAGAGTGTTCAGTTCGAAACTCTACTAAGGGTTCCAGAGTTACAAATTACGCAAAAAGAGCGAATGTTTGTAAGATTCAACTAAAGTCAAAAGCACAGTTTCAATTACAAAATCAAGTCCACACACTAGTTTTTAGCAGTCGTACTATTTTATCATAACTTCACAAAAAGTAAAAAAGCTATCAAAAACAGTTTCGCTTTTGTCTATTTCTTATTTATACATAATACACTTATTTTTAAGGGCTTTTTGGGTTCCGAACTTCAAAGGTATAAACTTACTCTTTATAATCCTAAGTTCACTTTGTTGTCTGTCTGCGTGTCACGACTTTTTATTTTGGAAATGCGTGAAGGTCTCGAGCAGGAATAAAGTCTACGCTCATGATTGATGTCCTGAATAAATGAAACCTCTGAGTTAAGTAAAAAAAAGATAGAGCTGTCTTTTTACTGAGAAACGCATGTTTCAAACCTCATAAGGAAATCAAAGCCTATAGGGTACTTTCCGTTAACTTAAAACTAGAACTTTGAAATTTTGCAAGTAACATCGTTATAGACTACAAATAAAGGGAAAAATTTGAAGCTGCACCAGTATTTAGATCTGGTTGTATTAATGTGGTGGCTCTGCTGATGATGGAAGGTCAACTCCTCAACGGTAAGGAGTTATAACTCTTTCAATACTGTACTCACAATTAGTTGGTTAGTTATTTGGCGGGGGTGTGGAGGGGAGGGGGGGGAGGGGTGCCAAATAATGAGACACTAAGAAGAATGAAAAAAAAATCTACGAAACAAAAACATATGTTTTGTTCGAAATTAAATAAAATTAATTAAGGTCCTCCGGCCAAGAAGAACCTTAGAGTGAACGTGTGCTATAAATAATATACGCTTGACAAAACGTAATTGTAGAGATTGGTTTTACCGTTATTTTTGCTACGGTATCCTAAAAAGAACACAATTGGTCAATTTAAGATTACACTGGTCGCCGCGCGCCTCGTAGGGGTCAATTTGAAATAAAATCCGTCTGCGCCTGATAAAAAAAGAGAATGTTCAGTTTGACCTAAGGCTTTTCTCTGGTTGTCGGCTTAGTAAGTACATGACTTTCAAAGAGTTGATATATGTTTCTTTTAGCAATTTATATTTTTGCATATAATGCACATTACATCATTTAGGTAATCGCAGTACCTACCTAACTACGCACATACTGAATACTTGTAGTACTAGTCTTCCGCTGGCAGCATTGGCCGCGAAGACTAAATCCTTTCCCGTAGGAATGAGTTGTTTTCCCGTAGTAAATATTCTTAAGAAATTTAAATTATTTCATATTCTATCTCTGTGGAATGATTTTCCTTTTTTTTCAATTTTTAAAATACAAAGTTATGTGTTTTTTTACGGTATCGTCTGGTATCACATTTCAAATAATGTAAACATTAGAACCCCAGCATAAGTTAAATGATAAGAACTTTAAATCTACAAAAACACTATTATCAAATAAGCTTTAAAAAGTACGAAACAAGAAAATACCTAGTCTGAAATTATCATGCCGTATCGCCGTGATCGTAGATAGCGAGAGCGATGGTAGCTCAGTGGTTTGGAACGCACCTTCCATGCGGTTTCGAATTCGATCTTACACCTCTGGATTGTTCAAATCATTGTGCTTATATTTACTATAGAACTGCGGTGAGAGATAACATCGTGAGGACACCTGCACGTTTCGGATAGTTTCTGAAACATGTATCCATGATTCAATTGGTCTGGTTCCCCTGTAAAACGGTTGCGAGGGTCATACGGCAGTCGCTTCATTGTATTGTCAAATCCTGAATCATGGGCCTAGCGTACCAAGGGCTCCAAAACGACAGCTTTGGAAGCAACCGTGAATCTACTAAGATGATGAGGGCGGTGGTTGTAGATCTTTTTGGCATTTGTAAAGGTATGCGCATGTGTATGTAGGAGGTAATACGATTACAAGGCGTGAGTAGACTAATACCGTTAACATAAGCAGTTTCATTTCATCATTATTCAAAATTCTTTTCTCACCGATAAGCTAATTCATCACTCTCCATGTTGATGCTATACGGCGGCTATAAACAGATTATGTACTGAAATTCTTCTCTGAATTCGAAACGGTTTGTGTAAATAGCCGTCTAGGTATATAAATTTCCATAATGCAATTCGTCTAGACTAGACAAAGTGCGCCCGCGAACACGTGCTAGCCGAGCGGAGACGCGCGCCGTCTAGAGGTGAACCGAGTCGCGACGTAGGTGATGCACTGCGGACAAGACTTCTCAAAGTGGCTACGCGAAACCTTAGACCCCCACACCACGCTCAGTGAGGGTTGCTTACTGAGGGCGCTAATGTGGGCGCTGGAGCTTTTTCAGGACACGAAAAAATTTGGTCCTTTTTAGGGTCATAATAAATACATTCAATCCAGCCATAATAAATAAATTCTTCAAGTCGTGTGTGTTGCCAGTGATGACATACGGAACTGAAACGTGGCCGCTTACAATTTGCCGATTAAGGAGGCTCAAAGTCACCCTGAAAGCAATGGAGAGGGCTATGCTCGGAGTCTGCCTGCGTGATCGTACCAGAAATGATGAGATCCGCATGAGAACCAAGGTCACAGACATAGGCCAAAGGATTGCATGCCTCAAGTGGCAATGGGCAGGGCACATAGCGAGGAGAACAGACGGCCGTTAGGGCGGAAAGGTCCTCGAGTGGAGGCCACGTTCGCAGCCGTAGCAGGCTGAAGGTGGACCGACGGTCTGGTGAAGATCGCGGGAATCCGTTGGATGCGGGCGGCACAGGACCGATCTGTGTGGAGAACATTGGGGGAGGCCTATGTCCAGCAGTGATGATGATGAATAAATACATTCAACAAAATTTCAAAGTTTAGTGTCTGCGTGAAATTATTTGTGTTTAAGTATTTTATTTGTAAATCCTCTATTATTTAATATCCACACAAGTGCTTAAGCTGCTCAGTACCGAATAAGGTGTATAAATATACTATATTAGAAAACATAATAAGTATATAGAATTATTAGTAGTAACAGTTTAGTTATACACTTTGAGAAACCCTACACTACGTGTCTAGTATGTATTGGTAGCCTTATCCACCTAGACAAAAGTCTGTGCCAATCTTAAGGCTTGCGATATAAGGGTTATTATCCCATACTGGTGTTTGTTATACAGCTCCACGTGTAGCTAAGAGACGCTGCAAGTACGTTACTAACAAGACGTACCTATGTACTCTTATTGTCACTGCGTACTCACTGAAAACCATACCTACAGCCGATTTGATTTAACTAAGGAGATTTCGTCAGTAATTATATTTTCAATCACGCAAATAATATAATCTGCAGATTATACAAGTAAAGGTCTGCTAACGCTTTTAAACATAGACTTAGAGTGCCGCCCTGCTAATTCTATGCATTTAACTCTTTGGCTGACAGATTCCGGCTTGACCTGTTTAATTCGACTTTGATTAACGCTAGGAAACGGATATCAGTACAAGGGACCTCACAGAAAACCGGCGTGAAGCAGCACTGTACTGTGTTTCGCTGCGTGAGTGGGGGTACCGGAGGTCCAAGTCGGGGGAAAGTGGGGTTTAAAGGTTGGCAGCGCACTTGTCACTCCAATGATGTCACGGGTATCCATGGGCATGCTGAGCATTTTGGTAAGTTAATTTCATATTCCGGCTTCCCTTTTGAAAATATTCACCCTTCGCCACTGGTACCCTTACCATGAGTTTGAAAAACTGTTCTCGCTATTGAAAACTATCGCTTTGTCCCTTTCATTGTGGTGCATGTGAAAGAGACAGAGCAATAGTTTTGGATAGCGAGGATAGTATTTCAAACTCATGGTAAGGCCTCTGGTTACTGGCTCGATGGGCACTCAAACTAAACTAATACTGATCTCAAGTGTAACCTTCTAGTATTTATAGTGGTATTTAGCTTAAAAACAAAAAAATATTCTTTTATATGCGAAAACATGTAAATTGGCAGACCTATTAAGAGGATTATTTTGTGACTCGGTATGTGTTCTAGGAAAAATACAATAAAATAAAAGTGACTCAAATATGATCTTGAGATTGTAAAAGATATTTTTAGGGTTCCGTACCTCAAAAGGAAAAACGGAACCCTTATAGGATCACTTTGTTGTCCGTCTGTCCGTCCGTCCGTCTGTCAAGACCCTTTTTCTCAGGAACACAAATCCGTATGAAGCTGAAATTTATATCAATTACTCAGGTCTACTGTCCCTTGAAGCTGTGAAAAAATCAAACTTCTAAGCCAACGCAATCAAAAGATACAGCCGTTTATGCCGCAAATTTTCGACACTTGCAAGGGAATCCAAACCTACAGGGTGCTTCCCGTTAACTCAGAATCTTGAAATTTGGTACGAAGCAACGTCTTATAGCATAGATAAAGAAAAAATTACGAAAACCATACATTTTTAGTTACATCACATAATATATATTTTTTTAATAATTTTAAACTTACTACCCATTTCCTCATAAACGCGTAAAGGTATTAAATTGAAATTCATACCAAATACTCAGGTCTATAATACCTTTAAGCTGTAATAAAATCAAACTTCTATGTCAACGCAATCAAAAGAAACAGCAATTTAAGCTGCATATTTTGAAACTCGCAAGTACTCGCAAGGGATTCAAAACCTAAAGGGTACTTCCAGTCGACCTAGAATCTTGAAATTTGGCATGAAGCAACGTTTTATAGCACACATAAAGGAAAAATTCCGAAAACCTTAAATGCTTAGTTACATTACAAAATATAATTTTTTTAACAAATATAAACTTATTAATAAAGAGGTTGCAGGTTTGTACGGAACCCTCGATGCGCGAGTCCGACTCGCACTTGGCCGGTTTTTTGATAAACGCAATGCCTGGACTATTCTCAACTTACTACCTATACATTCGTACGAGTATTCCATACTCGGGTTGGGCATGGAACATATTGTAGTACGACTGAGTTGTGTACGAGTTTATTTGAATAAAAAAATATCCAAAATACGAAACTAATTTGAAATGCGTACTTAAACGGTATAAAATACCGTCATTTTACCAAAGGCATAAGAAGCTAACCTTTTTTCCATTCGACGATTTCATCTTTTCTTAAGAAAGTTCGTGAAATTTATAGCAAGCTCAGCTTACCGCTGTGTCCGCTTTGTACAATTATTTTAAAACCGTAGTGGTCCATTACCAAGACTCAATTAGCAATATTTTCACCAGCGAGACAGAGAAAAAGACTGTGATATCGGGACAGAACACAAAATCCAAGAGGAAAAGTAATTTTAGAGTGCTCCAGTCTGTACCTACCTAGCCATAGCTGCTGAAAGCACTTTTTCCATAATACCGATATTCGTTAGTACCTATCTCTACCCACAGTGATTTACCTGCTTACGAGTACATCGCAGATGTATTTAGGTAGGTACAATGTAATAGTTAATTTACTGAAAATGCATAATTCTCACAACATCTCCTACATTGACCTGATTCCGTACTAAGTAGCGTAAGCACTTGTGTTACAGATATCAGACAACAGAGGAACACAAATATATACTTAAATACATATATTACACCCAGACACCGAACAAACACAAGTGTTCATCGCACGAATGTTTGTCCAGGGTGGGGATCGAACCCACGACCTTTGGCGTAAGAGACAGGGTCACTACCAATTGCGCTATCCGGTCAGTCAATACAATGTCTATTTATATAGGTACTGTCCCACTGCAGGGCAATGGCTATAAAGTTATCCCTACTATGATGGGATTGAGCTTAATCACCACGCTTGCCTAATGCGGAATAACACAATCCCGAGTAATTTTGAATAATTCGAAACATACTTTTAGCTCGACCCGGGAATCGAATCAAGGACCCCGAGTTCACGGCCCGGTACTTTAGGATCAATATTATTAAAAATAAAATCACTACAACCTGTGCGGATAAAGAATGGAATCAGAAATGGCGGCCAATCTATCCACTTCTCGCTCGCTCACTATTTGCGTCTATACTCGCACTCGTGGGGTGCGAGTATAGACGCAAATAGTGTGCGAGCGAGAAGTAAATAGATGCGCCGCCATTTCTGATCCCATTCTTTATCCGCACAGGGTGTACAAAGATCCGCACTAGCAGTGTAACTACGAGTCATGGTTTTAATCATTTATTATGGAATTCTTCGTATCCACACCAGTGTGACAAACCGCGGCGTGGACACGAGTCATACACGAAATTAAATACCTACCTATATTTAGCAGCCGTGGCAGGCCCCCCACAAGGAGGACCGACGATCTGGATGCAGGCGGCACAGGACCGATCTGTGTGGAGAACATTGGGGGAGGCCTATGTCCAGCAGTGGACGTCTAATGGCTGAAATGATGATGATGATGGTGACCTATATTTAACCAGGTTATTTAGTAGGTACCTACTTGTAAACCCACAAACTAGGAAAAGAGAGAGCACCGCGTAAATATATTATTTTATAGTTTTAATTGTGAACCCACCCCGAAGTGTAGATAACTATCTAACTGACTGCATGCATTTTTTATTTATTTTATTTCAGTCGTCCTTATTTATTTCAGCCATTTTAAAATTTACTGAACTTAACAAAAGCATAAAGTACTCCATGCAATAAACAGGTACTTATAGTCGGAACGTAAAAAATGAATAAGTCTGTATATTTTACCAGGCTGCCAGAGAAAACGCATTCAATCTGCCCGCGGTCAGAGTAGTCGCGGCTCGTTTGAAACCTCGAGCCTCCTAAGCGAGTGCATAGTGACATCTAGTCAATGGCTATCGTATTTATCTAGTCTAGACTAGACGGCAAGTAGTGAATAATAGTAGGACAACAAACGAACCGTTCCAACCGTCTGGAGGTGAGATGAAGGCCTCGCTGCCTTTTACAAGTAAATGCATCCAGTCTGGCTGAGCTACTCATGCGACTCGCTGGATGTGACTTAGCTGACATGGCAATTATGAAATGTTTACCAGCATCGGGGATTACATCTTTAGCTGACTCCTATTAAATTCGGTATACTTGAAAATTATCGTTATAGCTTTCTTTATTATAAAGATCTTCACGATTTTGTCTTTGGATTCATTCATCTTCTTTAAATAATTATTAATGATGTCTGCGAAAGCTAGAGTGTCAAGAAGGTTACTTATGTATGAAGAGGACAGGAGAGCTATTCAAGAGTAATTATTTGTTTCTTTTGAATCAAATAAACATATTATATCTTATCGATTTAATTTTGATTGAAATAAATAATATTGTTACTGATATAATTTGTTCGTTAGTTAAATCTATCTACGTAAAACTAGGCACAGTAATACTCTGTAGAAAAATATTCCATACGTCAGATCAGACAGAAGGTAGCTACACACTACTATAGTTCCATGCACACTGCACACTCGAAACTCTCCTACAGACCGCAAAATGGTAATGTTTTATAATTACTTAGCTAAAATACTTATAAGAAACGCCTCAAATTGAAATGTGTATGATATTTTCTAAAGTTATGTCTATTCTTTTTTTAGTTTTTTACATTATGGCGGACAAACTAGCAGACGGCTCACCTAATGGTGAGTGACTACCTACCGCCGCCCATGAACATCTGCAACACATGAGGCATCACAGGTTCATTCTTAATGTTACCAACTTTTTTTTATTTAAGAAAATAGATTATAGAATCTAGGGTATGAATAGCTATACCCTAGACGAAGTAGTATCACTGATAGCCGAACACAGTATGCCAAATAATGACGCTATTTAGTTGCTAAAACTTATTCGCTCTTAGCAAAGACTAAGAGGCTTCATTTTATTTTCTCAGAGACCGAACTTTCGCAGACAGATTTAGACAGCGTTCAACGGCGTAACAATGCAAATTATGGCGCTGAGAGCTGACCCAGCTCTCGTGTCCCTCAACACGTAAAATTAAACCTAACAGCACTAAAAGCGCGTCTAGACACCTACCAGCCTACGCCCCTCGGAATACATCGCGCGCCGGAAAACGCGCTTTTTGTCAAATGTCCCAAATTCATAAAAACCCGAGCGTAATTCTGTACTACCTACTTGTTATTTTATCCACCTTGGATTCCGTTGACGTGCGATGTTTTGAAATAAATATTATGTAGGTATAATAGAGGATAATATACGTAGCTACGAATTAAATACTTTATTGTTTAGATATGAAATGTTTTAATAGAATAAGGAGCAGTTGTGTAATTCGTTAATTACACTGAATTACGTGTATTCTATCTTTGAATCACTCTTAGAAACATAAAATAAGTAATTTCACACTAATTCAATTTATTTAGATTTTTATGATTTTGTCATTTGCTCGAGATTTTTAGCAGTAAGTAATTTGCGAATTAGGTGCCTAACTTCATGTTCTATACCAATTTAGAAACCTGTACATGCTTCTAAAATGATGGTACACCTCAGTGTATTTTTTTTTTTAGAAGAAATTTATGAATTACGGTCATCCATGTCACAATGATCTCTAGCAAGATTCAAAAAAAGTGGCCACTAAACATCTAAATCTTGCTAGAGATTATTGTAACATGAATGGCGTATGCTAAATAGTTTTAAAAAATCACAAATCCTTTTTTTATTGTAAATTGTAAATCTATATATACAAAAGGAGAACTTGAGTGAGTAAGTGACTAGGAAAATGGACCCACAGCCCAAACAACTGACCCATGAAACTTGAAATTTGGGCAGGGGGTTCCTTTAATAGTGAAAGTGAGCACTAAGAAGGGATTTTTAAAAACTCAACCCTTAAGAGGGTAAAAAGGGGGTTAGAAATTTTTGTATGAAAGTCTGCCATATTTGATTTTAGGAATGTGAATATTGGTATTTAGATTGACTTATTATCTTATGTCACCGAGCTGGGGCAGAGGGCGTCCACAGTGGTCCTCCATAACGTTCGGTCTTGAGCTTCGCGTTTGACCTCACTCCAAGTCCTGCCGGTGTTCTTCACCTCGTCTGCTACAGTACGTCGCCAAGTTTGTTTGGGACGGCCACGTTTGTATTTAGACTACTAATTGGAAATTCATTTTTTTTTCCAAAATTACCCTTACTAGAGGTTAAACAGGGGGCGAAACGCGGTATGGGGGTTTAGCAATTTTAATGTAAGAATCTTGAAAATCATTATTTAGGCTCATAATATTAAATCAAAAACAATTTGTTTTAACATTTTTATAAACTCAACCCTTAAGGGGGTGAAAAAAACGATTGAAGTTTGTATGATAGTCCGTCGTTGACGATGTTAGGAATGTGGAAATTTGTATTTATACGTATCATCATCATTTCAGCCAATAGACGTCCACTGCTGGACATAGGCCTCCCCCAATGTTCTCCACACAGACCGGTCCTGTGCCGCCCGCATCCAACGGATTCCCGCAACCTTCACCAGTATTACACCTTATATCTACGCATAATTTGAAAATAACAAAAAATCATTTCAACGTTTTTTTATATTGGTGTTTTGAATAAAAAAGTGGCTTTTGAAGTCTCAACCCTTAAGGGGTAGTTGCGCGCGGGATTGAAGTTTGAATGAAGACTTTTGTATTAAGACTAACTGCCACACTCAGAGTCGTTGATTAACTTAGTTGGCTACTTAAGAAAAAATATTGACACTTATTTTGATACACATAAAGAATACCGATACTAAAGTTAATGAACATTAACTTAAATGACGTCTCTGAGTGCGGCCGTAAAACTTCGTGAGTGCCGCAGGCGCAGCCTAGTGTCTTTATAAATGATTCAATACTAATAATAAAATTATAATAATAGTTTCGTTATCAACAAAAAAACTGTGGCGGCGCCACTGATGACTAGATCTTAGAACAATTTTCTTAAGGCAACGTCATTGATGTATTTAATTTTGTAGATACGAGTTGATAGAATAGAGAACCGGCAGAGCGGTTTCTTACAGAAACCATTATTTACTGAATTCCCGAACTGGAATCCCAGGTGATCGTCTCGACAAAATTTGTAACGGTCAATTTATTTTCTTTCCCAATTTTGTTGTTTACGTGAATGGTTATATATTGTTATGGTTTTCTTTGATTCGTCAGTTACGACCACTCTCCGTTACGACGTAATTAAAAACAAATGTATTGAGTGATGAAAGTTCTTTAAAATTAGTTCATATGGACAGGTCTTTATTGCTAGTCGTTGGGCACCTTCTAATAAAACCTATACTTTATCTAAATGTCTATACTCCCTTCTCATTGTTGTCCGGGTGTATTCTAATGTGAGGTGTCCATACAATTGTGTCCCTAGGACATAATGTAAGACTTTAAAATTACAATAAGACCATTGAAATAAATGGAACGAAAATATGTTTAAAGATTAATGAGTTCCTTTTCATAGTGGGAAGAGTCAAACAGCTGATACATAAGATTTACTGTGTATACAGTATGCAGTAGGATTCATTGTTACACAAATGTCACATGATTTACATTAACGACGTGGGATATGGGGGAGCCACGCTTCAGCTTAAATGGGCCGGCGTGACCACAGTGATACCACTTATAGGTACTTACCTTAACCCTAAAAACTTGAAGTGCATCTGTACTGTGTGTTGCCGAGTGAGTGTAGGTATCGCGTACTTGTGACTTCACTGCTATGGCGGGTGTCCATTGCCCGTGGCTATCGCTTACCATATCCAACTGCGGGCCTATCATTGAAAGAGGTGAAGATGATAATCTGGAGGAGGAGGCGGGCGAAATGATGCCAAGGAAACCACTTGAACACAGCACTGGTATATACATATAATGGAGACAGTTACAGGTACGACCACTTGTTAACAACTGAACTGGTAAAAAAAGGTTTACGCAACTTAAATAATAGCTAACTTTCTTTTAAGAATAGATAATTTTGAATTACATAAAATAATATAGTGGCCAAAGAGGTGGTGGTCAGTAGTGGTCGCCAACAATCATACTAAAAAACCATGAGACAGAGGCTGAAAACTTTTCTTCTACGACTTTAGCAGATCTAGCAATGTATTCCACTTTTCCGGCAAAATCGATTGTTTAACTTCAGGATATCAACGGTAAACGGTACGTCCCTCATACAGCAAAAAAACACGTTTGTTGTATGGGAGCTCCCCTTAAATATTATTTTATTTTGCTTTTAGTATTTTTTTGTTATAGCGGCAACAGAAATACTTAATTTGTTAAACTTTTAACTGTCAAGCTGTCGCGGTTCTTGAGATAGGACCAGGTGACCACCGGCGGACAGCAGTTTTAGTAAGGAGCCCGTTTTACTCTTTGGGTACGGAACCCTAAAATCGTGAAGCTTCACTTTGCGACCCTCCTCGGGCACTGTTACTGTGTTTGTACAATGATTAACAGATTTTTACTGATAGGTACAGTAACCTTCAAAAATATCTTCGCGTTCAATTCTACCACAAATATCGGAGCATTTGACAAAAGACAAATGTATACGCCAAGTATGCATATCGACGGTTGAAAGGCTATTTGATCTAAGCGGCATTTTGAGAAATGTTCAGGAGACGACTTTAAAGTAATTTTTTTTCGGAAAAAAAATCATTTTATAAAAACTACTCGGTAGGTTGATATTATAATCTATACAGTAAATGTATTTATGCATACCGCATCTTTCTAATTAGTTTCCGTCAAATATAAAGTATTATTTTGTGAAATTGATGTCGCTTAGACCAATTTATAATAATAATAATAATTCTCACAACATCTCATACGTTGACCTGATTCCGTACTAAGTAGCTTAAGCACTTGTGTTACAGATATCAGACAACAGAAGAACACAAATATATACTTAAATACATATATTGTAACCCCTTTTTCTGGGCTACCTCACCGGCCACTCAGCCCCAGAGCGAGAGACTATATTCCCAGGGCGCCTTTTATTTGGTGTGTGAAGGAAAACACTTTATTGCCTTTTCAATTAATTTATTCTTAAGCCTTTACAATATAATCCGGAATACAAGATGAACGCTTAAATTAAGTACATTTTATATCTACACAATGATTGATTTTTGTATGACAAATACTAAGTTAAATTAAGATTAAGGGTCTTAAGTATGGATCCAGCTGGCGGGAAGTACAACTCTGCTATTGCATATTATTGTGGGAATGCCTGTCTGACCTAGCTCAACCGTAACTCGGTGTTAGGTTTAAAAGATTGTTCTAGGTAAGTATGGGACTTAACTTATGACTGAGGAAGCGCGACGCAGCCCTCCGGAAGCTAGTCCTTGGCAGGTCCTGACTTGTCGTGTCAGGCACTCTGTTGTCCTCCAGCGTGGCCTGTTAGTTCTATCCTTGGAAGCTCCCGTCGACTATGTAGACCTCAACGAATCAAACTGGTCTTGGTTCTTGCCGGTACATAGGGCCCTATAACAACGATTTCACAATATGAAGGACGCCCTACAGAAGGATTCCTTGGATTATTCCTTTTATGGAATAAGACAATATGAGTACTTACCCAAGACGGGGAACGACAGCAAACACTTATTTTTGTTAAGATTAAGACGACAAATCGAAATGTTTCACCTCAAAACTTCTGCAGCACACACTCAAGGTTAGGACACACAATTAGGTCAAGCGAGGGGTCTTCCAGAATTAAAATTTTGAATGTGTCCCTCGCGAGGCTCCGTCACTCCTATTTATTGCTTAAAAGGTCTGGAATGTTCCTTCTATTCAAAAAAAACTCACATCCGCCCAAAGTTGACCTTTAAACAACCTTGTTAAGTTAATCGTTCTAGAATTTCTATTTGTATTTTGTTGCTTTTCAACTCAAGACATAAGAGAGAAATAGACGATGCAACGATACAGTGTCGCCTTACTAGCGGCGAGAAGATTAACTAATTTACAGGAAATTGAATGCATTCTGAATACCATATTTGGGAAGTACATCGATTATCCTGTAGATGGCGTGCTGATGATGATGAAATGTAGATGTTAAAATTCAAAGGAACTAAATTAGAAATGTCCTAAAGGTTATTGAAAAATAGGTCTTTGTTACAAAGTTATTAAAATAAATATAATTCTGCCCTAACTGCCAAGATATAGTAGACGATATTTTTTATTTGTGAGTCAGTAGCGACATCTATGCGTGAGTGGAAGACGTAAATCTTGTTAAAAGATGTTTTCCTATGCATTGCGGACATTAGACAACAGAGGTCATACGTACATATTGATTTAACGCTTTGGTTTGGAAATACGGCGACAGAAGGCGCTGAATAGGGTAATTAGTGTTCTTGAGAAGTCTGCTTAGATGGCGTTATTCTTGAAATAGTAATTATTTTGTACAATTATTTTTAATTGTTACAATATTACACCCAGACACCGAACAAACACAAGTGTTCATCGCACGAATGTTTTGTTCAGGGTGGGGATCTTTGGCGTAAGAGGCAGGGTCACTACCAATGCGCCATCTGGTCAGTCGATTCGCCTGAAGCAAATTGGTTCATGCGCCACT
This sequence comes from Marasmia exigua, assembly GCA_019059595.1. Classification (NCBI taxonomy): domain Eukaryota; kingdom Metazoa; phylum Arthropoda; class Insecta; order Lepidoptera; family Crambidae; genus Marasmia; species Marasmia exigua. The sequence continues at coordinate 6,150,230 of CM032478.1, forward strand.
GATAATTAAAGAGAAATGAAGAAAAATGATCTATAAGCCACGGATTGAACAAGTATTATTAATTCAAGTAACATGCTGATATAAAATCACTGTGACTTATTTGATGAAAACGACATGACAGTCAGTATCACAAACAGAACTAGGTGAAAGTTTCCTAGCTTTTCACGGAATCAAGATAATAATTACAATTGATAAAATCATATTTTATCACTCATAGGATTTTATCAATAAAACTCCAAAATAATTAGGTATTTTCAAAATATATCTGGCCGGGTTCTATAATCGTTAATGAATGAACTTATTTTATAATAATGTATAAACATCAATGTTATTCGTCCACATTTTATATCATTCAAAGGATTGCACCACCCTCCCCTCTTCTATCTAATGTCCTTTACCTGAAGGTTGTCTGGTAGAGATCGCTCCCAGCGATAAGACCGCCTAAATTGTACATTGTATCTCTGTATACCTAGCTTTTAAGTTTTGTATGTTGTGCAATAAAGAGTATCTATCTATCTTAATCATTTCAACTTAATTAATACAGAATAAAACCCACCATTACCATTGGTGCTCAAGCCAACCCCACCTGCCAGATAATGCATGTTGCTAACTTTCTCTCTCTGTGTTCTTGCAGAAGCTTTTCCCCAAGGGATTCGAATTAACGGCGTGCAGGAGACTCGCCTGACTCCTGTGGCAACTGGCTGTTCAGGCTACCATGCCTTGGGCGTGCATGGAATATAGGTACATTAACAAGATGAACGGTAGTTAGCTGAGAAATTCTCTAGGCTAAGGTTAGACATGGCTTTCCTGCAGAAGACAAAGTGAAAAGGCAGCACATCCCTGAATATCGGGAATAGCTACAAACATGGGGACTTCAAGCGAACAGAAAGATGTTGCCTTGGTTTTTGCTGAGAGACTACATGGTGACATCCTGGAAGTGAAGTGCCTTAGCAACCGGCCCATTAACGTAGGCTTATCAAAAGAGTAATCACTAATTTGATGAGTGCCTATGCTCCGTAGGCTTTTTGCAGTGACATTGAGAGGATTACGTTCTAGGATCAACTTAGTGGAGTCCTCCGTGGCATACCAAAATGTGCACTGTTGGGTGACCTGAACGTAGGCATGTGACCCAGACTGATTTCTTGCTTACTTGGGGACACCATATCAACAAATGAGCCAACTGCAAGGGCATACCCGGTGAGAGTATCACGGCACGACAACCGCTCCGATTTGGTAGACAGGCAGCCTTAAGATCTTGGAGGCAACCTGCTATGAAGGAAAGGTGAAGAGACCGCAGATTCTGTATTTGCCTTAAGGAATACCTAAAAATTAGGTCAAGCGACAAGGCTGTGTTAGAATGGTAAGATGCAAAATGAGTCAAACGACTAAACAGTGTCAAAATATTGGTTGGACATTGGTTTAAAATAGTGTTTAAGTATAAACGGTCTAAGTTTTAAAATCCTTAAATTGCTCATATTTTTAGACTAAGAAAATTGGTACCTTTTTGCCGAGGACGCTAAGCGCCATAAAAGTGCTCAGAAAAATTTAAAACCAACCACAAACGATAGAGCAAATATCACTGAATCCAAATATGAGTAGAACTCAATTTCGCCAAAAATGTCGCTTAGATCAATTAGCCTTTCAACCGTCGATATGTAGTCCAATTCTCGGGATTTTTGATACGAAAAAACTAACAAAGCCTTACAAAAAAGGTATATTTTTGCGATATATATCGATTTCAATCAATATCACAAGTACGGGAATTGGGCTCATATTATGTGTGTGCAGTACACACCAAGGTGCATTTTCATTTCTTGTTCAAATGCCAATAAATGAAAGTACACCTAAAGAAATTGTGCTAAATGTCACTTTTTCATATGCTGTGCTAAAAGTCACTGTAGACTAAGTATAAAATCTGTTAAAAGATAACTTGGATCGTGGTGTACTTATTCATGTCGCTCAACAAGTCAGCAAATCGCGCCCCCAGTGGAAAATAAGCATAAGTGGTCCTAATTTGAATCATCGATTTTATCATATTTGAAAAGTGTGTTTAAAGATACATATGTTGAAAAATATGAAAAAAATCAACATATGTATCTTTAAACGTACTTTTAAAATATGATAAAATCGATGAGTCGAAGTAAGAACACATATGCTAATTTTCCACTGGGGGTGCGAAATGTCCCGGTATTGGTCACGTTACTTTTGGCAGCCGCAGCTAAGTACGCGCCGTACCCAGACGGGTAGGTACGTAGCTCATCTAGACGCGGGGGCGGCAGGCGAGCAGAAGGTTAGATACATAGTCGGTTTGTAAGTAGGCCTGCGCAATATCCACCACTAGGGTTGCCGCCTCTTTAAACTGAAAACCTATTTTACTCATAGTTGTACATATACCATCATCATCATTGACCGTGGGAGAGCAACGCTTCGGCATGAATGGGCCGGCTTGACCGGAGTGATACCACGGCCTCAAAGAAAAACAGCTTGAAGCTGCTCTGTGCTGTGTTTCGCTGCGTGAGTGAGGATACTGGAGGCCCAATCCGGGGGAAAGGGTGGTTTAAAGGTTGGCAGCGCACTTGTGACTCCACTGGGGTCACGGGTGTCCATGGGCGGCGACAATCGCTTACCAGCAGGAAATACGTCTGCTGGTCTGCCACCTATCACATAAAAAGACACGAAACGTCACACAATATATTTGCTAAATTGTCTTAGTGAATTGTGAACACAGACCATTTTTAAAGCAAATCAAGGCTTTAACTCTAAAATTAAGCTCATATCATTATCATCCATCAGTACCCTCCCAAAAGAGTTCCAAACGTAATTTTTTTTGTTTTTTTATGTCATTATTATTATTACTTTAATTAACACGGTAGCTTGCTTACCAATTACATTTAAACAATATAAAATACAGACATTCACAAAAAAAAAATCTAAGTTTAAAATAAGAATCATACATTTAGCTCACAAAATCTCAGGCATTCCACCAATATAGATCTCCAATCATCCGAAAACAAATCAAGTGCTGGATTGGCTACTAGGAGTGCGTTGAGTGCGGTGAGGACACGCGGGACAGGTGAGCGTGCTCGCGCTACTGTGCGACACCTCGGCTCTGCAAACAGCTCGTGCTTGCGAAGACGTCGGTAGTTGTTAGGGACATACAGGCGACACAGCACATCACTCAAATCTTGAGCATCTACTTTTCCGCGTAAGGTTTTACATGCCATTGTTAGCTGATCGAAAGCCCGCCTAACCTCCAACGAATTGTAACCAAGACAGCCCAGCAGATATTTTGTAGGGAATATGTAGGGGTAATATCTATAGCGTCGCTTGTAAAGGGTTCTTAAAAAAGCCTTTTGAACTTTTTTTTTTGTGATAGGACGACTAAACAGGTGGTAAGCAATTGCCGCCGCCCATGGACAACCGCACGCAACCCACGTGAATGCACAAGTACGCTGCCTATCTTTATGTATCCTTTTCCCCCAGATTGGGGCTCCGATAGCCGCACTCACTTTAAAAACAGCACAGTTGCTGCTATATTGATTCAAAAACAAAATACAGTTGATAAATCTTGTTTCACTATAATCATAATCAAATGGTGGCCGGCGCGGGTCACCATTTGATTTGACCGGACATGTAACTAACTGGTACGTACACCTACACATCAAAGTATACTAAACTGACAAATTTATATAGTCGATCCTCACCTTAAAATATTAATCACCTATCAAAGCATTGAATATTCTTGATAATATAACTTCTTGAGATCAATAAATAATCATTTGCTCTTACGACTATAATTCTTCTTTTTTATTTATTCATAATCAGTCTCATTTTTTGTGAACTTATATTTGAAATTAAGTTTTTAACATTCATTCATGTTTTGGGTCCCATTTCTCTGAGTTATCAATGATTACTTCCCAACTAGATTTTACTACACGGTATAGATCGACTGCATGTTCTCTGTCAGTTATTTGTTGTATCTATGCAATATACATAGTTAAAACTATAATTTTGTTCATGTTCTCTGTACAATTTCGAATCACATGAATCTCCGCACAGAGCAAAGCATTGTCCACCCCGCTGTACAGCCAATATTGGATCAAAACATATTTAATACATTTTCAAAACCATTGGTGGGCCAGTTATGACTATTAGTGTCAATGTGTATAACGTAATACTGAAGTTTCATTTATGACGTTAATGTTGAACACGATAGGTTCAATATCAATTGAGGAATTTTAACCGACTTTAGTAATCTGTTGTGGATGTCTGTACCGAAAGCTTGACTGCGTTTAGCTTCATCCGGACGCCTGGCAACCCTGTCCACGACCCTTTAGGCTTCAGTGCCTACATATATGAGCTTCGGAATTGGGTCACTTTGCAGTATACTGAATGGCAGTGTAACAATGATACTCCCGCATAAACTTGATAAAATGATTAGATAAGCTAAGCCAACATCGTTTTTAAGTCATAAAAAGGTAGGTACAATATAAATGTACTGTTGCACATATTTCACTTGTTAATAATTAGGTAAGCATGTCTACACTCGTGGAAACGTCGTGAAAATCATCTTTCATGGACTCAATCAATACGCACACAAATACGCATATTAGAAATATTTTATTGCTCTATAAATCTGTAGAAATCTCCCACCTTCAGTTTCTCATCAACACTGAATGTTCATTAAATGAAACCACATATGAATACCGTGTTTATCCGGATTTTATCGTCTATTATAATGTACTTTATGTTTGTTTTAAGCTGTGGACTACATTATGCAGGATTTAGTTCCAGCTAAGCTGGCCTAGACGGTTACATTGTGAATTTTCTTAAGCCCCACATTTTATTCTGTAATGTCACTCTATAATAAAGTGTTTTGTAATTTCAATAGAGTAGGTAAGCTTTTGTCACATGCATTTTGAGATATGTAAGCAGACTCAAAGTTTTTAAAAAGTGTTGGCAAGTGTAGGTATCGTCTAGAGGGTTATTTGGAAAACATCAACAACCCTGGTTTTCGTGATGAACCTACTAGGTACCACGTACCACCTACTCTATGTACTAATTATATACAATAGCGAATTAATTTTATTTAAGAATACGTTTACTTGCTCAAAAATTTGGAGGTGACCTACTTTATTTCGAAATTAAATCCAAATAACGGTTTAACAGAAAGAAAGTTTTATAACAACCGATGAAATATGGCAGGGTCGTAAATGTCGTCACCGCGGTTCATTTCCCCTGAGTTATGTTCAACACGATTATTCGTAGGCAGATTAAGATATTTAGGATCGGCATGAAAGTTAGTGGTGTGCCGTGCTAGGCACAAGTTTAGGCATGAACTGGCTTGATTCAATAGATATCAAGACAGCGACTGTACATATCAAGATAGGCTTTCGGAATGGGGTAGCATTTATTTCTTATACCTACTAAGATTATTCTTGTTGAAAACAAGATAAAACAGTTTTGTAGTAAATTGTACATATGAAGTAATATTCTTAGGAGTTTACTTAATGACTTCCACAGATTTGGTTCCCATAATCATTACTAATACAATACACAATTACAGGTTTAGAAATCTATTCGCATTTTCATAAAAAATATTTATATTATTTCTTCAAATCCAATTTCAGGTACAACGAGTCTTATTCAGCAGTCTTGACTATATATATATAAAAGGAAAACCTGAGTACCTAAGGTATTAAGTGACTAGGAAAAGGAATGCACCCACAGCCCAAACAACTGACTCTAGAAACTTGAAATTTGGGAAGGGGGTTCCTTTAATAGTGAAACTGAGCATAAGAAGGGATTTTTGATAATTCAACTTTTAAGGGGGTTAAAAGAGGGTTAAAAGTTTGTATGAAAGTCCGCCATCTTTGATGTGAGAAAGAACAAGTTGTTTTAACATTTTTACAAATTCAACCCTTAAGGGGGTGAAAAGGGGGTTTGGAGTTTGTATTGAAGTCCGTCATCTTTGATGTTAGGAAAGTGAAAAATTGTTTTATACGTATAATTAAAATAAAAAGTAATTCACTTAAACGTTTTTGGAAAATCACCCTTTGAGGGGGTAATTAGGGGTATGAAATGCAGTATGGGAGATAAGACAGTTTAAAAGTTAGAATGTTCAAATTGATGTTTGGGCGCCGGTTTAGAAAAAAAAATACTTTTGAACCTGTAACCTCTAAGGGGTAGTTGCGCGGGTTTGAAGTTTGAATGAAGACATTTGTAATAAAGACTAGCACTGCGTGAGTTACGCCGCAGGCGCAGTCTAGTATTACATAATGCGTGAGCATCCCTTTGACACGTTTGGATCAGTGGTAGTGAACGCTGCCTCTGGTGCAAGGATTGCAGGTTCGATCTCCGCACAGTACAACATTTGTGTGCATGAACAAATCTGTTAGTATTGGTCTGGGTGTTTTTCTATGTATTATAAGTATCTATTTACAAAAGAAAAGTATTATATGTATATATTTGTAAATCCGCTGTTGGTGCTGATATCCGTAACACAGGTGTTTGAGCTACCTATCTCGGAGTCAGATCAATGTTATGTTATGCTGTGGAATATTATATAATTTTTATTTATCCTTTAGAAATATGTAACATATTAGGATTCTACCAAAGATAACGTAATCACGTCATATATAGGACTGCTGTTTTCCGGTTTTAAGAACTTTATTATCTCATAAAGAATAATACAATTCACTTGAGAAAAACTTAAACAAAAAATTTATATGTTTTTGCATGCAAGACAGTGAGCGTACCTAAGTTAAATCTAAAAATCTAAAATATGTAGGGTAGGATTCACCAAAATCTGTGTTGTTTACTGCGCACCGAGCAACCACGGACCTAAAGCGCACAGAGCGTTTTATCCTTCTGTTGCACATTATATACGCCAGAGGTTGTAGGTTCGATCCCCACCCTGGACAAACGTTCGTGTGATCAACACTTGTGTTTGTTCAGTGTTTAGGTGTCATATACGTACTTAAGTATACATTTGTTAATTCTCTGTTGTCTGATATCTGTACCACAAGTGGTTGAGCTACTTAGTACGGAATCAGGTTAATTATTATGATTAAGTATCTAAAATACAAAGCTATAGTATTTCAGTTAATTGTCCCTTTTTTAGCCATTGTAGGTACCTTATACATAGGTACAGCAGGTAGAACAACACTTTACACTACGCTTGATAATCCCGTGTCAAGCGCAGGCCTCGATGAAGCCGCCGAGGCTCACACGCGACGCGATATTAACATTTCTTTGAGGGCGGGGCGCAGACTCGGTACAAATGATGTATTTCACTAATGCCCGTCATTATTTCGTATTTAAGGATAAACTTTGCAATACTTTACTTTTAATGTATAAATTCGCGCAAATTACACTAAGATAACGTACCTAAAACCTCCTAATGACTTTGCATACACACAATAAGTTACCTTACGAGTAGGTAGGGATGTATAGAAGGTAATTTATATACAACCCAGTTGTGTTGTAGGTATCGAAACCTGTAAAATAATAGTCTCCCAGATTAAACATTAATTACAACCGCCTAATAGGTTAGTGGCTCAGCGTTAATTACTCAATGTACCCTACATTTGAGTAATTAACACCCAGCCACTAAGTACCTTACCGTTACACCACAGCAATGCCGTAGGATTTTTTGTGATAATGTGGCAGACGAGAAAACGGATCACCTGATAGTAAGCGGTAGTCGCTCACAACGGTTATCTGTGAGGCCGTGGAACACAAAACTTTATCAATTTACGTAAATTGATCTTTGATTGTGAAGTGATCATTGGAATCACTCTTGCCGGTTACAATAGGGCGGTGACAAGAACCAAACCAAATTATTATCACAAAATAATTAAACATTATGCTGACGGTTCTGGCTAGTGTAGCCCGATCGTTATCGCAGTTGCAGGTTCTATTTGTGTGAATGTACTAGATTGTTAATATTTTTTTAAAATAGTGCTGCGGTCAGTAGCCAAATCAGGAAAGAGCTAATAAAGGTCCCAGGACATATCGTGTTCAAAAAGCTCTCTTTGGCCAGAAACCCTGTAGAATTACTTGAGAAGATCATTTTAAATTTATGTAATTCAAAGTAGCTAGTGTAGAGTCTTCCCCACGAAAGAAGTCCGGCGGCAAAAGACGAAACTAAAATTATAGATTCCTGGTACGTTTATTGGTACAAGGAATCTATAATTTGTTTTTTTTTTATGAATACTACTGCCACAGACTCTTTCTTAATTTTATATTTATTTCTTTTAATTATTTTATTTTTTTATGAGCTCCGCGTTTTTGCTCGCATCGATTAATTTAAAAATATATAAACAAGGAATATTATAATAAATACACAATTTTTAATAACGGAGGGGATTAAGGGTAAATTGTGAAGGTATAGGATACAGTCTCCGTTATTTATTCTTATTATATAATTTAATAATACAATTATTTACAATTTTAACTACTGAATAGAATAATTCGTTTGCGGTTTTGTTGTTATTTTATTCTATTATCAGTCTAATTACTAGGTTAGGGTTACGTTTATATTTGTGAATTCCTGTGTTATTATAATTCTGTGTTTGCCAATATACCCTTTTATACCGGACTGAGTATTATATTGGCTAAACCGCCACACAGAGACGTTCCTCACCCTAAAATTACTTGTTTAATTAATATGATTAGATGATTATACATTTTTTGTTTTTTTTTATTATAAGTTATTAGTGTATTTTTTTAAATTATTATACTTTTTTTTGTTTTCTTTTTTTATCATTATTGTTATTTTATACATATTGTTATTATTATAAATTATGATTTTTAAAATACAAATACAATTTTCTTCTGGCATGTCTATACATTTTTTTTCTTACTTTAATAGTGTCTAAATTAGTTAATTGCCTTATGCATAAGGCCTCAACCCATTCATGTCTTCAACCTTCTTTTTTCTAGAAATCTAGAATTTTGCATGTATAATAACAGCTCAAATTTGAATGATGATGGCAACTGAAGCGCACTTTTCACGAGCCTTCTCTGGTGGATGAACTCTACCTTCTTGTGCTTGTAAATTTAAAGGCCTCACAGAAACCCGGCGTGAAGCAGCACTGTGCTGTATTTTGCTGCGTGAGTGAGGGTACCGGAAGCCGAATCCGGGGGAAGGGGGTTTAAAGGTTGGAAGCGCACTTGAGACACCAGTAGTGTCGTGGGTGTCCATGGGCAGCGGTAATCACTTGCCATCAGGTGACCCGTCTGCTCGTCTGCCACCTATGACATAAAAAAAAACTAGATAATTAACCACCCGTTAGTGAAAAAGATTACGAAGAAGCTAGAAAAATTTAAAACTGCGGGTGGTTTCTGAAAGGCCTGTTAAAATATAGATGAATAGAAAATAAATACACGTGATATCTCCTGAAACCTCACCCTGGTGATATTCGGTGATTTTTTTCTCAGAATCCCCCTCCCTAGTTAAGGACTCTAAGGTGGACTGACAGCACTTTGAACCTATTGACTACTAAGTTCAAATAAATGGCACCCATTATTTGTCACCACCGATGCTTATAGTGTTTGTGAAACAGAAACATTATTTATTTGCATAATACACATTAGATACATAGATGGTATAAAAAGTATCAAAGTCGCGGTATTCAGCCGCGCAAATGGTGTTGGTATGAAAAAATTCTGTAGTCCTTAAAGATTACATTGATAAATCTAACATTAACAATTTATAATTAAAAAATAAAAACTTCATAAAAATCTAAAATTAACAAAATACTTATACTTACATCGAATTATGTATTGACTAATATTATTTATTAAATTATATCTAAGTAAGTAATTTTACAGATCTAATAGGTATATTTTATAAGGTTTTATGAGATTAGGTGAGAGTTTAGAGATCAGAGATAGGTAAGAAATTACATGGTATTATGTTAGTTATTTTTACGTATGAGAGCACGTACCCATAGTGCTAGTTCTAGTACCGTAAGTGCTAAGTTGGTAACACTGGTTCTGGCTACGCGTCTGCCCTTCCGTCGCCCTTCTCGCGTTAGCTCTGACTTTACAGAATAACACTATCTGCGAACCTGTCTGGGGCACAATGGACGCAAAATAAACGCTTAGTGAATCATGTACGACTGTAAACGAGTCGTAAAGCACAAACGAAAACAGAGGCTGTGGAGGAATGGGCCAAACAGTATGTGAATAAAGAATAAAATATGTTTATTGCCTTAAATACATATGCATAACAAAACAAGTAGGTCTACAATAAGCAAACGGACGTGGCTCAGCTTGTGCTGCCACAGAATGGTACATCCTGGCAGCGCTGGTTATCAGCCAATCCAGCTTCTCTAATGCGCCGATTCTATCTGATTCTATGTGCCGCGTAATGTTTTTGTTTATATACATAGAAACAGTCATACTTCAGGTTACCCCACTCTGTCTTTCCTCCATTGAGGAAAATATAGTTCAATATGTGGAACCAAACGTGTCAGACATTAAAGTGAAATTAAGGAAAATAAACAATCTATTACTATATAAAGCTAAATGACTGAAATTGAAAAGTCAAAACATTTGCGCGATGTAATTAACCACCAGCGTCATCTATTGGTAAAAGTTTGGACCTAATAGCATAATCAAGTCCTGAAACGAAGTAAGGACATGCCACGAAGCCTCTAGTAGTATGACTGAGTAATTAATATTAAATAACTTCAATCATAATCGATTTGCTATAACTATATAATTTTGTTTGAGTTTTAGGTTAGGTTAGGTTAGATACAAAACGCGAGGAGGTGTCGGAGACGCCGACAATATGCGCGTCTCCTTCCTCTCCTTGGAGGTGGCCAGCCGGCGCACGGTACTGGGGTACCCGCGCTGGCATTGCTGTCCCTAACGCCCCAGCTCACCCGGGGGGGGGCGTTTTAAAATCAGCTCACCCGGGGAGGCGTTTAAAAAAAAGTTTAAATACACCACCAGCATTGCCCGGACCTCCTCCTACGCCTGGTGGGTATGGCTCTACTCTCCTGGCTTGCCCCATTCCCTCCTCCGACCCCAGGGGAGGAAGCGCCGTGCCCGCCTTGTAGGCTATCGGCTGTAGAAAGTCGTGGTGGCAGGTTTCGTATCATGGCCCACGACTGTCTCCCACTATGGTTGATGAGGGAGAGTCATAGGAGTTTTAGTCGGTATGCCTCTGGCCGGATTCTCGTTAGAAGCTGACGCCAGAGGAGAGTCCGACATAACCCATCCGTTTACAGACGGATGCGTAACATATTTCTCCTGGATCATCAAAAAAAAAAGAACCTACACAGGTAACATTTTGTGCTATTGATTCAGACTCAAAGGTTAGGTATTTTCACAGAATAAACGACACGAACATTTTCTGTTCAAGTTATCCAGTTCATTAAGTTCGGGTTTCAAAAGATACTGTAAATCACATTTTAATCAAGTTACTGCCTCATTTACCTCGATTTAGCTTTAGTTTCTTCCTAAAATTTCACTTGGCAATATTATTTAATGCCAACTTGTAACATTTCTTTTATCATTATAATAATGTGTAGGAGATTTGAGTGTGTTAACGTGTGCCTTCTGAGCGGGAAGACGTAGGTTCGAATTTGAGAACGCACCCGATATAAAAATTAAGTTCCAAACCTATGCGAATACTTCTACTACTAAAGCTCGTTTTAGTTTTAATTTTAAGATGATTCTGAGAACAACAACACGTTACCATGATCCAGTCGTTGCGGTACCCCTATCTAGGATGGATCATAGTCCAAACTTTACCCCGGTTCCGGAGCGAGCAACCGGCCAATAAAAAGTTGTAATCATTTACGGTACCAGCTTAATATTTCTAACTTCCACATATTATGCCATTTTCGAGTGGTACGGTCAGCATCAAAAGTAGTTTAACACTTTTTTTATGTGATAGGCGCCAGACGAGCAGACGGATTACCTGATGGTAAGTAATTGCCGCCGCCCATGGAGACTCGCGACACCAGTGGCGTCAAAAGTGTGCTGATAACATTTTACCTTACCTTCCCTTTACCTACCTTCACTCACCATATTTTAGTACCATATCGAAGTAACATTTTTAGGACATCCTTGGAAACTGACTATAATAGGCAGAAGAGTTTCTTTGACATGGTACTAAAGTGTTAAGCTACTTTTGATCCTGACCGTACACCGTTAAACTACTACTTCACTTTAAAAAAAGTTGTAAAATACTACGTCCTTTCAATGTTCAATTTCAGGTAAATTACCTTTCAAGGAAGTTAAATTAAATATAGAAATACTTCGAGTTAGGTTAGGCGTGACTCGTATCATTAGACCGGCGGTGAGGGAAAACATCGTGAGGAAACCTGCAGGTTTCGGATGGTTTATGAAACGTGTAACCATGATTCAGACGTTTGGTTCCCTTGTAAAAATGGTTGCGAAAGGTAGCGAAGAGCAGAAAGCAGTCGTTTCATCGTCAGCAGAAAGCAGTCGACGCGGCAGCGCGTCAAGCCAAAGTTGAATGTTATTACCAGACTACCCAAATACTGAATCATGGTCTAAGCGAACGCCGGGCTCTAAAGCGACTGCTTTGGATGCAACCGAGAAACAAGTTAAGATGCAAGAAATTGCACTATGTTACAACAGACAAGCATTTCATCACAATCACATCACACCGGATGTTAAATGAAGATGAGGTCTAAGGTGGGCCGAGCTTATCCAAGAATAGTAATGCTCGGAAAAAATTTCAGCGGGCATTGAGCTCCTGCACTCCTTAGCAATCTCGCAACAGAAAAAAAATACTTACCTACTATTGTCTTCATTCCTCGCGTACAGGTGGATAGGTAGGTAGTACAGGTACCTAGTTCTAGCCGGCATGATAATGGATAGACCTAGTTTTATCTATCAGGGAATGGCTGCATCTAGTTGAAGCCGGCATTCTGAAGGCTAGACCCAGTTTTACCCGAAAACATACGTCTCGTACTAGGTTTAACCAATGGTAAATAGCTACACCTAGTTCTAACCGGCTAAAAATAAAGTTTAAAAACTAATGTAAATGAGGCAGTAACAATTTTCTTGTTTTGTACTTTTTAGATCGTGTTTTTTTGATAGTCGGGTTCTATCAAAAAAACACGATCTAAAAAGTACAAAACAAGAAAATTGTCTGTGCTGAAATGATTATGCCGTGTCGCCGTGGTCGTATGCCACATTGATTTTATTTTATTATTATAATGAATCTGTTTTGCTACAGTAGGTGGCATACGACCACGGCGATACGGCATAATCATTTCAGCAGAGACAATTTTCTTGTTTTGTACTTTTTAGACCGTGTTTTTTGGTAGTCGGGTTTTAGTTTTTAAACTTTATTTTTATTTAACATATTTTTAGTTATGTAAATATAATTACATATTTGAAATGTGCTAATAAAGCTCTTTCATTTGATACCCCATCACGGTACCGTCAAGCTAAATTTTTATTATTTATTATTTTTATAGGAGGGCGCTGTAATAAATTTAACGTGACGTCATGTTGCATATAACCAGAAGACAACCAAGACACTTCTAATTGACACCTCATTTGTTCAAATATGATAACTAGTTTAGAAGTTACGTGGAAACAGATGAACATACATACAATACATACATAGCCTGTCAAAATCATAACCCTCCTTTTGCTTTGCCGTAGTCGGGTAAAAACTAGATGTAGCCGCACTTCGGTTATTAACCGTAACATATATAGTATAGAACAGAAATCATACCCTATGATTTATATTATTATTTATGAGTTCTATTGAACTACTCAATTCAATAGATGATATCATAAAAGCACGTGCAACATGTGCACATTTTTTACGACCTATATTTTTATTTATAGAGAAACATATTCCAAAAACTTGAATAATAAATAATAATAGAAAAACGCGCGATTCGATTGCTCCGCTGTGTATAAGATCCTACCTTGACCGTCACATGTTCATACATGTCCTAAACAACAAGGTGGTTTGGGGACTCTACGAGTAACCCTAACCAAAACCGCTAGGGTCGGACACCCCACAGCCGGGACCGTGCTGCTCGTCGCGCTCGCGGCTTGCCTGTCAACACGATACCGCAACGACAGTAGAGACTGGCGTGTATGTAGAGACTTACCTATTTATAAATTAAGCAAACCAGGACAAAACATTGATAATAACTACCAAAGCAATGTTATATCTACTTAATTAAAGTTCCCAATTTAATCATACCATAAGTAATCTCAGATTCGTGTATCAGCAGACATTTGTCTTGGTACGGGAATAAAACACGCAATCCTGCGCTTCCAAGTTCAATGCCAACAATGTAAAAAATAATAACTATCTACCAAACGAAATAATTTATTGTCCTAAGCAATTGGTTAATTTGAAATTGCATCTGCTTGGTCGATGCAGCTAAGCAACCTGTTTCCTGGGGACCTTTATGGTTATTTACCGTCCCGTTGTCCCGATCGACTTGATTAACATTTCAAGGATATTGCTTGGAAGACTTTAGCTATTTTAAAGTTAGTCATAATGGAAGCGCCGGCTCCAGCGCCCGTCGCTGCCGTGGGCACCCGCCGCGAGCCCTCCATCGATGCCGTCAAGGCACAAGGAGTTTTGTAATTTATTTCCTTACTTCTACTGAGATATTTTATCGTCAACAAAAGCCCTTTTTGATGTTTGGATTAATTTCTTGACTTCTGATTTTAATATTCGGAAAAGCTCCATTCAAACCATAGCGAGTTAGTACGGCTCTTTTAAATTTTTGCTCAATTTATGTTTCCCGGGCGCAGGAGGTCGGTGACCAGGAAAACAAAAGATGCCGCGCGGCTCTGGCAGAAGCGCTGGGGCTTCTACAGCCTCATCCGCGAGATCCAGGAGGAGGAAGCTCAGAGGATGGGTAATTACTACTTTTAAGTTAGATTAGTTATTTTCTAGATTTCTACTATGTAAACTTCAGTCTTTTTGTAAACTTCTGTTACTCCGTGACCAATATCGTGCCGAAATATCGAAAGATCAAAAACTAGTAACGAAGTTTACAAAAAGACTAAGGTTATCATCATCATCATCATTTTAGCCATTAGACGGCCACTGCTGGACATAGGCCTCCCCCAATGATCCCCACACAGATCGGTCCTGTGCCGCCGGCATCCAATGGATTCCCGCAACCTTCACCAGATCGTCAGTCCACCTTGTGGGGAGCCTGCCACAGCTGCGACCTCCTGCACGTGGCCTCCACTCGAGGACCTTTCCGCCCCAACAGCCGTCTTATTCTCCTCGCTAGACTAAGGTACCTACATGATAGAAATCTCGAAAATAACAATTTTAATTAAAACTACTTTTACGATTCTTACATACACGATGGCGGGTCAGAGTTTATAATTTTAAATTTACACCTTAATTTAACACTTAAAATTACCGACCAAGACAATTAATTATTACATTTATTTATATCGGTTGAGGGGCAAAGTAAACAGGCATAAAACTAGAGTGTAGACTTTGTCTACGGAAACCCAAGTAGGTTTAACAATTACAATGTGTGTCTATGTGTGTGCAAAAAGTAAAATGGGGCAAACAACTAACCTCAACTTCATAACTTGGCAACTTCTTAAAGTCCTTCGAGACTAGGACTAGTACATAAAGAAAACAGTTATCAGCAGAGTATTATATTCTTTGGTTATCAGTGTAAATGTGTGAAATGTTAAAATACTAATTATCATCATATTGCAGGGATGTCACTGGAGGAATACCGCGAGGCAGTCCGACACCGCAGCTGCCAGCCGGAACCTCAAGTGTACCCAGTGGATGTGGATCCGTCGCCAGAGCCTGTACCTCCTACGTCAGCCGGTATAGATTTCATTTAATCAGCAGGGATTAGGCGCAGACTTCAGTAACACCTTTTCTCGAGTGTACTGTTATAAAACGTTATGTGAAGTGTATAAAGTCTTCAAAATATTATTTACACTTTTTAGTTCATGGTTTCTGAAGGCGGTTTGTTTTTCGTAGATTTTTTTTTTCATGCTTTTTAGTGTTTCATTTTTGGTTCCCCACCCCCGCCAGTTAACTAACAAATTATTGTGAGTATGTATATCTAGTATTAAAAGAGTTATAATTTAACTCGTTGCCGTTGAGGAGTTGACCTTCCATCATCAGCTGAGCAACAAAATTAATACAATCAGGCTCAAATACTGGTGCAGCTTTGAAAAAAGATACAAAACCATTAACGTGTGCCCATAACATTTGAGGGTTGCCCTCGATTTCTCTGAGATCCCATCATCAGATCCTGACATGGTGACAATGGGACCAACTTGGTAGTGTGTTCTTTCAAATAAAAAAGAATTCTGCATATCGGTCCATAATTGGCGGAGTAATCGGTGAACATACATTTAAACTAACAAAAAATAATCAGTCGAACATAGAACTTCCTCCATTTTTGACTTCGGTAAAAAATACTACCTATCTGTTAAGGTGACAGGTAGGGCACACTAGCGACGCCAATCGATTTTAATTTTTAGCTACTAAACCGGATCCATTTTAAACAATTTCGGGGTTACAACCTCTCGGCAAACACTTATACTATTTATTAAATATCCATGAAAAAACTTTGGGTCCGTTTTTGTACGCGAAAAATTGATTCACGCTAAAAGTGGCCGCTTTTGGCGGTAATCAATTTTTCGCATTCGCGTTGGACCCAAAATTTGTGCATTGTAATTTAATAAATAGTATAAGTGTTTTCCGAGAGGTTGTAACCCCGAAATTCTTTAAAATAGATCCAGTTTAGTAGCTAAAAATTAAAATCGATTGGCGTCGCTAGTGTGCCCTACCCGTCACCTTAAGTGCAACAGTCAGTGGGCTGGCAGGGGGTTAAAATCTCTATAGACGCTGGTAGTTCTAAAGTGTTAAAGGAATTCACAGATAAACAAGTAGCGTAGCGTGAAGGGGGCCGGCCGGCACTTTTTACGGGGCGGCAAAATCTCGGCTTCACCCAGGGGGTTCGAGAAAGAAAAGAGGGCGAAACGACATTGTTTAGAGAACGTTTACATTTTTAGAGAGAAGAGAAAGAAGGTATGGGGACGACACTCTTATTTAGGGGCGTCATCAAGCTTTATCCTGGTAGGGGTGGGGGCGAGAACGAAAAGAGGGCGAAAAAACAGTCTTCGGCCCAGACTCACGCTACGCCACTGAGTACTTTTAGCTTTTATAATATGACGTCATTCTGGCCGTCTAGCCTCGGAAAGCACGTTAAGCTGTTGGTCCTGCGCCCGGTCCCTCTCCGGTCGTGTCACAGTAGTGTCCCATCGGAATATGAGGGTAAGAGAATAGAGTGCACTTATGTTTGCGCACACACTTGAGCACTGTAATATATCCTGAGAGCCACGCTTCGGCATGAATGGGCCGGCTCGACCGGTGTGATACCACGGCCTCACAGAAAACCGGCGTGAAGCAGCACTGTGCTGTGTTTCGCTGCGTGAGTGAGGGTATCGGAGGCCCAATTCGGGGGAAAGGGGGGTTTAAACGTTGGCAGCACACTTGTGACTCTACTGGTGTCGCAGGTGTCCATAGGCAGTTGCAATAGCTCACCATCAGATGATCCATCTGCTCGTCTGTCTCATATCACTTAAAAAAAAGTCCTGCGTACGACGCTGATCGTTGAGATTGGCCGCTGTAGCCGTAATCGGTTGGAGGATATTATTATTATAATTATTATGTGGGTTCCAGCCATGGTCGGGCGTAGGGCACGATGCCTGCTGGAGAGATACGGCCGCATATTCTGCGTACATGGTTGATCGTTTTATTATTAATTATTATGTGGGTTCCAGCCATGGTCGGGCGTAGGGCACGATGCCTGCTGGAGAGATACGGCCGCATATTCTGCGTACATGGTTGATCGTTTTATTATTAATTATTATGTGGGTTCCAGCCATGGTCGGGCGTAGGGCACGATGCCTGCTGGAGAGATACGGCCGCATATTCTGCGTACATGGTTGATCGTTTTATTATTAATTATTATGTGGGTTCCAGCCATGGTCGGGCGTAGGGCACGATGCCTGCTGGAGAGATACGGCCGCATATTCTGCGTACATGGTTGATCGTTTTATTATTAATTATTATGTGGGTTCCAGCCATGGTCGGGCGTAGGGCACGATGCCTGCTGGAGAGATACGGCCGCATATTCTGCGTACATGGTTGATCGTTTTATTATTAATTATTATGTGGGTTCCAGCCATGGTCGGGCGTAGGGCACGATGCCTGCTGGAGAGATACGGCCGCATATTCTGCGTACATGGTTGATCGTTTTATTATTAATTATTATGTGGGTTCCAGCCATGGTCGGGCGTAGGGCACGATGCCTGCTGGAGAGATACGGCCGCATATTCTGCGTACATGGTTGATCGTTTTATTATTAATTATTATGTGGGTTCCAGCCATGGTCGGGCGTAGGGCACGATGCCTGCTGGAGAGATACGGCCGCATATTCTGCGTACATGGTTGATCGTTTTATTATTAATTATTATGTGGGTTCCAGCCATGGTCGGGCGTAGGGCACGATGCCTGCTGGAGAGATACGGCCGCATATTCTGCGTACATGGTTGATCGTTTTATTATTAATTATTATGTGGGTTCCAGCCATGGTCGGGCGTAGGGCACGATGCCTGCTGGAGAGATACGGCCGCATATTCTGCGTACATGGTTGATCGTTTTATTATTAATTATTATGTGGGTTCCAGCCATGGTCGGGCGTAGGGCACGATGCCTGCTGGAGAGATACGGCCGCATATTCTGCGTACATGGTTGATCGTTTTATTATTAATTATTATGTGGGTTCCAGCCATGGTCGGGCGTAGGGCACGATGCCTGCTGGAGAGATACGGCCGCATATTCTGCGTACATGGTTGATCGTTTTATTATTAATTATTATGTGGGTTCCAGCCATGGTCGGGCGTAGGGCACGATGCCTGCTGGAGAGATACGGCCGCATATTCTGCGTACATGGTTGATCGTTTTATTATTAATTATTATGTGGGTTCCAGCCATGGTCGGGCGTAGGGCACGATGCCTGCTGGAGAGATACGGCCGCATATTCTGCGTACATGGTTGATCGTTTTATTATTAATTATTATGTGGGTTCCAGCCATGGTCGGGCGTAGGGCACGATGCCTGCTGGAGAGATACGGCCGCATATTCTGCGTACATGGTTGATCGTTTTATTATTAATTATTATGTGGGTTCCAGCCATGGTCGGGCGTAGGGCACGATGCCTGCTGGAGAGATACGGCCGCATATTCTGCGTACATGGTTGATCGTTTTATTATTAATTATTATGTGGGTTCCAGCCATGGTCGGGCGTAGGGCACGATGCCTGCTGGAGAGATACGGCCGCATATTCTGCGTACATGGTTGATCGTTTTATTATTAATTATTATGTGGGTTCCAGCCATGGTCGGGCGTAGGGCACGATGCCTGCTGGAGAGATACGGCCGCATATTCTGCGTACATGGTTGATCGTTTTATTATTAATTATTATGTGGGTTCCAGCCATGGTCGGGCGTAGGGCACGATGCCTGCTGGAGAGATACGGCCGCATATTCTGCGTACATGGTTGATCGTTTTATTATTAATTATTATGTGGGTTCCAGCCATGGTCGGGCGTAGGGCACGATGCCTGCTGGAGAGATACGGCCGCATATTCTGCGTACATGGTTGATCGTTTTATTATTAATTATTATGTGGGTTCCAGCCATGGTCGGGCGTAGGGCACGATGCCTGCTGGAGAGATACGGCCGCATATTCTGCGTACATGGTTGATCGTTTTATTATTAATTATTATGTGGGTTCCAGCCATGGTCGGGCGTAGGGCACGATGCCTGC
The DNA here is from genome assembly GCA_019059595.1 of Marasmia exigua. NCBI lineage: Eukaryota > Metazoa > Arthropoda > Insecta > Lepidoptera > Crambidae > Marasmia > Marasmia exigua. The sequence continues at coordinate 6,170,088 of CM032478.1, forward strand.
TGGAGAGATACGGCCGCATATTCTGCGTACATGGTTGATCGTTTTATTATTAATTATTATGTGGGTTCCAGCCATGGTCGGGCGTAGGGCACGATGCCTGCTGGAGAGATACGGCCGCATATTCTGCGTACATGGTTGATCGTTTTATTATTAATTATTATGTGGGTTCCAGCCATGGTCGGGCGTAGGGCACGATGCCTGCTGGAGAGATACGGCCGCATATTCTGCGTACATGGTTGATCGTTTTATTATTAATTATTATGTGGGTTCCAGCCATGGTCGGGCGTCGGGCCCGATGCCCGCTGGAGAGGTACGGCCGCTTGGTGATGACCGACGTGGATTACCCGACGCGTCCGCCGCTGCCGCGCGGGCAGATCTACGACCCTTACAACCAAACTATTGTCTTCTTGGGGTACGTGCTTTCACAAACACATTAAACTATAAGCATTAGGGAACGTTCGCATCGCGATGGTGGGTTTTTGTGTTGCCAACCTTTAACCCCCCTTATCTCTGAATTAGGCCTCCGGTGCCCTCACTCACGCAGCAATCAAATAATTCTTTATTTGCATAGGCTTGTACACAGCACTTACAAATCGTCATACATTTGAATTATTTAAAAATATTTATAAGTACTAATGTAATAATTTACATGTTAATACATATATATGTTGATACATAAAATATACTAAAAAAAGTAAATAAACATAATGCGATTCTACCACCGGCTCGGAAAGTTGTTTCTGGTCGAGAAGATCCGGCAAGAAACTCGCCAGTTACTCTTTTTAATCGCCAACTTTAGCGAAACAGCACATTGCTGCTTCACGTCGGCTTTCTGTGAGACTGACTGACTCCGATCGGGCCGGCGGATTCATACCGATGCGTATTTAGTAAGTAAGTAAAAACTTTGATGTAAAATTTTTGGGGTTTCCGCTTCCGGAACCAGTTAAGGTTTAATATAGCGATGGTAGCTCAGTTGATAAATTAAAATTTATTTATTTTGAATCAATTAAAATCCATATAGGGTTAGTAACACGTTAGTAACAAATGACTTATTATCTATTGTTAGTATTATACAAAATGGTGCGTACAAAATGTTTAATAAGCGGAGAGTTATATAACGCCGATAAAAACGCCGGTGGTCTTGGTACGAAACCGAGCATATACCTCTGGATTTTTGAAATCTATGTGCATATTTTACTATTTGACTGCTATTATTTATTTAACTATTATTATTCGTCAAATTTTTTTTTTGTATTTATTTTATAATTTACGTTTGACATTTAATTTTCTGTGGAAACTTTGCTGATTTATGTATTGTTTTCCAAATAAATAAATATTTCTGCCATTAGCTCGGCGATGAGGGAAAACATCGTGATGAAACCTGCACGTTTCGGATAGTTCCTGAAACGTGTAATCCTGATTCAGTTGGTCTGGTTCCCTTGTTAAAGGGTTGCGAAGGTCAGACGGCTGTCGCTTCGTTGTAATTACCAGACTCCCCGAATCCTGATTCCTGGTCCAAGCGTACCCTGGGTTCCAAAGCGACAGCTTTAGAACCAACAGCTTGCAAAGCAATGCGATGCGTTGATTCAATAAAACATTATAAATTTCCAATTGTTGTTTATTTCAATAGTTTGAATAGGTATGCTTAAATGGGGAACTGTAACAATTATAATAAAAATAAATTAATACAAAAGTCCTATGAAATTTAGATTATGAGTGGCCAATTATGTTAGGTTACGTATGAATGAATAAAAAACGGAGTTTCCAGTCATCATGGAAGTCCAACCATCCAGGAAGACTAGAGAGGTTCCCTCTGGAAACGGCACCGTTAAATGATAATTACACGCTAAGATGAAGAAAAGTTAACGGAATAAATAAAATATTTCAGGAGCGTGGACGGCGATCCGATATCCTACAACCTTCCGCCCGCGCGGTCCGAGGTGTCGGAGGAGATGTGGGCGCGCCCGCACCAGCTCGAGGTCATGCCGCTGAGCAAGGACAATCTGGAGAAGGCTTTACTGGCCTGAGGAATCAACCGTTTTTCGATCACTTTTATTTGTGTACTAGAGGCCCGCCCTGGCTATTAGTTCCAAAGTGTAACAACAGGTGGCGTTGGGTGTCGATTACATCCCGTCACAGACATGCATTTAAAGCGCGCGTTTTTTAGTTCCATTTATCCCGTAAAGTCCGTAGTTGATAGCTACTGCCGCTGCTAGTGTCACAGAAACCGGATCTTTAGTTCAATAGTAAATAAAAATATATGGAATGAAACTGGGTAAAATGATAAACCTTATGTTCATTGAAATAAAGGTGACAAATGACATGTCATTCCAATCAAGCTATTTATACTATTTTAATGAAAACGTGTTTATTTTTTTCTATGCAAGAATTTTAATCAGCTCTGATTTATGCTCATAATGTCAATGACAAATTTATTCTAATTAAATAAGAATACTTAATAATTATTATATTTTTATTAAGTATTCTTATTTAATTTGCTAGCTATTGTTTTGCGCACTTCTTTGCAAAAATATTTATGCACTAATCTATTGTGTGTAAAAATCATAGAATTATGACGCCATCCTAAGTCTATGGTAAAAATAGAAGCACGAAGACGTGCAGTTTGTTCCTTCATTGCTTAATGTGTGCTTTTAAAACCACACACTGTAGTAAGCATTACACTAACACTGTAACACTGTGTAATATATTTGATTTAAATCAAGGTTATATTCTTATGTCGAGGTTTTTAGCTATATGAACACCTTCAAAACGTATGTTATTATAAAAATATCGCATAATGGTCATTACATTTTAACAAGCCGTTTTGAATGGCAAATTGCGCCAACTAAGTATGCGCATTAGGGTTAACTATAATAGCCTGGCTTGAGGTGAACAAGACATATAAATATATATATATATATATATATATATATATACACGATCAATTCTTGCTCGTGTACCTGAATCGTGTGCTCCATCTGTATTTCGAAGTCGAAGATTACCGTAAAGTAATTATATGTAATTAAAAGGCCCGAATCGACCAATCTTTATCCGTGGACAAATCTATGGGATAACGTCAGATTTACATAGAACTCGACAACCCGTTTAGAACAGTGGTAGAGAACGCTGCCTTTGGTGCAAGGGTGGCGTGTTCTATCCCCGCACAGTACAACATATTTTGTAAGCATGAACATGTCTGTTTGTGTTGGTCTGGGTGTTTTCTATGTATTATAAGTATGTACTTACAAAAGAAAAGTATTATATGTACATATTTGTAATCCTACTGTTGATTCTGATATCCGTAACACAGGAGCTTGAGGTACCTATATCGGAGTCAGATCAATGTATGTGATGTTGTGAATTACTTATTTATTTATTAATGACAGCGCTATACCAAGATTAAGTATCGGAATAAGATTGGTTGAATCGGCCCTGAAACGGATAAAATTTATGTTAGAAAGTATGAGAGAATTTATAAAATAACTTCAAATTATTTTTGTAAACAATATAATGTATTATTTCTTCAACATTATTTTCGGTTCTTATTAATTATAATTAAAAATATTAATTGAATTATTGTAAACAAGTAGGTTTTCATTTATTCGCCAATATCGGTGGTAATTGTGAAACTATATTTTCCGGGAGTACCTCAAGAGTTACTGCCTCGTCCTCGCCCACCCAGTGGAAGCCGGCCAGATACTGTAGACAATAGATTTTGTATTATCTTTAATCGATTAAAATAAGAAATTAGAATTATGTGTCAACTTTAGGTTTCAATATTTTGTGTGCGTGTGTTATACATATACAGAAGATTTCATTTATTACGACCTTTGTTGTAGCGACCATTCGTCTATAGTGACGTTAAATCTAAGTACCTTGAATTAAAGCATAGTATAGTATGTGCAAACATAATGGTTATAGCGACTTTTGATGTAACGTCGAGTTCGGGTGTCGCGGCTGTTTTTATTGAATAGTTTTTTTTTAAAAAAACTTGAAAATCCCATGCTGATGTAGCGACCGGAGTCGGCCGCCAAAGACACAAAAGAGCTTTCTTATCTTTTGTTTACATCCACACAGATGGTCAGAAACCTTTACTTTTTGTTTATAGATATTAGCTAGGTAATTAAGCATGTACGAGTTAAAGTGGTTCAGTTACAAATTGATATAAAGTATGTACATGTCTGTATCTTTTTGCCTTTGCCAGTAACGAAATCCGGATGTAACGACTAAATAACAGATGTCCCTTAATCATCGTTATACCCGAAATCTACTGCATTATATTATTTTCTATGACAAAAAGCTACCTCCAAATATTTTTTGTATTGAAAACATTGTTTCAACATTTGTTTTAAATCGGTGACTAAATTCCTATATTTAGTAACTAATATATATGTAATATAATTTAATGCAACACCAATATTTAGTTTCATTTTAATATTTTCACAACACGAAGAGGTGAGAATGAAAATGTTTACCGATACAGCCTGTATTACATTATTTAAGATTTATTTTGACGATATAATTAAGTACCTACGTACTTTTAAAATGAATACTTAAATAAGTAAGTTAGGCAAACGCATTACAGCCTAGACCTCATCGTCACTTTCCATCAGGTGAGATTCAAGCGTTAGCCCACATTTCATAAAAAAAGTAATAATAAATTCACTTACCTTAATAGGCACAATTCTTAATCCTACGTTTGCTCCCAACTTAGATTTCTTTTTTGACACTGGCTGTTCTGGTTGTTCCTAAAAATAAAATATTATGTAAAATATAACAAATGAACTAATACAATTTTAACAGCGCACCCTGTCAAGTTTAGATTAAATTGCGTTTCAACTTCTCGGCCAAAAAAATAAGAAATATTGAAGTTTTCCATTAGTGACAGCAACATTGAAATTTATATATTAATAGTAAATCTTTTCGTAATCTATACAGACCAGCAAAAGTCTGTGAACGTAAGTATGAACTAAGATTGGGATGTAAATTGTCATCTCTTTTTACCTGCTTCCTTTCTAGCACCCACAACGAGGACTCGTCGTGGAAGACCAGCGCGTCGCGGCGGGGGTGCGGAGCGATGCCGGTCACCGCCGACCCGCGCGTGTACCACGCTGAGGGGAGACCCTCTTTCGGCCACTCGGAGAACTTTTTATCGGGCAGCTCATATTCGATTATCTTAAAATTCAAAACTCTAAGTAGTTCACATGACATTTCTATAATCTCATCAATGTTTATACTAAACGCAAGACTGACTGACGGTAGAGTATTTCATTCATTAATTATGAATGAAAATTTACTTACTCTGAAGATATGAGAAGGATTTTCATTAAATAAATTGTCGGTAATTCCTTAAAATTTCAATACACCTACTTAAAATACTTTATAGGTACTTATTCATTACAATAAATATGTAGTGATTATAAATTTAATTCAGATTTATGGAAGTAGAATTAATTCCACATTACTTATTTATTTTGATGTTTGGTTTGGTTAGTCAGGCATACATAATAAAATCAAGTGACTATAGATTAATCAAATGGATAAGTTGGGTATAGCGTATTTAGATAGATTCTGAATATACATAGTTGAAGTGGTTTTAAAATGATGAATGAAATTTGATAGCGACTGCCACGAGTCTTTCACTCGAGAACCTATAGGTAACAGTTACTTCCCATTAACCCTATTGACCGTTTTGTTTGAACAACTTGGTTTTCATATATCATTCATTACAAATGAATGAAATACTCTACTGTGTGCCGCGAGTCCATGCGATAACTATAGTTCAACAAATAATTTGATATTGCTGATGTTCACGGCGGTGATTACTTACCATCAGGCCCGCTTGTTCGTCGCCTCTAGCATAATAATAGTTTGATGATTTTCACTTTACAGACTTTTGACAAGATTTTTTTTACGAGAAGAACGAGTGTTTGTAAATATTTCGACGTTAGCGCTAAAGTTAATGCAAATCAAAACATACAAGTAGATGAATATAAAACTCAGTACTTAAGTGGTACAACTAATATCATCCACCACAGAGAGTGAGGGGAGAAGTTGTCAAATACATTTACTTTATTTATTTTCTTCTTTCACCAATCCTATTGCTAAATTCAACTTAATGTAGCCCCCAAAAAGATTCCAACAAGCATCTGAATATCTGGAAGTAAAAAGTGAATTCTTAGCCACCCACCTTTTGATCCACATATGTAACAACGAGGCTTTCTCGTGCGCTATCAACTGCTATGGCTGAAGGCACACATTTGTATTTGGGAAGTGTAGTATAATGCTCATACTTCTTCTTCCCTCTCGTCCAAATGGCGATCGCACCTTGTGTATCCGCTGCTACCAAGTATATTGTGCCAGATGGCGTCGTTCTGGATATGTGGAGATGTAACATTGAAGAAGCTTTGAGGTCTAGAAAAAAAGTATGTCTACATGAAATTCACACTATATTATTCCTCTAAACTCAAATGAATTCAAACTTTTTTTTAAACTTGAGTATATGGTTAATCAAAGCAGGTAAATTAACAGGGTGTCAGGGTTAATTTTACTTAGGTACAGTGTCCCTACACTTCTTACATTTTTCTGAAGATATTGTTTGAATGACTGTAGCACCAGCTTGAGGATCTACTTGTAGAATAAGTATATTGCTTGCACAGTGCACCGCCATGATCCGCGAGTCTTCAGTGAAAGCGATACAATCGCAAGAGGAAGTTACGCCGTTAATCAGAACTTTTGACAGAGAGGTATTGCCCTGCTCTTCATCCTGGAAATTTAGGGACAGTTAAGATTTATATATACAAAGACAAATATTAATTTCAAAAAAATGTTACTTCAAACTTACAGTTTCCAGTTTTAGCATTCTAATTGTGCTATCAGTTGAATAGACTATAAATTCACCACTGGGCGACAGCTGACAATATCTTATCTGTCTCTTTCCTTTTGTTTGAACTGAAACTAATTTCACAGGACTATCTGTTAACTTTAAAGATTTGACTTTGCTTAATTCCTTTTTGGCTTGGTCTATAATCGCAATAGCAGTATCTTGCTCAAGCTGGGCATTGCTTTCGTTGTGACCATTTTCTAAACCTGATGGCTTTCGAACTTTGATTTGAGAAAACCACTTTTCCATTATCATTTGTGGCATATGAACCCAATTTCCAAACTTCTAGGTGATTGCTGTACCTGAAAAGCAAAATAATTTAAATCATAATGAAAAATATTACAACTCATTTAAATAACCATAATAAATATATAGGATCTACCTTAAAAGTATGAGTTTCTTCTTAGCACATACTGATGACCTGGGTGTAGGTATCATAGGTGGTATCCTCATCACCCACTTTGGTGGGTAACTAGACAGAGTGAGGTATCCATCCGAACCAACAGATACAAGTCTGTCACCACTGATTACTAAAGCCCTGAAAGATACAAAATATATAAGTTAGAACCAATACTAAAGTTTCTGAATATTGTAAACATACATAAATAGTACATTACCTAACATCATGTTCATGAATATGCCTTTGCACATTCTTCACCCATTTTAAAGAGGACTGTTTGCCAGCACCTGTTGTTTACTTTGATGAAGTTTGTAATGACAGGGTCCACCCCACTGCAGTACAGGCTTCCTTCATCCTCAGACACTGCTATTGATAGGATGTCTGCTTTGTGTGTTGTGTAGGATTCAATCTGAAATCATGATTGATTTGAAGCAACTCTACTAATCATACCTAGGTTAGGTAGTGCATCAATGTATTTATCAATATTACAACACCATACAGATATCAAACAAAAAAAACAGTTTTATGCAAAATAAATTAAAAATATAAATATTAACCTGTTCTCCTAAAATTCCGTCCCAAAATGTAAGTCTGCCTTGACTGTCCCCAGAGACCACAATGTTGTCAGACAAAACCGCTAGTGACCAGACAATGGTTTCTTTCCCACGGCGGCTCGCCAGCATCCGGCTTGTAGCATGACCTGTCTCCACATTCCATACTCTTATTGTATCCACAGATCCTATGACACAAAAAATTATGATTAAATCATATTATGTATAGTTACTGACCCACATATTTGTTTTTCGTATTAATTGTTGTTTTATTTTAATTTGTCTACAACAATGTTCTAAAGCATTAATAGTAATTCATAGACATACCTGTTACAAGAATGTTTCCAGTTTTATCAAACTTACAGCACATTATTCTGCCTTCTTGTTTATCAAATATTTTTTTATATACAATTTCGCCATTTTCGACTGAATACAAGTTCACATATCCCTGCTCAGTCCCAATGGCCACCAGTGAGTTTGAAGAATTGACATCAAGACACCATGCTGCATAGCCAGTAAGCAGCACTGTATTCTTAACGTTAAGTTTGTCCAAGTCCCACTCGACCAGCGCGCCGCCCAGCCCTGTAGACAGCAATCTGTCGTTCACCCAGCCAAGAGCTTCTACCGATCCACTCTCAACACCAGGAATAAATTTTCACAACGTAAGGTGCATAATTTAGATCCCAAATTTCAATAGAAGCATCAGCTCTGTAAATAAAACACCATGTTAATTATTATTTCTAAACAAATATAACAGATAACTTAAGTTTATTCGCTAACCTCGCAACAGCGATGTGTTTACTTGTTTTATTGTAAGAAACGCAATTAATTGACTCTGGCTTTGGATTATAGTAACGAATTCGATGTACTTTACTAGCCATTTTAGTGAAATAAATCTAAAAACTACAAATTAAAAAAATCTTAGCCGAACCACACCACCATACAAAACATACAGACAGAATTGTCAAATTGACATCAGTCTGTCACAACCACGTGTGTTCTTGATTATCGTTCAGGAATTGGTGTAGCATCAACCCTCTTTTTTCCCAGATAGTATCAAATCACCGGTTTTCATGAAATCCGGTTTTCTGTCAAACAGAACAACACTAATAATTACCTTACTACTGGCCTTTTGGCTAAGATCAAAGTGAAGTGAACACCACTACACTAGCTATGTCTCAGATGACGGAATAGATACGATTTATTTTGTATTAATCAAAAAATTCGATAAAATAGAAGTAATTTGATAAGTGTATGCCTTAAATTTTGTGTGGATACTAAAATGGGTGACGGACAAAGCTGAAAATCAGCCTTTGCTGAGGGATGGTAAGTGGATAATGATTTTATTGTTTTGACAGCTGATGACTCAACCAGGACTTATTTGTATTTTTTGTTGCTAAACAATTGATTTGTGCCGATCAGGAACAGGTCGATTGAAATCTGTATGTTGTGTAACTAATTACACTATTTCTTACCTATTACATGAGTCGTTTGGTGAGTCGGTAACGCGGCTGGTATGATGACGATGAAGCACGTTTATTTGGTGATTTACTTTGACAGAGGAGGAAATTGTCAGCACAATTTCTCCAATTGGGTCCGATGAGGTGCCGCCTTCATATTATCTGCCCAAGACGGGCATGCCTATGGTGACATGCAGAGTATGCCAAGCGATGATAGATATCACTGGGAAGAAGGAGCAACATGTAGTCAAGTGCTCGGAATGCTAATGAGGCTACAGTAAGTATCTGCCATAGGTTCTGGCCTCGCTTGTAAATAAGTCCAAAGTGTTCATCTTTCTGTCAACTTTTTATCACACTACTTGCGTTATCTTTACTAATTGAGAGCAAACTGATAAGTCGAAATAAAATTCTTACCAGCATTTAACTGAAAGAAAATAAAAGTATTTTAATTTGTAAAAACCTTAATCTTTTAGCAGTTTCCTAACTTGTTTATAAAAAATATTGCTGTCACAACTTTTTCAAACCTTATCATCCTTTGTCTTGCAGCCAATTAGAAATGCACCACCAGGAAAGAAATATGTACGTTGCCCTTGCAACTGTTTGTTGATCTGCAAGTCGTCTTCGCAACGCATTGCTTGCCCAAGAGCGGACTGTAAGAGAATCATCAACCTTGCACCTTCACCCGTAACGCCCCCCGTGCCCACCTTGCCTGGCATGTGCAGAGTCATTTGTGCTCATTGTCAGGACACTTTTCTGGTAAGACACAAGAATAAAAATATTTTTAATGACCATAATACATATATGTATACTAACTCCACAAGTGTTGTGTCTATGGACAGCGGCAATAGCCTTAACATCAGGTGATCGGCCTGCTCATCTGCCTAACATCTGATGTTGTCGCCACCTGGACCATAGAAAAAAATATTTACTCACTCTGAGGATAAGAGAAGGATTTTCATTAATTAAATAAATTGTTGGTAATTCCTTAAAATTACAATACACCTACTTAAATGATTTTAAAGGTACTTATTCTTTACAATAAATAGTGATTATAAATTCAATTCTGATTTATGGAAGTAGAATAAATTCCACATTACTTATTTATTTTGATGTTTGGTTTGGTTAGTCCAGCATACATAATAAAATCAAGTGACTTATAGCTTAATCAACTGAATATGTTGGCTATAGCATATTTAGATAGATTCTGAATATACATATAGTTGAATTAGTTTTAAAATTAAAGATACTTGAACTAGATTTGTAGAAATAATAAGACAACTCTTTTATCGGTCTATAGCTTGGCCTAAATGGAGAAAGCTGTAACATAAAAAAATTATCTATAATAATCTACCTACTGTTTACATGTCTTAAAAGTTATTTTATATAGAAATTAGACTTTCTGAATAAAGGTTACAAGATTGAATGTTGTTATATTTCAGTATCAGATGTTGAAGAATGCACCTGTGCGCTGCCCTCACTGCCGCAAGGTGTCGTCGGTGGGGTCGCGCATGGCCCGCCTGAGAGGAACCATATTCGCTGTCCTTGCGCTCATATTCTTGACGATCGCAATCGGCGTCACACTTGGCACACTTTCAGCAGCCAAGAGTCATGGAGGTGGAATCTATGTTGCTTATGTTGGGGCGTTTTTGGTTGCATTCCTGTTAGGGAAGTAGGGCTGTTTACTACTTTGCTATGAGAGTAAGTATGATTGAAGGGCCAATGTAAGTCAGGAACCTCAAAATAGGTTTGTGATAAATTTATATGACTAGAAAATGTTAAAGGTTTCTCTATTCCATATTATAACTAGCATTATTATAATTTGATTTTGTACTAAATGAGTGTATATTTTAACCATGATATCATGAAGGTGAGTAAAAATAATCATTATTATTATTGTCATCATTATAATTGATCAACAGCCACTAATTTAGGGATGAAGAGATTTCAGTCTTGAACTATTACCCTCTGTTGATTGCTTTAGCCCACCTGTAAATCTGGATTCATTATAGTAAAATGTTTACACTGAATATATATGTATTGTAGGTTTTGGGGTAACACTAGAAGTTTTAAAATACCTACACTGTTGTTACTCAAAATAAATACTTTTATTGTTTAACAAATTAGGCAGCAAAAGTGGAAAACTACCATTCAAGTATACACAACTCACTTGGCATCAGAACTTGTAAGTCACCTATAGCCATTACTAGCATGCTCTTTGTGATTCGTTTTAAGACTGCGCGGCTAATCTTACAATCATAGAACAAGCAAAAAGTTTTCACAGAATCTTCAACTTAGAAAACCATGATTATTTATGGTAAATTATATAAAATGATTAAAAAAATTGTAATATTCAATAATAAATTCATAAAAGTTTTAATATTAGTCTAATCATACATCCATTATTTTTCACAATTCAATATATTAGTATGTATGTCCCAAATTCTAAATTTTAGCAGAAAATATTTGTATCCAGAAACTACCTAAAATTATTTTTTTGAATTTTCCTTTATAATTTTAACTTATTGGATTAATCAAATTATACTCAAAAAATGCGAACTAAGCTTCTCTCTGTTAGACTTTTAAGAAAAAGAGAGCCAAATTATTTATGTCTCAATTACCTTTCTTCTACTATATTTACTATAGATTGAAATTAGAGAGTTAGTTGGGGAAAAAATATTTTATTGAGCTCTGAATATCACAGGATCTCCTCTAGAAGCGCTCGATCAATTTCAAGGATTTATTTAATTCCCCTGAAATGTATATAATTAATTAATTAATGTAATGACCGACAGGGTGTCCCACAATTTGATGTTAAGCCGGAATCAGGTAAACAGGCTACTCACAATAACAGTTTTTAAAATGTATGTTGACTTGACGTTGATATCTGGGACACCCAGTATGATGTGTACATACATGGTTTTACATTTTAGTTTTTACACAATTTTAATCCAATTGCTTAGTCATCTGTGTCATTTCTAAGGGTTTTTCATACAGGTTCAATATCAAATTATTTGAAATGAGTTTTGTTTCATTAAACAGGGTTTTATGAGTAAGGGTTAGGGTTGGTGTTGCTGTTGTCCATGGGCGTTGGTGAAACGCTTACCATCAGGTGATCCGTCTGCTCGTCTGCCACCCATCACATTAAAAAATCCGATTACATTTATTTCCAAAATTTTAACGTCATGAATTTTGCATGTTGGTCAGTCAATGAGTCATAATTACTTTATGTTTGTATTTTCAAATTTAAGCCACCTTATTACAAAATACGATCTCAAGTTATTATTACCGTACTAAAGCTCATGCCATCCCCTTCCTACGCGCACTGTTAAAAAGGGCAGGAACGAGTTTAGTTCCGGAACTTTTCTTAGATCGCGTTTTGTATTAAAGGGGGGAATACATTAGTCATAAATTAATGACATTACTGAAAATCTTAAGGTCACGAAGGTACTTCACGATTAAGGGCGATTTGCATAATTACATCTTAAAACTCAATTTTATTAAGACAATATTTTCCAATAATCTAGATCTCACTTTTACCATTACTTATCATATTAGTTCATTTGATATTTGGGGCTTATTTGAAACATAAAAATAAAGATCTAGAATCTACCTAATCTAAGCTAAAATCAAGGTATTACTTTTATTACTTAAATCTTGTTTCAAATTAACTGCATGTCGCCCTAAATTACGTCAATGTACCCTACATGTAGCCTTTAACTATAATAAAATCAAGACTGACCAGACAATTGTATGCGCGTTGTCAAGGCAATATTTTATCCTATTTATTAACTGTTTCATCTGTTTTATTGACATGTACCTGTGCTGAAAATAATATGTAAAGTAATTTATTAAAAATGACATAGCTTAAATTGGAGTTATGGTACATTAAAATTGACTTCGAATATTTATAAAAAATAAATGAGAAAAACATTATACTCACACTATCAACAAGCTTGATATTAGTTAATTTTATTAATATTTGAAAGAAAATGGCTAGCTTTACCTTGTAGCACAAGTTATTTACATATTTGTGCTAAATATGCATGATAAGTGACGAAATTCCGTGGTAAATCGATGTCGCAATTAATCAGTATCTCTTCATATTTAAAACGAGTTTTTTTTTATTAATGAACCTCTGCTTTAACAATATAGTGTAAACGAACGTTCTTTTCGACTAACTCGTAGAAAATGTTCGTATCGTGTTCGATAGGTAATTCAAAATAGTGCAATACTTACTCGAAAGTTTAGGAATTTGCATTGATACTCTAAAATGTCTTAAGATTTGAACCACACTGTTCATTAGTTACTAGTAGATCTCGAGATTAATTTTGAAGAGATAAATAGGACTGTAGCTAGAGTCGAATTGAAGGTAGGGCAGCATTGGTTACCAGTAGGGCTGTCAATGCCACGGGTCGGCTCGATGCGATGGGTCGGGTCGACCCGACGGGTCGGGTCCGGTTAAAGCGACGAGGACCCTTGCCCCACCATGCCTCCTAGCTACGGCCTTGAAGATAAGGCTAGCCATATGTTTATTTGTTTTTTATGTGATATTATATTTTATACTTATAGTTAAACTATAATATTCAAACATTCTGTTTAATTAAGATGTAGGATAATTTGAGCATTCTGTTTTTATAAAAAAATATGAGTATGTAGGTAGATTATCATGTATTACCATTATTTTCATAAAATATTAGGGCTATAAACATGTATTTTTAGTTTTAAGTCAAATAAACGGTACCTATTGAAAATACTTATCTACGATTTCATTTTGCATCACCATTGCAAAATTAAATAGGTATACTCAGAGGCACATCTAACCGCCCAAATAGTATTTTACATACAAACCCTTCACGGTTTTTATAATTAAAAATTAAAACGTTTCATTGCAACATGTTTTAGGTACCATGACGCGTAGGGATATGCTCGTCTTTAAAAATATTTTAATCAACCATGAAAACTTCCCGCTTTGTCCAAAAATTATAACATCGATTTTTATATTTTTAGGCAAATTGGAAAGTTAAATATGCTTAACTTCTTTTTTGAAATCGTGAAGCCAGACAGTTTTATGATGAGAAATACGTTATGGGCGGTTCGCTGTGTCTCTGAGTGTATAATATCCAACTTATATACTTTAGTGTAAAAATAAATAGGAATACGGCCTTTAATAAATACCTTCATGTAATGGTATACCGACTTCCTGTTGAATGCAATACCGGTTTAACTATTCCTTATCCACTATTACAGCTTCATTACATGGGCGGATTAAAGCCACCATAATAGGATAATAGAAACAATATAAATGAAGTAAAATATCGTTTATTTTTTATTTATTTATAACAAAACATTGAGGTCATCAATACGTATCATAGTTATCGTGATACACGACTATTGTTATGAGAACCTTTCATATTAAATAAGCACGATGCTTCTTCATATCAATAAGATAATGACACTGTTAAATGTGGTTTAAAAATGGGTTTGAAGTTGTATATTTGCTAGTAGCTGTAAAGTACAACTTTTTAGATAGGATTGAAGTTATCCTATGTAAAACTTATTTTAAATTTTAAGTTTTTAGCAAATGAAGCTGAAACACCGAAATATGTGAATATTCGCTTCGTATTACTCCCGATTTGTACTTCTGATTTTGTGGTCAATTGTACTTTTGTGGTGGTTATTACTTTACTATATAGGTAAGGTAGGTATAATAAAAACAGCAGGTACCAAAATCAATTGAAACAATAAAAACTTGAAATATTAAGATTGTACAAGATAAAATTAACAATAACATAAACAACCGTATCAAGAAACTACGTTCTACTTACGACTAGACATCAAAATGTTATACGCAAATCATAACGGTATGCTTTAAAAGTATTTGTGTAAAAAATAGAGGATCTAGACAAATTTTATAAGTTGCTTAAATTAAGTCTTATTTATTAAGTTTTAAGAAGGAATGTATTAAACGCACAACATACAAAGCTCCATCGTAGATTGTTAATGCGATTCATTATTACCTAGGACCACAATACAAAAAATAAATTAATATTTATTTATGAAAAATTTACAATCTTTTTGATGTCTAATAAATACATTTTTTATTTATCATATTCATTCATACATTCAATGCTACTCCATGCATAAATAATGCTACATACTGAATACGTAAATAAGATAATAAGTATTCTATTTTATTACAAAATTTTAATTCATCATATTGTAGTCATTCTTCATAAAATTAAAGTTGGTCAACAAACCTTCAACAACTTCAACTATTAAACCTTCAACAAGTAATGAAGGTTTTATAAAATTCACAAATAATAAATTTAGAACAATAACTTATTGTTCTGCGATACATTTGTGCACTAAGCAATCTACATATCAGTAAAGAAAATCTGATTTATATAAGATACGTATAGTTTATGTACTTGATAAAAAACGTTAGTAGAACTAATTCCCTGAAATTATTAATTTGCATTGTATCTTTCATTCGTTACTGTCAACATGTGATTTTGTCATTCATTACATAACATTATGCTGGTAGCTAAATAGTCGGTATATTGTTTATAGTCGCTTGTCAGAATATTATAGTTGTAGCTGTAAGCGCGTGTAGGTAGTCAGGTACCTATAGCCGAATAAGCCATTCACACAACTTCAAACATACAGACCATGTTCACAAAGTTCAAAAATCGTTTTTGAATAAAATTACCATTATTGGACAACCGACAGTTCCGTAGGACCAGTTGCGGATTTTAAATATTTGCGCTCAACAGGCTATTCCAGAGACGGCAACAGACTAGGGTATTAGCCAGACCTTGTAATGTTAGGGAAGAAGGCTACGAATCGCCCGAAACCGGCCACATGACTCCAGCTAACTCAGTTTCCGGGTAAACCCGCTACTGCGTAGCACAATGCTTGAGAAGTTAATGAGTTTTGTCGTAAGTGTCCTTATGTTGGTAGCCGGTGACGTAGCCAGAGCCGTCGACGAGGTCCTTCCTGCCGGCGATGCCTTTGCCCCTGCCGGTGCCGTCGAACCGCTGCTTGTGCGAGCCGGTGTACTTG
Source organism: Marasmia exigua (assembly GCA_019059595.1). Taxonomy (NCBI): domain Eukaryota; kingdom Metazoa; phylum Arthropoda; class Insecta; order Lepidoptera; family Crambidae; genus Marasmia; species Marasmia exigua. The sequence continues at coordinate 6,186,444 of CM032478.1, forward strand.
CTGGTGTCTGTGAGCCGGTCCACGGTGGCCGCGGCCGCTTGCGACTTTGTTACCTGCAATGGGAGAAAAACTGCATCAACGAAGAATAATCGCTTGTTTTTTGATACTGCTACAAAACGGTTCAACTTTTTTTTTTACTTTATAAGTTTATTTGGTATTTTTCGGTAGGTATAGTAGCTTACAACAACCTGCACCTTTCTGATAGTTTCTGAAACGTTTAAGTAATCATGATTCAGCTGGTCTGGTTCTCCTGTCAAAAGGATCGCGAAGGTCAGACCTGCGAAATGTTGGGGATTCCAAGAATTCATTCGTCGGCAGTTGCCTAATTGTAATTACCAGACTCACCAATCTTAAATCATGGTCAGGAATTACACGCTAAGATGAGGAGATTAGTACTGGCATAAATCTATAGGTACAATATTTTTCTGAAAACAAAATGTTGTTTGACTTCTTACATGAGATGTTATTCCTGGCTGTCCACAAGTGGTGAGTTTTTTCTTTATGTCTTCTAACTCCACCTTCTTACTCTTGGCCAGGTCGTCGAGGAACTTCTGGTAGTCGTCGAGTCCCACTTTCAGGATCTTTAGTTTTTTGAAATGGATAGCTGTGTCGGTGGTGGTGATCTTCTTCCCGTCGATCACCTTGGCCTGTTTCATCCATTTGTCGCTTTGTGACAGCGTGATGTGCTTGCCGTCTGACTTCGGATCTCCAAACTTGGAGAAAGCCTTGAAGGCGTCCTGAAATATTTTTATAAATACATTTTTTATTTTACTTTTTTAGGGAATCTTACAGCTAATCTACGTATAGCACTAACTTTAAACGAAACAAGGCCAATTATAAAAAAAAAATCCACTTCTAGGCACCTTAGGTAGGTTTGGTTAGGTATATTTCTGCCGCACCTTCAAGAAATGGACTTCGTTGCCAGCGTTGGTTTTTACTCCTGCCTGCAATATGGTTTCCTTCAAACGAAGCGTTAAGAAGCATCTCGCGAGCCAGTATGGCAGTCCCAACGGAGGTGATGCCTTGACATCGCTTCCGTTGTTATTGCAACGTGGGGTATTCTCTTACTTACCATCAGGCTGAGGAGAGCCAAAATACTGTGTCACTATAAATAAAAAAGGTAACCAACCTACCTAAGTGCCTTTAGAAATCATCACATAAATTGTAATGGTCTCAAACTAAGGTTATTGCTCTGTTAGATAAACTAATAACGAATGTATCGCAACGCCTAGACAAAACACAATTATCAACACAAAAATCCAGTAATAATTTGACAGGTTGAAAATGCCCGTTTGAATAGACATGTAGGTAGGTTCCTTGATTTTACCTAATCCACAGTTGATATACCTATAGGCACGCCAAGTATATACTTGGCGTATAGGTATATCTACTAGTATATATCTACTGTGCCTAAACTTTACCTGCGCTACTTTTTTATTGCATTATCTATATATAAAAAGATGCTTTTTTAATACCTAATAGGTACTTATACAATATCATGATTATCATCTTTGGTCATTATGTACCTAGATATGTTTATTTTGTTTTTGATATGCCTTTTCAATAGCAACATATTACGTACAGACATCCACACATCAGGTTACTACAATGTGTCCAAATTCCTCAATTGATATTTAACAGAATCCCCTTATTACAAATCACGAACTAAGGATGGTCCCGGAACAAAATCCGTGCCAGCCTCTTTTAACATTGCGTGTTGGAACGGGATGACATGAGCTTTAGTACGGTATTAACTTTTTACATCGCGATTTGACATTAAGGTGAGAATCGAATAAAGATTTTACAGTTTTGAATTACTATCAAAGTATTGGTACGTTAGTACAGACCAACGTACACACATATAGCTATTTGACGAGTTATTTACCTGCCTATGAGCCAACCAGAAAAATATATTCATTACCTACGATACAGCTACCGGTTCACAGCTTTTTACATGGATGGGTGAAATTTTTCCAGTAATTTTCTATTGGCATGCATCATTTACATGAAATAACAATTTCGTGAAAAAGTAGTTCAAGGACCTGTTGGTAGTTGCTTAATTATTGATCTGTATTCTTATGTTCGTAATCTCAGGTGAAACAATGAAAGTGCAAGGTTTCTTTTTCTGTTGTTCTTCCTCAATCGCTTGTAGCGGTGGGAGTCGGAAGTTGGCCCACAGTACTATTATGTCACATCTAACTCCCTTCCCAGTAGTTACACTATTATAAGTGAAGTTTCCTTATTATCATGCACCGTGCAATTGTTCGTAGTTTGCACTTTGCGCCTTTTCCGAAAATAATCAGTCGTTCCATTTTCCACACCCACGTTTATTGCTAGCAATGAGAGTAGAAACTAAAAATAATAATTTTTAACCGGCTACAATAATTTTCTGATTAGGTATGTACTTGGGTTATTCTACAGTTAGTTGATTACTCCGACCTGTTGTATTTTGAGTTCATTACAACTAACTGTAGAAGAAGGTTAAACTTTAAAAATTAATGATACCCGCGTTCCCTTTTTTTTAAGTTTAACCTTATTCTACATATAGTTAGTTGTAGAAACTCAAACTCAAAATACAACAGGCCGGAGTAATCAACTAACCGTAGATAACCCACTTATTGACATCTCATCTCATCCTAGTGAAAAAAATCAAATTATTTGAGATGATTCAGTTACACTGTAATGTATTTTTTCTTCTCTGACTTAAGCACAGCTGGTAAATCGTAACCGAAAAATAGTTGCCTAGTCGAAAATGTCCAGGTTTTAGGACTTAAACTATGTGACGATTCTGTAGGTAGATTTCGCCATGACCCTATCCACCGACGAATAGGTGAAAACGATGTACCTAGATGGCGCAGCGGCTATGGTATTGTGCCCAAGCGTGGAAAGTTCGAGTTCGCTTCCTCAGGTCGATTTGGGCAACAAACTTTTCTAAATTGCCTCGGGGTCTGGGTGTGCTCGGCTATTCTCAGCTAGAGTTATTCATAGTACCTACAAGGATTGCCCTGTTATGAGATCATTTGATCGGTGTAAAAACTCTAGGGCTTTTATTTACCATTGATAAACACGTTTCGTTTTCTTATGCTAGAAGCAAGAAACGAGCACGCATCACCGTGGGAAAGCCTCATTTCGGCATGAATGGGCCGGCTCAACCTGAGTACCACGGCATCACTGAAAACCGGCGCGAAGCAGCACTGTGATGCGTTTCGCCGATCCGGGGGAAAGGGGAGTTTAAAGGTTGGCAGCGCACTTGTGACTCCACTGGTGACGCAGATGTCTATGGCCGGCGGCAATCGCTTACCATCAGGCGTTCCGTCGGCTCGTCTACCAGCTATGACATAAAGAAAAAAACGAGCACGCGGGTTATCTAATCACCACCACCCATGAACATCCGCGAATTCAGAGAGGCGCTGCAGATGCGTTGCCGGCCTTTTAGAAAGGCCGGCAACGCATACTCCTCTTGATGGTCCGTGAATGTAGCGGCAGTTCAGTATAAATTTTGACAGATTGCCTGATATGGGGCTGTAGCCCGAGGGCCAAAATTTTGTAAGTATGCTTTGATGTGTGACTGTATGGATATACAGAGTGTATGTGTTAGGAATGGTAATGGAGCGCATAATGGAATCCTATGGACCAGGAATACTAATAATCGCGCCGAATGGAGAGGCATATGCCCAACGGTGTGCGAAAGAATGCTGTTGAAGAAGAAGGGAGAGAAGATGTGTTAGGACTTTGCTGAAAAAAAAACGGGAGTGTACCTATGTGTTAGGATTTTGCTGGTGTAATTATTCTTTTTGTTTGGTGTGTGGCAAAAATGGTTTAAATGATTTCGAACCTTAAGCGAGATGGCATTGTCTTCGTTCTTGGCAGGCGTTCCATTGGCTGGCGGCGAGCCGTTCTCCAACTTGACGTCCTTCACCTCCTGCGTCACCTGCTCCACCGCATCCTGCGCCTGCGCCGATTCTTCCGACATGTTGCTAAATTCTGGAATCGAACGGAAAAACGTTCATGAAACTAAGTAGAAGCATCACACCTTCCTCAAGTGTCCTTTACCAAAAGGTTGCCTGGAAGAGATCGCTCATAGTGATAAGGCCGCCTTCTTTGTACATATCCTGTAATACCTAGTCTTAAGTTTTCATACTTTATTATGAGTGCAATAAAAGTATATTCATTCAAGCAAGAAAACCTACTAAGTTACAAACCTTAGGTGCTTTTCCCGCCACTATTATGCGTGTAATCTGCGTTCATAAAATTACTTTTAGTTACGTAACAAGGTACAAGTGTTTTTATGAGCGCGAATATTATTATTGGTACATTAGAGCATTCCGTGTTGCTCCAAGATTTGGTACCAAACAACGCATAGGAACAGGAAGTTAAACCAGTTCTACGAGAAGATAGGAAAGGCGTACTTATAAATATTTCTAAAATGTCAGGTTACCGACAAAGTAATTAGTTACCTTACGTGTACCTAAAATTAAATACGACTTGCCACATGATTATATACCGACTTACATAGGTAGCTACATAAAGATACTTATGTTTGCATATCGTGAGTACCTACCTAAGTTGTTAGTGTTCAACATAATATAATACTCTGGTACCAACTCTCATGGACGCGCGGTCATGTGTCGTAGCATCTTAGGTAACCTACGAGATTTAAGGTCGGTTTTCATTGAATTGCCTCGTACTTGGGTCACAGAATATAGAAAAAACATTCTTACTCTCTGCTAAGTATAGGTACTTAAGAGACAGAGAGAGAGAGCTATAGCTCATCTGATATAAATTGTCATAAAATCTAACTAAAAAAATTATAAAACACTCTCCAAGACTGGACGTTAGGAATATAAAATTTGAACCTACCTACATAGTACTTATGTAAGTAAAGTACATAGGTAATTAACCTAACTATCATAGGTAGTTAGGTAGGTAATATATGCCGTGTGGTCCCCGGCAGAGTAGAATAGGCCACCCTCACTCTTACCGAGGTGTCGTAAAAGGCGACTAAGGTAAAGCTGCTGACATGATCATCAGCACCCAGAGAAGGAAAGCTCTGCATTTATATCAAAACCCTCGCCAACCCGTCTGCCAAGCGTGGTGAGTATGGCAATTACCCCTCATGTGATTGAGGGAGGCAGGTGCCCCAGCAGTGGGGACTTAAATGGGCTGACGATAATGATGATGATGTAATATATTGTCTACTCTGTTATAAATTTTCTAAGTTGGCTATTAAGACCATATTCCGAACTTAATAAAGTTACGGCACTGGACCTATCCCCCCTTATTACAAAAGCTGGTCCAAGAATAGTTCCGAAACAAAACTCGCTCCAGCCCCTTTTAACATTGCGTGTTGGGACGGGATTGAGTGAGATTTAGTACGGTAGTAAATTTAGACCGCGTTTTGTAATAAAGAGGATCTGGTTTTATGTTAGGTACAAGCCTAGACGTACCTATGCAAAAATGTAGGACTAAGTGATACATCCTTCATATGAACTTCCCTCCTACTCGCACATTTATAACGGTCAATTTCGTTGGTTATTTCATCCATTCATCCCGGAAATAATATTAGGTGACCTGCCTACATAAAAATGTTGAGCCCGTTACCAAACATCAAGGCAACACTGCAAACGATCGGGACGGGCGTGATGTCATACAAAAATAACCAAACACGTAAATAGTTGTCTAGCTATCGTGGTATCGCAGCCATAGCGGCTGTTTGCTGCTAAATGTGGCAATTACATCATCGACCTTGCCGGCGAAACGTTTAGCTGCAAGCTTGTAAAGTAAACATCAGCTGAGATTCTTTGTCAGCTCTTAAGTTTTGTAAAGGTTATCCATGTTCCTAAATAAATACAAATTATTGGATATCGTCGGAAATACGTACGAAGTTAAAATACTCGTATCATTTTCGTGACCTCGCATACTATGCAAATGCATTTTGCTAAAACAGCAATTTGTAATTGGGGGAACAAACCCTACCTAATGAGATATGGAATCGTTTTCAATAATAGAATTTCAAGTGAGCTACTAGACATTAAAACCTGCTAGCTAACTACTTAGAATCATCAAGTGCTCAGGAAAATATTTCTATTTCAAAATGATTTGAAAACCACAAAATTTGGTGCACCTCAGTACCTACCAACTTCTTCCGATTGACCGCGCACAACGTAGGGCTGCTCGAATTGGTGACTTGATTCTCTCTAGTCGACTTGATCCTCTAGCACTGCGACGGGATATATCTTCCCTCAGCATTCTATACCGCATCTTTCATGGGGATTTCTCTAAGAAACTGTTTGATCACTCCCTGCAGCTGAATTCTTACATCGAACCGAACGCAAAGCGAAATGCGTACTTAAGTACTCTTTTTTTAAAAAGGCCGGCAACACATTAGCGATCTCTCTGATTTCGCGGATGTTCATGGGCGGAGTTGATAACTTTCCATCAGGGGTTTTTTATGTGATAGGTGGCAGACGAGCAGACGGATCACCTGATGGTAAGCGATTGTCGCCGCCCATGGACACTCGCATGCTCGTTGGTCGCCTCTAGCATAAAAAAAACATAGGTACCTACTTACATTTCAGTAAGCACATAAATAGGTAGGCACAGGTATAGGACGTGGCATGTTTTGGCAAGAGACACCTATCATGCATTATACATGAGAAAATGTTACCCATATTAATAACAAGATAACAAAGAGCTATGTATAATTACAACGTAGATAACTACAAAGGCATCATCTGCATATTATCCAAAGTAGGTATTCTTTATTTGTATGAGACACCTACCTACTTACTTAATTACATGTATACATGTAATGTTCAAATCTACGTACCTACATACCAACTTGAACATATTATTGTACCTATTTAAATGGAATATGTGTCGCAAATAAATCCTTTAAACAATAAGATGCTAGAATCGAATTAATTTATCAAGCACTTGTGGAGGTTGTAACAATAGTCCATTACACCTCCGCCGATCTACGACTGTGGGTGCCCTGACTATTAGCCTGGCTAAATAATCTGACCCACAGATCAAGGTGGGAACCCGTTTGTAGCGAAGTCCGGTGCGATTTAATGGCTTCATAAAGACAGAATCGGTACGATCGGGTCACAAGTGCGTGATTGAATTCTATGATCTACGATGTATCTGCCAATTGTATTTGCAACACTTGCATACAAGCTTGATTAACCAGGGGTCTGATTTTATTTGACCAATCTATACATACCTACTTATTTTACTGCCTAAATCTAGTAGTAGTCTAATATAAAACTGGCGCCCAACATGTAACTAGGGTTAGGGTATCAAATTCTGCGGGTGTAAAGTACCTAGGTACATTAATTACCTACCTTGTTCATATGATAAACTACTTTTACTTTCAACATGCGGGTAACTCATTAACTTCCATATTTAATATGTATGGTCTCCATTGTCGGTTTTACAGACTTAATGAGTTGGTAGAGTCTGCCGGTGGTAATAAGTTTTAATATATTTTGTTTAAGAATCATTCTTCCAATGGTATTGTAGAGTCAACGAAAACGCTTGGCGTAGCGACGGTTGTATTTTATTTATTTAAGTTTAATCAATCAGCCTATCGTCCTCCACTTCAGATCAAAAGACATACCTACCCAAGCCTAATTTACCTACATTTGGATACAAACAATAAAATAAATTATTTGATAATTTTGCACTGTGACATGGCCTTCTCTCCTTCTCTATTTTTTTCCTTTAAGTTATAGTTCTCACTTTCCTTTTTTCGTAGAAAATAATAGGATAGATTTATTCTGTGAAGATAGGCCACTTGTCCTGTAAGTAACCAATAATAAATGATCTCACATTTTAATGAATCAATCCAACCCCTCAAAGCCAGATTAAGACTGATATAAAAATACTATACAAGTATGTATATACAAAAGAAAAGTAATATATGTACATATTTGTAATCCCCCTGTTGATTCTGATATACGTAACATAGGTGCTTAAGCTACCTATCTCGGAATCAGATTACTGTAAGTAATGTGATGTTGTGAAATATAATAATTCATCATAATACATAATAATAAGTGCATCACGCTAGCATCTACGGAGTACCTGCTAACTTTTAAAAATGTGGACAGGTCACGTCACGACACTGCCACCACGCAACATTTGTTACGACGCAGCTGCATCGTAAGTTCCTTTAATCCTGCTCATAAATGCGTTAGGCAGTTGTTGGAATTTTAACGTCTACTTTCATGAAGCCTACTATATTCGCGTAGTAAATAAAGGCGGTGGCACAGCACGCGTGTCTGGGTCGATGCGCGCCACCTCTCCGACCTAGTTGCTGTGTCCCAGAATAATTACAAAGCAAGACGTTCACGCGAACACGGTATTCATTTATGATTTCTATTCCTACCTACGTTAAATAGCTAAAAAGAAGTTAAATAATCACAAATTACTTAGTCTGAAGTTACCAATCTTTGAAACGTACTCGTTATGATTCCCCAGTTCATCATACATGTTTGTTGTCCCGTAAATAATGGTGCATAACTCGTTTGGTGAGCTAAAACTAATTTGAACAGTTCTTTGAAGAACCTAAGGGTTGCGAAAAAAAAAATGTTTTTTTTTTCAATTTTCTGCCTCAAGATAGATTTTTGATATCATGGTTCCAAATGATGACATTGTTTAGATCCATGATATCAAAAAAACTATTTTGAGGCAGAAAATTAGAAAGAAATATCTACGGAATATCTTGTATCATAGCAACTCGAAGGTTTCTGGAAAAACTGTTCAAATAGGTCACCAAACGAGCTATGCACCATTTCCGTATGATCCATTATTTACAGGACACCCCGTTTATTGATCAAAGTGACTATCGAAAGATCCAAAATCGAGCCAATTGATCGAATAAGCATGTCGATATTTTCTTATTTAAGTTAAAAATTTATTAATTTTAATTCTTTTTTATTTATTTATTATCTTTAAAATGAAACAAATTTGCAACAACAATACTACGAGTAGGTGTCATCTAATCTTATCACATGTTAAACAGCGTTAAACATTGTTCATAAATGTCCAAAGAAGGTGAATTACTAGATACGTCACACACAACTATACCAAAGTCAAATATAAATCAAACTGAGGTTCGTGGGTCCTTCGATCATGAGAATATAATATAAAATAAAATAAATATATCACAACATCACATACATTGATATGATCGAAGCGAAGGTCGGATAACTTTGGACTAGGTATCCAGACTATTATTATATTATCTTACTCTGTGGATTGGGGCTAAGAAAGAATCGTAAAAACACAAAAACTAAAATTATCCAATACTCTATTTGAATGGGATAGCGCGTGACCCAATGCTGGCTAGTTGACGTCATCCTGCGTCACCATTAATAACGATGACTCACCCCTATTAAATTGGCAAAGCTATTTTGCGTTTTACTTGTTACAAAAACTAAAAAATATTAAATAGGTAGGTAATAAGGTAGATACACGTAAACATAAGCCATTTATTTTTAGGTGCTAGAAACTTTTGTCGGTCTGCACCTAGACCCTAGACTTACCTACCTAGAATATGGGGGTCTCAGTTTAAACGTTAGGGGCCTAGCCCGGGGGCCCGTATTATTCATAAGGCGATAGCTACTTACTTTTAATATTTTAGTAGATACCAAGGATTTAGGTACTACACCAGAGAACAGATACTATTACCTTAAACCTACTCTATGGACAAAGTGACCGCCCTACACAATCCTGGCGGCGGACTATCACTGCAGAAGCGAAGACCTTAGGACTAACTTGGAGCGAAGTAAAACGTGAAGCTCAAGAGCGTTCGAGATGGCGGAGCACTGTGGACGCCCTTTGCCCCACCTAGGGGACATAGGACATTAAGTCAAAGTCACTCTATTGGACAAAGTGGAGGAGAAGAGACCCCGCGGCCGGTCTACAAGTTTGGTGGTGTAACCAAGTAACGACGATCACTGGGCTTCCCGTCGTAATCGCCCTAATGACAGCCGAGACCCGAACTAAATGGAGGAGATTAGTGCACGAAGCTACCAGAAACTTTCAAGGACACGACCTTCAGAATTGAAGATACCAATCACACTCTATGGGTACGGTCAGCATCAAAAGTAGCTTAACACATTAGTACCATGTCGAAGTAACATTTTGTACGTACCCCTTAGAAGCTGACTATAATAGGCAGAACAGTTACTTTGACAAGGTACTAAAGTGTTAAGCTACTTTTGATGCTGACTGTACTACCATTGACTAAGTAACTCTAATTAGTCTGTGGTACTGCCAAGATAAATGTAATGTAAATAGAGTCCCCGCCACGAAAGACGTCCCGTGAAAAGCGCGCTAGAGTCGCCACCATTAACAATCTAATTTGAGCTATTAGCTCATAGACACAAGGAATCTCAAATTTTAGTACCGTGTTTTTCCGTGGGACTTTTTTCGTGGCGCGAACTCTATTTCGATATTTATGCATCAGGTGGAGATTCAGACCATAATCTATAGATACCTAATACCTAGTGTACCTACTTACTCATTCAATATTGTTCAATTGTTGGTATCTGAGTATCTCATGCTCATCATACATCATTCGAGATCAGTGAGGTAGAAATAGAAGTACCTACCTACTTATTACCGTATATCAAATATGGGTGTGTCACGTCTTCTAGAGACGTGGAAGCCATGAACAATATTTTCATGGTGTATTTGGTGGTGCTTCAATGTCAACACCTAAGAAGTTACCCAAACAATAAGGTCGTCTTAGGGCATACTGTGCTGGAACCAATATATTGGCAAACCAGAATTTAAAAAAAATAAAGAGCATTTGTAAAGGAGTTCGTAAAACAGCTCCGCTTCCTGGAAAAGCTGCCAACCGAGCACAAACGAAGAAAAGTGCAACTGAGTTGCGATATTGAGAAGTAAAGTTTTTAATTTTTCTTGTAATAACTTACTCTGGAGTTTAGATAACTAACTTTAATACTTATTCGTAGGTATCTTTCAGATACTTAGTTTTTATATTCGTACATACTATAGATCAGAGGTAGGTAGGTATCCTTTAAAACAAAGTTTACATTTCTTCAAATACTTAATTATACCTGCATACTTGCCTGCCTTTTTACCGGTTTATCCTAAAGGTTTAACATTTACCGAATCGATAAGCGAAAGGTTTAAAGCCATGTCTCTACAAATGGGGGGAAAAGTGGAAAGTGAGACAGTTAGCGTGCGAAAAACTAGGCGGAACGTGAACGGCCTTGCAAGTTTCTATATTCGAGTTTGTAGCGAACTGCCACATAGACTTTCCCTGATGGTTACTGCATAACATTGTACCAAATATAGGCACATACCCAACCTAAAACTATTATATGTACCTATTCGTTTACGATTAGTAGGTACCATGTGGTACAATCAGCATCAACAATATCTTAGTTTTCAAACCTAGCCTAAATACCTACCTATCTGAGCATTTGAAAAAAGTCTCTTTTATACACAAACGCACAAAACCATAAGGTGTAGTTTCATTTGCTGTCATTTGTTCTTGAATAAAAAATTACAATGTACCTTGGCGTATACTAACATACAGTTGCCTTTTGTAAAATGCTCCGAGATTTTTGGTAGGTTCGAACGCTAAGATAATTTTGAAGCTAACTGTACTACCCTAACTACCTATTCAACTGAAATTGTCATGTCAAGAACAATACAATCATACATCAGTCAGTTCTTAAGCAACTAGGTACTACCTATCTACAGAGACAAAAGATTTAATGAACCACGTAAATGGGTATGCGCCGCGTAGTGATGATGTATTGATGCCTCCCTACTTCGGAGGTATCTTTATGCCTTCTACACGGTTTTTTTTTTATTTTTATGTAACAGTTAAGTAAGTATGTATTCGTATGGTTTCCCACTAAGTATCTATTTGCCTTAGCTCTAAAACAACCGTGATTATTATCCGAGTAAGTCTATAGGTAGGTAGTTATGTAGATACTTAGTTATACCTAGTACTTTACTCGATTGTTATTGATTCGAGAATGTAACTATTTGATTAAAAACAAAGATTGTAGACAAATAACAAGGCGCACCGACCGATAAAAATATTTTATTATCAGTTGACCAATTTGTAGGTTTACATCATACCTACCTTTGCTCTAATCTCTATAAATCGGTTGTTTTAATGGTGTTAGACCATGGTTTGTAGGTTGTGTGGTAGTCACATCAACTCGACCCGACTCGTTCCTCTCAGATCGAACTGCCTAGCTTATAAAGTTTCATTTAGGCATTTAATCACTAAGTACCTACTTAGGTACCTTTTTTTAGTCACAAGCTACCTTACCTCATTTTTAGCTACTATTATACCGTGCTTTAAGCTCTTTCATCGGAGCATTTACCTATATTTAGAAGGGCTCACTGTTTGCTCTATGGTTTACCTACTAATCTTTACGCACGATTGCTCTTGATTGCCCTACAAGTACTCACGTACCTATATCTATGTTGGTTACGAAAACTATTTCAGAGTCAGACAAAAGGGTTATGTTATGTATGTGTCGCTTCTCTCCCAAGGTTAATGCAACTACTGTCGTCAGCTTTTATCAGTAGGTAAATTGCACGACGAATTTAGAGTGCGGCAATACTTGAGATAAGGGTAGATATCGTCAGGCAATTAGGTACCTGCCTATTGTTTGTAGGTAATCACTTAGATATATAATCTACGCAGGCACTTATTATTAATAACAGATGGGTAAAAGGAAAGTAAAAACTGTTTTGTTAAGTAAAATTATTTGTTATAGGTAGAGTTCATTACAATGATATTAATGTCGCTTAAATATTAGGAAGTTGTAAAATGCCCAGTAGCCGATACTAAAAGAACACATTTTCCTACGTAAAAAAAAAGGAAGTGGACTCTCATTTTAAGCCCCAAGTGAAGCGGGCCCGTTTAATATTGTGTGCTAGGGAGTGCCAGACGGCCCAGGGGGCGGATTCACCCTCCACTAACGAATTCTTTGTTTTCGACGGATGAATTTCGGCACAACAGTTTTATTCTAATTCTAAATTGTTACAATATCCGAAGTAGGCTCAGTGTACAGATTCCAAAATTTTATTTTCGTTTTATTAGGTACGTTTAACACTTTCTACACTAATAAAATATTTATAATTTACACAACAAAAGCCTGTCGGGATGAATCTCAAGAGTTCTCTCATTTCCCACCCCGGTAATGACGTGCGAATAATCCCGACGAACCCCCATCGATCCGTCATACACGAAATAGAAATGAATGCAAATATTTACTTACTCTCCAGCTAATGTGTTGCGTTCCTGAATGAGATCACATAAACGCAAGTGCGACGTTTGCGTGCGACGCGCGTGTCCCGCGGTTGCACTGGTACTGCCGGCGGGCCGTGGCGCGAAACGCCGCGAATTTGTTGACAAGCGAGATGCGCCGCGGCCGCCGGAGCTGCCGCACGACGCATGCGTATCGCACGCCCGCCGAAGGCAGTGGGACACAAAGGGCCGAGGATCAAGTTTCAGATGGGTAGGTGAAATGAGACTTAAGATAGTAATACTAATCTCTACTTGTCGATGGTAAATTAAAATCCAAAACAGCAATTGTGTTTCCTAAAGTGTCCCTACCTATTTCCTATCAGGCAAGTGGCGAGTCTGCTTGTGTACCTATGTGAAAAAAGCTTAAGGGTTTTTAAACAAGGTGTTTAAATGTTACCGAAAATATAACCGTCTTACTCATGATCTCGCGTCCAAAGCCTTCGCTTTATAGCCCGGAGTACGCTTGGACCATGATTCAGGACTTAGGGAGTCTGGTAATTAGAATAAAGCGACTGCCTTCTGACCTTCGTAACCATTTAGCAGGGGAACTGAATCATGGTTACACGTTCCTGAAACTATCTGAAATGTGCATGTATCCTCTCGATGTTTTGCCTCACCGCCGAGCTAATGGTAGTACGAAAATAAAAATAAGTATATACTTGGTACAAAAATGCGTCTGAACAAGCTTGTTGTGGCAACCATAAGGTAATACGTCTGGTGATAACTTAGATCTACCTTATTCCTAGATTTTTGTAGGAATAGATAGATCTCTCACTAAAAGTCATCGTAAAGCTATCTACCTACCATTGCATTGTATTGTTACATACTGTAGACACATTTAGTTTTTATGAATGTAGCAAGTACATACTCTTGTACCCAAGATCATTCATGCGAGAGCTATTATCTGATTAAAATTGGATCTCAGCAACTGTTTTAGGTACATCCTACATCCCAAGCCAACCCACTGGAACTACCATCGAATGACGTCTCACTGCGCAAGCGCACTGCCTGGTATAGCTGGCCCAGTTTTGCGGCCTATTCAATGATGAATGGTTTGTTCTAATTTGAGCTCCAAGAGATACTTATTATTACAAAATCGGTCATAAAACATTAACACAGACTTATAAAAATGAAACTTAAGAGCCCTTTTACGGATCATTTCAGTGGCGGTGCCACTGATATGATCCGTATGGTGATACTGATAATGACTCCTCTGGTGTCTTTTGGCGGCGGTAATCGTTTACTATCAGGTGACCCGTCTGCACGTCTGCGTGATTTCATAAAAAAATCTGTCAGCATCGAAGTTTGTCTCGAAAAAAGCAAAGGTATGGGCCTGTTCAAATTCCTCATGTTATTCTAATGAAAGCGCGAAATTCTAAATTTGTATTTGGTGCCAACGCCGTATAACCGGAGTGAATTGCAGATTAAGGTGACGGTTAGGGCACACTAGCGACGCCAACCTATTTAATTTTTAGCTACTAAACCGAATCTATTTTAAACAATTTCGGGGTTACAATCTCTCGGCAAACACTGATACTATTTATTAAATAGCCATGCACAAATGTTGGATCCGAAATTAAAACAATCATCATCATCATCATCAGCCTGGTAGTACCCACGGCTGAGTATAGGCCTCCTTTTCTTTACGCCAATGTACACGGTCTTGAGCCGCTAGAATCCATGTAGTCTCCACGATTTTTAGTGATGTCATCGACCCATCGTGACACTGACTGGACGATCCGGATTAAAACAATAAATGAAAAATTTATCAAGACATTTAAAATAAATAAGGATTTGTGATTTTGTCAAAATCGGTGCAGTAGTTTTAAGACCGTTTACAAAAGCGATTTAGCTTATGAGTCAGCCTGCCGAGTGGCTGCACGGCAGTAACTCGTACTGTTTGGACGTCCTTAGGAGTAACTCGCACGAGCGTGCTAGGAAGTAGCTGGTATGACAATCCGAGTAAATGTCTACTGGTTAGGCAGCAGCTCGCACTGTGTAGTCTTTAGCGTAATCGACGACCTTAATTATGCTGTTTAGACCAAACCCGAAAAAAAAAAATATACTTATAGTAATTAAATGCAATATATGTATGCATATAAAATGTTTATTCCATTTCAGTACATAAGCGAATTAATAACAATAACAATGTATGCACAAACTACATTTTAAATTATTTATTATTGTTGTAACACATGTGGACAGCTTTGCAATCGTCATTCATTCTATTATATAGAGCTATTTACAGAATCATATATTTTTGTAAACCAACAGATGTCTTCGCAAAATGTGTTGTGATAGGAGTAATAACATCTTACTACTATCACCGTGTCAACAAAACCAGTAGGTCAATGAAAAGGTGCTGCCACACTGCAGTTTAAAAAAGTTCACAAACAGAAGTAAACATTTTTTTTTGGCTATAGCAATATTTATAATGCACTTAATAGAAATCGACAGCCGTGAGCCACCCGAAGGTGGCTCACGGCGAAGCAAAAAGCACTTACAAAGGTCTCCGGTAAATCAGTTGCCCGGTTAGCAAAAGATCGTGAGCTCGAGTCCCACCCGAAGACTGTCGAAAAATTTTTAAGTCCATTATTTACTTAAGAAGACAATTTTTTTAAGAAACGCGATCACAATCTCATAAAATGTTTTCATGTTACTAAACATTTCTTAATATGTTAACAGTTTTTTTTAAATAATAAAAACTTTTTTTCATTTTCGTTTGGACGCCTCGTAAAATAACGTAAATTTTTCAAATGTTATAAATGTTTGTAGACATTTTCCATCACTGTAAGGGAGCACTTAAAACATTTAACAATTCCTAACAGCGTGTAACAATTCCTAACAGCGTGTAACAATTCCTAACAGAATGCGACAATCACAAACATTTGTTAGTAAATGCATTAATGTCAGAATATGTTTGTAAACATTTTTAAGCAGCGTAGCAGCACCTTATTGTTCTCTGAAGTATAGTTTGGTCAATGAATGCTCACATGGGGAGTGTGGATGGAAAAGCCGAAAGCAGAAACTTTGACTAATTATTCGTTGACTACTAGGCTATTAGATATAGGGGACGAGGAACTATGAGCCGATCCACTCGCTCTCAATGAGGGCTGTCGCAATACGGGCGCCCGCGCATGCGAAAAATGATTTATAATAAATAAAATAAAATAAAAAAATTATGCTGTATTCGGAAAAATCCGTTACAATTAGTTAACGTGGCTTCCCGGTAAGTAAGCGAGGTATTCCCATCACAAGTATCTTTACTTGTGATGGGAATACCTCGCTCTTTATCCACAGGTTTACTATTTCATCTATTGTACGCACTTTATTGGCAATACGAAGTTTTTTTCTCAAGGTACACTCGCGATATATGACATCGATTCCGTTGTAATGGCAACGTTAGCTCTTCTCTTGCTTACCATCAGGCTGAGGAGAGTCAATATACTAATAAAAAAGAATTAAAAGGAACGCGTTCTAATTACACTACTATAAGCGTGTGCACGCGTATTATTGATGTGTGAATGAAACAAGATGCTATGGTTCGGTCTACTTTGACGCACGTATGAAGCGGCATATGATATTACTTACAACCTGTGCGGATAAAGAATGGGATCAGAAATGGCCCATTCTTTATCCGCACAGGTTGCAACTCTTTATTTCACTCACCGCCCCACGTCTATTGCAGCTGGTAGCTAAGGTATCAGGTAACCGACCGCAGGGAGAAAGAACAATCATTCAGCGGGAGGCAGGGAAAAGTCATACTGTGTATGTATAAATTATGCCAGATCCCTAATCAAAACGTTCTTTGCTGATTATCTTTGTCAGTACAAACAATACAACAAGTAGGACAGTCCCAACTATGTGTCCCGGTCAGGAGCCACTTGCCGATATACTGCACATGCAAACTTTTAACTACAAAACCCTTATAACGTTTTAAGTATTGTTCATTGTTAATTTACGTGCGATTCAAATATGTAACATTATTAAATTAAAAATATTTAACAAAATAGGTAACTTTATAAAATATACATATTGTCATATAAAATGACATTAGGCCTTTTTCATCTCAGCCTATGCAAGATATAACAGTTTATCAAATTTAATACTTAAAATTACAAATACTATTTACTATATGAGGAAAGCTTAAGCTTATCACATTGTTAGAATTGACCTATTGATTTGCACTAGTACTACTGATTGCAACTATGTTTTGATTATTGTACTATGAGGATACTAGAGAAAGCAGATCTCCTAATTTGGGCAAGACGACGTCTGGCAGTGGAGGTTTCTTCTCATTGCGAATGTTCTCCAAATCCTTGCTCGAGGTGACTCCAGTGAGGACAAGCAGTGTTTGAAATCCACAACGTACCCCAAGCTCTATGTCAGTGTTGCATCTGAAATAAAATTGCACAATTATTTAAATAAAAAATCTTGAGTAATACCAAATCACAATGATAATGCAATGCAATGTTCATCATCAATATTTGTTTGATTGCTTTTAATATGTAAATTCTTAATTTAATTTTGGGCTTGTAGAAAACCGGCGTGAAGCAGTGCCTGCGCTGTTTCGCTGAGTGAGTAAGGTAAACACTTGCCATCAGGTGTTTCATCTGCTCGACTGCCACCTATCGCTCAATTGTTTATTGCTTTCCATAAGGTACAGTAATTATATTATTTAGTAGAACACATTATGGACCCTGTTAGGGCACAACAAAATTTAGGAGAGAGGAAGCAAGCTTTATTAAAGTTGTTCTCTTTTATATGTATATCATTTAAATTTAAATAAATTGCAACTTATGTATTTATTTTTATATTTATACTTATTATTGCATGTTACACATTTAACAGAAAACAAAAATTATTATATTATCAATTTAGAAAGCTATAATATTTAAATTTTATTTTAATGTTTATTTATTTATTATTATGTTCATTATACTGATTACTAAATTGTTTGTTGATCTTTTAACTACCTAGTTTAAAATTTTTCATCTAGGAATTCTTTTATGCTGTATGTATTACCTTTTTTTAATAAAAATACTAAATATAAAAAGTTTATTTATTAAAACATTATATTTATTTTTTTATATATTATTATATATTTTTATTGACATGACCAAGGGACTAGATGAGTGCATTGTCAGGTTCGAAGTGGGTAAGTTTAATCTGTTCTTATGTCTTAGCAAAATTTTTGTTTGAATGTTTTCTCTCTTCGTATGGAACTCTGGGTACTTACGAACCAATTTACTTATTTCAAATATATAAATACAAGGCAAAGTTAAAATATTTAAGTACTTATGGATTTCATTATTTAGTACAGAATAGACTGCTATGTAACATGAAGCAATACAATGAATAAATAAATAGTATGAATTGAATGATAGATTACCTGTCACCAATCATCAAAGTCCTTGCAGGGTCCAGCCCAACAGACTCCAAGAATTTCCTGACGTAAGCATGTGGCTTTCCCAGAACCAAAGCCTTCCTGTCTGAACAAGTCTCAACTGCTCTCACTAGCGTGCCAGTACCAGGCACTATAATGGAACCTGACATAGGGAACCTTTCATCTGTGTTGGTTGCAACAAAGAGGCATTCTTCAGAGGATAGGTATGATGCGGCTTTCATGAACTTAGGGTAGCTGACATGTTCATCAAATCCAACTACTACGGCACCAACTTCTTGATCTAATTCTGATGGCTGCATAGATTTGAAATTTGGTTTTACTTGGTCAGGCTGCAAAGTCATTAAACATTAAACTCGAAATTAATAAGGAAAATCTTATTTATTTTACTACTTGCGGTCGCCCGCGGCTTCGCCCGTGTGGAATTTGGTTTGCCACAAAGTACCCTATTTCTCTCTGTATCCCTTCAACTATCTCCACTTAAAAAAAAAAAGGCCTCCCTTTTGAAGTCCATGACGGACACACAGACAGACAGACACACACATTCATAGTATGGATTTTCTCCATTCAGGATTTTGCAAATCTGCTATTGATATCAAAATTTTCTAACCTCTGTATATAAAAAAATAAAAAGCCTTTTAATTCTTGCATTTTAAAAAAAATACAATAATTCTTAACTAACTATAACTATGTTTATTAACTATGAATATTATGATAATTTTATTTTATTAAGTTATACTCTAATTACTAGCGAGAACCCTGTTTTCACAGGTGATTTCACACATCTCATGATTGGTCTGCCTGTGTTTTTTTACCCATGGTAATTGTAACCCTTAGACAGGGGAAACTACTGAGCAGAGGATGGACATTTTCACAAACTTAACTAAGCACTGTGTTCACATTCTTATCACGTCCCCCGTTAGGCGATGACTGATCGCTCACAAATAGAGCAACCCGTGCGCGCAAACTGCGTACATTATGCGTTGTATGGACACTCCATTACTGCATTTGAAAATTAACAGCTGCATATGCAGTTAGAAAGATAAGGAATCTGACTGATATCGGGACAGCGAGACTGGTTAATTTTTGCTATTTTCATAGTCTGATGTCATACGGTCTACTACTACGGGGATCTGGTGCTGACTTAGAAGCTATCTTCATTTTGCAGAAGAGGGCCATCCGTGCCATCTACGGTCTTAGATCACGTGACTCACTCAGAGAAGTATTCAAGGCAATCAATAATTTAACCGTATCATCTCAATACATTTTTGATTGTATTATGTCTGTACGCAAGAACTTGCACCTTTACTCGCAAAAATCAGATTTTCATAACTTTAACACGCGAAATAAACATAAAGGGCATTGGGCTTGCTGTCCCAAATCTAAGACTTCATAAAATTGGAAATTCATTTGTAGGATTGAGCTTTAGAATGTTTAATAAGTTACCTCAAAATATTATTGATTTACCAGTACATAAGTTTAAGTTGCATGTAAAAAACTGTCTAATGCAGAAAGGCTACTATAAAGTAGATGATTACTTGAATGATAAGGATTCCTGGACATGTTGATCTCTTCTCCTGTCCTCTAATGTATAATTAATTTCATAATTTTTCTTTGACAATTTATCTAAACGATATTGATTATAAGCATTGTATATCATACTGTCACTGTAATCATAATTTGTATAAGAATGAAAATTGTTATTATCATATTATTTGAAAAGAGTAACTACTGAGTTTCTTGCTGATTCTTCTTGGTAGAAATTGACATTCCGAATCAGCAGTAGATTACATAATATTTGACATTCATAAATGTTCTGTATGGACTTAAATTGAATAAAGACATTTTTGTTTTATTTTGTATTGTAAATAGAGAGGCAAACTGGAAGCAAACTGTCAGCCACTCACGGGACTCCATGATTATGTATATCTTATGTTATAGACATGCTAAACTTATATTGGGATGGATTAATGGGCTGTCTATACCACAGCCTCGCAGAAAACCAGCATGGAGCAGCACTTGCGCAGATTGCACTAAGTGAGTGAGGGTACCGGAGGTCCAATTCAGAGTGTAGAGTAGTAGAGTAAAAGGTTGGCAAAGCACTTCTGACTCCACTCTGTCCATTTCCATCTGGTGATCCGTTGTCTGCTTGTCTGCCACATAAAGGTTGGCAGAGCACTTCTGACTCCACTCTGTCCATTACCATCTGGTGATCCGTCATCTGCTTGTCTGCTACATAAAGGTTGGCAGAGCACTTCTGTCTCCACTCTGTCCATTACCATCTGGTGATCCATCATCTGCTCATCTGCCACATATCACAAAACCATCTTAAAAAGGGTTTTTTAAGATGATTTTATGACCTACCCTAGTAGAGAAGGTTGCATGGAAACATTTTATTAACAAATAGTTCAACTCACCCCCACACCAATGTGCCTGATACCAACAGCTTTCAGCTCCTCCCCAATGCCATTAGACCCCAAAAGGTAAACCTTTTTAGTGAAGCCAATTCCTTTCAAGTAGTGAGCTACTAGGTATGCAGTGGAGAGTATTTCCTCCTAAAATTTTAGACAAAACATATTATTAAGGTTTGCTTTTTTTTTATTTATTTCTTTATTTTATTTATATCTTATCAATATCTCAGCTGATAGGATCAATTATCCGCCTAAATTGTACATTGTATCTCTGTATACCTTTTAAGTTTTGTTTGTTGTGCAATAAAGAGTCTATCTATCTATTATTTTCACAAGCTGGGAAACAAAATATTTTATGTCACCAATAAAAATACCTAATATAAGTAATGTGTGTACCTAATATAAAAAATGTTTTTCATTCCAATGGAATAGCAAATCTTACAGCTTTTGCTTGTTAGTTAGATTTTAATTAATCATAAAAGGCAGGTTATCACGTAATGGTAGACAAAATTCACTTTTATAGTAAATTTATTAGGACATTTAAACTTTTTATTTTTATCACATAAAGACTAAAACAAAGATTTTACAGCATTTTAAAACTTACTTAAGAATATATTAAAAGAATACATGATTGAATTCAACACTGTTTAACTATTAATAATGCACCTGTATAACTAATAATAATACTAGAAAACCACACATTGAGTAGGTATAAAAAGCTTTTAAAATTTCTCAATAGATTTGGATCTGACCTGTATGATGAAGAATGGTTGATTGATGTTGTTATCTATAGGCAGATAGGTTAATAGGTACTTTATACAAAATAAATAATTACCTGATTAGCAATGAACCCCATTTGCTGAGCCTTGGCGGCAAAGTCACTTCGTACTTTGGTGGAATTGTTTGTGACATAAAATATTTTCTTTCCCAGCTTGCGAAAATAATTCATAGTATCAGCTGAGCCAGGTATGGCAGTGTTGTCAATCCATAGCACTCCTGAAATCAATCATTTCACTGTCTTATAGGTCAATCTGAATTAAATGTAGATTATTTACTCAGAAAAAACGTTTTTTGTTTAAATATAAGTGGAAAAAATAATGACAAAAAGTTGATCTTTATACAGGTTAGGTCCAGGAACAAAACTGCTGACTGACTGAGTCTGAATGAATTAATATGAAAATATGACTGTGTACCGAAAACTCAACCAACAGTATCTTTTGGACATAGAAGACAATAAAATACAAACATATTATACGTACCATCACAGTCAGTCAAAACTGTATCAAAAGAATTAAGAAACTCTTGTACTTGTTCTTTTGTTGCGTCCTGAAGACTAAACACCGAAGACTTGAACATTTTTTTAGTTGTACAGAAACTTCTTGACTGAACACACGCTATGACATTACTGTAACAATGTTTTCTATAATTAAAAAATAAGCCACTATGCTTAAAACAATTTAGCAATAATTTATTCATAACTGTCACTCATAGAAATTAAAAGAGGTAATGAAATATTTAGGATTATCCGATAAGTATGCACATAAATAGGTAGGTACCTTTCTTTTTCGGAAAATGTATTACATATATGAATGTCAATTAGATGTCAAATTTGACATCTAAATGACATTCATTTCTACCATTACTCAGTTCGGAAACTCGATTGCGCGTGGGATACTAGAACACAGATACAAAATCATGACTATGGAAATAAAAAATAATAGGCCAACAAGAAAGTTGTGTATCGACAGTGGGACGGATTCCGGATTTGCGGACATGACACTTATTTTGGTATAATATCATTTTTTTCATTATGCGAATCGATAGCCCATATTAAGGAGATCACATGTTATTATGGCATTTTTTTTTGTAAATACCATAAATTATTCGAGAAAAATCAAATATTAAGAAAAATAAATGGGACGAAATCTAATATGTTCTGTAAGTACCAAGTCTTGGTAGATATCAGCTTGAAACTTTGTAGGGCTAATCTGTGTTTATTTATAGCGCCACATACTTAGCATTGTCCTGGACTTCCCAGTTTTCCAGATATACAGGGTGAATTTGAAATCATTGGCATCCTTTTAAAATAAGAACCTACTAGTGATTCATAGTACTTTCCCCAAATATGAATCCATTAATACAAAAACTGAAAATTTTTAAACCCGAAATATCATAATAAACACTGCCGCAATATATGCCGATGGTCAATAATACATTTTAAAGTAAAAATGAAAGATAATATTTAACTACAAAAAAATAAAAATGAACAATAATAATTCAAGTATCAAACAAGCTTTTCTTCACAAAAAGCGCCGACAAAACGCGCACGCTCTTTTTATTGCCTAGTTTCATTCAAGTTCGCATGCATCAAACAACGCCGTCCGGCCGGCCTCTAACACACACACCCCTGCGCCCGCATCCCGTCCCAGACACCCCTTTCGTCGCTTTTCGGCACGCGCCCGCGATAATAAGGTGTGATGGCGCACGTCGTTATTGCGAACTATTGCGCGCGCACCTTGACTGGACAGGAATCCACTGCAGGATTGGATTTTCTAAGTGTGGTGTGCTTTTATCAAAGCGTCAATAAAATGCCGCCACTGCGTGGCAAGTGTGTCCAAAGAGTTGGCGAGCACTTCGAACAATTTATTAAAGTCCGTGTAAGTGAGCGACTGACTATCTTTAAATTATTGTACATAGCTGATTTGAACTTATTATTGTGATTGTGATTCCAACTTTTTAAATACGCCAAAATTACGAAAAATAATACGTTATTTGTTAATAGGTAAGTTTGTTACGACCTTAAAATAATTCTAAGATTACGACAAACTTACCTATTTCTTTAACAATTATGTGATTAGTTTTTATGTGTTTGTTTGTCTTAGTTTTGACCGTTCTAAGCCTGTCAAATTATGAAGGGAAAGTTGTTATCATAATCAAGTAATCAATGCCGTGTTACGCAGCGGGCGGGTTTAAGGCGGTGGGGGCAGGCGGGGCGGGCGGCGCGGGCTCGCGTACTCATTTTACTACGAGCGCTATACCCTCAACTCAACTGTTGTGGTTCTTCTTCAATAGTAGATACATCGGTATGCTCCTAAAAAAAAAAACAATTTTTGCGATTAAATGAAAATGTTTGATAATAAATTTAAAAATTTTTTTGATAAGAATAGTTGATTGAAAACGTCCTCATTTAATTATTCTAAAAAAAAAAAAAAAAAAACTACCGTTTTTTAAGTAAATTACAAAAAAAATATGTGTGTCAAAAATTAACATAAAAGTAAAAAAACTAAAACCCAACTACGACAAAAAACGTCGCTGAAAAAGTATAAAACAAGCCTTCGTTGTCAATTTATGCAATATTCACTATGTAGAGATAAAATTTCATGTTTGGAAATCCGCAGTCACACGTTGTCAAAGGGTAGTATATTTAACGTGTGACTACGCCTTTCCAAACATGAAATTTTATCTCTACATAGTGAATATTGCATAAATTGACAACGAAGGCTTGTTTTATACTTTTTCAGCGACGTTTTTTGTCGTAGTTGGATTTTAGTTTTTTTACTTTTATTTTATTTGTACTATTTTGGTGTCCAAGTGCTAGTAATATATATATATATATTCAAAATGTACAAGTCAAGCGCTTTCAAATGATACCAAACACGGCATATTTATCATAACTTTATTTTTTTACTCTGTATGTTTTGTCCGCTAGAGGGCGCCACATTAGATTTTGTGAAACTTCATATAGCCTATAACCAGCGGACGATCAAGACGCTTATAATGATATGTCATTTGTCGAATTCTGATAAGTAGTTAAGAAGTTACGTGGAAACAGATGAACATACATACATACATACATACATACATACATACATACATACATACATAGCCTGTCAAAATCATAACCCTCCTTTTGCTTTGCCGTAGTCGGGTAAAAACCATAAGTGAGTTTTACTACCAATTACTTCAACATGACAAAAATATAGAAAATGTATTAGCTTAGATAATTTTTAAGATTCAATTATTATGTACTTACTGTATATTATTCAGCGATAAATTTAAGAAATTCTTCGTTATATTTTTTATTCAAAACAGTCACTTTTTTGTAGCACGTGGTATGATAACCTACAAATTGGAGTGACGCACTGGGTAGCTCAATAAAACTGTATTTAAATTTTTTTTTCTTACGAAAAGCTAACTTTAATGCACAGTTTTCAAAAGTTTCATCATCAAAATCAATTATTCCGTCATCCGAATCACATAAAAAACACTTTTTGGCCATTTTTTCCAACAATAAATAGCAGCACGTTTTTTCACTTGTATCTATAGCGACAAACTACTCCAAAATAATGTATAGCATATACGAGTCTATCGCTATCCTTTTCATTTCCAAGCACAAATAGCATGCGCACTCTCCTTCTTTAAATGGGCGGCTTTAAACAGCTGCTACGCTGCGTCCTTTTCTACCGCATGGGATGGTTGGTCTGGGACCTCTCTCTCACACACATTCACTTGCAGCGATATTTTATTATTTAAAATTCGACAACCGTAATTCGGGACTGATTTTTCGCAGGCAACCCTATACCACCGTGTTCCTTATGAAATAATCTTTCATTTTATCTAAAATTGATTCAATAATCAGAACGTTGCAAAATGCTTGTATGGATTTACCTGTTTACACCTGGCAACCCGTGGTTGTGACCGGATAAAAATAGGCAACCTAACGTTTGCATATTCTATGGGCTTCAAACTTTCGATTGGTATCAAATTTATTAAATAATCACACCGGTGCAATGTTTAAAAAAAATTTTTTTTTTAATTATTAATTAAAAATACTCTGGACTGAAATTTGTTAGGCAACCCATATAGGATATATTTATTGGCATATTTAATAACATAAAAAATACGTCTCATCAAATAAGCATCTCGGTGAAGGTCGTTGTATAGCGGGATCCTATACTATAAGCTTAAGTTTTTTGCGTACGACTGTTCCCGCTGGAAAAATACAAAAAAATCTTTTAATTAAAATTTAACAAACTCAATTTTGATAAATTGTGTTCGCTTTGTACATATTTTAATTTTGTTTTAGGACGTCAACTATGTCATAGGCTGAATGATAATTTAATAAGTATACCTAAAATTCATAATATTCATGTGGTTCCGTTGTTTTATAACAATTTGGAGCTTAGTACTAAAAATAATATCTAAGAAAAAAATTGTGAAAGGACCTAAATTCAGATTCATATATCTGAAAAACGGGGAAGTCCGGGGCGATGTATGTGGCGCTTTATGTGAAAAACCACAGATTAGCCCTACAAAGTTTCAAGCTGAGATCTGCCAAGACTTAGTACTTACAGAAGATATTAAATTTCGTCCCATATTTTATTTTAATATTCGATTTTTCTCGAATAATATAATATTCCCAAAAAAATTGCCGTAATAACATCTGATCCCTTTAATTTGGGCTATTGATTCGTATAACGAAAAAAATGATACGTAACAAAAAAAATGCCATGTCCGCAAATCCGGAATCCGTCCCACTGTGCGAACCAAATACGCTAAATACATTGCAAGTAACAAGTGACTGAAGTGACGGTCAGCGCTACACTTGTCACCGCGACCTGTACACTGCAGCGCCACGAAAGAAATCCCTTAGCAAAACGCGCGCAATTTCTACTTCTATGGGCAAAACACAGAACTAAATAGATTCCTGGTGTATGTAACATAAAGCTAAAATTTTAATGCTAATGGCGACAGAAGCGCGATTTTCACGAGACTTCTTTGGTGGCGCGTCACGACGAGCTACGAGGCGAGCTAACAAAGTCCCGCGGTAAAACACCGAACTAAAGTTTTAATTAATAACCGGTTGAATTTGTTACAACACTACATAATGTTTATTACTGTCACTGTCACAGCGCCAGATTGAATGTCACGCATGAATGTCTGTCTGACAGTTTTTCTTGGTCTGTGTGACAGATTCTGTCATGTCATGATCATGAACTAATGATGTGCCAACTCGGAAAAAAACAAAACTCGATTCAACTCGAGTTAAAATCCACAGCACTCGGATTGAACTCAAGTTACGTAATTCGAGTTAACTGGATGGACAAGTAATGTTTTTTTGAGTTTTTTCCAAATTATTCCCTCAGCTTGGCATAAACCTCATGCTCGGAAATGAATAAGAATAAAATATGTTTATTGCCTTAAATACATATGCATAACAAAACAAGCAAATGGACGTGACTCAGCTTGAGCTGCCACAAAATGATACAATCCTGCCAGCGCTGGTTTTCAGCCAATCCAGCTTCTCTGAGGGTGGGAGGCGAGAAGGTGAGTTTATGAGGGCTAAAAGTTAAAAACTATGATGCTTCAAGATATAAAGTAATAAAATTTACTTACAAACTAAATAAAAATGTACTAACAACTATCAGAAAACAGAGATGACGAAAGGTTCGAAATTGGTGTGTTTCTGTGTGTGAGGATGGAAGTGAGAATGTGTATTTTTGTGTGAAAGAAAGTGAGTATGTGTGTGTGTGTGTACATATACTATAAAAATTATTTGAGAGGCAGATGTTTGAAGTATGTCGTTATATCACGTTGGCAAGAGAGGGTTTATTTCGGTTTTCCTTCTCTCACACAGGTGTTATGTGCATGTTGCCTTCTAGTCGACTCTTATGTAATATAAGATTGATTTATATATTATCATATGATACTATCATAGGACAGGGAAAGAATATCCCTCAGCATTAATGTAAACAATGTATTATTGTCTTTCAGGTACACCAGTCCATGTTTTTCCTAACCCAATCAAATTGTTGTACCAAGATTTATTAATAGACTGTCCTTTTGAGTGTGATGTTCATAAGGAAGAAAAGGTAATTTTTAAATACATCAATAAATGTTATTTTATTTAGTTGGACTCGTTCAGTCAATCGCATTTTAATTGGAAAATTAACTTTTGATGGTGATGATGAAGTAAAGAGAGCGGCCCAAATACATCATAACAAATTCAAACATTATAAAAATAGAAAACAAAAAGTTTTTTTTATATTAATAAATGTATTTATAATTTATTCTTGTAGTTTTACTCAATCACTTCCCTTTTGGTATTAATATTAGCTCTTCAAATGGTATTAGGATACGACTATTTATTTCATAATAAATTATCAACATTAGTTTCGCGTAGAAAAAGTTGATAATTTATTGTATAAGAAGAAATAGTCGTATCCTAGTGTCCTAGTAACATTTGAAAATACCGTGACGTACGGTCGTGACGTAACGTAAAGTTCGGGATCAGGTCGCTAGAGGCGCTGCTTTCAAAGAGTTTGCACAAAACTCTCTCAAGAGGGCTCTCTTTTTCCAGTATGTAATATTACTCTTTGGTATTATATTATGGCACAGCAGAGTACTGATATATGGTTTGAACTTTGAACTGGTTGCCAGCAGTATATAAGTTACTCTATGGTTGCCAGGTTGGTTATTTTGAACGTGACGTGATGAATACTTTAAACAAAGAGTAAAGTAATATAACTGGAAAAGAGAGCCCTCTCGCGTGACATTTTTGCATGACAGATTTGACGTCTGATTTTGCGCCATCTGCATTTCCTAACGAGAAAGTCTTACGACTATGACGTCATTGATAATGACGTCAGTGATGCATGGGCTAGCCTACGTATATAGGTTTTTTCGCAGTTTTCCAGCAATAAGTTATTTTGTTCTTTTTTTTATTAACAAAAAAAGAAATACAAATAACTCATGGCTAAAAAAAGATTATATGCAAACATGTTTAAAATAAAATACCAATTATGTTTCTATAATTTATTTCCTATTTTTATAATTTTTATGCTTATTATAATATTTTTGGGCTGCATTTTTGGTTAAGTCGTCACCATCATAACTTAATTTTCCTGATAAAATCCGGTTGACTGAACGACACCAACTGTAAATGACTACATTTAATGTGGTATTGATAAATACATTCTTTAAATCAACCTTATGTGTTTCACAATCAAAGGGATCGTCTATTAAAATATCTGAAAAAGAAATAATGGTTTGTTTCAGACACTTTTTCGGCACTTCGTTCTTAAGAAAAGAAGTGGCCATGTTTTGCACATCTCTAAAATATTCTTCTATTTTCTGGCTTGGATAACACAGCCACTTCTTTTCATATTCTTTCGCCGTAATAAAAGAGTTGTTAATATTATTGGAATTATTGTTGTCTAACAATGTATTTTTACAATTTTGGCACCCTAATACATTTTTTAAGCACTTTCTCAAGACCCAACCGCAGACATAATTGCTTTGACCAGCATCACTTTTATGCGTCTGGTCAAAGCAAATTTCTTTATTAAAAGGTACATTAATTTCTTCGGAAGTATCAATATGTACTTTTTCTTTCAAAAAGAAATCTAAAGATTGTAAGCATTCATTGAAATCTTCTTCACAATTTCCTCGGCCTGAATGAGGAGAACTCATATTATTTATTAGTAGAGCTTTAAATGCTCCTTCAAATGCCACGGTGTTCGGAGCAATATTCCTCACCCCATAACTCCTAATACTTCCGAAGAAATTTTCTAAAGGGTCTTGGTTAAAATTTCTTGTTAACATTGCATCAAAGTTGTATTTCCTTGACAACAATTCCCATAATACTTCCAAGCCCTCTATAGTTTTTATAAGATTTGTTACAGAAGGTACCACTGTCTCAGCCAATCGGATTTTGTTTCCTACTTGTATATGTTTGAGGTATCTTACGGTTTTTAGCATTTCTTTTGCTTTTTTCCATAAGTTATGATGGGGCGAATTACGTTTAACAGGTCCCTTGAAGATTTTGCCGTTTGGTATGGAGAGGCTGCTGACATTCAATGTATCAAACAAATTATCAATTAAAAGAGTGAAATCTACTACATTTTCACATTCTTTAGGTAAAATACCTCTTGCCGTTAAGTGGCCAGCTACAACAGCAACACTGCGACTAAATAGTTGTGTAGCAGACTTGACCCGCATCTTGTTAATTTTTTCGGGATTAACATGTTCATCTGTTATTTTATCTAGAAGTCTCAGCTCTCCACACGACTTGTCAGCTTCTTTTATCATTTGATAATACTTCCACTGTATCATTTTCTCCTGGTTATTAATAACATATGTGAGGTCTTTTGTTAGTAAATTATTCCTAAGACCTTTAATTAGGTGAGGAGTATCGTACAGTGGAATTATGTTATGTCCCTTTATTCTAATTAAATCGTGACGCCATTCTTTTTCACAACGTAAAAACATGCCTTTAGTTTCATTCACCAATTCTGTAATAGCCCCAACATTTATTGGGCTTTGGTCACATACGGTATTGACAATAATAATGTTTGATTTAATACATTGTTCAACTATTGTTCTTATTATATTTTTTAGTTCAATCTTATTTAAACTATTCGTAAAATAGTACGCTATTGGCTGCTTAAAATTCTTTTTGATTCCTTTAATCATAAATACCAAAACATGATCAGCAAAAATAGAGTTTCGATTGTCGGTAAAGCCTTCCAACTGATCTTTATGTGCCAAGTAAAAAATTTGCGGCGTTATTGACATTTCGTCGAAAATGAGGCTACATAGCCGGTCAGTGATATCTTTGTCACACATACTTTTCTTAATTTTTTCAAACACAATTCCATTTACTCCTGGACCTAATTTAATTTGGCTCATCAACCTTTTCATTGCTCTATTTGAAGGCAGTGTAAAATATTTGCTTAAGAGAGCGTAGCACTTGGGGCTTTTTTTATAGAGCGACAAACTTAAAATTTTTTCATCGACTGTGAAACGTCTTCCTTTTGGGTTTTTGTCAGCTTGCTCTTGCATATGCATGAACAACTGACTTGGTTTGCTCATTTTTTGAATGACCCTCTGGAACTGAATATTGGTTGAAAGTGATGCTGCACTGGCCAAACGTTTTTTGAAAGTTGTGGCTTTATTGCGCAATCTACTCATTTCATTTTGTAGGTATCGAATCTTCTTCTGGAGAGGTTTGGCAAAAACTGAGAAAACTGGTTTTCGAGCAATATCTGAAACGAAAAAACATTTAAAATTACATTATATTATTTGACCCCATATTAAAAGTTGTTTATATACACAGGTACAATCATCTCATGAAGTTTACTAAACTGTTATTTTTAATTACACATTATATTTGATTTATATTGGACTAAAATATAGACTAAGTTGGAATTCATGTATAAGTATTTGAATATTACCTCTATTACCTCTTTTCCTCTCCAATCTACTTGCAGCACTGTAATTGTGCTCCGCGAACACACAAGTTTTCCTGTTTTGACCTGGAATAAGAGAAAATTACACTTTATAATTTAAGAATAATAATAAGAAAACCATTCATTAAAATTTTATTTATTTATTTATTCTTATTTGCATTACATATGACTATATCCGATATATATTTCCGAGCTTGAAATCTCCTATTAAGTGTTTAAACACTTGTGCCAGGAGAGTCTGCTCTCGTATAACATGAGGTGGTATATAGTAGCAACTAGAGACATGTTACAAAATAATTGAATTTGAATTTAGGCTAGGTATGTGTATGTGTGTGTGTGTGTGTATGTAACTCGGTATGTTTTTTTTCCTATTCAACTCTAGATATAAGGTTTTGTTTCCTCGTAGCTTAAAGTTTTAATCCAGTCTACCAACAACCGCTTGCATTCAAACCGCGTCTTAAGTATACTGATTTTGGGCAAAGTGTGTTTTATATTTGCGTATGTGAGCAACAGTATGTTTATAAATTGGGAGTGATTTATGTTTTCTAAGTATAGTATGCAATATGTATAGTTTCCTAAGTAATGTTAAAGATAGTTTTTGTTTTTGTACTAATGTTATGCAATCGTTTCTTACCATCAGCTGCAGTAATAGCATGGGGTACAGAAGGCAGATCAGCAGAATCAGACTCTAGGATTACAGAAGGCTGACCAGTAGAACCAGGTTCTAGAGCTACAGTAATCTGATCAGTGGGACCAGTTTCGTCTCGTTGAGCATTAGATGTGCCTGTAAGGTTTTTTAAGTTATAATTTCAGAACTATAGTTACAGAGAAGCAAAAAAATCCATGACATAGTATTTCATAATACAAAAAACTATAGACTCCGTCTACTATAATATTATAAATGTAATAAATTGGTTTGATTGCAAAAATATAAATGCTCCTTTTAACTCTACAAAGGGTGAATGGTAAGGTAACAGCAATATAAATATCCAGTCAAATAGTAGTTACTATGTAGTTTATTTTAAGAAAATACAAAAACATCAATGTTATATTGGGATACTTACTGGGCAGAAGAAGAGATGGTACTGCCAATGCACTTAGACGTTTAAAGCGATTCCTGTGACTATCACAGAAGTGAATATCACAAATCCTCTTATTCTTATATATTTTATTATCAGACAACATGTCAAGGTCTCCTCCAAAAAGACTAACCCAAGCCTTAAAGCGCTCGGGAAACTTGGTAGGATTTGGAAACATATGCATAACCACATCTGAAACAATAACATACAGAATTGAGCATACATGGAATGACACTCCTAACATGTCTTGATTATTAAAAGGCAGACAGAATGTAATAGTAATAAATAATAAATGCGCCTGACAATTCACTCAAATCTGATCAACTAGGCTCAAACTATGGCATTCCCTGTACTATGAGTCCTGGCTGACGATAGCCGGGGGCGTCTCCCAGCACACCTGGACCCTTGTTACTTCACAGTTCAAGGTATGAACGACTTATTGGATGGAAATGATGTTACTTTTGGTTAGGGAGTAGTCAAAACTTAAGTCTTTATTATAAGGCAAGTATCAAGCTAAAATTTAAGAAATCAGGATAAAAAAATGTTGTTGAAGTACCTGTGGCTTTGCATCCAAATGCACAGCGGTGAGGCATCGTGAAAATCGTCGAAAACTATTCGAAAAATGAGAGATGCACAGCACAACACAATAAAGCGTCAATATCGCACAGAAAGTCCAGGTCTAGATAGATTCAACACGAAAACGGAGGAGCAAGCTCAACTCAACATATAGCTTTGAAAATATCACGAAAACCAGGAATGAACACACAAATAACGACAAAACACAGAAACGTGATTTGAGCATAACGGCGGCCATTTGCATGTGTTTTTTTTTATTGTTCGTTTCGTTCGTTTGATCATTTTTATTTGAATGTACAAAATTATATTTTACAAAACATTGTAAAAAAAATTTTTGTTTTTATAATATTTTCAAAATATATACATATGTAGTATATTTTTAATAAAAAATAGATTAAATATAATGTTCCTAGCGTGACATCTATTGAAAGTTAAATACTTTAAGTAGATGAAGTTTCACCGTTAGGAAAAGTAGATGGCGCCTCTTTCTTTGCATAAAAGTTTGTAATAAGCGACTGTCACATAATGATGTGCCAACTCGGAAAAAACAAAACTCGATTTAACTCGAGTTAAAACCCATGGAACTCGGGTTGAACTCGAATTACGTAATTCTAATTAACTTGATTGGCCAAGTAAATGTTTTTTTGAGTTTTTTCCAAATTATTCCCTCAGCTTGGCATAAACCCCATGCTCGGAAATAGAATATTGCCAATTTCACGTAAATTTTTGGATAAATCTCAAAAATTGTCTATGAATATAAAGTTTTTTTATACCATTTTGTTGTTCATGTCAAGACCTACAAAAAAGGTTTTGGCAGAAATTCTCAACAATTGGCGCCATCTGCTCCAAAAATCGCTTTTAAAGTGCTTAAAAAAAATACTTTTACAATATGCCGCTATCTTGATTTTCGATAACCCCTTATTTTTTCCATATATTACAGCATTATACCGCATCGAACCAAATTAATCCTTTTTCTGTAAACTAATACTACTCGCCTAAGGAAACTTTAAAAAATAGACATGTAAAAAAAATCATCGCTGTTTCCAGTGCTGTCAGTTGGTATTTGTAAAAATGGCCAAAAGTGATTTAAATTTACCCAATCAAAGGCTTTATGAATGATCGGCAAACTTTGCTCCATGTCGGTTCCATTCGGTTTGTGAACTCGAGTTAGAGAGAATTCAACTCGAGTGGATTCGAGTTACGCCCAACTCGAGTTGACTCGAGTTAGGTACTCGAGTTAACCATCACTACTGTCACACCCCTGACTTTAAACATGAATACAAATTCCTACGACGAACTTATTCAAACTAATGCAATTTTATACCTTTGTGACGCGAGTACTTACAAAGTATAGTTTTAATTATTCAGTTCTAAAGACTAGGTAGAATTAATTATCTTCGAGGCAAAGCCGCATATGTCACAAATTTT
This sequence comes from Marasmia exigua, assembly GCA_019059595.1. Classification (NCBI taxonomy): domain Eukaryota; kingdom Metazoa; phylum Arthropoda; class Insecta; order Lepidoptera; family Crambidae; genus Marasmia; species Marasmia exigua. The sequence goes on from CM032478.1 coordinate 6,220,907, forward strand.
TACACCGAATACAATAGTATTTTCTCAAATTTCATAACATTCCAAACCCTTATCACAAATTCTAGTGAATGTCGCAATTTATCGGAGTTCTTTATATTTTAATTACCTTATTTGGAAATTGTGAAGTCTTAGGTGGGTAACTCAAATAGCAATGGATATAGAAAACATTGTAACTGAAGTTTGTGAAGGAAGCATTAAAGTAATACGATATAATAAGCCAAAGAAGAAGAATGCGTTGGATTTAAAAATGTACAGGAAAGTTATCGATATTCTAAAGGAAGTATCTGAAGACGACAGCATCAGTGTTGTGGTGCTCACCGGCACCGGGGACTTCTACAGTAGCGGTAACGACCTAACGGCTGCCAGGGATTACAAAGGAGACTATGACTTATACCCAGCTTTACAAGATTATATAAAGGCATTTATTGAATTCCCTAAAATACTGGTAGCAATTGTAAATGGGCCAGCTATAGGAATAGCAGCCACAACCTTGCCTCTGTGTGACTTGGTATTTGCTTCAGAAAACGTAAATATGTTATTTAAATACAGAACTAACTGCCACACTCAGAGTCGTTGATTAACTTAGTTGGCTACTTAAGAAAAATATTGACACTTATTTTGATACGTATAAAGACTACAGATACTAAAGTTAATGAACATTAGCTTAAATGATGTCTCTGAGTGCGGCCGTAAGTGAAATAATAATGTTTCACATCAACTGATTAGTCACATAATTTATTGTTTGTTACAGTCATATTTTTATACACCTTTCACAAAGTTGGGAATTGTAGCAGAAGGATGCTCATCATACACCTTTTCTCGAATAATGGGAGAAAGAAAGGTATTTATTTATACATATGTGTTAATATCAAGTTCTTACTAACATCTAGGTTTAAATATGTATGTTTATTTTGCCACTTATGTATTACTAGCTGCAAGCTACTTATGCATAGTAAATACAAGCTTTGAAATTATTCCCTACAAAAGATGTAGTTTACTATACTATACTATATACATGTACATGATGTAGTACACTATACTTTATTATATATAATTTAATAAATATTACTCTCGACAGGCATTTGAAATGCTGTTGTTCAACTACAAGATGACTGCAAGAGAAGCTCTGCAATGTGGTTTTGTTAATGACCTTTATAAACCTGAAGAAATACAGAACAAAGTCTGGGATAGAATTGTTGAAGTCACAAAATTAAAAAATCAGGCATTAATAGAATGTAAAAAATTATTAAGGAGTCACACCAAAGACCAACTATTAAAAATAAATGAAATAGAGTTAAAAATTGTGCAAGAAATGGTTAATGCCCACAGTAAGCTGTAACATATTTATTTCAATAAGATAATAATTTTATAAAGGCATTTTTCTTTTTTTCTGGGTAAGGAAGATTTTTAATGATAAATTGTAAATTGTCTCATAAATACCGCGACTTACAGAATGGGCTCATAACTTTTTAATGGTTTTTTAAATCAATTTATAATGGTATTGGATTTAAATAAATGTATGTATGTACAAATAGTGTTTTTTTATTGTTGAAATTGCTACAACCTGAAAACCTTTAAATTTTGAATAACTTTAAATATAATACTATGCTGGACATATCCAAAATTATTATTGCACCATTTTGTCGCGTTATTTGTGGGAAAACCTTAATAAATACAATTAATATGTAATCATTAAAGATAATATGTTGTTAAAGTAATATATCGTTTCTACAGATCAAAGATGATAATAAAAATTTATACTTACAACAAAAACTCTTTGAAATATTTTTCAGCTTTACTTTGAACTGTGATAGTGAATCTTTACTTTATACAAAATGTATAAACCTTATCTAGCATGTCTGAGAGCACGTTGCATATTCATATGAGGCCAAGGGTGAGCTGATATAGCCCCAGTCACTACCCTTTATTTCTTTTTTTACCCAGGTAAAATGCCGCCGGGGCCCCGAATGCAATGGGCCGACGTCGCCGCCTAAGGCGGCGCCTTATGCACACCCGCCGGCTGGGAGGTCGACGGGTAGTGTTGGGCTCTTTTCCTGGGAGAATCCCAGGGTCCTACCAACTAAAACACCTAGAGTTGTTTTCCTTCCGTGCTCTAGAAGTCAGAGTGGAGCATATGCTCAAAGCCTAGTACCACACCCCACCCACGAGCAGAAGGCACGCCAGCGCGCCAGCGCACCCTCATCGAGTCGTCCGGGGTTTAAAACCCCCGGGCAGCTCCCAAACCCCCTCCGGGCGGTGCCCACACCGCTGGATTGCGGTGCGGGCGTCGCCGGAAAGGCCCCAGAAAACCGGCCCATGCGACCAGTTCCGCTGGATTGCGGAGGCAGCCGACGGGACGGGAAAAGCAGGAGTTGCAGGTCTTTGCCACATCCCACTGGCTTGTGGGACACGACTCGACCCGCGCGTTGACACAACGCCGTTGTGTCCTCCGTTCGGCCGCCGAGGATAGGAAGGCGGGCCATACAAGTGACAACACCCCTCTCCTCTTTCTCGACGGCTACAAAAGCCCCGAAAGGCTTCCACCTCTCATAAACCGCTCTAGAGAAGAGGGGCTGCCAGTTGCAGGGGTCCAGGTCAAGTTGCATTTACATGTCTGGGTGTTAAGGCGGAGGGGGTTTTGCCCAGGTGAAACCGGACAGGACCCCTTAGAGTTCCTCCAAGGTCAAAATACGACAGGGTCCGCGGCGACTGCCCTATCGGAGTGGGTCACATCACATAACGGGTAATCGGGCTGAACCGCTGCGGAAATGCGTCGAACCTCGGGAACTCCTGATTTGGCCCCAGGACGAAATCTACACAGAGTGGTGGGTTTTCTACGTCCATCCGCAACATGAGCCCGGTCCTCCCGGGGGGCGGTTAGCTGAGTCGTTAAAATTACCCTAACAAACTTGGCCACCGTTCGTATACATATTTAGAGATACACTGGCGGGCTGCACGAGTTGTGTGCCGTCTGCGGAGTACACCTTGCAGCCTGCCGTCTTTGTGCGTATCGGTTTATGAGCCCGAGGCGGTTGACTTATGATGGAGCATTCGTGGCAGGTATACATGGGACTCCGTGGCTGTTGGTCGGCTCATTGCACCTCGAGTCGGCCGATTCCGCTCAGCTATCGGACGCGTCCCCCGGTGGCGGATAGGGGAACGCCTCCCAGATATGGGAGGTACCGGCTTCGGCCGGCGCGGACCAAAAGCGGCACACCGTAACCTCCTCACTGAGAGGGGGCCGGGGGTCCACTCACTGAGAGTGGACTGCGAGGAAGAAAACCTCTATAAAAAATCACCCAGTACACCGTAACCTCCTCATTGAGAGGAGGCCGGGGGTCCGCTCACTGAGAGTGGACCGCGAGGAAGAAAACCTCTATAAAAAATCACCCCAAACCGGCGGGTCGGCGTGCCTGTCGGGGAGGGTTAACACGCTAGCGCTGGGGGGTCCGAAAGGACCTCTCTGGCGTGGGAGCGGGCTTGCCTTAATTGGCCGGCCCGGTGGAGACAACCACGTTAAAAAACCGGAATGGACCGGCGTTGGGGCGCCCCGTTCGGGGCCTCGCGCGGCGTCGGTCGCCCTTTGGGTGGCTGGGACGTATCCCAGCCTGCTAGCGGCCATCCCGGGGGGAACACCCGCCTCCCCCGGTGTAAGTAGGGTAGCCGGGATATTCGGCTCTGTCCCGGTGGTCCGTATATCCGTTTTTCTCGTGGGAATTTTTATGGATTCGAAAAACTTAAAAACCCAAACCCCCCCCTCTGATCTGGATACTTCTAACGACTTGGCTTCCAACATGGACTTTGATTTTACCCCTGGCGTTTCGGCTCTCGTCGAATTGGATGTGGAGACGGCGGCCCCGACGGTCGGCGTCCCCCACAATTGGATCAGGCACTGTTTATACGGTCGAGACTACTCCGTCTTCGGAAAGTCTCCAAAATGATCTGGCCTCGAGCTGCACGCCTTGCAGTGTAAATTCAGCAAAAGGCGGCGCCCTCGAAGGGCCTTAAGCTGAAGCTGGCAACTACCGCCAGCCCAGCTGTCAAAACCTCGGGCGGGAGCAAATTCTTCCGCCCGGGCGAGCTAGATGTGGACGTGTCTGACTCAGATGCGGACACCTTGAAGGGATCGGAGAGCGAGTCTCTGGTGAGCGACGCGAACGACGTAAGGCGCGAACGGTTCACCAAAACAAAGGCGGTGAAGCGGGCGGCGAGCTCCTCCAAGTCGGAGGACTCTGGCTCCGATTGTTCAAAGAAGTCGGCCCGGAAAAAGAAGCACGCGGGGCCTGGAAGACCTGCCACCACAGGCGAGTACATCGCCTTAGCGGCATCGCGTCGGGAGGCAGCGGAGGCGCTCAAGGCGCAATTGAAACTGCAAAATGAGCAGGACGTCCTCGACGAGGAGCGGAGGACACGGGAGAGCCGCGCCAAATACGGGTACGGCGTGGCCCCTATCCTAAATTATGCGGATATGTCCCTGGCGGACTTGGAACAGTCCGCCAACGAGGACGCCTCGCAGATTTTGGGCGTCTCTGCGAAGTCCCAAAATATTAAAGGGACTTTGCAGAAGACGCTTAAGGATCGAACCTGCTCACTCCTCGCCATCACGGCTGAGATGGCGAAACGCTCAACCTCGCAGGAGACGGCCGCCCTCCAGGCGACAGTCAAGCGGCTGTCCGAGGAGTTGACGGCCGTGAGGAGCGAGCTGCAGGCCCTCCGAGGGGGAATAACCCCGCCGGCTCCCGCCCCGTCTGTCGCGCCGATAGCCGCACCCCGTGCTCCAACGCGGAAAGCGGCTGCCAAGGCAGCACCTAGGGACAAGGACGCTGATGCCGTCCTTGAAATGCGGGTGGCCTCCCTACTGGAGGAAAAGATCCTGGAGGAGCGGGCCCAGCAGCGCGTATTTATCCGCGCTCTGTTTGAGGGCCTCGAAGGAAGACTCCTCCCCGAGCCCAGGATTCGCCCGCCACTCGCGGCGGACAAGAAGAGGCTGGCTGCGACCCCCCCTGCAGAATCTGCAGCGCCCCCGCCCCCTCCTCCCCCTCCTTCCAATAAGGGGAAAGGCAAGGGGAAGTCTTCTACGAAGGCTTCCAGCACCCCTGTCTCCGGCCCGGTCACCCGCTCTAGGAGCTTCGCCTCCGTCGCGGCGGCCGGAGTGACGGCTCCTGCCCCCCGCCCGGCTCCTACACCGGCCCCTCGGGCTACTCGACCGACTGCCCCCGAACCGATGCCCTCCACCTCATGGGCGGAGGACACTCTTCTGCCTGCCACCACCCTCGCAAACGAGGGGTGGCGGACTGTAACGAGGAGAAAGGAGAAGAAGACGGCGCCCACATCTGCCGTCCCCCGGACCTCCCCTCCGTCCACGGAGCAGGTCGGACTCACCGGCGGGAAGAAGAAGGCGAGGAAGAACAAAAAGAAAAAGGGCTCCTCTTCGTCGCCCTCAAACATCCCTCCCGCCGTCGCCGCCGCCAAGAAGATGGTCGCTCCCAAATCCTCGGCCGTCGTTATCACATTGACGGCAGAGGCGGTACAGAAGGGCGTAACTTATTCGGCCGCCCTTATCAAGGCTCGCGAGGCCCTAGGGGACGCAAGGTCTCTGGGCCTCAACCTGCGGTGCAGACATACCGCCACGGGAGCCCGGAAATTCGAGCTCCCCGGAGCTTCCAGCGGGCCGGCTGCGGATGCCTTTGCGGCCAAAATCCGCGATGCCCTAGCGGATGTAGCCCACGTCAGGCGGCCGGTCAGACGTGCCACACTCTTGGTGACGGAGATGGATGACTCCGTCACCAAGGAGGACGTAGTGGTAAGGGTGGCGGAGGTCGGACGCTGCGAGCCGGCCGACATCTATGCCAGCGAGGTCCGTCATGGCCGATGGGGCCTGGGGCAGGTCAGGCTCCACCTCCCCGTAACTGCGGCCAAGACGGTCCTAAAGGCGGGCCGCCTCCTCGTGGGCTGGAGTTCGGCAGCCGTGAGAGCATTGGAGGAGGAGCCCCTCCGATGTTTTAAATGCTTGGGGCTCGGCCACACCGCGGCCCTCTGCCCCTCTGACGCCGTCCGCAGAGGTCTTTGTTACCGCTGCGGACATGAGGGGCACCAGGCCAAAGACTGCGGGGCCAAGAAGCCCCACTGCTCCGTCTGCGCCGCGTCAGGGCGGCCAGCGGAGCACACGATGAGGGGGAAGGGCTGTCGCCCCCCCCCGAAGAAAGGGAAACAGCCGCCAGCAGAAAAGCCAGCGGCTGCTGCTGCCCCGGGAGCTCCCCCGGCGGCGCAGGATGAGGAGGGTGCGATGTCGGAATAATGGCTCAGGTCCGACATTGCACCTTCCTACAGGTGAACGCCAACCACTGCCGCTCGGCCCAGGATCTGCTGTATCAGAGAATGGCCGAGTGGCAAGTTGACGTGGCGATTGTCGTGGAGCCATATATGGTCCACGACAATTGGTGTGGCGACGGAGACGGCGTGGCGGCAATCTTTAGGCGGCCTTCGTCCGCCCTTTCCCCCCTCTCATTCATTGAGAGGGGGTCTGGTTTCGTGGTCGCCGGTTGGGAGAACCTGGCCATTGTGGCCAGCTACTTCTCCCCCAACCGGCCATTTAGCGAGTTCGAGGCGCACCTCAACGTGCTGGGCGAGGTTTTGGGCCGTTTGGCACCGCGCCCTGTAGTTGTTGCCGGGGACCTCAACGCGAAGTCCATCGCGTGGGGGAACCCGGCAACGGACCAGCGGGGTCGTGCCCTTGAGGCGTGGGCAATCGCCTGCGACCTCTCCCTCCTAAACAGGGGCACGACCCACACGTGCGTGCGGCGTAACGGTGGCTCGGTGGTGGACGTCACGTTCGCCACCCCGAGCATAGCCGCGCGCACAATCGGCTGGCACGTTGAGGAGGTGGAGTCGCTCTCCGACCACCGATATATTCGGTTCGGCTGTCGGAGGCGCCTCGGCAGGCTTGGCCAACAGGCCTTCGCCTTTCCCGCGTTGGGCACTCACTAAGCTCAACCGGGAAAAGGCTAAGGAGGCGGCGTTCGTCCAGGATTGGTTTTTCCCAGTCCTGGACAACGAGGACGTCGATCAGACGGCGTCCGCGCTACGCTGCTCGCTGACCGAGGTGTGCAACGCAAGCATGCCTCGGTCACGCCGGCCGGGCCCGAAGCACGCCGTGTACTGGTGGTCGGCGGAGTTGGAGGAGTTGTCGGCCACCTGCCGCAGTGCACGGCGGGCATTTCAGAGGGCGAAGCGGCGTCGTCAAAGGGACCCTGCCGAAGAGGACCGCCTGTATCAGGCCTTTAGCGAGGCAAGGCGGTCCCTCAAAGGAGCCATCGGCAGGGCCAAAGACGCCGCGCGGGCGGAGATGCTGGAGGAGTTGGACCGTGACCCGTGGGGGAGGCCTTATAAGGCGGCGCGTAGCAAATTGCGCCCCATAGGCCCCCCGGTCACAGAGATCCTCCAGCCGGAGCTCCTGGAGAGGGTGGTGCGGACGCTGTTTCCAGTCCGCACCGAGCATCGTCCTCCCAAGGATGCGCCCGCCTGCCAGGGCGGTCTCCGTGGATGATGTGGCTCCACCCATCACCACGGAGGAATTTGGCGCGGCGGAGATCCGTCTGCGCGCCAAAAAGACCGCCCCCGGCCCAGATGGCGTCCCGGCGCGAGTGCTGGCCCTCTCTCTCAGTGAGATCGAGGGCCACGTCAGGAACCTCTTCGACCGCTGTTTCGCGGTCGGGAGGTTCCCAAAGTTATGGAAGGAGGGCCTGCTCGTCCTTCTCCAAAAGGAAGGTAGGCCGGCGGACTCCCCGTCGGCCTACAGGCCCATCGTGCTGCTGGACGAGGTGGGAAAGCTTTTTGAGAAAATTATAGCTTTCCGCCTCGTCGCCCACCTCGACAATGTTGGGCCAAACCTCTCGGAGTCCCAATACGGTTTTAGGGCAGGTCGATCGACCATAGACGCCCTGAAACGACTCCGAGGGGAAACCGAGGAGGCTGCGGAGGAAGAGAAGGGTGTTGTCGCGGTGTCTCTGGACATAAAGAACGCGTTCAACACCCTTCCCCACGTGACGATACTGGCGGCACTCCGCTATTTTGGGGTGCCCCAGTATCTTGAAATGTTGATAGAGGACTACCTAAAGGACAGGGTAGTCCTCTATGCCGACAGGTCGGGCCAGGTGCAGAGCCGCACCGTAGAGATGGGGGTTCCACAGGGGTCAGTCCTCGGACCCCTCCTGTGGAACCTAGGGTATGACTGGGTCCTGCGCGCCAGTCTCTCCCGGGGTAAGAGTGTCATTTGCTACGCAGATGACACTCTCGTCACCGCCCGGGGGAGGACGTTCGACCGCGCGGCGCAAAGCGCGTCGACCACAGCGGACCTGGTCATACGGAGGGTGCGGCGGCTCGGCCTGGAGGTGGCCGTCGAGAAGACTGAGGTGATCTACTTTCCTCAGTCTTCCGGCGAGCGTTTCCCCTCCGGCAGACACATTACTGTCGGGGGGGCCCAGGTTGCAGTGAAGGCCGAGATGCGCTATCTCGGCCTCACCCTGGATCCGCGGTGGCATTTTGGCCTGCATTTCAGCAGGATGTCACCGCGGCTCCTCAAGGCAGCAGACACGCTTTCGTGGCTGCTGCCCAACCTGGGTGGACCAGGCTCCAGGTGCCGGCGACTTTACGCCGGTATCCTGCGATCGATGGCGCTCTACGGGGCGCCAGTCTGGTCCGACTCCCTAGCAAGGAGGGAAAACCTTCCCTTCTTGCGGGGGCCTCAGCGGGTAATAGCGCAGCGGGTCGCTCGAGCTTACCGTACGGTAAGTTTCGACGTGGCCTGCTTACTCGCCGAGACGCCCCCATGGGAGTCAGACGCCGTGGTGGTGTCCGCCGTGTACGACTACACGGTGGCACAAAGGGCAAATGGGGTGTCCATTTGCCCCGCCGAGCGGGAGGTCGTGCGGAGGGAGGCTCGGAAGAGCCTCCAGAGGCGATGGTCTGAGCACCTCGTCCTCACTCCGTACGGCCGCAGAACGCTCGACGCGCTCGCCCCGGTCTTGGACCGGTGGCTTGAGCGTCACCACGGCGTAGTCTCCTTCCGGATGGTGCAGGTAATGACCGGGCATGGCTGCTTCGGTTATTACCTGCACAAAATCGGCAGGGAGGAGACGCCTTCGTGCCACACATGCGGCGACCCTGTGGATACGGCGCAGCACACCTTGGCGGTGTGTGCGCCGTGGGCACAGGCTCGCCACGCATTGGTGGCAAAGGTCGGCCAGGACCTCTCACTTTCTAATATAGCGAGAGCTATATTAGCGACTGAGGATGCCTGGAAGGCCTTTGCCGCATATTGCGAGCATGTGATGGAGGCGAAGGAGGCGGCGGAACGCGAGCGAGAGGCTGACCCTCTCGCCCCCGCGATCCGCAAGGCACGTAGAGGGAGGAGACGACGCCAATACTTGCGTCTCCTTCCCCTGCGAGGAGCAGGTCCGCTGGTGCGTGGGGCTGTAACCCCACCAACGGCATTGCACGGACCTCCTCCTACGCCTGTTGGGGACGGCACGACTCTCTCGGCTGTCCCCATCCCTCCCCCCGACCCCGGGGGGAGAAGCGCCGTGCCCGCCGTATAGGCGGGCGTCCCTGTCCGGGGGGTGACGTGGTGAAAGGCTCCGAGCTTTGGCCCCATGTCACTCGCCCACCCATGGACAGATGAGGGAGAGCCCCAGGAGTTTTAGTCGGTATGCCTCTGGCCGGCTTCTCGTTAGGAGAAGCCGTCGCCAGTGGAGAGTCCGACATAACCCATCCGTTTACAGACGGATGGGTATGCGTAACGCATTTCTCCTGGGTCACCAAAAAAAAAAAAAAAAAAAAGGTATACATGGGACGGTGGAGTACCTCGTCGAAGCATGCCTTCCATGTCTGGATAGTGCTAAGGTTCCGGAATCTCACAGAGAGCCGGGTAATAAGTACCTACATTATGCAGCACTGACACCTGAGTTGTATGTGTTTGACCGGAGCCAGTCGACCGCCGAGGAAGTACCTATTCTAGTCATACTATCTGCTACCATACAATTACAGTGTATAGAGGTCGATTTTATGTATCTTTATCCTTACTACGTACTTTGTCGCTCATATGTAACCTAAACTATTCAGGCAATCTATAAACAGTATCATTCGTCATGTTTAGGTTGATTGCGCGACAACAGTGGTTTGACGAGTAAGACGGACGACTGGACTCTCGTGGCGGGGAGCTAACCTATTATTTTTGTTAAATAAATGAAAAAAAGGTAATTATTTATGTACAGACAGACATACATCAGGCTTCCACAATCTGTCAAATTTCCTCAATCGATACCAACCATGATGATGATGATGATGATGATGATGAATGAACCAAACGTGTTTGACATTATGGTGAGAATCGACATTTTGTACATTGATGTATGGCTTACTGTACCTACATAATAATTATGACAATGAGTTTGGGCCATGACAACGCGTGATCGCGACCACCTCGAGTCCCACCTTAATCTTGTAGATACTAAAGTGAATTATACAAATCAGGCAATCAAATAATGAACTCCAGAAGTTCCAGTTTGTCGTCTATATCTGATCTCTTTCGTCCTAATAATCCAAAGGGGCTGAGATCGAGGGATCTTAGCAGTACACGTTTGAGTGCACTAAAACAAGAAATACAGACCGACCTACATCTTATACCGCTTAGTAAGTGATACCTACTTAGTATAGTACCTACGTACCAGTTGTCTTAACAGTGTAAAGATGTTAATCCAGTGAGGGCTCTAAATACTGATGTCTGCACTGCGATAGACCACCTACTAGTGTACACCGAACATGCTCGTCGGTATTCCTGTTATGCAGATTTCGACCCGCGTGTGCCGTGCGGACCTTTGATTAGAGAAAAATTGTCCCTATTCAAAGGTGCGGACTAGCCACAGATTTATGTGAGCCTAGCGGCCATGTTTCTAAAAATATTTCCGTTTGTTTATTTTTTGTACCCTGCGCGCGGTAATGGCGGTCTATCACACACGCGGGCAGAATCACAGATAAGGCAAAATTCCGCATGACAGGCCGCCTTGAATGTCATGTGTGTGTATAGGGGCGTTTTTACCTATAGTGCAGGGGTGGGGTGCGGTGCACACGGGCGCCGGAATTTATAGGGTGCCGAGAGCTACACATAGAGCCTGCACTGTAACGCTTCGCAAGGAGCGGGCGCGAGTACTGATCGTTCTCCTCATCTTAGCGTGTGATTCTCAGCTGCGTCCAATGCTGTCGCCTCGAAGCGGGGGGTACGCTTGGACCATGATACAGGATTCGGGATGTCTGATAATTACAATGAAGCCACTGCCCATAGGTATAGTCGAACATGCTGTAAGTATTTCATTTTGTTCGCGCATTTTGAAACAAGAGGGCGCCAGGTTTTTGATTGCACCCGGGCGCTTTTTGGGCTAAAGCCACCCCTCTGTGTGTACCTATCGTCCCAATCCCTACCTGAGCGTCGGGTCGCCGACGCATCGGTAACCCTTCAGAATAGGTACCTACCTACCAATACAAACTGTCGAGCCATAAAGTTTTAATTATATTTTGTACTATGGTAATTAGACATAGAAGTGGATGAAAAAAAAAACCTACTAAATAAGATAAATATTTGTAAATTTTCAGAAGATGTTTTTGTTTTATTGGGAACTGACCCAGTAAAGGGGCTCACTCAGACTAAAGCTGCCGAGCATTTGCAGTACTACGGACATAATACTCTCACACCCGCAACACAACACGGATGGATACGCGTTTTATTCACATCGATGTGTACAGGCAGGTTTAATCATAACTCATTCATTACCTACTTGGTTCTTTAAAAAATGACTAGCATTTGCAAAACAAAAAAAAAACAGCATAAGCATACTGAGAATAAATAGGGACATACCTAGATATATAAAGTGTATAATAAAAGGTATGCACTGCTGACAGATCTACCGCTCAAAAGAAAAAACAATTTATGAGTTTCGAATCAAAAATAGGATGTGAATCTATACCTAGTAATACCCACGTACCTACTCCTGCTGACGTGCGCCTATTTCTTTAGTAAGGATAATAGACACTGAACAAACTCAAGTGAAAAACACGCAATGTTTGTTCAGAGTGGAAACTGAACCCACGACCTTTTTAAGAGACAGGTTCATTACCAAATGCGCCGTTGAGCAAGTCACTGTAATGCGCGACGCCCACACGAGAGTCGAGTCGAGGCGCGGGCGCATAAGCAGCGCTCCGCTTCTAGGTTTTCTTAAAAAGTTAATTACAATGTCTCAAATCATAGTCGCCCGCAACTTGACTTTACCTACACACTGCGACGCGCCCTCGCCTCGAATCGACTCTCGTGTGGGCGTCGCGCCTAAGAACACTTTGAAGAGATAAACCCAAAACATTCTCCGCTTAAGAACAACATACATTGATAGTCACTGCGCCATCGTAGTCGTTAATTTGAGTTCAGTTTGATTGGCACATATTAAAAAGTACTCTGTGATTGGCACATGACTGAAACCACTTTTGCAGGGTTCTCTGTTTTGATTTGGCTGGGCGCGCTATTATGTCTCCTGGCATACTTGATCGAGTCTTCCACGAAGAAAGACGCCAGTAAGGATAACTTGTACTTGGGTTGCGTTCTGATCGGAGTCGACATCATATGCGGCATGTTTAGTTTTTACCAAAATTTCAAGAGTTCAAAGGTAAACAAACAATTTGCACATATTATAAGTAGGTACATATGATTGTCTTGTGGTTTAAGTACCGGGCCGTGATCTCGGGGTCCTGGGTTCGATTCCTGGGTCGAGCAAAAAGTGTGTTTCGATTTTTTCAAACATAGCTCGGGTTTGTGATCACCAATCCGCGTTTGGCAAGCGTGGTGATTAAGCCTAAATCCCATCATAGTAGCGATGACTTGATTTATATAGTGGAGGCAGTGGGACAGTTAAAGGCTGATACTTTACTTTACTTATACATATGTTTCCGGCAGCTATTTTACTACAATTCATATATCGAGCCTAAACGAGACGAAAATTAACAAGCTATAATTGTAGTAGTACCTATCTAAACACTACAATATACCTACTTGTTTATTTTCGTCGTATATATTTGTATATATTTTTAGTATAATGCAACGCGAAAGTAAATCGTAGCTATTTTTCTACACAATAAATTTATTCTAATTGAATGGTAATTCAAAATGATTTCAGAAGACGACGAGTAGGTAAGTAGGTATTGACACTTTTAAAGGTTATCGTACCTAAGTAACCTTCATCGCAACGCAGTATTGACAAAAATAGAACACAATAATTATAATAGAAGTAGGTAGGATAAGCGTAATGTTTCATGTCAAGGACAATACCTTTTAATATTAAGATCTATTATTAGGTGGCGGATCACCTGATGGTAAGCGGTTGCCGCCGCCCATGGACACCCGCAACACCAGTGGAATCACAAGTGCGCTGTAACTTTTAAACTCCTCTATCTTACTCCCCGTCGTGAGTTCAAATGAGCGAGTTGCCAACAAAATGTTTTACTCCGGTACCAAGGATCTCCTCCGGAACCCAATTATCTATCGGGATTTTCGATTTGAAAAAACATGGCGCCCATCGCATGAAAACCATACAAAAGTACTATGTTTTTGCGATATATATTAATCAATGTTCAAAATCAAAAGGATTGCACCACCCTCCCCTCTTTTATCTAATGTCCTTTAACTGAAGGTTGTCTGGTGGAGATCGCTCCCAGCGATAAGATGGCCTAAATTGTACATTGTATACCTAGCTTTTAAGTTTGTTTGTTGTGCAATAAAGCGTATCTATCTATATCGTTTGATGACAAAGTATCACATCACCAGAATTGGGCTCCAGGTGTTGCGCCTGTTTTTTTGGAGAGGTTGTGGTATTGCTCCAATCGAGCCGACCCATTCATGCCTAATTGTGGCTCTCCCACGGTTAATAAACCTATTAAACCTCTGAGTAGGCCCTTCTACTCCATTTTATTGCATTGATCTCACCTACCTACTTATTTGATTATATTATTGCAGATCATGAAAACATTTAATAGCATGATACCGGAGTACACGTCGTGCATAAGAGATGGCGTCATCAACTCCGAGACACTGGTCATGGACATCGTAAAGGGAGATCTCGTGCACGTGAAAGCTGGGGACGTGGTCCCTGCCGACATACGCATCATAGAGAGTAAAGGATTCAAAGTAAAGTCGCGCTACACTCATTGCTTGATCACGTAGAAAGCTGCGCTCACGGCGCAGACCGGAAGTAACTTAGACCGCACCACGCGTAAACATTTGCTCCTTTCCCCTCCTTCCCCTTTTTATGGCAAAACAAAAAAAAATACAGTCGTTCATAATTTATTCGCATATTTATAAAGAGGTAAATTCTATGAACTTCGAAAAGGCGAAAAAGCGAATCACTTGGGCGATTTAATCGACGCTTAACGCCATCTGTCGGTACAGATTGACGACCCGTTTGAACAGTGGTAGTGAACGCTGCCTTTGGTCCAAGGGTTGCGGGTTCGATCCCCGCACAATACAAACATTTGTGTGCATGAAAATGTTTGTTTGTATTGGTCTGGGTGTTCCCTATATATTATAAGTAAGTATGTATTTACAAAAGAAAAGTATTATATGTATATATTTGTAATCCCACTGTTGATTCTGATATCCGTAACACAGGTGCTTGAGCTACCTATCTCGGAGTTAGATCAATGAATGTGATGTTGTGAAATATTATTTATTTATTTTATTTAGATTGGAACATGTCCCGAGAAGAAGTGAGGGCGAACCACTATTGATATTTTACGACGGTGCCTGGCGAGACAACGTGATATACTTACTTACCTATTACTAGGATGGAATTAACCCATGCTACTAAGTACTAAATTAAGCTCGCGTCCTCCTAAAACTTCTGGACAAATGTAGCTTGAATTTTCCTTCTAACTAGTGTACCTAAACATTACCTCCTACTTAACGAATAGGTACATAGACTAGGCGCACCCACCTACAGCTAAAATGATTGCTTGAAATGTCTGACGCATTTTACAATATATTTAATTTGGATTTAGGTGGACAACTCTTCTCTGACCGGTGAGAGTATTGCGGTACCTCGTGGGAATTTCGAAGGGACACACAATATACTTGAATCTCCGAATGTAGCTTTCTTTTCAACGATGTGTGTTGAAGGCTGGGCAACAGGTATGAGCAAGAAATTATTATCATACTATTTTAGTACTAAGTATAGGTACTTAATACATTTTTTTAGGTATAGATGATAGATGTCTGCGGTGACTTTACTGTATTAGGTTGGGTGGCAGGGCTGGCAGATCGGATTCAGCCTGTCCCGTCCCTTGTCGCAGGAGCGATGCGCTATGTGTCCGCATGGATGATTGTTAGATCATACCTACATACTATCGTCGAACTGTCCTTACTTACAATGTTGTAGGTATAGTGATGTGCTGCGGCGACCTCACAGCATTAGGTCGGGTGGCAGGGCTGGCAGCTCGGCTGCAGCCCGCGCCGTCCCCCCTGTCCCGGGAGATAGCGAACTTCATGCGCTACGTGTCCGCGTGGGCGATAGCCCTGGGCATCTTCATTGCCGGCGCCTCCCTGGCGCTAGGCTACCCCTTTATGGAGACTACGGTTTTTGTCATTGGAATCATTGTCGCTAATGTACCAGAAGGTAACTACCACAAATTCAATTTTTGAATCCTAAAATTCCTAAACTACGGCCAGTGGACACCATTTATTAAGATTCCGCCTATTATGAGGTGTGTTTATTTACTGCCACCGTGGTTTAGTGATGTCGACAGCGTTTTCATACGAGAGTGGCAATTCTCGTGCACATTCGACTAAACAAATCTCTAACTCGACTTCAATGTCGAGTTGTCGAGAATAGGCCCTCTGATTCGAATTCCAGGTAGGTATACCTAATATTTTAACTACTCGGTGCTGTGTAGCAATACATTGAACTTACCTACCTACAACCCTTGTCTTAAAACTGTCATCATAACAACATGTCGCCCGGTAATTAGACACCTAGAGGTCTCCTAGAGGTACTACATAATTTTTTTTTATTAATTCTAAAAACTTATATTGTTTTGGTAGGTCTACAACCCACTATAACTGCTTCGCTAACATTGACGGCGCAGCGTATGGTCAAGAAAAACTGTCTTATAAAGAACCTGGATTCGATCGAAGCCCTGGGCGCGTGCACCACGATCTGCTCTGACAAAACCGGCACTCTCACAGAAAACAAAATGTGTGTGCAGCATATCTGGATATCTAATAAAACCTATTCAATCTCTGACACAGAATTCACGAGTAAGTTGGCAGAGTTCAAAATCTAAAAGGACCATATTCCTACTTTACCTATGGATTATTTGTTGGAACTCTAGAAAAAGGCCAGTCTAAAGCTAAAATGATTGATGAGAAATTCCTAAACTTTTTAATTTCAGATGTGGTGCAACACAATCAAGGTAATTAATTTAAAATAGTAATAATAGACATACTTCATAAGTTCGAAGAGAAATTACCTACACTACCTAGTCCTATATAGTGTAGGCCTCAGGTTAGGCCAGGTGGAGCCGATTTGCACAAGATGTATTGGCTGTCAGAAGCGGGATCATTTGGAGAGCCCTATGTCCTATAGAAGCCTGTGGCAGGCTGATGATGACGATATGATTTCTGCTTCGTTACAGCATTTAATGCACTAAAAATATGTGGAGCTCTGTGCAACTCTGCGACGGTCAAAGCTGGAGGAGGCATCTCCGGTGATGCCTCCGAAACCGCTATTTTGAAGTTTCTGAGCCAATATGAAGACTTGATCGCCATCAAAAAGAAATATCCTAAAGTTGCTGAAATACCTTTCAATTCGGTCAACAAGTACCAAGTAATCTAATGCGTAAATATAGGTACAAGGTGTTTATAAAGTGGTAAGATACCTATCAAGCTGGCTGACACATAAGTACGTTCATACAAAGGATGTTACCTATAATAGATGTCTAACAACCTATTTTTTTTTTCGAGAGTTTCATGTTTCTGACTATGCTAGCTACCATTTTACAGTCATGATGATGATGATGAAGTTTTTGTATGCTTAGGTTTTGGCTTGTGATTAGATATCTATCAATTACTAAACACCTTGTATCTTTTATTGCTTCCATACCTATCTACTTACATTGTAATTAAAAACCCACACCTCGATATCTATTTCCATTGTAGTTTATGAGCTCGTATAAAAAATACTCCTAGATCATATACTGCATTAGATATCATCCTACCGAAAATATTTTACCTACTATAAACACCTATTAAATTTTATAGCTCAGTATACACCTAGATACGAATGGCTCGCGGTTTTTGTTGGTCATGAAAGGCGCACCAGAACGCATATTCAACTTGTGTGGTACAATAATCTTCGACAAGAAGAACGGGAATATGACAAAAGAAATGATACAAGCTGTCGACAAGGCCACTGACGACCTGGCAAACACTGGTAAGTAATATTGTCTGGCCGTTCCGTTCCCATATTCAACATAGGCACTCACTACAGGGCATCCCTAGACTATGGGACATGAAGGGAAAGTACCAGAAAAACTTCTTTTTTTTAAAGAAAAGAAACACGGTATTCAAAGGTTTTTTTTGGATTGTGCTTATACTGCACGGTAAACAAAATAAAAATACAGGCTATTTTATTCCACCAATCCATACATGCCGTGCTGCCAGCACATCTCTTGTTGTTATTATGATGTATGTATCAGAACACCCAGTAAAACCGTACTGCACGGACGTATGCTGAGCAAGCCACTATTGTAGTTGTAGTAGTTCCACTATTATACTATGTATAATCTGTGACAGTAGTGAGCACGCTCGTACGTAGGTACTTCCTCCGAAGGATCGTCCCCATCTAACGACCGACCGAGAACTAGTTTGGCAGTATTCTAAATGCCTCATGCGCTTTCGTATTGCATGAATACCTACTTACTAACTTAATAGAAAAGAGCTAACTTACGAAATCTTTTCAGTAGGTAACATAGAAGTAGGTACGTGCGTAGGTCGTGAATGGGTGAATAAAGATAATAATCAACGCACAAAAGGTTGCATTTTCTTGATTACACTTACTTATCGAGGTGCGTATGTGGAAAACGATTATCTCTAAGTGGTTCTCTTTTTGCTAATGTTTTTATATTATCACGGGTTAGCTAGGTTATCAGAGGGTTAAAATTGATGTGACGTCCGTGCGTGAATAGTTAAGATAGGAAACAACCTGCTACATTTATTTACCTCTTCTGAATCAAAGTAGTTTAATGTGCAGGCAGGTGCAAATAATGTCGTTACTGGTTAGTTAACAGGGACTTATTTATGTTTTAGGTGAAAGAATTTTGGCTTTTGCGGATTTATATTTGGACCCAAAGGAATATCCCTTGAACTATGAATTTGACACGGACGATATAAATTTCCCTATGCAAAATTTACGATTTCTCGGCGTCATGGGACTGATGGATCCACCCAGAGAAGAGGTAATTTGTGCTACACGTTGGGCGCCAATATTATATTTTATTAAGAGCCGATACGACCAATCTTATTCCAATACTAAATATATACTAAAGCGCTGCTATTACCCATTTAATATTTATTTAGCCAACCAAACAAAAAAATAAATTGAATTATCATTTTTTTGCCCGCCCTGTTGGTCTAGTGGTTTAAGTACCGAGTCGTGGTCTCGGGGTCCCGGGTTCGATTCCCGGGTCGAGCGAAAAGAACGTTTCGAATTTTTCGAACATAGCTCGGGTTTGTGATCACCAATCCACATTTGGCAAGCGTGGTGATTTAGCCTAGGTAATCCCATCATAGTAGCGATGACTTGATTTCTATGATGGAGGCCTTTGCCCTGCAGTGGGACAGTTTATAGGCTGATACTTTTTTTATCATTTTTTTATCTGTGACTGACAAAAGGCGATTTAAATATTGTTTGTGTAAATTGTGTGAAATTGAGAGAGCTCCTTAAATTTAAAGACACATTTTAAGTTGTTAAGGTGAATAAGTTTTTACAGCGCTTCGCCGCATAAAAAACTGGAAAGCTGGCTGAACCGATTGCAATTAGTGGTATTGTACCTACATATATATTTATCAGAGGGGTAACAGAGTAGATAGGTAGCTGCTCTCAACCTTCGCACTTTTACGAAATTCATTATTAGATATTAGCATAAATTAAATCTAAAAATATAAATGACTATTTGTATTTTTTAAAGGTTCTTACCTCGATCCAGCGTGTGCGCGCAGCCGGAGTGCGCGTGATGATGGTGACCGGCGATCACCCGGCCACAGCGCGCGCCATCGCGCTCGAGGTCGGCATCGCCACCTCCCCCAGGTGCCACGTGCTGACGGGCTCCGAGCTCAGGGACATGACGCCCGACTTACTCAGCTGGACCCTTGAAAAGCATTATGAAATAGGTTTATCATTTGTACTACTTAGGTATATCCTCTACCCCTTTATTACAAAACGTGATCTAAAAAAAGTTCCGGAACTAAACTCGCTCCAACCTCTTTTAACATTGCGTGTTGGAACGGGATGGCTGAAGTTTGTGATAAAGTAGAATAAGATGATAAATAAGTAGGTAAGTATTAGGTACGGTCATTAATAAAAGTAGATTCCTTCCTACAATAATGGATTCCTGCAAACGAAGTGTGAACAAGCATCTCGCGGGCCAGTATGGCAGTCCCAACGGAGGTGATGCCTGCTATCGCTTCCGTTGTAATTGCAACGTGGGCTCTTCTCTTGCTTACCATCAGGCTGAGGAGGGCCAATATACTGTGCACTAAGTAATAAAAAAAACAAAAAAGGTCCTAAGTAACTTAGCTACATATTTGAAGAGGCATTGTCATTGTGTTTTTTATTTGATAGATGGCAGACTAGCAGACGGAACACCTGATGGTAAGCGATAGCCGCTATCCATGGACGCACGCACGCAACACCGGTGGAGTCCTTAGTGCGCTGCAGACCTTTTGCCATTCTTTCCGAATTGGGACTCCGGTTACCCTCAATGAGTAGCGAAACGCAGCGCCAGGCTTGTTTTCTCTGAGACTGATGTGGTATCATTCACAGTCGAGCCGGCGAAGGGTAGCCTAGGTAGATGCCTGCCTACCTACCCACACTAATAGGTACCTTCCTCCGCAATATCGTGTTGCCGTATACTGTTAATAAGAGGCTGCACTTACCTGATAATAAGACCGTGACCGTATACTGATAATAAGACCGTGGGAGAGTCACGTTTCGACATGAATGGCCCAGCTCGACGGGAGTGATACCACGGCTCACAGAAAACCGACGTGAAGCGGCACTGTGCTGTGTTTCGCTGCATGAGTGACGGTACTGGATACCCAATCTGGGGGAAAGGGGATTGGCAGCACACTTGTGATTCCACTGGTGTCACGGGTGTCTATGGGCGGCGGCAATCGCTTACCTTCAGGCGATCCGTCTGCTCGTCTGCCGCCTATCACATGAAAAAAACCTAAAATATTACTGAATCAGTGTTTGCGCGAACATCTCCAACCCAAAAGCTGCAAATAGTGGAGGCATGCCAGCGAAGAGGAGATGTGGTGGCCGTCACGGGCGACGGCGTCAACGATGCGCCCGCGCTACGCCGCGCCGACATCGGCATCTCCATGGGCATTACTGGATCACAAGTATGTAGAACTACCCACGTTAACCGTATCACCGCTTACGTCAATTACCGATTGCTTACAGCTTGCATAAAGCACACAGCATTTCATGGTAATACATACAAACAAGTGTCTACGGAGCGACAACGTCGCGTATGGCTCTCATGTTAAGTTCCCTCCAAAGGCACCCCGTTTGGCAGGTTGACATTTTATTTGTATCTATGGAATATGCACGCAAGCTCCAAGTTTCTTTTTTATGTGATAGGTGGCAGACGAGCAGACGGATCACTTGATGGTAAGCGATTGCCGCCGCCCATGTACACCCGCGACACCAGTGGAGTCACAAGTAATTTCATATTAATCGTCAATTGACGAACCATGGTGAGCGGTTTATGCGGCAGGTCTAGGCAAGTTACAAAAGTAGTACTTACCTATCGCATTTACAACTTGTAATGGCTTTGTCACAGCTTTTTGTCTACCCGTGGTCGATACATTTTTAATACCTAAATGGTACCGAGGACGCTCACTGAGCAGTTAAGCGCTGGCTGATAGGTTTAATATTCACATCTCCTTCACTTTCCATCGCAATCAGTGGCTGTCATTCATTTATCTGGGGGCACCAGTGCCCCCGCCAAGTCGAGCAAAATCGAGATTTCGTTGAGGATTATTATATTATCATTGAATTTACCTAGGCACTTACATTCAATGATTATGAAAAATATAACCTTTAAACCTTTCAGCCCTTTACCGTCGGTCTACACTTACTAATATTAAAAATATGAAAGTGTTTGTCCGTCTTTCACGGCAAAACGGAACCATTGAACTAATATAGGCTTCTTTTTGTCTCCTTCTAACAACTTAGTACCTATATTACAAATATGACCTGCCTTAGAAACCTATACAAACAATACGATACTTTTTGCTGATGACGTTTCTGTAATAGTTACTACTAATAAAACTTCCACCCCCCAACAGCATGAAATAGATATTCTAAACACACTAACTGTCATCATAAACTGGCTAAATAAGAACAACCTTAAGCTAAATCTTCAGAAAACACAAATAATGAATTTTAATAACTTCCAAAACCACCAAATCAAAATAGACCTGAATGGACAAATTATCAAAAGCACCTATCACATTACTTTCTTAGGTATAAACATAAACCCAAAATTAAGTTGGAAAGAACACACAGAAAAGATATGCACTAAAATAAATAGATTCTCAGACGCTCTCTACAAACTAACTAAAGTAGCCAATACAAACACTGCAATAACAGCATATTTTGCATATTATGTTGAATCGGTTTTAAGATATGGGTTACTTATCTGGGGAAATGGCACAGATATACAATCAGTTTTTATTGCTCAAAAAAGATGTGTACGCTCAATATGCAACATCAAACCAGATGTTTCCTGCAGGCCATACTTTAAGTCATTGAATATACTTCCTCTGCCATGCCTTTACTTATATTGGAAATGTGTACATACTTTTGTTATGCAAAATAAACAATTATTTTTATTAGCTAAGAACAAAACTCAAAGAAGTACCAGACACACACACAACTTAGCTGTGAATATAGCCCCTAATACAACTCGCTGTCTGAAAAATTATTACAGCATGGCCATCAAAATATTTAATAAAATTCCAAATAACCTGAAAACGCTCCCTACAAATAAATTTAAAAGTTGTTTACGTAGTTGGTTACAAGAAAAAATGTTCTATTCCATCGATGAATTTCTAACTGAAAACATGTACAGAAAATAAACTTGAATTATAATAGATGCATGATAATGATTCCATAGTATATACGTTCTACATTTATATTCATATGTAACTTCTTAATTTAAATAATATTTGTTTATATAACTAAGTAAAATAAAATGAAAATTTCGCATGTCTTAATACTAGACTAAATAGGCATAAGGACTGCACATTCTGTAACATCTACATGTATTTGTAACCACCCTGTTTATAGCGAATAAAGATTTATGATTTATAGGTATTAACATGGTAATACAAAGCAAATCATGATCATCCTAAAAATGTGATTCTATGAGTCTTCTGAATAACCTAATTCTCGTTTTCTCTACCTACTCATGACCCATTCATCCTAAATCAGGTATCAAAACAGACAGCCGATATTATTTTAATGGACGACAACTTCTCGACGATAGTCGTCGGAATAGAGGAGGGCAGAAAAATATTCGACAATCTCAAGAAGTCGGTCTGCTACATCTTAATTTCAAACGTGCCCGAAATTCTACCTGTGCTGATGTTTATCCTGTTTTCTATTCCATTACCATTAGGTTAGTAATTTTTCATCTAAATATTGTAAATTACCTAACTTATCTCATTAGGTACCTACTGCCATTAGGGCGACACCCACATTTTAAGGCATTAAAAATGGAACAACATTGAGCTACCTATCTCGGAGTCAGATCAATGTATGTGATGTTGTGAAATATTAAAAAAAAACATTTTATAACGAGTCTCTACTTTTTGAATAGCAGATCAACCTAAATCAATAAAACAACCACGTAAAAGTGGTGCAGCCCCGCGGTGGACAAGAAGAGTGGTAACTACCAGTATCCCCGCCTCCTTTTGCTCCGCTATCCTTAGACAGCTGCAGTGGCAACAGCTGCCACAGTTCACATCGGGTTTCTCTTGGCTTCCCCGCGAACCCATCAGAAGAAAGTTGTACAATTCCTTAGCCTGACACTTTCAAGCTGGTCTACCTCGAGCACATTTAGAGTACGCTCGAATCCTTCCCCTCCGTAATAAATATCTTGGCCTGAGTTATGGCGAGAAGCTTAGATTAAATTGATTTAATCTAAGGTGAGAAGTCAAGAAAATCTTACTTGTTAAGGTGTTATGACGATCTTGTGTGTGGACTTGGGCACTGACATGTGGCCTGCGGTGTCGCTGTCGCACGAGGAGGCGGAGACGAACGTGATGGAGCGCCCGCCGCGCGCCGCCGATCCGCTGGTCTCGTGCCGCATGCTCAACCTGGCCTATGCGCACCACGGCCTGGTGGAGTTTGCCGCAGGAATGTTCGCCTATTTCGTCGTTATGGCCGAGTTTGGCTTTTTCCCGGCTCAGCTGTTCGGTGCGTAGTTCTAACTTGTCAGCACTCTCTGATCTCGCATTTTTTTAAATGTGCATGTTTTCAAATAAAACATTAAATTGGCAGATACAATCAGCAGCAATTCGATAGCGATATCCAAGGCTGTCAAATAGTTAGGTACAGCCAAAAATATCGATGCTACCGTGACTCTCATATGGATAGATATTTCATGTATATGAGAGTCACGGGTGTATCGATATTTATGACCACTTTGGCTGTACCTAACTATTTGACAGCCTTGGATATCGCTATCGAATTGCTGCTGACTGTAACTATGTATTGCACGATTAAATCATACCAAGGTTCTGGTGTAGTTGAATTTCTCGTATGCCTCCCCCTAACATACTAAAAAATCGGAGTTTTTATTTTAAACCATTTGCACAAGTAAAAAAGATTAGAAATTGGGTAGATGGCTGACCGGATGGCGCAATTGGTAGTGACCCTGCCTCTTACGCCAAAGGTCGTGGGTTCGATCCCCACACTGGACAAACATTCGTGCGACGAACACTTGGGTTTGTTCAGTGTCTGGGTGTAATATTATGTATTTAAGTATATATTTGTGTTCCTCTGTTGTCTGATATCTGTAACACAAGTGCTTAAGCTACTTAGTACGGAATCAGGTCAACGTATGAGATGTTGTGAGAATTATTATTATTATAGATACGATTGAAAACTAAAGTTAAAATGTAACCACTTTATTTCAAACTGCCATCTACCGTACTAAAGCTCATGCTATCCCGTTCCAACATGCATGTTAAAAGGGGCTGGAACGAGTTCGAATTTTTTCTTATTTTGCTTTCTGTATAAGGTAGAAAAAGTTGTTTGGCATCAGGAATCAGACAAGACTGGGACAACGAGTCGGTGAGCGACGTGCAGGACTCGCTGGGGCAGGAGTGGACGTACGCGCAGCGCAAGGCGCTGGAGCGCGCCTGCCAGGCCGCGTACTTCGTCGCCATCGTCGTCCTGCAGATGATGAACGGTATCGTCTGCAAGACACGATACAACTCACTGTTTCACATAGGTGAGAGCTTCAAGTGATACGATTTTTTTTTTATAATTGAGATTTCCAAATTATTTGTACAACTTTTTTGTAAAACAATAGGATACTCATTACAATTCCAATCAAACCTGTACCACAGCACATGTATTTGCAAAACAGTATCTGTAGCACAGGTCTCATTTTGATACCTACATATTTCAGGCACCAGCTCCTCACTATTACAGGCTATTAAGTATATTTTACATTCATAAATTTGCATTAGAGTTTGTTTGTTAACCTTGTTTTAAGTAAATAGCTGAATTGTGATGGGATAGTGAAAACTTTATTATTTAACCTATTATTTCAGGTATGAGGAATAAATTTCTAAATATTGGGCTAATATTTGAATTTCTCTTAGCTTGTGCAATATGTTATATACCAGGCATGAATCAATTTTTCGGGACTTATCCTTTGCGATGGACTTGGTAAGATGTTATTTCATAATCATATTCCACTAGGCTTTTTAAACAGAGATAATACTACTTAGGTCTAGGTTTCTAAATAGTATTATCTACAAAACGCTATCTTCTTCTTTCACAGGTGGTTATTTGCGTTGCCGTTTGCCTTATTTTTGTTCATTTTTGATGAATTTAGGAAATATTGCATTCGTAGAGAACTATTTAATGGGTGGTATAATGAATTAACCTATTACTAATATGTATCTATGTAGGTGCCCAAATGCATTGATACATATGTATTTTAACAAACAGGACCCTAGTTAGGTATTCGATTAATTAAAAAATATGTTTCCGTTATTAAGTGTTTTATTTTTGCCACAACTTTGATCCCACGTAAACCACAATCCAATTACATTATTATTAACACATCCATAAACTAAGTAATAATTTATATGAGCAATAAACGCAACACTCAGGTCACTACTAGAATATGATCACAAAGGTCATAATAATAACACTTGACTAAGAAGCTTATAAGAGATCTTTGCGGCGCATGACATGAAAATGTCGCCGAAACGAATATCCGGACGAAATTAGGGTTCAAGGGAATTGTATGCATTATTTTGCACCTACTGTTGGAAAACAGATTCATTATAATAATAAAATCAATGGGGCATACGACCACGGCGATACGGCATAATTATTTCAGCAGAGAAAATTTTCTTGTTTCCTACTTTTGCGAGCGTGTTTTTGGGAGTCCGGTTTTACTTTTTAAACTTTATTTTTTTTCGTCGCGTTTAGCCCCGATATATGAATTTTAGCCGGAAGTAGGTTTTATAGTTATGATTTTAAAACGTTATTGAGGTTTCAAAAAAAGTATGATTTAATTTTTTGTTTGGAGTCACTTTGTGGCTGCAATCTAAAACGAAAACCATCCGACGAGTAAGCATTCTGAGAACTCCTTATTGAATTCTTAAATAGACCTTGAAAAGGGTTTTTAAGATTACACAATTTTATTTTTGCCTTTAATGCTCTGACTGCTCCATTATAATAACGACAATTCAAGAGATTAATTTTAAATCCACGTAAATCCGATATATGCTTCTTATTCATGTGCTCTTACTGACTAAATCGGTACCTTTTAGGTTGAGATGTTTGAAAAGCAGTTGTCTTTTTTACACTAACAATCTTTTACATAATATTGCTTAACAACGGCGTATCGTACGCAAATATAACTGTTTTATGTACCTAATCAAATAAGGCACGTGTCAAATGATATTTATTAACCATAATACAGCATTAACACCCTTTCATGGGAACATTAAAATATTAGGTACACTGCACTCCTACATAATATTATAAATTACATAAAATTATTTTTATTTAGATGATAAATATGTATACGTAAAACTAGATGGTAAATATTGATTTACCTATTAAAAACTGAATAACTTATATTATGATGCATGCCTTTTAATAAAACATTTATTTTGAACATTGCACTATTATTAGTGATAACTCACTGATTTTTAAATGGAAGTTTCTAACATCAATATTTCCCTAAATTATTTTTTTTTATTAAGTTAACAATAAATACATGGGTTATAATAAAAAATCAAATAATATTTTGGCGGCTACAAATACCATATTTTTTGTATATATACAAAAAAAATGAAATTAAATGTAAACAATCGTCAAAAGGGATGTGGTAAAGGTCTGAATTTGGCATTTTTTAAAATAAAATATAGAAAATTTGGGTAAAAAAATCACAATGTGCAAAATTGCAATTTAGTAGGTAACTTACTTTTTTGTTATGTTATTATGATGCTCAAAATTTTAATATACAAGTTGAGTAAAATTTAATAACTAATGCAACTTTTGTCATTATTTTCATAAACGATATATTTCATAACGAACAAACTATCACAATATGTATACTGACGTCTTGCGTCGCTGTTTTGTCCGTTGTTGTATGGAGCGTTTTGAGAATGTATATTTTATATAATTTTCTAATTGTGATATCTCGCAGAGTTTTCATGCCAACCGAGTCATTCCTTCACTGATGTTTCTATTTGAGAGACCGTGTCTTGACTACTAATCAGAAAAAAGTCAACTAGCCTATTGACGAAAGCGTTCCCATGACGTGCGGTTTACCTGGACAGTCTGTCTTAATTTCGTTTAGTGTAATATAACAGCCCGATAACATACTAAAAATCGAGAGTTTTTATTTTAAACCATTTGCACAAGTAAAAAAGATTAGAAATTGGGTAGATGGCTGACCGGATGGCGCAATTGGTAGTGACCCTGCCTCTTACGCCAAAGGTCGTGGGTTCGATCCCCACACTGGACAAACATTCGTGCGACGAACACTTGGGTTTGTTCAGTGTCTGGGTGTAATATTATGTATTTAAGTATATATTTGTGTTCCTCTGTTGTCTGATATCTGTAACACAAGTGCTTAAGCTACTTAGTACGGAATCAGGTCAACGTATGAGATGTTGTGAGAATTATTATTATTATAGATACGATTGAAAACTAAAGTTAAAATGTAACCACTTTATTTCAAACTGCCATCTACCGTACTAAAGCTCATGCTATCCCGTTCCAACATGCATGTTAAAAGGGGCTGGAACGAGTTCGAATTTTTTCTTATTTTGCTTTCTGTATAAGGTAGAAAAAGTTGTTTGGCATCAGGAATCAGACAAGACTGGGACAACGAGTCGGTGAGCGACGTGCAGGACTCGCTGGGGCAGGAGTGGACGTACGCGCAGCGCAAGGCGCTGGAGCGCGCCTGCCAGGCCGCGTACTTCGTCGCCATCGTCGTCCTGCAGATGATGAACGGTATCGTCTGCAAGACACGATACAACTCACTGTTTCACATAGGTGAGAGCTTCAAGTGATACGATTTTTTTTTTATAATTGAGATTTCCAAATTATTTGTACAACTTTTTTGTAAAACAATAGGATACTCATTACAATTCCAATCAAACCTGTACCACAGCACATGTATTTGCAAAACAGTATCTGTAGCACAGGTCTCATTTTGATACCTACATATTTCAGGCACCAGCTCCTCACTATTACAGGCTATTAAGTATATTTTACATTCATAAATTTGCATTAGAGTTTGTTTGTTAACCTTGTTTTAAGTAAATAGCTGAATTGTGATGGGATAGTGAAAACTTTATTATTTAACCTATTATTTCAGGTATGAGGAATAAATTTCTAAATATTGGGCTAATATTTGAATTTCTCTTAGCTTGTGCAATATGTTATATACCAGGCATGAATCAATTTTTCGGGACTTATCCTTTGCGATGGACTTGGTAAGATGTTATTTCATAATCATATTCCACTAGGCTTTTTAAACAGAGATAATACTACTTAGGTCTAGGTTTCTAAATAGTATTATCTACAAAACGCTATCTTCTTCTTTCACAGGTGGTTATTTGCGTTGCCGTTTGCCTTATTTTTGTTCATTTTTGATGAATTTAGGAAATATTGCATTCGTAGAGAACTATTTAATGGGTGGTATAATGAATTAACCTATTACTAATATGTATCTATGTAGGTGCCCAAATGCATTGATACATATGTATTTTAACAAACAGGACCCTAGTTAGGTATTCGATTAATTAAAAAATATGTTTCCGTTATTAAGTGTTTTATTTTTGCCACAACTTTGATCCCACGTAAACCACAATCCAATTACATTATTATTAACACATCCATAAACTAAGTAATAATTTATATGAGCAATAAACGCAACACTCAGGTCACTACTAGAATATGATCACAAAGGTCATAATAATAACACTTGACTAAGAAGCTTATAAGAGATCTTTGCGGCGCATGACATGAAAATGTCGCCGAAACGAATATCCGGACGAAATTAGGGTTCAAGGGAATTGTATGCATTATTTTGCACCTACTGTTGGAAAACAGATTCATTATAATAATAAAATCAATGGGGCATACGACCACGGCGATACGGCATAATTATTTCAGCAGAGAAAATTTTCTTGTTTCCTACTTTTGCGAGCGTGTTTTTGGGAGTCCGGTTTTACTTTTTAAACTTTATTTTTTTTCGTCGCGTTTAGCCCCGATATATGAATTTTAGCCGGAAGTAGGTTTTATAGTTATGATTTTAAAACGTTATTGAGGTTTCAAAAAAAGTATGATTTAATTTTTTGTTTGGAGTCACTTTGTGGCTGCAATCTAAAACGAAAACCATCCGACGAGTAAGCATTCTGAGAACTCCTTATTGAATTCTTAAATAGACCTTGAAAAGGGTTTTTAAGATTACACAATTTTATTTTTGCCTTTAATGCTCTGACTGCTCCATTATAATAACGACAATTCAAGAGATTAATTTTAAATCCACGTAAATCCGATATATGCTTCTTATTCATGTGCTCTTACTGACTAAATCGGTACCTTTTAGGTTGAGATGTTTGAAAAGCAGTTGTCTTTTTTACACTAACAATCTTTTACATAATATTGCTTAACAACGGCGTATCGTACGCAAATATAACTGTTTTATGTACCTAATCAAATAAGGCACGTGTCAAATGATATTTATTAACCATAATACAGCATTAACACCCTTTCATGGGAACATTAAAATATTAGGTACACTGCACTCCTACATAATAATATAATTATAAATTACATAAAATTATTTTTATTTAGATGATAAATATGTATACGTAAAACTAGATGGTAAATATTGATTTACCTATTAAAAACTGAATAACTTATATTATGATGCATGCCTTTTAATAAAACATTTATTTTGAACATTGCACTATTATTAGTGATAACTCACTGATTTTTAAATGGAAGTTTCTAACATCAATATTTCCCTAAATTATTTTTTTTTATTAAGTTAACAATAAATACATGGGTTATAATAAAAAATCAAATAATATTTTGGCGGCTACAAATACCATATTTTTTTGTATATATACAAAAAAAATGAAATTAAATGTAAACAATCGTCAAAAGGGATGTGGTAAAGGTCTGAATTTGGCATTTTTTAAAATAAAATATAAAAATTTGGGTAAAAAAATCACAATGTGCAAAATTGCAATTTAGTAGGTAACTTACTTTTTTTGTTATGTTATTATGATGCTCAAAATTTTAATATACAAGTTGAGTAAAATTTAATAACTAATGCAACTTTTGTCATTATTTTCATAAACGATATATTTCATAACGAACAAACTATCACAATATGTATACTGACGTCTTGCGTCGCTGTTTTGTCCGTTGTTGTATGGAGCGTTTTGAGAATGTATATTTTATATAATTTTCTAATTGTGATATCTCGCAGAGTTTTCATGCCAACCGAGTCATTCCTTCACTCATGTTTCTATTTGAGAGACCGTGTCTTGACTACTAATCAGAAAAAAGTCAACTAGCCTATTGACGAAAGCGTTCCCATGACGTGCGGTTTACCTGGACAGTCTGTCTTAATTTCGTTTAGTGTAATATAACAGCCCGAGGAATCATCAATCTGAATGTTTAAGTTCTATATTAAATATTTTTTATTAAATGAACAGATTGGTGAAAGTTTCTAATATCTTATCTTTGGATGGCGCAATTGGTAGTGACCCTGCCTCTTACGCCAAAGGTCGCGGGTTCGATCCCCACCCTGGACAAACATTCATGCGATGCACACTTGTGATTGTTCAGTGTCTGGGTGTAATATATGTATTTAAGTACATATTTGTGTTCCTCTGTTGTCTGATATCTGTAACACAAGTGCTTAAGCTACTTAGTACTTATTAGTGAGAATTATTATTATTATCTTCTACTATTCCTCGACTCTTCATTGATTTGAGATTATGTACCTACATAATAGACAAGTTTACCAGAATTTATGTAATGTTGTTTTTATTATAACCCTGCATAGTATAAACATATAAACAAATCATTTAAATTGTAAAGAAAAAATATATCTAGGAAAACTCTCTCAATGAACGAAGACGGGATTTTAGTATGTATGTAAGTACTTATAGTAATGGCTAATTTGGCTCTTTGGATATTATTCTGCATCTGAACCAGCGGAATCAGGTAAAGCTTATCGCATAACTATTCAAGAACAGTCACGGGGTGCTTTTTATCCGCACCCTCTGTGATTGCGAGAACGCAACACTTCTTGGATGGCATCGCAACCGCACAGAAATGCGGTCTCGTGAGTCTAGAGAAAAGCCCCCTATAGCTGGGCCAAAATAATAGGCCATATTTGACACTTCAACAAGCTTCGACAACGTAATCTTGTATCAACGGTCAATTTATCAATCTTTATATGTTAAAAAAACACAATTTCTTAACATTTTAAAATTATGTTTGCATTTATTTATTTCAATAAAGACAAAAAAGATAATTTCACGATTTACTTTCCCTGTTAAACTATTTTTAAACTTATTAAAAATTTACTTTCCTAGAGAATCTTGTATCTGTTGACGCATTTTCTTTTTCAGCTCTAGGGTACCCCAAATAATCGAACGACTACAATGTAAATCGTGTAGGAATATTCAAACATAAATAAAAAAAAAACGTATTATCCTCTTGTTCAAAAATATAAATACATTTATAACTTGGTAAACAGAAAAACCATGTATGGCACTGAATATAAGCACTTTGATTTCGAAGAAAGAGAAATAAACTGGCCGCGTATCGATATCTAGGATCGGTACCTGCCTACTATCTTCTTTCTTTTCAATAATGTTGATTCCCATTTCTCCTAATAAACGTAATAACTTCTTTTCCATTATTTTTAGTATTGGATTCACGTTAGTTTGAAGTACATATCGATAATTCACTGTAATCGTAGTTTTTTAGCGGGTCACCTCTCTATGAAGCTAAAATTGAGAAACGTCAAATGTGGCTTATTATTATGGCTCGACTATACAGGGTGTATCTGTGAACATTTACATCATTTTAGCCACGTGTTCTACTACCCATTATGAACATTTGTTCTATCACTTTTGGAAATTCGCATGAAAATATTTCAACTTTTCATACAAAGTCGGTCCCGTGACCCGGACAGGGGAAACTATCATGGCCGTCACCTTGCTACATGTAGGGTACAAGGTGGTGTGTGGGACTCAAACCCTAACTAAAACCCCTGGGGTGTCCATCTCCGCGCAATCGCGGTCGGATGCCCCACAGCGCCGGGACTAGACTGTACCGCTAATCGCGCTCGCTGCTTCACCCATATCTGGCGCAAGACAGCCCTTCAACGCTGTACGACCTACCAGGACACTCAGTAATGTCGTCCCCCGCGGAGTCGGATGCTGAGCGAGCCACTCGGGATGGTTGATCCCTCCCCCAACTTGAAAGCTGGATCCGTTTTTGTACAAACTTAGGTACCTACCAACCTAGTCTTGCAGACGTGACTATAATATGTAGTTAAAAACTGAATTCCGTAATTACAAAATATGTACATAGTTAAATATATTTTCTATTTTAAGTAAATCTTTTTATCATTTTTTTTTAAATATAATGTAAAATACCTATCAACATTCAACATAAACGAGCAGATTTAAAAATTATAAGTAATACAGATAAATACCTACTTTAAGTAAGTAGACAATAGTACTATACATCCATTTTTATTTACTAATAGTATGTTCTTACCTACTTAAAAAGACAAAGGTTTTAGAGGCAAGTTTTAAGACAAATATATATATTTATATATATTTACAAAAAATATAAGTCTTTGATCTATATATTTTGCATTATAAGTACACAAATATTGCGGTATAATATTAGGTTTAAATAGAAAAAAATTTAAGCTCAATAATTTAACTCTAATTCGAATTTAAAATGTACACAGACTCCTAAATTATGTAACTAGTATCAGATCCCATACAACAAGAAAAAGAAAAAATAGACATACAAATGTTTTTTATATATAGTACGTCCGGAGACCGGTGTCCGATCCGTGAAAGTGAGTAAGTATGATTACCTAATTTTATCGAAAAATCAACTGTAAAAAACTATTTTCTTAATTTAAAAAATTACGACCATTTTAATTTTTCTTGCTACTGAGTCCGGGTGGGTGCATTTATTTGGCAATATCTTCTGATATAGATAACAGACAAGCAAACAATTTGATGTGTAACATATTGCCTGCTTTTTAAACTATCAAAGCTTAAAAGCAGGCAATATGTTGAAATTAACATATGTATTTATTCCATTAAAATTCTTAATTATTATTTTTTTGAATAAACAGACATTTGGCCACAATCTCTCCTCATGGGAAGTGATGATGTGGCCGAGGTTGGATCATGTCTGTCTGAGAGTGGGAAAATCATTTTAAAACTAAAAAATTTAATAAAAAAAGTCATTATTTTCAAGTTCTTCATTGTTAAAACCAAAACTAGAGCATTTATACAACTTTTTTATTTTTTTTAGATGCACCAAGATATAACCTAGTAAGTGGTGTCTAAGAGTAGTGATTAATTGAAATGACCAAGGTCAGACGAGGAACCGTAAAATAAGTGTAAGATTATTTAAGCATCGATTTTCTTACTGAGTATTATGTAAAAACTTTAAGCTATTTATATAAAAAAAGTAAAAAATACATTTCAATTAAACATTACCTCAAGTTTTCTCGATGGTCTAGTTTTTGTTTTAACAATAAAAGAGTTGAAAATTTTATTCGATTATTTACTTTTCTTGGGAGCTTTGATAAATTTATTGTTTTTTTATGTGATAGGTCACAGACGAGCAGACGGATGCAGCACTAAATGGTAAGCGATCGCCGCCGCCCATGGACACTCGCGACACCATTGGAGTCACAAGTGCGCTGTCAACCTTGAAACCCCCCTTTCCCCTGGATTGGGCCTCCGGTCCTCCCTCACTCACGGCCTTGCTTTTTAAGCTATCAATGACATCTAATTTTATGCTTGTAAATTCTCTATATCAGAAGATATTGCCAAATAACCAAGCCAGACTCAGTAGCAACAAAAATTAAAATGGCTGCCATTTTTTGTAATTACTTTCCATCAGGTGACTCGCTTGCTCGTTTGTTGCCTCTAGTATACGGTGGATTTGATGATAAAATTGGTTATATTTACTCGCCTTCACGGATCGGACAACGAACACCGGACACACTGTATATAATGTAAACAGAAATATATTAAAATAAGTATTTAGTTGTGATAAATGTACCTACATATAACTACTCAGACAAAATTCTTACAATTAGTATTAAAAAAGTATCACACAAAGAAACCTTTAGTAATTGGTTCAGATATGCTTGGAGTGCGCAGATCGATTCATAAGGCAACTAGTCAATTTTATATAGGTAAGTACTCTGGCAAGAACTCAGTATTTACAAAATATACCTACATAAAATTTTAACCCATTCATTACCGATCCCGCTTGTCGGCGGGAAAAAGTTTCTAGTTTCCATGACGCGCCCGCCCATAGGCGTTTAGATTTTAAAGTTCAATATTTTATGAAATAACGACAGAAAATAATGAGATTGACTACTTAAATTCTAAGTTTTGAAAAGAAAACTAATCTGATCTTTCGTGCAAAAATGACCGCACAATGATTTTGTAAATTGGTGAAGTTAACAAAACACTCCTATGCAAAAAAACGGGCACCTAAGCAAATAATCAATTTTGTAGTTATGATTACGATTTTTGGGCCGTCCATAAATTACGACCCCCAGTACAATCATATTGTGTGTGACCTCCTCTTGTTGTAATCACAGCTCGCATTCGCCTGGGCATGCTGGCCAGTATACCCTACTATGGTTTCCTACGGAATACGTTCCCACTCCTCCGTGATCACTTTATTTAGCTCTGTTATGGTTTGCGGAGCCGGCTGCACTTATCTCACTCCAAACGTCGGATTCCAACCTCCATCATATAAGCGCCTACATCGCCTGATCGGTGGGCACGAGCGGTATCATCCATAAAAAAATTCGAATTTTCGCCAAGAACGGCTAATGTGGGTTGTACATAAGGTGAAAGAAATTCCGTCACGTAGCTATGTGAATTTAATGTGTCGTTTTCGATAAAGACTAACTCTGTACGATCTAGAGAGTTTATTCCAGCCAAAACATAACAGAACCCTCATTGTAAAGCGTTATTTCTTTAAAGCGGACCTCTGCATAACGCTCCCCTGGTCTTTGCAGCACTCGCCGACGTCGATTTTAGCATAAAGTGATATCTTGGCTTCGTCAGACAACCATTAATTATTTTTTATGTTCTTTCTTTAATTTATATTTAAATCTGACAACACGGTGCTCACGGAGTAATTTGGGACCGCGCGCGGGGTGACGACACTGTGTAAGTTGGCAGCGAGAAGCCTCCTCCTGACCGTAGGACCCCTCCTAACCGAACCTAACTTGCACATTTCTTACGTCTTCGAGATTGTTCTTGAGGTCCACATACGAAGATTTGCGATTTCACACAGCTTGACTCACTAGAAAACGATCATATCTTGGTTCAGTGGACGGCTTTCTTCCAGATCCAAGCTTTCTTTTCATAGAACCCGTCTCATGATAGCGCTGCCAGGTTCTTTGGACTGTTGAACGACTCACATTTTGCCTTTGAGCCACGAAACATTGGCTACAGCCCTCTTCAAGCAGCGCAATAATTTTGCTGGCTCTTACAATTTTATCTGCCTAAAACTTATTCAAAGACAACAGCAACTTACTTTCGTTGATTCCCGCCAGAAATTGTACAAAAATTGATATTCTTTTTAAAATAAGATCAGTCAAAAATTTGAATCTCGAATGGACATTTTTGGCATCACGACAAATTTACGACCGGGCAGTAATAGGTATATTAAGAAGACTTAAATCCTTTTTTGTACCATATTGTTTTCAGGAAAGAAAAAAATCAAACCCGACCGTTTTTTGCAAAAGAGTGTATTATCAAAGAACATGGCCGCGAGTACGCGTGGATTTTTTGTACAAAAAAAGTACATTTTACCTTTTTATATGGATTTTATTTAAAGACTCTTACAACAAATCCACCCCATATGTGTATTTGGAACTGTCTTATTGTAGATATATGTGAATAATGAGTCCTTGCAATAAGCCGAATTAGCGAAAAATAAAATGAGTTGTTCCGCACATTATCAAGATATTAAAATGACAGAATTTGACGGTGTATTTAATACAAAGGTATTTTAGTTTTCATAACGGAATCCTCTATAGAGTGTAACAAAGATTGATTTTTTAAAATTCCAGCTACCAAAAATAAATATCATTACTACAGATTTTTATTTTGATATGTCTATATTTTCTAATAGATATGATTAACAATGTACCTATATTACACTTTTGCGCTACCATTTTGCAAAAAGCACAGTCAGATGAATTAGTGAAAACACGCACCTCTGGATTATTCAAATCTATACATGCATATGTCTACCAATATCCCGGCGGTAAGAGAAAACATCATGAGAAGACCTCCACGTTTCTAATAGTTTCTCAAACTGTACCTAAAGTTTGTTGAGATTATTATTATTATTATTTTTACATTATAGCGGACAAACGAGCAGACGGCACACCTGATGGAAAGTGATCACCGCCGCCCATATTATGATTATGATTTTAAACGTGTAACCGTGACCCAACTGTTTAGGGGTTGCAATCGCTTCATTGTAATTACCAGATTTCCTAAATCCTGGATCAGGTCCAAGCGTACCCAGAGCTCCGAAGCGATGGTTTTGAACCCAACTATAACAATAACATGCTTTGAGATAAATGCCTGAAGACTTCTTTTAACATTCAAATTCACTTAAAATGTTTGTAATAAAATAGTTTATAGAAGAATATAGGTAATCCACCATAGAATTATTATATGAGTAGGTATGTATTATATTTATCTGAAGATCTCTACACATCATATTATTAACCTGTAAAAAGGACAGGCGTTACGATCTAATATTGTAAATTTTAATGTGACATACTACTTATTAATACATAATGAGCTTCGAATATTTTATTGAAGCAGAGAAACCTACACTTTCAGGTTTATAATAATAATAGTGTCTACGAATATGTAGGTAGCTGATTTCTCTTGCCACCTCTAAATTATGTAAAATAACTTTGCCTTTGTAAAGCTATCAAGTATTGTATATTTTTTAGAATGAGCATTAAACATACCAATGTCGCGTGCATTCATGTAAATGGGCAGTGAAACATTATTTGTCACAAGTATAATGAATCTGGCATAACAATTGAATATGTATGTAGTTATAAAATTAACTCATATGTTACTTTAACGGCATTTTTTTTTTAAAACTACAACCTTGTCAACATTGTCCGTCTACCGTTTTAATTAATATATTTTGTCTTTCTACTTGTTGAGCTATCGTAGAATACAAAACGAAACATTATTTTTACATGAAGTGTTGTTCAATATATTCATATTTTTTACGAACATTAAAAAGTTTCGGTTCTCTGTAACTACTGCTACCTACTAACAAATCGTTAAAAAGCTAGATTTCTCCGTGTCAACGTCTTCTTATTATCATTTTAAAGTACACAACGTAACACGTCCAGCAACGTGATGAACTTGATAACTTAAATCATCGTATTTATACCCATTTATTCCCCATCATTACAACGCACACATTCTTGTAATGCTGTTCAACATACCAAGTGCGCTGCGCATCGCCAAGAGATACTATGTGACCCCGATATTCATTAG
Organism: Marasmia exigua; assembly: GCA_019059595.1. NCBI lineage: Eukaryota > Metazoa > Arthropoda > Insecta > Lepidoptera > Crambidae > Marasmia > Marasmia exigua. The sequence goes on from CM032478.1 coordinate 6,258,849, forward strand.
CGATTTCCTTATAACAAGAGATATTCAATCAGGTAGCGCAAGGAACAAGATTATGTTTCAGAAAATCCACTTGATGACTAAGGGGGCAGTTATGGTTAATACCTGCTCGGAATCCGAGGGAGCAGTCACTGGTTGCGGAAGCGCGACGCGAGGAAGCCGTAGGAAACCGGCGGCAGACGCATGTCCGCAATGGAGTGCCGTGCCTTCGTCAGCGCCTCCTCCCGGGAAACGTCGTCGTGCAATATACACTCCATTATTTTAGCTACAATTGTCGACGGTGGAACATGAGGATTCCCTGAAATCATTTCATACAATTTTAGATATATTTTAAAATATGAATTACGTAGGTACCTACATGTTACAAAAAAAAAATCGTAATAGGGGACTTAGCGCGAACCAGACGTTACGAACGAATCAGAGTTCCCCTTTTACACGCGCCGTGTTTCTCCTTTGTTTGGATGCGACATGTATACCTATTCTCGTTCGTTACGGGACGTCTTCGCAATAAGGCCTCTGCTCAAATTACAAGTGAGACAAACGGGTTTTGGAGATCGAGGCCTGGCCATTACATAAAGTCAAAAGTAGGGACACATCTTCTAAAGGACTAATCCTTGATCAATGACCAACTAATGTACACCGAAGGAACGAATATAAAAACCGCTCCCTGTCCCTATGTTTAACTCAGCAATGAACCTTGAGAGAGAGATCATAAGTTGAGCCCATGTCAAGCGACTTTATAACTGGTAATAAGTATCTTCGTAAGTACTTTTGAAAATTTCATTTATTAGTTACTTACTAAATAAATATAAAAGCTGAAACTTACTGAACTGCAATCTCTGGCACCTGGTAAGCCCTGTGATAATCTGAGGATACAGGTTTCATAAAACGGCAAACTGGTGTGCAGTGTTCTGTTAGTGAGTTAATGTTATCACCTGTTAGTAAATGGTGGTTAAATATAGGAGAATTAGTGACGAAATATAATAAATACTTATCCCATAAAATGTATATTAAAGCTATTTAGTAATAACATAAATTACTTATTATAACATAAATTAGTTGATTTCTCTGTGTATAAACAAACATTACCTATATTAAAGGTTGCTATAAATTCGATACTAGTTAATAGTCTCGTCTCACAGTTTTCGTTCGTCCATATCACAGTAAACTGTGACCAGGAGCCCAATTCTCGGGGCGGGATATTTTGTCATCATACGATATAATATCACTAAAACATAGTTTTTTTGTATGGTTTTCAAGTGATATCCGCCATGTTTTTTCATATCGAAAATCCTAAGAATTTGGCTCATGGACAGCAAAAATGTAAAATAACCCGTCGTTTTTCGTCAGGGGTTAAAAATCATGTGTGACACAGTTATCGATGTATGAATACACTATACGCCCAATGTTAGTCAGGTACATCTGGATCTAAAGACTCGTAAAATTACATTATCAAACACAAAACACATATTTAACTTTAAACATTAGTTTAGTTTAGTTTGAATTAGTATTGTTATCGACCTCATTTGATTACTCATAATGACGATTTGATCAGAAAATGACATACCACACTTAGATAATACTGAATCATAAATATCATATTTACCTGTCAAACCTCTATAGCCAAATACGCCACAGTCATGCATGCGCATAGAATGGTGTTCATTTTTAATGAACTGTTCAGTACTGATGCCTTTTAACTGAAAGTAATTAAAAAAGTGTTAATAAGTAAAGTAATGAAAGAAAAATACTTAAAATAAAAAAATATTATACAATAAAATGTAAAGTACTTAAGTAGTCATGTTATGTCAATAATATGGCCTAAGAAATGAGATCTAAAATTTATGATAAGGTAAAAAGGTTTTCAATCAAATACTACCTTGGAAGGAACTAGAAATCGATCAGGTATTCTCTGCAACTTTTGCTGCTTCTCACTCGGGCCAAATCCCAGAGAAAGCAAAACTGACTCAGCATCCACTTTCCTTGCTCCCAAAACATTCAACACTGAGCTGCCACTTGATCCACTTGCATCAGACTGTAATAAATATGTTAGGTAATAAAATTAATACTTCTCTTGTCATATACCTGAAGGTTGTCTGGTAGAGATCGCTCCCAGCGATAAGACCGCCTAAATTGTACATTGTAGCTCTGTATACCTAGCTTTTAAGTTTTGTATGTTGTGCAATAAAGAGTATCTATCTATCTATACCATTTGAATGGACAGCCACATATCGAGCTACCATAATCTACAAATTTTCTTCAAACAATTCTCACCTAAATGGTGTTTAACCATAAGGGGACAATCGTATGAAGAACAAATTGTCTGAACCTAACAAGTGGCTGTTTGTATTTGGGAAAAATGTATATTGATTGTCATTATCTATAACTTTTATTAGTTGGTTTTATTTACTAAGAAATCTTGTATACTAACATAACTTGAAAGAATCATCAGAACTGCTATTTGAAAAATTCTTTTACAATAAAAAAGTGTATAATATGTATGTAGTAACAATTTACCTGAAGAGAGTGATCTCTAAACAAGGGATTTTTAAATCTTGGAGAACATCCCTCTGATTGAACAGAGTGGTCTCTTTGTAATCTTTTTACAGGCCCACTTCTAGCACTGCCACTGAGCATACCACTTTCTAAAGACTTTCTTTTGCAAACATCTTTAGATCCTGGAACTTCCAAATTCTTATCATCTTGTACCTTTTCTCTAGTTTCCACAAGTGTTGTATCATCACCATTCAGGTCAACAACAGTGTTATCAGTAACAGATTCTTCAAGTTTGCTTTCATCTTTCTCTTCAGACTTATGTTCAGTGGGTTTGAGCTCAGGGTCTGGTTTCTCAATGTCGTCAGGCACTTCAGCAGGTAGTGAGTCTAACCACTGCTGAACAGGACTACTGCGTCTCATATCGTCTATTACTCCACTCAGCCAACCACGCACTTTCCTCTCTAATATTGTTGATACAGACTCATTAAATGAATCTATGGAAACAAAAAATAAATATAAAATCCATTGAACTAAACTTACTTAATCACATTTTTTATAGGTGTTAACAAGTTTCTAAGATCATCATTGTCCTACTCACTGGCAGTAATGTTATTAATAACAGTTAATTTAAACAATGATAATTTTGAAAATTTTTGTATGAAAATGGTTAAAGCACAACCTAATCTGAACTAATAAACCTTTAAATCAATTCATACAAAAAGGTAATACAAGGAAAACACACTAGTATGTATCTACTAAGGAAATATGTATGTATCTTGAATTATGAGGTATTTAACAGACTGTACATGTGTGTTAGTTAACTCCTTTACAGCAGTCAATACATCAATGACAGCAGCAGTCCAGTCACTTTTCGTTATGAGGTGAAGAACTGTGTTAGTGGTATCCTTTTGATTCACACTACGTGAGTTTGTTGGTTTAACCAACCTTGTTTGGGATCCATCTTCACTTTAGATAACGCTGCATGCAATACGAGAGGAATTTTATGAAACGGTCGTGCAAGAAGCTATCGTTACTTGAAATACATACAAATATTTTATAAATATTGTACCTAATGCTACTTACTGTTAATTGTATACTCAAGTTAAGTACTCGATAGTTTCTAGTTAAGTAAAATTTACAACACTTATATACACTAATATAGTACAGATAAAACTATTAATTATTGATATAATGAGAGAAATATATTAAAATCATCAAATTAACTCTCGATACGACTATGAATGACATTGATTTTGACATTTTTGTGATAAACATATGACTTGCTTGACATATTGACATTGACAAATGGCTACAGCCCGCTCCACACTTAGAGTCCGCGCCACGAAAGAAGTCCCTCGCTAAAACGGAATGAGGCGTTTTCTCAAAAAACAATAGTTCCAAAACACTTAATAGATGGCGTGAAAGTCACAAAAATTTAACTGTCAAATCAACGAGTGTAGTCGCGTTCTCGATTCACTAATTTTCGGGAAAATTTATTTGTTAATTAAAGCCGTGACAATATAAAGTAGATTATATTGTTACACTTTGAATAAACGTACTTTTTAGGTATTCGTTTAAGTGTAATAGAGTAAAAAAGAAATAGTTGTCCCATTTATTGATACTTAATAATTATTTTTTCCTACCCTAAAGCGACAGTGGATCAAAACCAGCAGAATTGATGTCCATCGAAAAATTGGATGGCATCTACGAAAATATTCATGTGTTTGTTCGGATCATTTCACCAAACGATTTTGAGACTCACTGAGTAGGTACACAGTTTGTTTTTACCGAAACCAGTTGAAGAAAAATCTCAAAAAGGAATTGATGAACGCTTGTGTGCTTTGTATGATAGGACACAATTTTTTTTAAAAAAGGACCTATAATTGGAGTTTTAATAAAATAAAGTGATTTGACAGTTGCTAATGTCAAATTCCCATACATTTTGCATTTTGCAAATGTACGGGAATGACACACATTGACATCTGTCAGTTTCCTTTGTCTAATTAAAAATCCGACGGATTTGGCGGGTAGGGCTAAAACAAGCCGCGTGGGCTGATGCAAAAAACCCGCGATTGCTTTTAGAGTGATATCCGCTGAATCCGTAGGTCGATAAAACGTAAAACACCGGCGTTTTATTGAGTGACTGATTTTAACTGACTTCGACTGTTGACTACCTACTTATTCTCAATAAGTTACTTGACATTGGTGAATTATCTTCGGGGAGAGTCATAACAAGAAAAATAAATATCCGACTATAGTACGTAGTTTTTGGTCTGTGACGTATTCAACGGAATTGACATTGACAGAACTATTTTTACCTGCTAAGCGCCATCTATTGAGTTATTATTTTATTAGCTTTTATTTTTTTTAAGCAAAACGCCGCATTATAATTTTAGATTCTTTGTGATAATATTAACAAAGCACAAATTTGAATGTTGACGTGACAGAAGTGGCGCTTATTACGGGACTTGTTAGATGGCATGCCCGCATGCATAACCGTAAAAAATATGCGAATCGCACTACACACTTCACGTTCGCAACTTCGAGCGTGATTCGCGGGTTATGTTTGGAGCGCGCTTTAGAGTCCGTCCCGTGTGCCACGATAAGTCCCTTGGCCTAACATGGATTTTTGGTCTCTATGGGCCATCTATGGGCATTTAATTTTGCTATCATATTTGAACTTTTCCGGTATATAAGCACAACTATTATTACTTACCTCGGGCCGGCTCAATCGCAGTGATACAACGGCCTCATAAAAAACTTGCGTGAAGCAGCGTCTCTGCTGTGTTTGGCTACGTGACTGAGGGTGCCGGAGACCCAATCCGGGGTAAAGTGACTCCACCACTGGTGTTGCATGTGTTAATGGGTGGCAATCGCTTACCATCAGGTTTTTTTTTGTTTTTTATGTCATAGGTGGCAGATGAGCAGACGGATCACTTGATGATAAGCGATTGCCGCCGCCCATGGACACCCACGACACCAGTGGAGTCAAAAGTGCGCTGCCAACCTTTAAATCCCACTTTCCCCAGGATTGGGCCTCCGGTACCCTCAGTCACGCAGCGAAACATTGCACAGTGCTGCTTCACTCCGGTCGAGCCGGCCCATTCATGCCGAAGCGTATCTCTCCCACGGTCGAAAGGTGATCAATGTATACAAATCTGTCAAATTTCTTCAATTGATTCTCACCCATGTTTGGTTTAAAATCAGTTGAGGAATTTTGACATATTGTGGTAACCTGATGTGTGGATGTCCGTACATATAAGTAGTACTTAAATATTTACCTACATTTTACGATCCCAGACACTGATAAAACACGTGAGAACACACGAATGTATGTTCGGAGTGGGAATCGAACCCAAGACCTTTGGCAAATTTTTTAACCCATGCAAATTCTAAAATGTTGACCAGATGCCACTATTTCACTTCTTAGGTACCTATGTGTGTTACTCCAAGGTAACTTAACGATAATACCTAGCCGGCATTCCCTAGCCCCTTCCGATGTATGTACCTACCTAATACTGGAATAACAGTTACAACGGCATTTATTAACTTCTTGGTCTGTCAACATTATTAGTTACATTAGATACAGCATGTGTGCTAAAACTAAATGAATATCTAAAGATATATAGGTATGACTAAATCACAGGTTTTTTTATTATAGCTCGAAATACGGAAGCATACTTACGCTCATTCAGACGTCCTGTTGGTCAAGTGGTTTAAGTACCGGGCCGTGATCTCGGGGTCCTGGGTTCGATTCCTGGGTCGAGCAAAAAGTATGTTTCAAATTTTTCGGACATAGCTCGGGTTTGTGATTGCCAATCCGCATTTGGCAAGCTTGGTGATTAAGCCTAATCCCATGATAGTAGCTATGACTTGATTTCTATGATGGAGGCTTTTGCCCTGCAGTGGGACAGTATATAGCTGATACTTTACTTTTACTTACGTCTACTTGGTGGGAGGTGATACAGGAGATTTTGTACATTAGTGGATGAGGTTGAAATACTATCCTCACTATCCAAAACTATTGCTCTGTCTCTTTCACATGCACCACAATGAAAGGGACAAAGCGATAGTTTTCGCTAGCGAGAGCAGTTTTCCAAACTCATGGTAAGGGTACAGGTTACCACAACCTGTCAAATTTATTCAATTGATAATGAACCAAATGTATTTGACATTAAGGTGAGAGTCAATTGAAGAAACTTGACAGTTTTGATTACGTTGATGTCAGTACGTACGGTCGGCCAAGAAAGTAGTGTACCAGTTTTGATTTAGTTTCCTATTATTGAAAATTTCAACAAGTTTCATACCAGATATATCATCGAAAGAGATACATAATAATAACATAAACCTAATTGATAAGTAGGTAAGATATTGTCATAGGTCACGAAGTACATGACATTTTAACCTTTATTTATAACCTGATAAGACATTACTTGCTGCAAAGGAAATTCAAATGTTTCTAAACTAAAGTAATGTAAACTCTTTAAATAGACAACCGATTTTACTTGAAAAATACAACTGTCAATTGATATTTTTAATGGCAGGGTAAACAGTAGGGAATTACTGGCACAAGTTAGGTTTTCGGTTCCAGCTCACTTACCGCGTCACCCAATCAAGAAAACCTTAAGTTTACAAAAGTCTCAAACCAATCTGGGTTGCCATGCTCCCCAGCCGAGATGTTGCAGTGCATACAACGAAATTTAATACACCTGCTGATATATTTTGCGATTCGCGATCCAAATTTAGACGTAATTTCTTGTTGTCAACCAAGCTGCCAAGGAATCAGCCAAATTATGAAAGAATCTACTTAGATTGTTTCATAATTTGGCTAATAACTTTATTATTACAGTCACCCTACTCTCTCCAATAACGACAGAGAACTTATGAGACACGTATATGATAATGGTTTTATACCGCCAAATCATTTTGCGGAGATGTTTGACGTGAGTGCACAAACAATAAGGAATCATATTCATTACATGGGGCCGCACCACAGGCATTACGGCAAAAAAAAATATTTAACAGATGCTCATAGACTAGCTCGACTGAACTTCGCCAGAGAGCACTTGGAGTTTGATTGTTCTAATACAGTGTTTTGTCATGAAAAAACATTCAAATCTAGTCAGCATGGGCGTTTACACCTGTGGCTGTGTGTATGTGGGCAACTCACATAGGGGGTGTGGGCAATTCCACGGTGTGCGCGGTAAGAAGTGGCGTGAGAAGCGCACTGTAGTGGAATAAATAATCATCCAATAATAACACACAACTTCCTACTTGAGTGAATGCAAAAGTCAAAAAATAAAAACATAACTATTATAAATAAAGAATATTTATTTTTCTATAAACACATTATTCCTTTTATATCATCAATGGCTCACATCATATAAATCGCGGATCGCATTGGGCTTTCGTCAACGAAGTCGTGTGCATGGATGGAGAAGAGTTCAGCGGACAGGCCGCGGGCGAGGCCGCGACGCGCGGCGACGGCGAGACGAAGCGCCCAGCGCGCGCGGCTCCTTAGCTAAACAATTTGTGCATCGAGGTCAGGTAGAGATTACTTTAATCGCTAAATCACATTTGGACACTAATATACATGTATAAACTACGATCAACAAGTGTCAATATTGAGCATTACGAGGGGGGCCGCGGTACCGCGCGGCGCGCAGCCTGCGTCACGCGGGCCCGTAGACGCAGTCGCCGCGGCGCGCGCCGGCCGACTCCTCGCCGGGCAGCACGGCTGCGCGCCGCCACTGGTCGCGCACGCGCTCCACATGCTGGAGCACGCGCACCACGTTCATGCCGGCGAGCTTGCGCACGTCCTCCTCGCTCCAGTCGGGGTCGCGCAGCAGCTCCGCCAGTAGGTGCGGGTACCGCGACACGTCCTCCAGCCCCTCGGGCGGCGCGTCGATGCCGTCGTATCCGGCGCCCAATCCCACGTGCTCGACGCCGGCCACGCGCCGCACGTGGTTGATGTGCGCCACCACGTCCTCCACTGTCGCTCGCTCGCCACATGTCACTAACTTTGCGTAAAAATTTATCATCACCACGCCACCATTTGCGGCGATCAGACGCAGAAGATCGTCAGGGACGTTTCTAGTTGAATTGCAAAGCGCAGCTGCACCGGAATGGGAAAACACCACCGGCGCCTGTGAAGTTTCTAATGCATCTCGCGCCGTCTCCTCTCCTGCATGCGAAAGGTCTACTATCATGCCCAGGCGATTCATCTCCCGCACAACGGCCCGGCCGAATTCCGTTAAACCACCAGAAGTTCCGGCGGCTCGAGCCCACCGGTTATCGCAAGTATGTGTTACAGTAAGGTATCGGGCTCCAAGTTGGTAGAATGCCCGCAAAACCGCCAATGAGTCTCCTAACGCATGGCCACCCTCAACACCGATGAGAGAAGCTATGCGACCATCACGATGCGCATCCAGAAGCTCTGCAGCGTCCGTGACGAGCGCCAAGTGGGCAGCATTCATTTCTACTATACGCTTTATAACGTCCATCTGTTCGAGCGCCAGTTGCACAGCGTCTCTGTCACGCGCGCCGCACGGCACATATGCTGACCAAAATTGAGCGCCGACCTGGCCGAGCCTCAGCCGAGGGATATCCGTGTGCGACCAGCGCGACCTTGCCCATGGCTCGAGTCCTTCAAGACCGGCGCTCAAGTTGAAATCACTGATCTTGTTGTGCAAAAATTTCCTGACGTTCCACGCTAGGTCGTTGTGGCCGTCGACGAGTGGAGAATCGCGGAGCATGCGACGTATGGTAGTGAGACGCTGTTCGGGGGTGGCACGACCTCCCCCACCGAGGGCGAGGGGCAGCGCGAGCGCAGCGCCCAGCGCGGCCAGGACGACAAGGGCCGCGAGCGCGATGCGCCAGCGCGGCCGACGCGGCATAGGCTTTTCGTCAGAGCTGCCCGACGCCGACGCCGAGAGAGAGTCCGGCGCCCAGCGCCCGCACCGCTCGGCGACATCTGGCAGTGGGCCTGGGAACGTCATGCCTTCCGGTACCGCAGCCTGAAACAACAGTGCGTTCCAATTTACTCCTCTGGTATTAGATGTAGTTACTCGGTATGTAAATTGCATATCATTGAGCTATATTTATGGGTAGATATTTTATTAATGAATAAATTACGCCTATGATAAGATAACTACATAGTGGTCCGCCAACACATCGTTTCGGGACATTATTTTAATTAAATCAGGACCAAAGATGGCGTAAGGCGTAATAAGTGTTTCGGCTTACTACCTCTTCTACCAACTATTCTGAACGGTTTTGGAGATTCGTCGAATTTATATATATATATATTTATTTATATCAAAATATTAGAGAGATACATAGGTATAGGAGATAGATTGAGCTAAATTTAAAGATAAATTCTCTTCGTCGTAAGTGTAGTTAGAACAAAATGTTTGTGATTCTATAATCTTACTTTGAACACTTTCATGCTTATCATATCATATTTTTTTTAAGAGAAAGGGAGGCAAACGAGCTAGTGCGTTACCTGATGGTAAGTGATCTCCGCTGCGCATGGATATCAGCCACACCAGAAGGAGTGGAGATTCGTTACCGGCCTTTTAGGAAGGATAATATCATACCTATCTAGTTACTACCAATTATATTTAGACGAGTTAAACTGTCTTAGCAATTACCGAACACATTAACGTAGGCAACTTTTTGATATTGTCTGTTGTGAATAAGTAGAACAGTTATGAATCCAATAGGTGCCTTTTTTATATCGCTAGGTGAAATGCGGCCCTCCCGAAGTGCAATAGGAGGACTAAGCCTTATGCATAGGCCGCCGGCAGGGGCCGGCGTGGGTTATGTGAGACTCTCCGTCTGTGAATGGAGCACAGAGTCATACCCATTAAAACAACAGCGGTGCATCCTCGTCACCATATTAAGGGAGATCGTGGGAATTTAGCGTAGCCTTGGCTCCGCAACCTCCCAGGTATCTAATAGGTAACTGTAAGTAGGTACGAGTAGGTAGGAAACTAGCTAGTTAAGATACGCAAAAATTTTAGCTGGTAAATAAAAAAATGCAAATAAATAATTAAAAGTGCGTAAGTATATACATAACAATTTAGTTACATGTGATTGTGTAGGTACCTAATAAATATACAGTAACTCGTTACGTTCTCGCCTTTATCCCGCCCCATGTTTCCTGATTAAATATAATCTCGCACATGCGAGGCGCTCAAATAACAATGGATTTAAATGACTCGCATATTCTACTAAGTGACGCGTTGTATAAATTTATCTACGTCTATATGACAACGCGTGTGTAATTCTTAGGGAGGTAGGTACCTACTCTCAATGTAGGCACATTTAGGCAAAGACGAATTCACAAGTTACAAAACTAAAAATGCTAGATAGGCTCTGAAAAGATTTTCCGTCATTACTTGGGAAACTCATTGGGTTCGATTCCCAGGTCGAGCAAAGGTATGTTTCGAATTTTTCGAACATAGATAGCTCGGGATTGTGATTACCAATCCGCATTAGGCAAGCGTGGTGATTAAGCCTAATCACATCATAGTGGCGATGACTTGATTTCTATGATGGAGGCCTTTGCCCTGCAGTGGGACAGTATATAGGCTGATACTACTACTACTACTTGGGAAACGTTGTTCAACAAAAAGGTAAGACATTATGTACCGATTGGTGTACCTTACCTTAGTTTTGCCTTATAAAAAATATAAGTTGTATTAAAAGTATTTTGGTCATTACGAAGTAGATAAGGCTACTAACGTTGAATTTAATTGCAAGGTTCATTTCCGGAAAAAAGATAGGTAGGCCTAAGTAAAAAATAATGAGTTTTACATTTAGAAAAACCTGATAATTACTAGTATTTTGGAGGAGTATTAATTATTGTACCTACTTAGTGAATAAAATTACATAAAAGTACGATGAACCAAAACATGAACATTACCTACAGCTATATAAGCAAACGAAGGCTCATAGCCAGATTTCCTTTTATATCTCATCATTATCATCATTTCAGCCAATAGACGGCCACTACTGGACATAGGCCTCCCCCAATGTTCTCCACACAGATCGGTCCTGTGCCGCCCGCATCCAATGGATTCCCGCGATCTTCACCAGATTGTCGGTCCACCTTGTGGGGGGCCTGCCACGGCTGCGACTTCCTGTACGTGGCCTCTTCCTGTACCTTTCCCCCCTAACGGCCGTCTGTTCTCCTCGCTGTGCACTGCCCATATATCTACTTAGTATAAAAGGAAATCTGGCTATGAGCCCTTGTTTGCTTATATAGCAACTTGCTGTTGTGTGGTAAGTACTCGTAGGTTATATTAAGTAGTTGTACTTTTCTTAAAGTGCCAATAGCTCCTTGTAACTGCAATCACATAGATAATGGAGGCACTAACAAGCTAATGACAGGCACCACTTAACTCGCGCTTAAAACGCTTAAGGTAGTTCCACATTCTCGTGTTCCCGAAGTTAATAACTATTCAGGGCACACGGGAACAGCGAGGAGACTTGTGGAGTTGCAGATGTCAGGCGTAACAATAATTTGCCGCGTGTTCAATTATGCAAGGGGCACACACGGAGCATGGGGTGCAGACAGGAGGGGGAGGGAGCTGAATAGCCTCTGACCCATTTACGAGAACTGGCGCGAAGGCCTGCAGTCGGGTTTACACTTGTTGGTGACAGCCCTGAGTGATATTACACTGTTCATATTGCTGGCGCTGTTGTAGCTAAAATTAAAAGAGCGCTCTAAGAAAGACTGTGCATTGGTTTTTCTTTGTCACGGTATTGTTTTTAAAATATTTTATTTTGTTAATAACAATGGCTGCCAAAGCACTTTATACTGAACGCAAAGAGTTGCGGTAGACGGAACAGTGCCTACCTAATTTGATTTATTCATGATAATGAAATATAAGTATAATAATGAAATGAGTATAAGAGTGTCTTCTCTTTAAACCTAGGTACTAAGTATTTAGAATAATAGGTATAGTGTTTATAATGAGATATGTAAATAAATGGCGGCATGTCTGTCTACCTAGGTACTGATTAAATTGCATTATTAGGCAGCATAGACAAGGGCCACGTTTGTTGTAACTGGATGTAGGTATTTACCAACACTACATTCTTTGTTTTACCCACAATCCAAACACTTTCCTTTACGCGAAAGAGTATACGAGCTTCGTTTCTAATTAAGAGCAATATATTTTGCGGGACTTATCGGGTTCTGTTGCCGACCCGGCAGAGCATAACGTACACCCAGCGATACGTCGGCGTGGGAGCCAGCACGTGCGCTCTCTGACTAACTTTTGATTCTGCTTCCATGAAGCGACGTTTGCGGTAGGTAAATTAATAATTGCGCTAACGAAAGTTCGTTTAGCGAAACAATACTTCCGAGTGTATTGTTTCGCTAAACGAACTTTCACGGATGTTAAAACCAATTCTAAGAAAATGATTTAATGAGAAGCGCTTTGTTCTAAGCACATATTTACAGATCATACGTTGAGTGATGTTGTTGTAGGAAGTTCATAACAATAACAAAACAAAAGGCATTGTTGGCATAGAGTGATGGTAGCTCAGTGGGTAAGTATGCGCATTCCATATGGAGGGGTTTGAATCTAAGCATGGACCACAGGATTTTTCAAATGTATGTACATATTTCTGTCATTAGTTCAATGGCAAAGGAAATCATTGTGAGGAAACCTGCACGTTTCTGATAATTTCTGGAACGTGTAACCATAATTCAGTTGGATCCCCTGTTAAAGGGTTGCGAAGGTCAGGCGGCAGTCGCTTTTTAATTTTGTTATTACCAGACTCCCCAAATCATGAATCATGGTGTAGGCGTACCTGGGCTCCAAAGCGACAGCTTGGACGCAACCTAGTTTTACACGCTAAAATGCGAAAATAATAATATGCAACCGATTACGGCTACGGCGGCCAATCTCAACGATCATACACGTACGCAGGACATAGATATTATAGTGCTCAAGTGTGCAGAAATTTGAGCACTATAATATATCCCACACACGAAACACAATTGCACTCTCTATTCCCTACCCTCATATTCCGATGGGACACTTCTGTGACACGACCGGAGAGGGATCAGGCGCAGGACCAACAGCTTAACGTGCTTTCCGAGGCACGGGGATACAAGACCGCCAACTTCTAGACTCCGGGCTGCCACTAAGAATTTCTTACCAAAAACTTAGGTACAATTTTTTTGGCCCGACCCAGGGATTGAACCCCAGACCTCTTGCGCAGCCGTCGCTTTAAAGTGCGACCCACTAGCCACTGCGCCACCGAGGCAGTCAAAATGCGAAGGAGTAACTACAAAGGCATTGTGAATGGTTTGACGACCCGTTTGGAACAGTGGTAGTGAACGCTGCTTTTGGTCCAAGGGTTGCGGGTTCGATCCCCGCACAGTACAAACATTTGTGTGCATGAACATGTTTGTTTGTATTGGTCTGGGTGTTTGCTATGTATTATAAGTAAGTATTTACAAAAGAAAAGTATTATATGTATATATTTGTAATCCCACTGTTGATTCTGATATTCGTAACTCAGGTGCTTGAGCTACCTATCTCGGAGTCAGATCAATGAACAACCTGTGCGGATAAAGAATGGGATCAGAAATGGCGGCGCATCTATTCACTTCTCGCTCGCTCACTATTTGCGTCTATACTCGCACCCCACGAGTGCGAGTATAGACGCATATAGTGTGCGAGCGAGAATTGGATAGATGCGCCGCCATTTCTGATCCCATTCTTTATCCGCACAGGTTGTATGTGATGTAGTGAAATATTTATTTATTTATTTAATGGTGTATTATGAAAATTGTCGCAACGGGAATAACGGGACACGATCTTACAAACAAGGAGATCTGAGTTATATTATGTAAACTAAGTATGGTTAACGTTTACTAGATATCGTTTGCTTGCTAAACTACGCTAACCGCTGTTGTTAGCATATTACAAAGTGCATACTATGTGATACTAAAATATAACCTCACTTAACTACTAATCAGATTACTGCAGATACTGTTGTGTTGAACTAAATAAACGATTCATGCAGAATCGCTAGAACCTAAAACGTGCAAAATCAGAACACCAGATTTCTCCGTGTTGACTGTTGTTTGCTTTCTTGAAAAAGCGGTCATTTTCCTAGCAATTGATGGAACTAATCTGCATTAACTATACCTACATATCTACATTAACGATTACGATAAGACCGCCTACATTGTTTAGTGTAATAACTTAGGCTAAGATTTGTAAATTTTGTGCAATAAAGTGTATCTATCTATCTTTCTATCTATCTACATTCTTAAGTGTACGAAATGTACAACTAGTACTATCTCAGACATCACTAAGAGTAGGTAGGTACCTTTACTCCTCATATAAAAGTATCAGACTATATACTGTCCCACTGTAGGGCAAAGGCCTCCATAATAGAAATCAAGTCATCGCTAGGTACTATACTACTACTACGTTAGGCTTAATCATCACGCTTACCTAATGCGGATTGGTGCTTGCCAACCCGAGCAATGAGCTCACAGAAAACCGGCGTAAAGCAGCACTGTGCTAAGTTTCGCTGCGTGAGTGAGGGTACCGGAGGCCTAATCCGAGGGAAAGGGGGGTTTAAAGGTTGGCAGCGCACTTGTGACTCCACTAGTGTCGCGGGTGTCCATGGGCGGCGGCAATCGCTTACCATCAGGGGATCCGTCTGCTTGTCTGCCACCTATCATATAAAAAAATGTTCGAAAAATTCGCAACATACTTTTGGCTACATCCTGAAATCGAACCTAGGACCCCGAAATCACGGTCCAGTACTTAAACCGGTAGACCAACAGGGCGTCTGGCTATTCATATACCTCTAGAAAAATCCACAACTATTCCAATCCATTGAGCCTATGGCGCATTTAGAAGTAACCCTGCCTGATACGCCAAAGGTCGTAAATTTGCATAGAAGATGGTAGACTTAAAAAAACAAGAACTTATTCTAAGAATTTAGGGACGAAGATCAATTACATACTTAAACGGAAATGCAAACTAACACTCCACTTATTAACTCATTCTAGACCTAAATATTTAATGCTAATAAAGCTAGCAGTCACAAAACGAAAGAGAATATATTAAAACCATAAGGAAAAAAAAGGTAAGTTGTAGGTATAATAAGAACAAAATTTATACATGCTCATATTTAAAAACTTACATATAATTTTAATAAATAAATAAATCCGTCTGCTACCTCCCATATGAAAAAATAATAATTAAATATCACATTACCATACTAGCTGGGTTATATCATAATAATTTTAGATAAAATGCTGTTCCCTCTTATATTGCAGTACCCTAACTGGGTCTATAGTGGGTGCTTTGATACACTTCACACCAATTGTTATGTACACTATGGAAGCAATAAAGAATTGAGTATTCAGTATTACGTAGGTATCTATTGTTTCTCTATCTTTTGTTATTTTTGTATGAATGTATCAGTGCGCATTAATTATAGGCTGTCCTGGGACCAAAGGCAAAATGCAAATGTCCACCTAAGCAGTTTCCGGGTAAGGTAGGCTCTACGCGCTTTGTGCCGTTGGCTCGGTCAATTTCACTCACCCGATAGAGTGGAATGAACATTTAACACGTCTGAGCCTTTACTCCCGGCTCAGCAGAACACAAAGCTAAAGCAAATAAACTAGGCTGCAGTGAGTTTGCGGAATAAGGGTCCAAAAGAATTTCGTTAGAAAATATTCCAGTCTCATAAACATTGGTTTGTTACTCATTTGGGAGACGGAAAACTCCAAAATAAAAACTGTAATGACATCTCAGTTTAGCGCAAGAAGGGTCCAACCCGAAAATATGTCAGGCCTCTGGAGACAATCCGGCTCTCATAGTATATTATAATATCATTCTGTTTAGGCTAAGATGGTAAGGGACGTGCGCCTTCAATACGTGGAGGTCGTAAGTTCGAATTTTTGCAGGCACCTAGGGATTTTTCAAATCTATAAACGTATTTCTACCAATTTCTCGGCGGTAAGATTAACTCACCGCCATTATGGATACCCACAGTATTTTAGAAAATGATTTCTTGTCACCATGATCCAGTTTGCTTTCTTGAAAAAGCGGTCATTTTCCTAGCAATGAGTGATTGAGGGAGGCCCGTGCCCCAGCAGTGGGGACTTAAATAGGCTGACGATGACGATGATGAGCCAGTTAGTCTGGTTCCTCTGACAAGGGTTACGAAAGTAAGGCAGTATTTATTGTAATCTGTTTGTTCGTCTGCCACCTATCACAAAAAAAATACAAGACTTCCCAAATTCTGGATGGTTCATGCATACCCCGGGCACCAGCTTTGGATGCGACTGGGTATAACAGGCTGATTATATGTATGTTCAGGGTAATATGATTGTTAGCTAAACACTATTCTGATCTTGAATATATTTTTATCAGCTTCAAAGACAGTGTTCGTCGTAATACTTAGTTGTACCTAAATATTATATTTTAACTTTTAGTGATTCATAAGGCACACAATAGAGCGATCCTATAGGTTAGGGTAATATTTTTTCCTTTATAGGTTTGGGAACTTATTTTAGTCACTTAGCTATCTTTTTAATCATTAACATAATTTTCACAACATCTCATACGTTGACCTGATTCCGAACTAAGTAGCTTAAGCACTTTTGTTACAGATATTAGACCACAGAGGAACACAACTATATACTTAAATACATAGATTACACCCAGACTCTGAACAAACACATGTGTTCATCGCACGAATGTTTGTCCAGGGTGGGGATCGAACCCACGACCTTTGGCGTCAGAGGCAGGGTCACTACCAGTTGCGCCATCCGGTCAGTCAATTATAGTTCATTAATAGTTATAATAAATAATAATTCATTAATAGTTATAATAATGAATTATTCTAAACATGCATTAATCCGAAAACTCACTCCAAAAAGAACAGTGCTCACTATTTCTTATCTCATCCACATTGTTCTGGCTTGTATTGTGTGTTTGAGCTGTACCATGTTATACGATGCGACCTATTTCGCTTTCGATGGCGCTGCAAATAACGCCAGAGATAAAGGCTTTATTTATCAGCGAAGCTGTCCACGTCTGCCTGGTGACCTACCTACGGCTACCCCACATTTAGCTGATTGTCTGTACAATGTATGTTCTTTGATGTAGCTACGCGGGGCCCGTAAACAGGAACTAAGGGTAAACCAATACTATCAATATAGAGCCATGGAAAAGCTTTTAAAAACGATTTCGTTGAAATATTTCATGTAATAAGATCGTAAATACAACCTTCGTTGTCCGTTAAAACCTATCACTATGGATGTGGGTTGAATATTAAATATGGTGACGGCATTTTCGGTATAACTATTGACAGAGCGGTGTTGGAACCACTTTTTCAAAGACTTTCACTATTGAATATGATATTATTATAAACAAAAATTTTAACTAACAAAAAGTCTAGATCCAATGGAATAGACTGGCAAGAAAATCAGAGTAAGAGTTTCAATAATTGTTTAACAAAACTGTCGAAATATAGATACTCCTAAATGTGTGATATAAACTCAAGCAACTCCTGGTAGAGTACTAGTCAACTGTGATGCATTTCTGTAACTAGGTTCCTGGTAGTACTTTTGAGTAGGTAGGTAAGTGCCGACCACATTCTCGCACTAATATGTTCTATCAAGTGTGAAGGGACAGAGATGCAAATTGCTGCCGGCTTCAATTAATAGCATTTAGTAGGTACTAGTTGATGTTAACAGAGTCAATTCGGCAATTAGTTCAAGTTGAAAATTAAATGCGACGTTTCAAAGTACTAAAAATAAATTGTTACATATCATAATGGACCTGGAGTTGATGTTAACAGACTCAATTCGGCAGTTAAAAATACTTAAATAAATTGTTACATCTGTGAACATTTACATCCCTTTAACCACGTGTTCTACCAACCATTCTGAACAACATTTGTTCAACGACTTTTTGAAATTCATCGAAAAATTTTTCGACTCCCCATAAAAAATGACCTAGTCACGTGCGACGTGACTGACTTTGTATGAAAAGATGAAATTTTTTCATGCGAATTTCCAAAAGTGATAGAACAAATGTTGTTCATAATGGTTAGTAGAACACGTGGTTAAAGGGATGTAAAGGTTCCTACATACACCCTGTAGGTATCATAATGGACCTGATCCCATACTAAGTAGCCAAAGCACTTGTGCTACGGATATCAGACAACAGAGGATTTACATATTATATATTAAAAAAAATACATATTTCATACCCAGACACTGAACAAATACAAGTCACACGAATGATGGGGATCGATTCCACGACATTCGGCGCATGAGACAGGGTCATTACCAAATGCACCATCCGACTAGTCATAATGATTTTAATGTGTGACGATTTTGTGAGTAAGTAGGTACATACGTGAAAACAAGGCGATGCAAATTAATAATTTATTGATTTTGATTTGATTACACTTGATATTTACATATAGGTTTTTTTGGAATGTACACAATCAAAGACAAAAACTTACAATACGTTTCAATCTGATAGACCGCTTTCCTTTTGTGATATTAAGAAATAGAAAAGCGACAAAGAAGAGCTTTTTAGAAGAGACCAGCCTTGACTGAAAATTGCACTGATGCAATACTATTTCAGTATGTAAACTCTTGAGCTACACACTCACGAGTATGTACACCTATTTTAAATAAAATTCTTAGTGCAATTTCACAAAAAGGGACACAAGCGACACGAAAACTCACAAATAAACTGCACACAAGTTGCGCACACGAACACATCACGTATCCCTGCCCCCAGTTCGAACGACAAAGTGCAAAGCGTCCGCATAAAATCCAAGAAAGTTACTGCCGCTGGGGCAGAGTTGGAGTGGTGGTTGCCTTACGACCACCGAGCCGCGGGGAACTCGCAGGGCTGCCCGCCGCAAACCTCAAACCCGGGGGAACGCCAGCCAATGTTTTTATTTACCTCACCGCAGCTGACGAAATCCTCGGTTTTCAGCCCTTTGACTGATTAAAAGCCAATGAAACATTAATTGTGAACGCGAACATTGTTTGCTTTTCATTAATGTTCTCGTACTTACTCGTTATGAGAATTATAATACTTCACTATTTGCAATAAATATTTGTTGTAACAGCCTAAATTATACTTGTAGCGTGTAAATCCCAGTTGCGACCAATGCTGTCGCTTCGGAGCTCGGTGGTTCAAGCTTATTGAACCATGATCTAGAATTTGAGAAGTCTGGTAATTACAATCAAGCGATTACCGTCTGATCTTCGCAACCTTTAGACAAGGTGATCAGACCAACCGGATCACATTTATACGTTCAGGATCATTATCCTAAATATTGTAGGTATCCACAATTCTGAGAAGGACATGCAGGTTTCCTCATGATGTTTTTTCTCATCGTCAAGGTAATAGTAAAAATATACGCATTGATTAATAAAACCCCAAAAGTGCATGCTCGGATTCAAATCACGACCCTTCCACACGGGGGGTCGGGGGGTGCGTTCTTATCCACTGAGCTACCACCGCTCAATAATAATAATTATTATTATACCCGCTTAATTAATTCAAAGCGGGAATATTACTTAGTTACTTATAAAAACAATAAAAAAGATTTATATTACGTTGGTAAATTACCATTTAATATATAAAACAAAGCTTTTGAGTACTCAGTTACTCCGTGACCGTGGCGCTTGCAACAGTGCCGAAATCTCGGAATAGTCAACGCGAGGACTCGCGGCAGACGGTAGAGTATGAATGACATATGACCGACTGCCACGAGTCTATGGCTCGAGTATAACAGTTACTTTCCTTTAAACCTACAGAACATTTGACTGTCACATATCATTCATTTTAATGAATGAAATACTTTACCGTCTGCCGCGAGCCCTTGCGTTAACTATAACTCGTTGATATCTTTACAGTACATAATTTTCGTAGCACTCGTAGTACCTATGCTACGAACGAAAAGGCCGGCAACACATTAGCGATCCCCCTGATTTCGCAGATGTTCATGGGCGGCGATGATTACTTTCTATCAGGTGACTCGCTTGCTCGTTTGTCCGCCTCTAGCATAAAAAAAAAACCTACGAGTTTTCTCGTGCCTCGTAGTATTCTCGTCCTTATAAGTGCGTACGTCCTTACGTTTTTTTATTTGTCTAAACGAACACTTGTATTGCTTTAATTTAAGAAAAATATATACGCAAAAATTTTTATGTATTAGTATGTATGTGAACATGCAAGTGATTTTTGAGAACTCTATAAAAATATGTTGACTTTTAATGATGCATATTGTGTGGTAAGTAACACATTGCAGGTACTATTAATACGTAATAGTAAAAAGAAAAATAAATGCGCTAGACAATAAAGTTGGTCACCAAGTATCAATCTAAGGCATACTATGTCCAGCATGTTTCTAAATTGACCTTACCGGGAATCGAACCCAGGAACCTCCGTGCTTAGATGTAACATGCTTGTTAGCCTTTGTGCCTTCAAAGTCATCATACAAGTTGTATTATTAAGTAACGTTTAGTATTTGAATAATGATGATGCAGTTATAACGAATATCGAGACCACGAGTTTCACCATCGTGGTCTCAAACAACATTCTCAAGAAAATGTGTTCACTTGTACAAACATGTTTCATGTAAGGAGTAGTGAAGTAACGTAAGTATTCGAGTACTGATCGGTGTGATCGACAGCCCTAGGCCGCGCCGGGCGGGTGGCCGGGCGGAGCTGCATCGATTCGCTGCAGGCGCCGCGGCCGGCCCTGGCTGCTGTTG
Source organism: Marasmia exigua (assembly GCA_019059595.1). Classification (NCBI taxonomy): domain Eukaryota; kingdom Metazoa; phylum Arthropoda; class Insecta; order Lepidoptera; family Crambidae; genus Marasmia; species Marasmia exigua. Next base: position 6,280,143 of record CM032478.1, read on the forward strand.
CCAGGTGCCCTCTTCACGACTCTCCTCTGACCTGCCCACCACTGGCGCGAGTACACAATTCAGTTATAAATTTGCCTTTGATATTTGTCGTTGGAGAAGTTTCCTTAGTTGTCTTTGCGAATGTATGTGAAAAAAAGGATGCACACCTTTTGTTTTCAGAAAAACCCCCAAATCTAGATTAGTTTGCTTACAAAAGTAGTATAATGTTTGATGGATCATTGGATCTATTTAAGACATATTAATTCTGAGTTTTGTTAGTAGTCTGATTTTGAAGATATAATTTTAATGTTAAAAAACAGGTTCGGGATAGGATATTTTTTCTCCATAAGATGTTAAAGAAAGTACTTTATTTTTTATGTCATAGGTGGCAGACGAACAGACATATCACCTGATGGTAAGCGATTGCCGCCGCCCATGGACACCCGTGACACCAGTGGAGTCACAAGTACGCTGCCAACCTTTAAAACCTCCCTCCCCCCCGGATTGGGCCTTCGGTACCCTCACTCACGCAGTGAAACAGAGCACAGCGCTGCTTCACGCCGGTTTTCTGGAAAGCCGTGGTATCTATCCGGTAGGCCCATCACATGGTATATTTACGGTCCTGCCAAAGAACAAGGGGTTGAACAAAAATAAAAAAAAAAACTTTCTGGCTGCCATTACAACTTTCTAAAAGTTCTAGTTTAAAAAAAGTTTAATTGTTGGCACATCGCGAGCCATTAAATGGTACTTCATCACGACGTGATATTGCAATTTCCCGGGCTGGAGCTGGGGCGGGCGAGGCGCGGGCGGCGGGCGCGAGCGGCCAGCCTTCGCCCAGCCCGGCATAATGTTGCGTGAAATTCGCGCCCCTATTGTTACCTTAGCCATCCGCCCGTGCCGCTTTTATAGAGCGCGGACCTCGATGCTCCATGGAATACGCTCTGATAAATATTAAGAATCACAAGAGCTTTCATGGAATTGGATCGTGTGGAATGTTTGTTTATTTTTTTAAACTAAGCGAGCTTTATTGTACACTGATTTTAGTGTTCAGAATGGATCATCAGATTTATATTCAAATTGACATGTCTTTGCGAAAACCTATTAAACCCAATTCAAAAGTGTATTAGTATTCTAATTTAGTTTAGTATTGTTGTTTAACATGTAATTTATTTAATTAAAAGACTATATAATTGCAGTTTGTACATATTTATTGAGTGTGAATCCGAGTAATAACACTAAAAAATTTCTACATTGAAAAGTTCTCAATCGGGCTGATATACAATAAGTAGTTTTATACATCGACTCTTCCCTTATAGATCGTCGTCCAAACAAACCAAATAAAAACCTCTCCATTGACTTGATCCGCATCCATATTTTATTTATCGTTTTCGGACTGGATTCTGATTTGAAAGATTGCGACCTTTCTTTTCTTTTATGCAAGATATCTCCTTAGAGTTTTCGCAATGTACTCACCAATCCTTTTGTATACTCCTACTTATTCATGTTTCAAGCCAAATGTTTATGAATTTAATAATAATTTGCAGATTAAGGTTTACCGGTAGGTTCCTACATACACACATCAACAATATTAGGCAGTCAAGGGATATTATCAGTTCATGGCTACTAACAGTCCAAGTATGTAATAAAAATAATTCAAAAACTACTGAACCAATTCCGTCAACAAAGTTTTCACCATTTGAAAGCTATGTTATCCACGCAGGCCACGCTGAGGAGGGGTGAGCATCCTACAAATAAGATAGAAAAAACGCGCAACAATTTCGTTCGCGTATCGGATTGTGTATATTTTACTAATTTTTTTCGTAATCTCCGATGAACCTTACCCTCTAGCTGGAGATAAGTTACTCTGCGCGCTGGAGTCTGATGACACAAAAATAATTTGTGTTTTTAATTACATTTGTAGGGTCTTAAACTTCCTCCTTCACGGCGTTACTTTCGTCAGACATAATGCGACATTTTCCTGAAGTATTACAATAGTGAAATAATTTTTGAAATCGGTTTAATAGTAGATTTTCAATTATAGGAATGATAATTACATATTTCAACTGCTAAATAATAACATTTTTGGAATAACCTTGTACTTATTCTGTTAATGTTGCGTGTACATTCATCCATCTCACTATCTTAATGTAATAAACCAGGCAAAACATGAACTATGTAGTAAGTTAGTTTAAGAATAATAAATAAGTACCCATGTGTGAACATGCTCCTAGAACGTGTTATGTGGGTGCAAATAGTGTTCGGTAAGTAATATTACATGATACAGCGGTGCTTGGAGGTTCTTCGTTATACCATCGATGTGCCTACTCTCAAAACTATTATAATTATTTGTTCGTATATAATCAATGGTTTAGTCAAATCCCTATCTATATATATGTACACACAGGTCACTTCTAAGTGACCGTCTGAATGTAGCTATTTAAACTTCAACAAAATTAGGTGCTCACCCTCCGCCGGCTTTGTCACGTTTTTTTAAGTAGATTCTTTTTGGATGGCCGATTTTTTCAACTAGGTCATCCCTTAAAATTAGATGTCCAACCCGCCCTCATAAGCACCGTTGCTCTAATACTTCACAAAGATAGCCCAGATCAATACTTAACATGGACCGTCTGCTTCAGCCAGCAAATTAGCAGACACCAATAACGATAAAAACTTGCAAAGTGAGTCACAAGCACGTTTGATGGTGCGCACAAACAGCGATGCGTGAAAGGGGCTATATTTCGGACATCAAGTTCCCCCTAATAATACCTAAGTGCCTACGCCGAAAGGAACTCATAAAATGGTTTCAGGAAAATATTTGTTAAAAGAGGCGAGCGAGGGGAGCCGTTTACCCGCCATGATTAAGGAAGAGATATCTGATGTTTTCCTTCCTCTCTATACCTGCGCGACTAGGCACGGAGTACCTACTTAAACTTTCCACGGCCGTAATTCATTGGAAATGTAGTGTTTACTTAGGAACTCATGTCAAACAGAAACTTTTCCTGACGAACAGAAATGGTGCGGCGGACGTAAGTAAGTAAATAGGTAAGTAATATTTACCTACATACATATGTAAGTAGGCATGTAACAACAACCATGTAAATATCGCATAAACATCTTAATTTACTCATAGTTACAATATTACTAATATTATCTACAAGTACATCTCGCCCCTTTTTATTTGAATGTATTAAAGTAGTACCCGATTGGTATAGTTACTACTTACTCGAATCGTATTACGATGTCAGAAATGCCATCTTGAATACGTACCTATACCTATACGAGTATGTGTTATTAACATTGTATACCTATTTATATGTAAGTATACTGAATCTCATAAGATGAGGAAATGAAATGCGCGTTCGAAAACATCCTTGCAACGTTACGTTAGTAAGTGAAACCTACAGAGAGTGGGTATTCTATGTGCCTAGGTATCATATATCTGATGGCTATTATTTAGTACCAAACCCACTTAAGAAGTAGCTTCAAGATATTTATATGTGGCATACATTTGGTCCGGAGCCGGCATTAAAACGCGATTCTAAATGTATGAAGTATCTAGGCTGACCTTATTACTACGAGTTACACTAAAATAGGACGGAATAAAATTTCCATTTGCCGCTCAGATTGTCAGGCGTCGACACAATAAGTATTTAGGTAGAGTCTGGTAGTTATTTATTGCCTTAATCTTTTCCCTGCTATTATTATAAGGTACTACTATTGAGCAAGGTGTTTTGTATTGAGATGGAAAAAAATGAGGCAAGTTCTGTGTCTCTTGCATTGTTGTCACTTATATGCAGAAAAAGCTAAATCAATAGTAAATTGGAAATATATTTTTTCTACCTGTGACGTGGCGGTTTAATGTAACACTACGAACAATATATAGTATTGGTGATCGCAGCCTATCCAATAAATTAGATAATTCAAAAGTTTGTAACACTTTTGGCAGTTTTGCCTTACTCTAAAAAATAAACGTAACCTACTACAACCTACGTTATAAAATATGTAATTATGTACGAGTATAGCCGCTATAACATTTTATAACTCTGTGTAACATTTTGCTACAATGTGTCAAACAATGTTATATTTCATAAACACTCTGTTGCATAACACATCTACACATCTTCTATAACATTCAACTGACTGCCTTAGTGGCGTAGTGGTCGCATTTTAAAACGACGGCTGAGCAAGATGTCCCGTGTTCGATCCCCGGCGCGGGCCTTAAATTTGTATCTAATTTTTCGGTAAGAAATGCTTAGTGTCAGCCCGGCGTCTAGAAGTTGGCGGTCTTGTACCCCCGTGCCTCGGAAAGCACGTTAACCGTTGGCCCTGCGCCCAATCCCTCTCCGGTCGTGTCACGCTGGTGTCCCATCGGAATATGAGGGTAAGGGAATAGAGAGTGCACTTGTGTTTGCTCACACACTTGAGCACTATAATACATCCTGCGTACGTGGCAGATCGTTGAGACTGGCCGCCGTAGCCGTTATCGGTTGGGGGATATTATTATTAACATTCAGTATGCGTCCGACTTTCGAGGTAGCTAGTTGTATGTGGTTCAATGGAGGAAGTGCTTTAAAAATACCAAAAACTATAAAAAACCATAAATAATACTATATTAAAAAGTTTCTGCTTCTGCCCATCCTGTCCCAAACCGCGTATGAACATACAACAAAAGTTGGTTATAATTTGTTATAGTTTTGCTGTAGAACATTTTGTAACATTTTTAAGATGTATAATATCTATCTATGTACATACAGTTACCAATTTGTCCAAAAATGGGCCAATATATATACCATCAACACGTTAACATCATAAAATTTTTATTTTCTTCGTTTTCTGGTACAAAAAAAAATATAAAACGTAATAGCAACATAATGTTCATGTCGGTTTCGTTTTTTTTTTGCTATAATGTACAAATGATTGGGGTTGTGAATTATGAAATTGTTTTCAGATTTGTAACACCTTCCCTAATTCTACGTTGAATTTTTTTTTGTATTTTTCCCCAAATCGATGGATTTTTCTTGATTTTTTGTAATACTCTTCAATATTCAGACCGGTATGAGAACACCAGTATTAGATTAGGTACGTCCGATTGAATAATATCTTCTATAAACATTGTGAGTTTTTAAACGTGCTTCCCGATGGACAAGATAAAGTATGATAATAAGTAGCGTAAGTAGGTAAGTATGACGAGTCGAATTCATGCGGGTCCAACCGAAATCGTAAGTAAACCACAGAATAATACAACTGAAATTAAACATGGCGAAGGAATAAATAAAAGTCGACACGTAGGCCTACTAACGTGTCGATAATGGACAACATTTCATATTTTTAACATGTCCATATTGTTTTTTTATATGAAAGTAGATCTAAAATGAACAGACCCATATTTTTTCTTTTTTCAAAATTTGTCCATTTTCATGCATAAAATAATTATTGAAATTCTTTTTATTCTAAATAGACGTAAGCGCCAAATGACGTCATCGGACGGCTGAATACAGCGATATTCCTTTGCTTATCATTGTTTTAATAAAAATAACGCTACTACTGTCAAAGGTAAATAATACTAGTGTCAACATTGTCAACGTCATTCATACATTCAACGTTGACAAGTTGTCTTTTTTTTTGACAGTTACATGTCATGGGTTTGGCATTACGTAAATCTAAAACTATAATGTGCTAAGCAAAGAAATATTTTACATTCTGCCGTCCGATGACGTCATCTTACGTTTTTTAGTTTTTAATTTTTTTCTCAGTAAATAAGCAATATAAAAAATGAATAAATATATATTCGAGCAGCGGAAAAGTAAACAAAGAATTGGTATTTTTTGTTTCAGAGCTTAGCAATTTTGAAATGTTGTCCATTATGATCTATGCAATCGTTTACTCTAGTGGGTGGAGTACCACTTGGAAATGAAACTTAGAATATCGTCATACACTACCTACGTTTCCTTTACACATGGCATGATGATCTTTTCTCAAATCGTAGATGAGTGTTGGATGCAACCTGCTCAGGACCTGGTTGGTTTGAAAACCTTCGATCATTTGTTGAAAAATATTTTTTCTGTCTCTTTAACTTGATAAATGGTGCCTAAATGCCAAGTAACACTTCAAAGTTCGAGTACATACTTAGTCTTCATTTTTCAAAACTACCATACTGACTTTTATTCTCTATCAACGCATTGGATATCTTATGTCCTTACCGAAAGTCTATTTCAGTCGGAAGGGATGAAAGGGTAGGACAAACTAAATTACTTTCCTGTTTATTGCATAACCTTGTTGTAGGTCTAGTATTGTATTTATCATTTCTGAATATAAAATTGATTTTATATCACGAAGACTATCCCATATCGTATTAAAAATTAAAATATTCATTCAGTATTAATAAGATTTTTTAAGTAATAAATAAACTTAGTACGAAACACCGGCGGACTTGTTAGAACGTGCTTAATATGTGAAGAGGGAACAAAGAGGCCCTAGTCTCTAGTCGTCTAGACGGACACAGTGTCCATACACTGTTAAGGCTCGCGGATGTAAAGAAATAATGGAGTAAGTAGTTGCACACTCGGCAAGAAAGAGAAAACATGCGGAATGACAATCCAGATCTATTGTGTTCATGCGTACATGATGCTTCCAAGACTTTACACTGCTGAGAGCTGAATATTATAGTGTACAGTGTAGCCTACCAAGTTGTGCGTATGGTGTTGTTGGGTAGATCGCTCGCAGGGAAATGAGGATAGCAGATTTCACGAAATCCCTAGGGATACCTCAAAATCACGAAAGATAACAAAGTAAATATTCTCGTTTATTGCGTATTTTTACACTAACAAATATGTTATTGATATGACAAAATGCAAATATAATAACCTCCAACCGATTACGGCTACGGCGGCCAATTTCAATGATCAGCCATGTACGCAGGATATATTATAGTACTCAAGTGTGTGCGCAAACATAAGTGCACTCTCCATTCCCTTACCCTCATATTCCGATGGGCCACTACTGTGACACCACTGGAGAGGGATTCGGCGCAGGACCAACGGCTTAGCGTGCCTTCCGAGGCACGGGGATACAAGACCGCCAACTTCCAGATTTCAAGCTAAGAAATCGAAGGTACAAATTTTTGGCCCAACCCGGGGATCGAATCCGGAACCTCTTGCGCAGCCGTCGCTTTAAAGTGCGACCCACTAATCACTGCGGCACAGAGGCAGTCAAATGCAAATATATCGCTATTTACAAATACATAATACTAATATACAGGCTGTGTCGGTAGATATTTACATCCCTTACCATGGTTTGTCGTGTATGTTGTTTATATATGTTTGTTGTTTGTTTATTTGTTGTTGTTTGTTTGTTTGTACCAACCATCTTGAACAATATTTTTTTCACGACTTTTAGAAATTCGTCGAAAATTTTTTGGACTCTCCATAAAAATTGACTAAGTCCCGTGTATTTTATTTTATTACATAGGAATTTCGTAAAATCATAGAACAAAAGGTTGCTCAGAATGGTTGGTAAAAAAGTGCAATGATTAAAGGGATGGACGTCTATCGATACACGCTGTATGTCTATACAGCAGGTGATTACATTTTGCGGAGTGAAAATTAAACTTTAGAGTCGACAAAAAAACCAATCCGAATAAAATCGATTCATAGGCAAGTTATTATCATTCTAGAACTTTTCAAAAGATTCGTAGCGTGTGCGTAAAGCACGAATCGACAGCACGAACGTCTGAGAGGATAATATCGTAACGTAACGCTCGTCAACCCTAACGTATCCAATACATTTTGACGTTTTCGTACATCACTAACGTATTGCTCTGTAATCTTACGTGGGCACGATACGTTACAAAATCTTTGAATAGTTTGTGCTAGCAGGGCAGAAATTATATGGAAATGCTGTATCACAAGAATTGAAATTATGATAGAGACGCTAAAGAAGAACAGGCCTTCGTTAGGATCCTTACGGGTCATCCGTGATCATCTGGAAGACATTCAGAAACGCGCAGAGGTCTAGGCGCATAGACACATCTATTACGAATCTTTTTGATATTTTCGAAAAACCACCCATCAATTTAGCACTTGTACAAATGTCCTACGACGCGTAATATTCTGAAAAATAAATTATATAGAACAAATGCACCAGCATTGTTGCCGCAGATTCTAAATAGATCCTAATTAATTAAGTAAATAATGTACTTAAACATTTTTCGACAGTCTTCGGGAGTCTGCTTTACCGACTAAGCTACCGGGGACCTTGGTATGTCGACGAATTTTCGTAAGTGGTTTTTGCTTTACCGTGAGTGATGTCTAAACGATGTCGGAAGAAGTTATTTTTTTTAATGAAAAAATCTTCAGTAAGTACCTAGTTTTTTCTTATCTTGGTAGCTAGCCTCTTAATGGTATAGAAAGGAACGCTTCGTGCGCGAGTCCGACTCGCACTTGGCCGGTTTTTTTTCTATATGGCGCTTTCAAGCACAGTTTAGATTATTTAAAAAAAATGTATCCTTTGATAGCTTTGTGTTGTTTTGCCAGGTTTTGCCCTTAAAACGATCTAATGAGATATAATTGATCAAAATCGGTCAAGTCGTTGCGTAGTTAAGACAGTTTAAAAACGTCGATATTATTTTTCCCATCACTAATCGCAGCGAAAATTTGCCCTACTTCTGTGCGTTACGAGGTGTATAAGATCCCATATTTTGTTTTGCTAATAATTCCTAAACTAGCCATCAGATCCCGGGGCGACGGTGGATTAGGGTTCATCAATTCACTGTCTATATCAATAAGGACCAAAATTCTCATTCACATTATATATAAATTAAATTTAATATTATATGTTTACTTATTCTAATAATATATATTAACTCTCCCTATATCTATAAAATACCTATGTCTCCAGATTCCCTACTTATTAAGATATTTTAATATTATTATCTAATTTTTTGTGAATGAGCCATTCATATTTGGAATTGGAAATTGTCTACTTCTTGTAATAATACATGTCACTTTAGCCCCTCATAATAATAACTGGTTCCACTGAAAACCAGCGTTAGCGGCTCCTACTCTAGTCGCTAACACATGCTGAGTGGATACCATTTTGGGCACATATACTTGTACACCTGTATTGATTTGCCTACTGTAAAATGTTGTGTTATTTGAATGTACATGTAATTTTTAATTGTGTCCAAATAAATATTTTTTCTTTCTTTCTTTCATTTATCTTTGATTTCGCGCCAGAAAATGGATTTTAGTCTGTAAAAGGAGGTGGGGTCTAATAGACCGCGTGTCGCCCTAACGTCTGGTCACGGTACGGGCCGATTATACCTCGTGCCGCAGGAACGGAAAGTATGCAAAAATTGGTGCCGCAGCTAACGTGTTAAGCATATCTATACTTTATAAGTGATAGATATTGGGCCGTGAATGGAATTAAGTTCCTAAGATAGTTTATTTTATTAATATGATAACGTTTCAAGATTTATGTGTGGCCCTCTTCAGTTGAGTACATTATATTTTTACGGTTGTACCTTGTAGTGCAGATCTATGACGGGACAGTGCGAAAGAACGATGTTAAATCCGTTTAGTGCTATAAAATTGAGTGGTCCGAATTGAGATGTAAAAAGGAGGTCCTAGTGGACCGAAATGAGCAGATGTGTGTAAAATTTTATAGCCGCTCGCCCTAATGTGCCCACATAAAATGACCAAGGTTTCAAGCTTCTTTTATTTAATTTAATGTTGGGCTACCGAAGTGTAACATGCAACCTCCTATTTGTGTTGAATTTACTATTATTAATTCATTATATATTGTTAAATTTAAAAGTAAAAACAAATTGCTAGCGATACACTGTAATATTTTTATGTTCTGCAAACAAAAATGTACTTACAACCTGTGCGGATAAAGAATGGGATCAGAAATGGCGGCGCATCTATTACTTCTCGCTCGCACACTATTTGCGTCTATACTCGCACCCCACGAGTGCGAGTATAGACGCGAATAGTGTGCGAGCGAGAAGTGGATAGATTGGCCGCCATATCTGATCCCATTCTTTATCCGCACAGGTTGTAGTTACAACCCTAATAACTCACGATCGGCTGAACTGATTTAAATGATTGAATGTCGGATTCGTCTGAATTGGATCACTGAATAACTAGAAATCATAATATAAAAAATTAGAAAACCAAGGTGAGCTGATAGGTAGGTACGAATTCAAGAAGTCTGCCGTGGCACCTTAGTTTATAACTTACCGTTTCGTCGTCGATTCTTACAAAATTCAACCTAAGAGAATTAAAATTCAAACCATTTATCAATTAACAACATAAGTTAACCAGATTTAAATATCAGTCTCAGTTTAATGAAAGTGTAGCGAACCCTGTGAACATAGAAAGTATATTCAACAATGTGCATATTATGTATGTTTATACAAGCTCCGGCGTTGAATGAACTCGCTGAACACGAGCGCCTCGGAGTGAAATCAAGTGTATAACCGGAGACAGATCTCAATGAAGGACTTTCATCGCTGCACAGTCGAGCTGACTTGTAAGGTCATGAAAATCTTTTGTTTAGCAATATAGAATAACGTTTACGTAAATATCTTTATTTTGGTAGATCGGTACAGTCCGTCAAATTTCTACATGCCAAGTAACCTAACGTAACGCGCTAGTTATACTACTATGCATTGTTTTTGAGTAGATAGTATTTTTAAGTTTAGATATATTCTATATTAATCATGCATTACATATAGTTTTTCACCTATATATACTTAATTTTCTTACTATATACCTATGTATACATAGGCATCATGTAGGCAGGCAATATCCTTACTGCATTGACACGGATTAAATCTTGGTTCCGTTATTTAATTTTAGAGAAGATTCTGGTAAATCATCTTAAATCAATTTAAGTACCTTTCACGGATATCATTTGTAGGACTATGTTTGTAATCGTATCCACGTCAAAAACTTCCTAAACACCTACTTCATACGTATGTGTCTACATACACATTCGGTTTAACGAGTTTGACAGTTTAAAACTTTTCATATTAAGTATACCCAAATTACTTGCTCCACGAGGTTTACTTTCGCAGTTAGGCAAATTAGATTATTCGTTTTCTTTGAGGACTTGAAACACAATGCGCTATTTGATATTAAATTTGAACTTATATTTAAGTTTTTAGCTGGCGATGTGTACCCATGTAACGACGTAGACACAAAAGTTTGCATTAAATAATGTGTAATAGCCACATATCCATTCACAGGCCGATTAATATTGGTGCTACTGCTAAGTGACTAAAGTTAAACTCATTTGTCTGTTAATTACTCTACAATACTTGAAATGTTCACAAAGTCACAAATACATGCTTTAATTTTGAGCTTCAATTTTAATGACAAATGAAAAAATTTAAAGAAGGACTTTTGTTAAACTTATTGGGCAAAACTTATATTTTATTAATGTGTGTGTTTATTTATTTTTTGATATAGTAACTCTCAGATGCATTCTTATTCACCTAGTAAAATACATTCTAAAGCTTTAAGTGAATTTATTGCAAGTATGCGTGCATTTGGATGACGTGATACAAGTAGGTACACTGCGCATCAAGCAAGACATCGACGCGTATGACCCATGTGCTATCTTCACAAAGAAGTCAGATAAATATCTAACCTTTTGGATCGCACCGTACCAAACCATATCTTATTTTATAAATAAGTAACGGTAAGGTATCGCACTCTATATACATACTTAGTTAAAATATCCAATGCAAGTAATGACTGCTGTAATTGTTAGTGATGAACATGAAATTGAGTGAGTTATGTGTTGCTTTAGGAAGAGGGGACAAGATAAATGTAAAATGCGACAATTGAATTCAAGAAATAAGTAAATAACAATTATATATTCGTATCGAAAACAACCTAGTTACAGATGATTATGGATGTAACTACAGAGATCACATGAACATTGAAACATAGCGCTGGTTCCGGCTAAACAACACAGTACAATGCGAGTGCGGGTGACATGTGATGTGAACACTACAAACAAAATCAACGTGGAGCAGTCCCTATCGGACCACGGGGATCATGCGAGGCTGGGGCACGACTGCGGCTAGGCGTGCAGGATTTCACGTACGTGGGCGTGCGGCGAGGTGATCGCGCGGCACAGGCAGGCGTGCGCCGCTGGCGGCACCTGGTAGTCCATGTAGTTCCCGTAGCCCATGTGGTCGCAGGTGCAGGCGCATGTCTCGATATGCCGCCGCAATTCCAGTTCCACCTCCCACGGTGGCTCCATGAGCGCGTCGAGGCGGGCGGCCGCGCGCCGCGGCGAGCCCGCGCCTCCGCGCGCTGCGAATGCGGCCCCGGGCCGGGCGCGGGCCGCACCTGCGCGGCGCCACCTGCCGCCCCGTCCCCCGCCCGGCGTGTTCCACCATACAAGGCGGCTGTTAGCGCGGCTCGGCGCTGCCGATGCAGCCCTGGTTTTGGCAGCGGGCCCCGGACGGTACGGGCGGTGAGCAGCGAGCCGCGGCGCGCGCGGCCTCTCGCGTGGTGGCGCGCATAGCGTTGCGGCCGGCTGCCGGCAGGGGAATGCCGCGCTAGCCCGGTAGAGCAGCGAGCGCCCGGGCGGCCCGGCCGCGCCGGCGCCCCGAGCTCCACGTGACAGCCGCGCCCCGCACCCCGCGCCCGCCAGCTGCCCCAGCCTCCCTGCCCTCTCCCTGTCCGACTCTCCCGCCGCGCCGGACAACATCTTTCAGATGCACAATCGTCAGCCATCAATTAACTCTTCGACATAGGTACATTAGTCGGAAATTGGATTCGAGATTACGAAGAAAATCCTTTTGTGTTCCAGTCGTAGAGAGCATCATTAATAACAACAATTTGGACCGCGAGAATAATAATAGGGTATTAGATATTAAGGTAGATTTGTTAGATAAAAACATTCCTGAATTTGGTTAATAAATCAAATAGTTTTCCCCGAGTCAATGGCGACTACTAGTTTGTTGGGAACGAGTACATCTTGGGATCCCTTTGTCAAAATATGATTCTCTTGAGCTTTGAACTTCCCCCATTCTAATGGAACGCACATAAGTTCTTCGCAAGTTATGAGTAAGTACACGCATTATGTTACTCTCCTAGGTGTAGTTACCTTTTTAAGGAATAGGTGAAACGTTTTAGTAAAATAATAAAGAAAAGAACGATAGTGACCGCTACACAATAAAAATATTTAACCTACGCCATAAACTGAGTATAACTATTTTCAGAAACTAGATAGTTTACTAGAACTGGTTCCGGGTTGAAATTTCTGTGAACACTAAGTGCATAGATGCCGCTGGGTGAGTTGGCTAAATGCACTTTACCGGCTAGAAATTATAGAAATTTTCCTTGACTGGATAGTAAACTTCCTTAAAGTACTTCAGCAGTTTTCTTGCTAGCTACCACAACAGGCTGCGAAGTTTAACTTAGTGCACGTCACCAAGCCGGAACAGCAGTATAATTTTTGATTGTCCATTACCGTTCTTCTGCAAGCAATATGAAATGAATTTCCATCGAACGTTCCATTCAAAATGATGTTAATAACGAATTCATGTTTTTTTAGCAATTCACTAATTGTTAGTCACGTTTAGGTACGTACCGCACAATTGCAATTTTACACGAAATTTCAATAAATGTAGGTAAGAATTAAGTGTTGGAAAACTTGTTACGTAAATCCACAACCACATTTTTCTACATTGACTACATGCAGAAAAATGTGGCTGTGGATGATATCTATACTATATAAAGCTAAATACTATTAACACGATCTTAAAAATAGTCCAGAAAAGCTAATCCGATTCATATTGTTTGCATTAGATATAGCATAAGGCTGGTATACCTGATAAGGAGCGAGTTTCGTATCGTCATCACCTACGATATTGCGGTCGAGGCTTCACAAAGGAGTTGCGTTCCTATAAATATTTACTCACTCACTAGTCAAGATGTAATTTATACATCTTTATTTTCAACTCACCGTAGTTTCTGCTTATCTATTTATGATAACTATCAGCAAGGTTTGATATATTATTTATGCAAAATATGCAAGTCCCAAAGTTGTGGAAACTACGCTATCAAAAAAGAGGGCAGATGCGGCGGGCGCGCGAGTGTGGCCTGCGACGCAGTGCACTATTTGCATATTAATTACCCGACTGCGCAAAACAAAGTAGCTCAGTAATGGGTTTAATTTAAACTGGCCACCCTAAAGGCCCGCGACGCCACCTAATGCACACCCATCTATCCCTTTACATACACGTTCACATGTTTCGGTCGGTTACACGAGTTTGCTCTCCGACTTGGCAGCTAAGTAGCAGGTTAATTTCTTGCACTTTAATTCCGACATGTGCTTCATTTACTTAGTTAGATAGGTATTCTCATTTCTACGGTTTCTTGTATGCTTTGAAATAAATATATTTTGCTTGTCGCGAATATATTTGAGTCATTAATTTTTAAAAGATACTAACTTACTTCTCCAGGTCGTGCTCGAGCTCTAATCTTAAAAGCTGTCACGTTTTTGTTAAAAACATGATAAGTGTTGTAATAATGTTTTGCTTCTTAATAATGAAGAAAAATAATACTAGTAGATTAAATATTAAATATTCTCTCCTTTTTCACATCAAATACGCTACTCGCTCGACCTGTAATTTCTTAAAAATTTAAGCTTTATAACTATACGTTCCACATATACATATATATATAAATACTAATGATATCTGACACATAACTACCTATTTTGAGCTAATTATGCCTACGAGTAAAAAGTACGTTCCAGCCTGTAGGTGGCAGGGCGCATTTAAATTTTAGTTTTTTTACTATGTAAACACTAGGATACTGTAAAAAGGTAAGTACTTTATTTTTGTATGTTCTTAATAAAATACTCACGTAAAGATGTATCTCTTAAAATATGAATATGGATTTTACTTTTCCCTTTTCCCTTTCAGTATAAAATGGAAAGTGAGTTTACATTAACGCATTGTTTAGTTGCGCTAGAGTGAATGTGCGAGTAATATTATGTTAATATAAGACAAGAACAGTGTATACGTACCGTTTCGTAGTAGAAGTCATAGTTCATAGCAGCAAGCTACATACACACACGTAGCACCGTCGTAGTAACGTCAAGCGGCGCCGTAGCGCTAAATCGTAGCACACTACAGCGAGCTGTTTTGTAGCAGTTAAGATAACTACGACATTACGTTACAAACTTGTTACGCGTTGCATCGTGATTTATAATATTGTATAATATCTTGGTATAGTAGAGGGTTTTTAATGTTAGAAACGAGCAAGCGTGGCTTATGGTATGTATTTACCACCGCCCATGCGCATATTTGCGAGATCAGAGGGTATACAATTAGGTACCTTTTTTCTTATGTTAACTATGTTGAATAAGTAAACAACTGAAAGCCTACTAAATATATTTAAGACCTATTTTTTTACAATATAATATTTTGTAATGATAAACTGGTATGACGGTGGTGGTAGAATGGTGTAACGGTACGCTTAGATCTTAGTTGACCCTTACTACAGTAACTTCCGAGAATGATTATTGATTTATGTGATTTTAAATATTAACTTTTAAGTTATATTCACCTAGCGATATCTTAAAACAGTATTTGCTCGTAATTAAGAAATATTTTTTCCAGAAAACTGAATAAAACAAATCTAAAATACTGAAATGGCGGAATGAGAAGGTTTCCAGTAGCAATCGGTAAAAGAAATTCGTATTTTTCATTTTAACGTCAAGGTTTAGGTCAACCTGTACGAATTACATATATTAGATTACAAAATCATTCAGTAATTTTGTTGTACTTATCTAATTTTTTTTAATTATATGAAAGGCAAAAAAAGCAGAGCTACCTCCCGTCAGTGCGCCTGTGTTCAAGTGACAGGGGTCGTGACAGGCACTTCAGTCTATTTTAGACCTTGAGAGCTTAGTTAGCAAGATGTCGAATTTCAACAACGGGAAGCTGCACAGACAAAGTATTTCAGTCGTCTTTTTTTTTATTAAGAACACGGTGTAAAAATTTGCTTTACAAAGACCGAGCATGTCTGTAATGAGTAAAAGAAGAAATTGAAAAAGAAGAAATGGAAACAGTAATGTACGTCTATCTATCGGCGATTGTGTAACGCTGACCTAGCATCGAGTTCATTGGCACTAGAACAACATTCCTCGTACAAACAGCTTTAATCTTCATAGGTCGCAATATAACCTAACGAATGTGGAATCGATGCAGCTATCAGCATCTAGAGCTTACAGGACTAGTTTCAACTGCACGGGAAAATAATAAGCGGGGATTGAAAGCGCGTGTCGCGAGTAATATTAGTATTATTAATATTAGTATTGTAATATTTGACAATTTTGACAGTGTTTTGTGTGATTAAGTTGGTATTAAGGTTCGATTTGTTGGAGGAATTGGGGCACAGGTGGCCTGGAGCAAAGAGGCTGCATGCGCGCGCAGCAGCGAGAGAGCGCGCTCGGCGGCCGCGCGGCAGTCGACATGCGGCGCGCGCGGAGCGTCACCGGCCCGC
This sequence comes from Marasmia exigua, assembly GCA_019059595.1. Taxonomy (NCBI): domain Eukaryota; kingdom Metazoa; phylum Arthropoda; class Insecta; order Lepidoptera; family Crambidae; genus Marasmia; species Marasmia exigua. The sequence continues at coordinate 6,296,657 of CM032478.1, forward strand.
TGCGGCGCGCCCACCCCGCCTCCGGCGCCACCTGGAACGTCCAGGTACTCCCGCTGCCTTCTCGCTCTTCCTCCACGGCAAACGACTGCCCTAAGCCCACCCCTAGTACCCCCAGACCACTGCTCATGAGACGTGTCCTGTCATCACATCTGGACCTGTCAACTCGTCTTAAAGTGGTGTTTAAGAAATTCCAGAGTGTGACCACCAAATTTTGATGACTCAACAGTTGGCCGAGTACTTGTTGCGCACCCAACTGACACTCGTGAATATATTAAAACTATTGTCTGCTGAATGAACATTGAATCATAATCGTCCTTACCAATTCCCGCACCAGTAAAAGACACTCGAAGTGACGCCCAAGCGGCTTCTCGATTACTAGTTATCACTAACCGTAATTTTGTTGGTCATCGTATTAAATATACAGACTAAGATTAGAAATAATTTGTACACTGTATATGCAATGTTATTGTTTTGATATGGTTACAATAACATTCGTTTTTAGGGTTCCGTAGCCAAAATGGCAAAAACGGAACCCTTATAGTTTCGTCTTGTCCGTCTGTCCGTCTGTCCGTCTGTCCGTCTGTCACAGCCGATTTACTCGGAAACTATAAGTACTACAGTGATGAAATTTGATGGGAATATGTGTTGTATGAACCGCTACAAAAATATGACACTAAATAGTAAAAAAAAGAATTGGGGGTGGGGCCCCCCATACATGTAACTGAGGGATGAAATTTTTTTTTTCGATGTACATACCCGTGTGGGGTATCAATGGAAAGGTCTTTTAAAATGATATAAAGTTTTCTAAAAAACATTTTTCTTAAAGTGAACGGTTTTTGAGATATCAGCTCTCAAAGTCGTAAAAAGTATGTCCCCCCCCCCTCTATTTTTATAACTACGGGGTATAAAATTCTAAAAAAAATAGAGGTGATGCATGCTAATTAACTCTTTCAACGATTTTTGGTTTGATCAAAGTATCTCTTATAGTTTTTGAGATAGGTTGATTTAACTGTAATTTTGGACTTTGCTGCTACGGAACCCTTTGTGCGCGAGCCCGACTCGCACTTGGCCGGTTTTTTATTCAAATAACATGTTTTTTTTTAAATTCCAAAACACTGTTATTGAATATATTTACAATCTATTTACAATTAACTATAGTTAAATGGAAGAAAAATTGGAAGAACAGCTAAAAATACTAAAATTGTAAAGGAAAATTATCATAAAATCTAGAGATTTTCCAGGTGGAAGTAGGTAGTTTTACAGCATCAACCGACTAAAAATATATATTATTAATATTATTTCAAATTTAATTCATTGTTTCTGTAATGGCACGGAGATTACTCAATAATGTTATATAAATTTTATAATTTAATAATTTTATAACAATGTAACCCTGTTTGAGAGATAATAAATAAATAAATTATTATTATTACATAGGTTCAAATTAACATTCCCATATTTTGATTAAAATGTAAACTTTTAATAGATCTTTATTTATTAAACACAATAGATCATAGACTTGACTTACAATTTTATAATATCTAATAAATCTATACTAGAACTGAATACTAAGTTTAGGTTAAGTACTTTATCACTCGATTATGGGATTATAAGTAATTTCTAAGGTAGTTAATTAACCAAAAGTATTTTACCCCATTGAGTTACTAAATACTACAAACTACGTAAATAGAACGCTATATGCGTACGTCACAACACGACAAGTTCGTGCTCGCGGGCTCCAGCTGTATTAGCTGAGAGTCTGTGACCGACGCTTCATGTAAATCACTGTGTTTTCTTTTAATGTGAACATTAGTTTGTATAGGTGTTAAGAAGGGTCTTATTCATACATATTAGTTAAACCTTTGCTAACTAAAACGGTGTTTTCATTATTTTTTAGAAAACTTTGTATGTTTTTTTTTTGTTTCAACCGCCAATAACACCGTTTTAGCTAACATAGATTTATTATTTTTTTATGAATAAAGCCCTAACGGTTTTTCACCTGTAAAAGACCGTAACATCTAGAATACCTTATAATATAATTTTCTCGATAAACTCAACATAATGGAACCATTTAAGAAGACAACTTTTTTCTCACCTATAGTAGGTGCTTCATTAGCATGGAATCTCAAGCGTGATTTTGTTGACACATGTGCATGCATTGAAGTACTCAACTATCGGATTGAGGAATCAAACAAAGTTTGCCCTTTCAAAAAGTGTGACATGTACCAGGCACATCTGTGTTGCCAGCACTGTGATGATATAAACCGTTTCTTATCCAGGTGGTGCGGGGCAAGATGAGCTCGCAGTGCCTGTGGCACGCGTGCCGAGCGCTCTCCGCTGGGCTCCTGCTGATGTTGCTGGGAGCTGCCATGGCTGTCATAGGTACATTCTATCTCCTTAATTATAATTTCAATACTAAGGTACTTACTTAATTATGTGGGTTATACACACGTTCAAAATATATGTGCGTGCCTACCTCGCATATCTCTCCCAATTCGTCTTTTTTTTTTGAGATAGGGAGTAGACGAGGAGACAGATTACCTGATGGTAGGCGATTACCGCCGCCCATGGACACCTGCAACACCATAGGAGTCACAATTGCGCTGCCGGCCTTTTAAAAACAAAACGCTATTTTCTTGAAGGTTTGCAGGTCGTATCGGTCCGGAAATACCGCATTCTATATTTTATTCCATAGTTTTGTGGTACGAGGTGGAAAGTTTCTTGAGGAACGTATAGTTGATTGGCAACCATCAAGATGATATGGATAGAACTGTTGTCGAATGAAACGATGGCGAAATGAAGCAACAGGAAGCAGAGCATTCCCCATAGTATACGCAGCGCTGAGGAGTCTAGCCGACTAGAAATATCTTGGCAGTCGATGATTTGAGTTGTCTCCTTATAATCCGGTCCAGAAGGAAAAGCTGGTCTCTGGCGTAATAATAAGTCAAAATAACAATACGTCCACAACATACCTATTTGAGCTAAGCTAACTCGGAATAGCTCGTGGTGCCTAACTTTTGATTAATATTAATCTATTATGAAGCCTATAGACATGGTTCCTTAGATAGTTTAGGAATAAAGTCAATAATGTGCCGGTTCTAGATACGAGTAGGTACAACATACATCTATATTAATCCGATTATGAATCCGAAATGAGGTGATACGGCAGAGAACCAAAGTCATCGACATTGCTCACCGGATTAGCAAGCTTAAGTGGCAGTGGGTTGGCCATATTAGCCACAGAACCGACAACCGATGCGGTAAACGAGTTCTAGAGTGGAGACCGCGTCTTGGCAAACGTAATGTAGGGCGCCCTCTGGCTAGGTGGGGAGACGATCTGCGCAGGATGGCTGGCAAGAGCTGGATGCGAGAAGCCATGGATAGATCACAGTGGTGAACAATTGGAGAGGCCTACGTCCAGCAGTGGACTGCGATGGGCTGATGATGATGATGATGACATCTATATTATACCTAATCAGAAGATACTCATAATAACCACAAGCTATAAACTCTTTCAGAGGCCGCTTACGTGTATGTACGTACGTATGTACGTGTCGTTTATTCCCTAAATAATGAAACATTTGCGTTCTTATATTATTAGGTATTAAGTAACGTCACTCACAATTTGCAAGCTCATACAATATTGACCTCTACAGTCGGGTCAAGAGCCCAAAGCGCTTAACGTTCATAAGTAAGTATGTACGTGCAGCCGAAAGCTGCCAAAACAGAACCTTATTACCTTTAGCAGTGGGAGGCGAGATTCACATGGAAGCTGGCACAGTAACGGGTACATTTATTGATATATGTACATGTATTTCCCCGCTCATCGGCTCGTGGCGTGGGGGAGGGAGGGTGTTTCCTGTCAGCGAGCGCGAGCGGTCGTTCCGGAGCTGACACTTCCGGCTTGATGCCTCCGGCGCTGCCTGTTGAACTGATGGGGCTCTGCGTTTTGTTGCCGGAATGAGGTCTGTTATTGTCAGACGTTTCATTATTGGGCGCCTGTCAATACAGTTCCCTTTAGAGATAGGTTACCCTTCATTCGATTTCAAAGAGCTGAACAAAGAATTTCGGTTTTCTTGTTAAGATAGATATAACGGGTAGATATGTATATATTCTCTTTTTGTTATACATTTTTGATATGGAGCTTCCAAAATGTTGTAAAAATGCTGACAACTAGAAACTAAAGCAGAAACTCCACCTTTATCATAAAATATATCGTGTGCGCGTCAATTTGTTTTTTGGTTTTAAATTGACAGATATGAAAAAGTATATACTTAAGTTACCAAGCACCGAGAAAAACATTGTTTAAACCAGAGCTGTTCGGTAACCTTGTAACAAACTCAAAGTCCCTAAAACAGTCTTATGCGCACGCGCGGGCAGTGTACACCGGCATAATGTCGGAAGGGCCAAGTTTGCACTGTGCGGGGATCGAACCCGCAACCCTTGCACCAGAGGCAGCGTTCACTACCACTGTTCCAAACGGGTCCATAGTTAATCTTGAAATTGTTGGTATGACGTGTTTCCAGGGTACTACGCGGACACGCTGTCAGTGGCGCAGGAGGTGCGCGGCAATGCGACCATCTCCGTGAAGGACGAGGCGCGAGGCTTCCACCTCAACAACCTCTCCTACGCCGGCCCGATCGTCATGGGTTTTGGAGGTTAGGCTGCATTTTCGCAGAAAAGGAGCTACGCGGAGTTGAGCGGAGACTTATAAAAATTGACCAATCACATTGCTCAAAATATATGAGATGTGTATTTTGAGCAATGTGATTGGTCAATTTTTATAAGTCTCCACTCAACTCCGCGCAGCTCCACTTCTGTGGAAACGCAGCCTTACTTATACTACTATCTTTAATTATGTGGACACTAACTGTTGCCGGCGAGTTCATCCGCGAAATAGTTATTTTACTTTTGGCAGCAGTCCTTTGTGAAGCGTGAAGACACATACATACCTTTTGTAGCAGCTCGGCACGCACGATAAGGATTTTCTCCAAGATCTACTGTTATCTCTGTCGCGTACGCTTTGTCAGCAGATCTGACCACGTATGTGATACGATATGACGTCAGTTATCTCTAGTATATAAGTCTTGGAGATATCCTCACAATATGCCATATGCATTATCAATAATAAACCAGTTAGCTATACAAGACCTGGTGCATCATTTCTTCCAGGCCACCAGCTGCCTCGGTGGCCTACCAACTATATCTTATGGTCCCCGGCATACCTTTCATCCCCCATTTTATTACTAAATAGGTTGAAATAGGTTATTTAACCTTGTTATTATTGTGTATTCGGGAATTACGCATTATATGTTATATAAATAACATATTATATGTAGTATTTTTTTCCTATGTATTTTACTTTTTTTTTTTGTTTTTAGTTAGCAGCATATATGGTATTTATTTAAAATGTACTTATTAATAATATATTTATTTAAATATATTTATATGTAGGTATGTATATAGTATATAATGTAGTTATTTAATATTAGTGTTTTTTTTTTCTCCTTACTAGTAACTACAAATTTTCCTTTCGCCGCACCACTGCACTTTCTGCATGACCCAAAGGTTGACTGGTAGAGAATGCTTCTTGGCATTAAGTTCGCCTTATTGTATCAAAATTTGTGCAATAAAAGTTTAAATAAATAAATAAATAAATTATGATGGGAAGTATAAGAAGTCGGGTAGACGTATAACGAGGTTTTAGATTGTAAGGAGAGATACCTGCATGATGTGAATTTGTAAGATGTAAAAAAAAAATAGGTGCCTCATAACAAGGCACATGTGAAACACGCCTATGTTTGTTCCGCAATTTTTCGTAGTATTGAAGAAAAAATTTTTTTTATGTAAAGTGAAACGCTCAGACAAAAAAATGATACTTTTTTAATGGTATTTCTCAATTTTCTTTTAGTATTATTTCTTGGTCAATAAAGTTACTACAAGTAAAATGTAAAGTAGGTACCTATAATTTTAGAATAGGTTTTAATTTATTTTCGTCAAGTATGTTAACAAAATTTTCCAGGCTTCATCGTGGTAGCGGCGTGCGTGATGACGTTCGAGGCTCGGGACAGCGCAGCAAAGGTCACTCCCGCGCGGCCGCAGGCGCTGCCGCGCCCTATCCCTCGACGCGGCCCGCCCTGCGCGGCGCCCGCGCGCCTTGACCAGCTAGGTACCTACCACATAGCCCAGTGGCGAGCTGGCACATTATATGTCGCAGGCCCAGCTGCCTACCTACATAAAGTCCCACACAGACAGGGGTCTAAGCAAAAGAGTACAAGCTAATAATAATGATAAAATCATATAGGTACCGAGCGATGATAGCTCAGTCTATAAGAACCTGCGCCTTCTTATCGGGATGTCGTAGGTTCATTAGTCGTGATCGTAATTTTAAAATCTAGTGCATTTTATGACGGCTAGGGAAAACATCGTGCGGCTCAATGTCGGATAGCTTCTGAAACGTGCACCTAAAAAAGCAGTTGATATAGTTCCCCTCACTAAGGGTTTGCCATGGTCAGACGGCAGTTGCTACAATGTAATTAACAGATTCCCTAAAGTACATAGAACAACTAATAGGTAAATACATTGACATGATTCCGTACTAAAGCACTTGTGTTACTATGTTGTTACAACAACAATGCAATACTGGAAACACAAAGACAACAAACACAGTGTCCATTTGTGAGCGTCTCTTGGTTGAAATGGTAATGATGCAAATGATGGTAATGATAATATTGATTAATTGAAATTTAGGAAACAAAAAATGGCTATTTATAAATTACGTGTTTTTTCGTCTAACAGGAGTGTACCGGCTGCCGCACGTGCTGCCGCTGCCACACGCGCTGCCGCTGGCGCCGCTGCACGCCCTGCACGGCCACGGCCACCGGCACCGCCCGTCGCACATCCCTAACAGGTACCCAGAAGGTACCTAGCTACCCACCCCTTCAGTCGACGGCACACAACACTTAATCGCGGCCATTACTCCAAACTGTGACTCTTGACCGTGGGAGAGCCACGCTTCGGCATGAATGGGCCGGCTTGACCGGAGTGATACCACGGCCTTAACTAAAACCAGCGTGAAGCAGTATTGTGCTGTGTTTCGCTGCGTGAGTGACCGGAGGTCCAATCCGGGGGAAAGTGGGGTTTAAAGGTTGGCTGCGCATTTGTGACTCCACTGGTGTCGCGGGTTTCTATGGTCGGCGGCAATCGCTTACCATCAGGTGATCCGTCTGCTCCTCTGTCACCTCATATGAAGGTACTCGGGTCATATATCATTATCATAAACGCGTCCCAAGAACAAAGTCATATCTTCAAAATCATCTAAAGTTGCAGTAAGAAGCCTTGAATTTCTCTCTTTAAAATTTTCTCTCAGCTTTGAACTTAAATCTTTTAAGCAAACGCGTATCATCCTAAACCTCATCTTCGCTTTCCACCAGGCCAAGCGTTAACCCATAGACCGAAAAAATAACTTTTCCGGATCCCCTATGCAGTGGTAAATGACTTTCACAATATTTTTTTACAGAGCTTTATACTGCAATCTGATTATTACGAAGATATGACTTTATTCTATAGGACCGTAGATAGAAATAGGTAACGATGCGTACTATGAATAAATAAATATTTTCACAACATCACATACATTGATCTGACTCCGAGATAGGTAGCTCAAGCACCTGTATTACGGATATCAGAATCAACAGTGGGATTACAAATAATATATACATAAAATACTTTACTTACTTACTTATAATACATAGAAAACATACAGACCAATACAAACAGACACATCCATGCTCACATAATGCGGGATTGAACCCGCAACCCTTGCACCAGAGGCAGCGTTCACTACCAGTGTTCCAAACGGGTCCAACTAGTATTAGTTACTTATAAAGGCTCGTCCCGAGTATTAAATCATACATCCTTATTACAAATCAGGAAGAAAGGATAGACCCGGAACAAAACTCGTGCTAGCCCTTTTTAACATTGTGTGTTGGAACGGGATAACATTGAGCTTTAATACCCTTCAACCGATTACGGCTACAGCGGCCGATCGTAACGATCAGCTACGTACGCAGGATATACTATAGTGCTCAAGTGTGTGCGCAAACACAAGTGCACTCTCTATTATTCCTTTGCCCTCGTATTCCAATGGAACACCAGCGTGACACGACCGAAGAGGGATCGGGTGCAGAACCAACGGCTTAAAGTGCTTTCCGGGCTAACACTAAGAATTTAAGGTACACATTTTTGGCCCGACCCGGGGATCGAACCCGGGACCTCTTGCGTAGCCGTCGATTTATACGAGGTCATTAGCTTTAGTAGGGTAATAATAACTATAGATTCCGATTCGTAATAAGGCGGACAGCAGTATATTAAACTACACATATTATATAGGTACTGCACCGATTTTGACACTTTCACTACTAGAAATCTACATTATATCTGAGTTTCATCTAGTCTTATTCCTGCAAGAAAATAAAGTTCACTGCAAACGGATAATACTAAGAAAGGCAAACTAGACAGCTAATATCTAAAAATGTATTTATGACCTAATATTTAATTTTTAGCAATTGTCTTTGGCCTTTATTCATAAACGTTCATAAAACCTTTGCTAGCTGAAACGGTGTTATAGAGTGATTTAGACGTTTGAAACAAAAATAAAACCTACAAAATTTTCAAAAAAAAAGAATAAAAACTGCTCTATAAGAACGTTTTAGCTAACAAAGGTTTAACAAACTTTTATGAATAAGACACACTTTAAAATTATAAAAACATTATATTTTAATCTTCGTGACCGACAGTTCTTTGGATGTTTTGATGACACCATATCATACTGTTCACATTTGCAAGTTACGCCCTGTTGGTCTAGTGATCTCGGGGTCCTGCGTTCGATTCCCGGGTCGAGCAATAAGAATTTTTCGAACATAGCTCGCGTTTGTGATCACCAATCCGCATTTGGCAAGCGTAGTGATCAAGCCTAATCCCATCATAGTAGCGATGACTTGATTTCTATGATGGAGGCCTTTGCCCTGCGGCGGGATAGTGTATAGGCTGATACGACACGATACATTTGCAAGTGGAGTTACGAACTAAATATCATAACTTAGGTAGGTATGTCTCCTTAAGCTGCACATACTGCATATCTGTTTTGTTAAACAAATAAATAAAGCCACACACTGTTTGAACCCAAAAAAATTTAATACATACCTATGATCCGCAGATTTGGCTTACTAAGTCTTTGGGCTAAGCCTTGCATTAGATATTTGTAGCAATAGTTTCACCAGAAAAGGTAATTCGAACCCGTAGCACTTAGTTTGTGCGTAGAGTATCTTTTACTACCTACATTACAGACATTTACTTACCTAAAATTGGTCAGTAGTTACGTCCCGCTTATCGAGTAACATCATTTCGTTTCATTTGTCATTATAGCAAATTGTTGTGAATTCATTACGAACACAAATCCAACAGCGTTTACGTGGAAAATGGTTATTCAAAATAATCTAACCCCGTATCCAGAAGGCTTTTACAGGATGGGTAACGTGTGGGTGATTTCGTGGCATTTGCAAGATTCTTTAAACAGAGGTACTCAGTTAGCATCAGGTGTGCAGTAGGTAAGATTAAGCCTCCTCAATACTGGTGTAAATGTTGGAGTAGCACCGATGGGTTGAGTGTGTGGCACAGAAGCAGCGAGGAGAGGTCGAAGAGCCGGGCCAGGTTCGGGTCGGCGCCGGACCTGCGCGCGGGCGGTGCGCGCGCGCCGCTGCCTGCCAGCGCGTTGCGCCGCCCGCTGCGCCGTTACGCGCTCTCCGTAGACGAACCTCCGCACTCAGCTGTCAGGTTTGTAGACTCGACGCTTGTAAACACACGCATCGTCATTTCATACTCTTTTTTTTTATTTTTCAAGGTCCAATGTTTAAATTTACGCACTTGAATGATTGATGCGTCTAAAAATTATAGGCTGCCTTAAATATTCACTATTCATTCATTACTTTCATTTCATTTCATTTACCTTTCATCGCTTAATTCCTGTTGTTAAGTAGCTTCTTAAAACATATTTACTTGTATTTACATTTCAATAAACACTACATTCTTATAGACAAATAGGTAACGAGGTATAATTAAAGGAATGCCAACTTTAATAAGTTGATAAAATTAATTATTCAAATTTTTAATTAATACTAAATAATAATAATAACTAATAGGACTTGTCGTACCTAATCTACCCTAACCAATATTTTTGTTCTACATATTAGGTTAGAACAGTGACCAACAAAATAGTCTTGAAGTTCTAGGACTAGTTTCCTAACCAAACCCAGACGGTAATCGGTGCATTGTACGAGTGTACCAGACATGCTGTATCCTAGATCATGCATGACATGCTAGGATGATTTATTTATTTAAAACATACCTTAAAATCTATCATTACAGGTTTTAACCTGATTCAATAGCCCGGTCCGTTACAATACAAGTCTATGTTACTAAATACATTTACATGACATTAATAATTAATGATTATATTTTATTATTATTTTTAACATTCTTCATTTATAATTATGGACTTGTTTAGGCGAATTGACTTCGTAATTTTTAACTGATCTACATAACACAATGTAAATAAATCAAGTTTAGTATGGACTTGATTAAGGTGACAAGTAGGGCACAGTAGCGACACCAATCGATTTTAATTTTTAGATACTAAACCGGATCTATTTTAATCAATTTCGGGGTTTCAACTTCTCGGCAAAGACTTATAGGTACTATTTATTAAATAACCATGCACAAATGTTGGGTCCATTTTTGTACGCGAAAAAAAGATTTCCGCCATAAGCGGCCACTTTTAGCGTATTTTCGCGTACAAAAACGGACCCAACTTTTGTGCATGGTTATTTAATAAATAGTATAAGTGTTTGCCGAGAGGTTGTAATCCCGAAATTGTTAAAAATAGATCCGGTTTGGTAGCTAAAAATTAAAATCGATTGGCGTCGCTAGTGTGCCCTACCCGTCACCTTAATAGTTTGAATCGCCCGGGTCATAGGGACTTTGCCCAATGATGATGAATTGAGACTGAGTATGCGTGACGCAAGTTACGCTACGAGTACGCATGTATGGGGAGGCCTTTTCCCAGCGGTGGGGCAGAGCAGACAAAAAAAAATTTACTGTGGCAATTACGTAGGAATGGTTTAATGATTTTTTCTACTTAGTCATTTTAAGGTGAAAATTAAATGAACACTTTGATGATGGGCATAACCCTCGCAGCGCGAGTGCAGCAGAGTCGGAGTGCGGCTCGCAGTCGTCGCTGGCGCTGGACCTGCACGGCAGCGGTGCGTGCGGCGTGACGCTGCGCGTGCGCGACAACACGCGCCGCCGCCCGCTCGCGCGCCAGCAGCGCCTGAGGGACGACACTATCCACCGTGAGTCACCAAACACGTTTACTCTGTCCACCTCGTACGACAAAACTATACATGAGCTATGACTGTGGTGTTTCCGGACCGATGGGACATTCGAACTTTCACGAAAAAAGCGTGCTTCTTTTGAAAAGATTGTAACTTCTCTGGTGTTACAAATGGGCGGCGGTAATCGCCAACCAACTGGCGTTCTTTGGCCGCTTGGTAAAAGCCTGGTGATCCCCCTGCTCATAGGCCCCATGTCTCATAAAATAAACTCGCGGTGGATATGTCATATTTTGAAAATATGACATAGGTAGGTATATCGGTCACTTACGAAGGAATCGTGTGCTCTATGAAAATGCCGACAGGCCGCATACTCGAAAGCTTTAGTATTGCCTAAGATCAAGTAGAATATTTTTTACACGACAAACTATAGTAACCTTGCCTTATTTTTATTTTCAGCGACTCCTGGGACAAGCATAAATAACATAAATAATCCAGATGACACAATAATCAGGTAAAAATTAACTTAAAAGAAGTAAAAAATAATGTACTAATTTTTGAACTTTTCTTATTTCTACGTAATAAAATTCCTTTTAGATGTAGCCATGAGGAAACGAGTAATGATGAAGTGGAAATGGTGCATTTATCAACCGACCGGGGTGAGACAGCGATGCGCGCGAGCAGCGCCCCGCCCGGCGCGCCGGCCCCGGGGCCTTCGCCGCCCGCCTCTCCGCGCTCCGCCGACACCACCATCCTCATCGAGCAGCCCGAGCCCGCGCCAGCGCCGCCGCCGCCCGTCTGAGAACACGACCCGTCTCGCCCCGCCGAGACCCTGAAACCACAAGGGTAACAATCCCACCGGGGGCAACTAGATTCAATCGGCCTAAAAAACCGGCTAAAGCTGATTTGTACCGCCTTTGTCGTACACGTCTATGTGCCAAATATGGCTGGATATCCAAAACCGGCCGCTTGCATCTGTCTGCCTGTGGTGGAATTCCAACCCTCGTGCTTTAAGTCCCCCTGATCGTCAAACCCCGTCGATCATTTTATATCTATTATACAACGTTTTTAATTACTCTTTACTATTCTGCGAACTTTGTGTTCACAGATAACTTTTCGATACGTCTTCGAAAATAACGACGACAATTTTATTATCTATTTTTTAGACCCACTGTTGTGTAAATAGTTGATTATTAACTTATCGGTTAAGTGTGTTTATGAATAAGGTAGTGTACCGTGGCGAAATTCGCTGAATTTTATACAGAATCATTTATCACATATTCGTGTTGGAGCAGAGTCCAGCGTCTTGCGCCACGCATAGATCGATGTGTAGTTAGTACCCACCACCTGTTGTAGTTAAAAATGAAAAAACACATGTCAGTTCAGACGTAAACGAGTATTTTAAAAGATACTAATAGTTATTTGATTTAATATTAACATAATGAGTGATAATATTGGACAACGATGTTTATACGGTTAATTGATACCATAGGTACATATTTACTGAGAAAACGTATCCATTTGTGATTACAGGTAGGTACATTTTACTGTCTACAGTGCTTACATGTTAATCCCGTCAACGCGTAAAATATTTGACTGTGACTCCTTAGAAAACCTAAACTATACTTAATTTTGTGCCAATAACAACTTTAAAATATGTCTAGCTCTTACCCAATCTTTTAAAATATTTGTTTACGTTGGCAGCGATCGCCACTCGCTTAAGGTGACAGGTAGGGCACACTAGCGAAGACAATCAATTTTAATTTTTAGCTACTAAACCGGATCTCTTTTAAACAATTTCGGCAAACACTTATACTATTTATTAAATATCCATGCACAAATGTAGGGTCCGTTTTTGTACGCGAAAAATTGATTACCGCCAAACGCTTTTGACGTGAATCAATTTTTCGCGTATTCGTTGGACCCAACATTTTTGCATAGTTATTTAATAAATAGCATAAGTGTTTGACGAGAGGTTTTAGCCCCGAAATTGTTTAAAATAGATCCGGTTTAGTAACTAAATATTAAAATCGATTGACGTCGCTAGTGTGCCATACTACCCGTCACCTTAATATTTACGATCATATAATTACGATCAAAGACGCCTAATACTCGTAAATTCGTAGCGTGCTGCAACGAGCTGCGTCGTAGCATCATCGTAACAGCACGCTACGCCGTAGCGCTCTCGTAGACAGAGGACGTGGACGAGCGGTGGCATTGCATAACGAAACCCTTGCGTGATAATAAAATCATATACCTACCATTAAAAGAAGCGATTTAAAAACTTACATAAAACATAAATAACGTCTGCTAGCAGTTGTTGTTATACTTATAATAAGTCTACAATAATTAAATTACTGTAACTTGTAACTCACCTAACTTTTAATTTCTAAATAACCGTTGTTAAATTTAAAAGACTGATAAAAGCGAATTTTCTAAAAACCAAAGTCGCATATTACCATAAATGATAAAATTAATATGAATTCAATTTTAAAACATGATTCATGAACCGAAAAGAAACAATTTTTTATGCTTCCTTAAATAAATGGCACCCCTTTCTTTTTCCCTACCACTTAATCCCATTTTAATGTAGGTCCCGCTTGTGGGGTCATGGTCGAAGAAAATAAAATACATGTATTTGAAGATTGTTTGGTTAAGTATCATTTTTGTCGTTGCAAACTTTTTTTATAAACTTTAAATGGACAAATATATGTCCATTTAAAGTTATTTGCATAAATTATGTATAGTTAATAAGTTTACAGATTAATATGAACCATGGTTGGATACCTATTATGTTTGTGCAGCTATTCAGTACTTACTCAAAATAAAAATACCAGTTATTAAACATTACTTTAAGATACTTCAAATGTGTAAATGTAACCATACAATGTGGCGGCAAAGTAATGTTTTCCAGAAATGATTAGAAAACTAATTAAAATGTGATAAATGTATCTAGAACAGCCTAGAAGTTCGCATTCATCGTCAATGTTACATACAACTGAGTGATGGAATTTAATAAGTTAGTGTAAGTTTTTACAAACGTACTTATAAATAATATAACATTCCTCTGGAATGTAACGAATAGGTGGAAAACTCCTTGACAATACCCTTTTCGTACTTTAATTTAATTAGCAGTATGACGTATGAGAGCCAAGAATACTTTTATTACTGTAGCTAACAAATTGTTTAATATTTACTCGAACGATACCTCCTATAAATATTTAAATTTTCCGGAGCAAGTCTCAAAGTATAACTGTCCTGTTTAACAATGAAACCCTAACTACATCGTGCAATTGGATATGTAGTGTCTTCAATTATACCGATATTTTAAAATAAATTATGAAACGTGAGCTCGTACATTAATTGATCCACGTGACAAAGTTGTCTTCGGTAATTTGGTGGAATGATACGATAGAAGATAAAACTTTCACTGAGCCTTACCATTGAGGTAAATAAGATGGCTTGAATCTATTTAGATAAAAAAAATAAAAATAATAATAATTCTCACAACATCTCATACGTTGACCTGATTCCGTACTAAGTAGCTTAAGCACTTGTGTTATAGATATCAGACAACAGAGGAACACAAATATATACTTAAATACATATATTATACCCAGACACTGAACAAACACAAGTGTTCATCGCACGAATGTTTGTCCAGGGTGGGAATCGAACCCACGACCTTTGGCGAAAGAGGCAGGGTCACTACCTAAATTAATGTCGCAATTTAGTTTTTGAAAACAACACGAATACAACGATCACGGTATTTCAGTTCATATAATCTTACAGGATCATCGTATCTGTACAAGAGTTCAAAACAGACTTTGGAAATTAAGTAACACAGTATTCAGTTACATAGTTGGCGATTCGAACGAATCACAGAATCAAGAAGAAGATATACCTAATCTCTGGGTCCGGCAGATGATGATTTAATCATTTTCATCATATTCGTCATGGCAAAAAACTTTTTTAAAATATCGGTAAATCTCAGATCAGATCCAACAATATTTTTATTATGTAGAGCTAATACTCTTTATATAATGAACTTACCTTTTCTAAAGTTTCGTCCAATACTTTCTAATTAAGCAAATTAGACTATATAGCCCTTATGAAAAGTATATATATACATATGTAAATTAACTATTTTTATTTTTTTAATCATAAATTTTGATGCTCGTGTCAAATGGCCTATGTAATAATAAATAGGTTCTTAATAATATAATCATTTGTGATATTTTATTATTTATATTAGTGTTTAGATGTATCCGGAATTGGTGTATTAACCACTTAGAATAAACTGTTATATCGTAAACTAAATTATATAATGTAAAATAATCCTTTTATTTATAGATATTATTTTTGATACGGTGATTGTTTTGTTTGTATCTTTCTACTTTCAACGTGTACGATGTATTTTTTCATTACATTAAATGTTTTCTTTATTGCACGTAATACATCTAGATAAAAAGTACAGAAAGCCATACATCAGGTTACTGCAAACTGTAAAATTTCCTTAATTATAATAAATAATAGTATTTCAGGACATAAAATGGAAAAATCCTTTAATTATAATATAGAATAATAATATTTCACTACATTGACAGTAAAGTGGCAAACGACAGAAGAAATTTGGTAAATTTTCAAACATTGATGTGTAGTTGTCTGTACCTTACATAAGTCGATTAATTATAAATATTATTTTATTTTTGATAATCATGCACTTAATAAGACAAACTCCCCATGCATATAATAATATAATGTAACTATATTATCTGTTATTATTTTAATTCATTCAGCACAAAATTATAAAATTCATGTCAGATAACAGACATATCGCCTGAATAATATAAAATACTACAAGTACTGTGGCCATAATGTGGTGTAAGAGACACTTCATGCGATAAGCTGTTAGGTATAATATAGCTTTACCTAATACAAAGAACGCAAATGTCTTATCTTTTCTGAGTTTCACTCATATACCAACTTTGATTTCGGTTTTGCAAAAGATTCAAAGTGTTGGAACTGCAAAAAAAATTATACGTACAAAGTATTTGATTGGATTTAAGAACTATAAATAAGTTGTATATTACTTTTAACAATCCTGAGGACATTTGCTACCTTCGGAAAACATGGTAAAAAGCGTATAAATATTTAAGTTATATGTTATATTTAACTTAGCCTCGTTCATAGGTATAATAATAATTTGTTTGTCAAGAAAATAATTAACTTCATTCATAACGTCTCACAAATCAATCATGAGGGCTCTCGCATGCACGAGAAATTGTCATGCTCATGCTTGCCTGCCTGCATTTGTACGCATACACAAATAAAAGTGTGAAAGTATGCAATTTTTGTTTTCTTATCCAGACGTTATCACGTACAGTGACAGGATTTAACCAAAGCACCATTTTGGTAACAATTTATGGCATTCGTTCATATCTACCCAAAATACTTAAGCTTAACTGTTTCTTAGAAAAATATCAAGCATTAATCTAGGCCACCAAGGCCCAAAATCAAAAGGGTGGTTGAGTGTCCTCAGGCTGTCGTAATTATTTGATCAATTTAAAGTCGCGTGGGCGACGGTGTACCTGCCCGCGAGTAGGTGGCATTATCTGACTGATCCGCTAATGGGTAGATAATTATTATAGCACTTTTATACAAACTTGAAACGTATTTACGGTAATTATACAGAAATCTTGTACCTTAGGTATATTATTATTGAATAATAATTAATTCATTGTGTACTCAAATCCAAATGGTTGTTGTAATGTCTATTAAATTTGTTGATTAATTGCCAAAATTGTTTTATTGTTTAAAGAAAGGAATAAGAATCCCTTACGAGTATTCAACTTATAGTTACTTCCTCTTCTTTTTCTCTTGTGCAGGTTTTTAGTTACTTATAGACACATTAACAATGCAAAATCTTTACGATAAAAACTAACCTATGATTTTTCCGTTGCAGCAAGTGTGCATGAGTGGACGCGACAAAGGTACCTACGTCTCTTATGTATCCTGAGGTGACAACATTCCATCCCACAATCTTCCTAGGAAGGCAAATGATTTGCTAATTTGACGATTATGTCTTTCATAAAAACACCACTCAACATTGCATAAGAATATTGGCAATCCAAAAGAGTGTATGTACTTACTATCTAAATAGTGAGATAATTTTCGGATCTTCTCGTCAGAATCAACTTTCCGATCCGGTTATAGAATCGCATTAGGTACATGTTTGTTCATTTTTAGTAGGTGCCCGGTGCTCGTGAACACTATTGCAGTCACAAGTGCCCTCCCCTTCCTCCCGGATTTGGCTTTACGGTACCCGCACTTACTCGGCGAAACATGAACCTGAAACAAACCAATGGTCCCATCAAAATTCTGCTACAGGCCCCGCCACGCATAATCCGGCACTGAGCTATGTAATACGGAAGGAAACATAAGGAAAGTTCGTTATCAGCTATAAGATTAGTATATAAGAGATTTTGGATAATATCAATAAGAGCTGTGGATTTTTGTAATAAATGAAAAATATGAATCTTATTACACAGAAGGTAGGAGCATTACTTACGAGTCATCAGCAACCCACACTCGTCCACTGCTGGACATAGGTCTCCCCTATTGCACGCCACTTCTCCCGATTTTCGGCCACTCTCATCCACCCACACCAGCCAGCCTTCGAATGTAATCATCCCATCTTGTCGCAGGGCGTCCTACACTACGCTTACCGAGTCGCGGTCTCCACTCAAGGACTTTACGGCCCCAACGGCTGTCAGTTCTGCGGCTAATATGACCAGCCCACTGCCACTTCAGTTTGCTAATTCGGTGGGCTTTGTCGGTGACGGCTGGACTAGTCCACCGGTTCAAAGTCGCTCAAAGAGCTATGGAAAGGGCTATGCTCGGAGTATCTCTGAAGGACCGCATCAGAAATGATGTAATCCGACAGAGAACCAGAGTCACTTACGAGTATATTATGATAATTTCTATACCTACTATTTGTAAAGAGGCCTCGGTGGCGCAGTGGTTAGTGGGTCGCATTTTAAAGCGACGGCTGCACAAGAGGTCTAGGGTTCGATGCCCGGGTCGGGCCAAAAATTTGTACGTAAGTTTTCGGTAAGAAATTCTTAACGTCAACCCGGAGTCTGGAAGTAGGCGGTCTTGTACCCCCGTGCCTCGGAAAGAACATTAAGTCGTTGGACCTGCGCCCGATCCCTCTCCGGTCGTGTCATAGTAGTGTCCCATCGGAATATGAGGGTAAGGAACTAGAAAGTGCACTGTGATTGCGCACACACTTGAACACTATAATATATCCTTCGTACATGGCTGATCGTTGAGATTGGCCGCCGTAGCCGTAATTCGTAGGAGGATATAATTATAATACACTATGGTCACATAGGACATTATTTGTTTTCAAATAGAGATGTACAGTGTGAGTCTTAATAAAGTGCACATTTTTTTATGAGAACGGGAGGCTAACGGGCAAGCGAGTCATCTGATGGTAAACTACACCCCATTATATCGAGAAAAAAAAAGAAATATTTGTATTGTTTAAGATTTTTTTTTAATTATGAGTTGCACCTGTTGAGCCTATTTAAATAAATCGTTATAGTTTTCAAAGTGTGTTATCGCAATAAAATATTTTTTTAAAACAAAAAAAAAATTCTGCATAAATCTTTTACAAACTAAAATCAAATCATTAAATGTTCAAAATTACCACCCTTTTATTTTAATCATCCTCCAGCTCTAACTCAGTTAACTGCATTTTCAAACGCTGATTTAAGGAATTGTATTCAAGTAATAAACGTCCAAGTTTTACATTTAGAAAGCTAAATGCTATGTAAAATAAGCTAGAATGAAAAAAAACAGGGTTAATAGCATAATTTTAGGAGAAATTGTAGAACAAATGCAAAAATGGCGAAAAATATACAGATTTTGTTCAAGTTTCACTTAATTTAAAAAAATAAAGGGTTAGTTTTCTTGGATATTTTTACTTTATGAGTACATGTGAACCCATAATTTTTAAAAATCATAAAAAATATATTTTTGCCGTCGATAAAATGGGGTGTAGTTTCTCTGATTTTGATATGTGCACTTTATGAATACTCACACTGTAATAAGTAGACACCTTCGTAATCTTTTTGATATTTAATACATCCGACCGAATCACAGCAACACCACATCTCATTGTATGGTTTCATTGAGGTCATCGAGTAAGCACATTTACGTATATACGAACGATTTTATGATACCTGTAAAGCAGCGCCTTTATCACAAATCTGTGGGCATTCCGGTAATCCTATCAAAGGCGTCCGGTCGGATAATCCGTGGAATCTCGTTACTAATGATATAAAACCGAGGGTTGGTCTGGTGGCTCTAGCAGTCAGTCAGTCGGGTGGGCTGAGGCGCACTACCGAGGACTGCTCTCACAATCCTACCCTGCAACATGGAAAACCGGACAGACGACTACTATTATGGCGCCCACTTCGCTGCACTCAGGTAATGTGATGCCGAATACCATTAGTTACCATTTTATGCTAGAGGCGACAAACGAGCAATCAGGTCACCGGATGTACTGTAACCACCTCCACCCTGCATCTGAAAGAACATTTTAGAAGAGTCGCTGATGCGTTGCCGACCTTTTTTAAGTACGCTCGTTTCTTGGCGGTCCCTAAATCACAGGTATCGAAATAGATACTCTATACTTAGCTATAATTTTCGATGGGACGTAACACGGAGCTCCCAAAATCACGTATTTTGTATCTACTCTATCTATTAAACTATAAAATAAAGTAATAGCTTTAATTAAAACACATCATTAGAAATCTCAGCTTTTAGGAATTGTGTTCAGCTATTAAGTTGAAATCAAAATCCACGAGCAGATGGCAATCACATCTGCACTTTAGTCCAGGACGAAATTTAGAATACGGTGACCATCTCTACCTTCAACCAACTAATATATTTAAAACCCAATTCCTCTCTGGTCGTGTCACAGTAGTGTCCCATCGGAATACGAGGGTAAGGGAATAGAGAGTGCACTTGTGTTTGCGCACACACTTGAGCACTATAATATATCCTGCGTACGTGGCTGATCGTTGAGACTGGCCGCCATAGCCGTAATCGGTTGGGGGATATTATTATTATATACAAAACACTAAGTTAGTGGCCCACCCTTAGTTCATATCGGGACATTAGTTCCACACTGTACTAATTGATCGCACCTCGTGTAATGTGTTTCGCCTTTTCGGTGTTAGTTGTATGTCACCGGAAAACAACAAGATCCGTAAGTTTATCAATTTACTAGGAAGTTTATAAACTTTCGTAGGATTCTAAACGGGAGATAAATTTTATTATTTCACGTCCGTTAAAGAGTTTCAGTGATTGGTCGAACCATATAAAATTTCACGTATAGATATCCGTTATTTTATGAATTTAACGTGTGACGTCGGAAATTGAAAAATTTACGTAAGTGTGGACGTAAAATAATACAATTTATCTCCCGTTTAGAATCTTACAAAAGTTTATAAACTTCCTAGTAAATTGATAAACTTACGGATCTTGTTATTTTCCGGTGATATATATTATGTCGTTTTCTATAGAAGTTACCTCTTTTCAATAGTATAGATTTTCCACGCGTTGACAGGTCAGGCGAGGGCGGGGCGGAGATGCTGGGCGCAGGCCTCACGGGCGAGGACCTGGCCATGGTCCCCGAGCACTGGTTCGCGTTCCAGGCGCCCCCCGCCAGCGCGCACACCGCTCTGGCACTCCTCTACACCTTCTTGACAGCCGCTGCATTGCTAGGAAATGGACTTGTCATTTTTATATTTTCCACGTTAGTATGATGTCATTACCTACGTGACAGTCCGTAAATCCAACATTCCTCTGAAATAGACATCAGAATCTTAAAATTAATTTCTGGTTTGGATCTCGCTGGATATATCCGTGTTCTTAATACTTCCTGTGTTACTTTACACGATCTATGAAAAGTTTTGGCATTACTCTCGTTCTAGCCCCTTATAACATTGCGTCTAGGAACGGGTTGACATGACCTTTAGTACGGTTATAACTTAAGATCTCGTTTTTTAATAAGGTGGATTGTGTTTAAAAACTTATTACGAAGCAACACGTAATGTGTATCTTTTTATTACACCGGAAAAAAATTACAATTCCACAAATTAAAAAAAAAGATATGATAAAAAAGTATTTTTGAAAACAAGCTTTTATTAAAGTTCTAAAAAGTATAAAATAAGCTTTTAATTTATGACATCACTCAAATCATATGTGGAGTTGTGTCGTTTAATTACTGAGTTCCTATGGCCAGCTTCCAGTGCCATCATCAGATCAGCTCCATATTATGATAATTTTACATTGTCATGTGACTTACATAATGTTTTCCAAATTTCAGCGGTAACCGGAAGTGAGTTTTTAACTTGCAAGATACTATTACTTACAAGATAATAACATCGGGTGGGACGGGTGAAACTAAATAAAAGCTTGTGAAAAAGCTAAATTTTTAAAACCCTACATACCTATTAGATATATAATTATATTGTTTTTAACTTTCATGGTCACACATTTACGAGATTTTTACCATGTACGTCATTTTTGAGCTTCAGATTTTACGACACTATTGGAAGCGGAATTACTCCGTGACCATGGCGCTTGCAACAGTGCCAAAATAAGATACATGGTAGAAATCTCGTAAATAACTATTCTAAGTTTTGATATTGATGATTCTATTCACATAAACATTAAAATTTTAGTAACAACATAAATTATATTCGTTTCCATAGAACAAAAAGTTTGAGGACATCAAGCAACCTCCTAATCCTACAGTTGGCAATTTTGGACTTTATAATGATGGCGAAAGCTCCAATCTTCATCTACAACAGCGTCATGCGCGGCTTCGCGGCGGGTACCATGGGCTGCCAGATATTCGCGCTCATGGGCTCTTACAGCGGGATCGGTGCTGGCATGACCAACGCCTGCATTGCTTATGACAGGTACTATCAGTTTCATCCATTGAAAAAAATATAAGCCTTGGACAGCAAACGCAAGTAAACGCCCTGTTGGTCTAGTGGTTTAAGTACCGGGCCGTGATCTCGGGGTCCTGGGTTCGAATCCCGGGTCTAGCGAAAAGCACTTACCTATGTTTCAAATTTTTCGAACATAGTTCGGGTTTGTGATGACCAAACCGCATTTGGCAAGCGTGGTGATTAAGCCTAATCCTATCATAGTATCGATGACTTGATTTCTATGATGGAGGCCTTTGCCCTGCAGTGGGACAGTTTATAGGCTGATACTTTACTGCTAAAATCATAACCCGTCCTTTTTGGCTTAGCTGTAGTCGGGTAAAAAGACAACATGAAACTAACTAACCTAATTAGTTAACTCCAAACATTCGACATGGACTTGGCATGGCAAGACTCTAGCTACCAAAGTCATTAGCTTTATTCATAAAAGTTTAATAAACCTTCGTAAGTTAAAACGGTGTTTGAAACCAACATTTTTCATACTAAAATTTTCGTAAAAATAATAGCACCCTTTTCGTTAACAAGAGTTTAATAAACATTTATGAATTAGACTCTTTATACAAGTGCATTTGTAATAATAGCTGTTCTGATTATCTTTGTACACTAAGTTTGCAAATAAATACTTGAAATACTTGAATAGGTAGTTCATTTTTCAGACATTCAACGATCACCCGACCATTAGACGGGCGCTTGTCTCGCGGCAAAGTTTTGCTCATGATCGCTTTGATCTGGATCTACTGCACCCCTTGGGCACTTCTACCCCTCTTTAAAATCTGGGGGAGATACGTACCAGGTGAGGAAAAATCGCCATATCAACATTGAGGTTTCTATGATGACTATTATTGTTAGTATTAAATATTAAGAAAAATAATAAGAATCAGACCCAAAAGAAACCTACTAAAAATTCAGACCTTATCCCTTTATTGATAAGGTTGGTTCTGTAATGCAATTCATGTGCTACGGCGATGTGCGCTACGACTACGCAGGTTGTCGTAGCATGCGTAGCACAAGCTACGAATACTACGACTACCGTTGTACGCAAACCTACGCAATACAAAATTAATTGCTACGAGTGGTCCGAGTACTAGAGAAGCTGAAAGCAAACAGTTATGACCAGACTGTTATTTATCTTACTCTATGGTTGTGACCTTAAGAAATTGTGTAACTACTGTCATTTACAGAGTTATTTGGAAACCATCAACAACCTCCTGAATCATTTTTGATTCTGAGATTACAATGTCCCACATACCCCTCCTCTACTGTTAAATGTTCTTTGCCCGAGGGTTGTCTGTTAGAAATCGCTTTCAGTGTTAAGACCGCCGAAATTGTACACAAAATTTCTGTAATGCGTTGTACTTAAGCTGTGTATTTTATGTCCCCTGTTGCATTTTAGCACTACAATCAGCATTATGGCAGACAAACAAGCAGATGACTCACCTGATGGTAAGTGATTACCGCCGCCCATGGACATCTGCGACACACGGGGCATCACAGATGCGATGCCGGCTCTTAAGGGCGGAATAAGCTCTTTTCTTGAAGAAGTCGTATCTGTTCAGAAACCCCATCGTTGATAGCTGATTCCATAGTTATTTAGTATCAGGAGAGTGTTGATGTTATCCAAATAACCCTGGGAACCAACGTCCATATTATGGTTCTCAAAATAATAACTCAATGCAATCACAGAAGAATTCTGTGGATATATATTTCATAGTACTTATTTACGTGTTTGATGGTGCATAGAGGGCTACCTGACATCGTGCTCGTTCGACTACCTGACCAACACGTTCGACACCAAGCTGTTCGTGGGTTGCATTTTCGTGTGCAGCTACGTGTTCCCCATGTCCATGATCATCTACTTCTACAGCGGCATCGTCAAACAAGTCTTTGCCCATGAAGCGGCTTTGAGGTAAATAACGAATTATAATATAGTTTATTGTTTCCTCCATTTATTTATTTATTTATTCATCGGATCATGGACATAAGTTACAGCAATACATGTATATCACAGTCACAGAATTAAAACCTTAAAATAACTGTACTTATGATCATATATAAAAAAATAATCTTTATTGCAAACAAAGTTTTACAAACACATTGTAAAGTATTATATGAATGCCGTTTACATCATTAATTGCAAGTAGCAACTATTGCTCCACTTCAGCATTGATAAACCTGTATGAATTAATAGAGTGCATAAGAAAAACTGTTTAGCTTATTGCCAGTTGAGTCTAATTGGGTTGCCCAGCTTAAGTGATTATCAATGTGAATACCCAGGAATTTAGCATTTTAAGTTTCTTCAATAGTTTCTCCGCGATAACTGACGTTAAGTTGTGATAAATTACATTTTCTTAGTCTAAATTCCATGAACATTGTTTTAGTTATGTTAATTTTCAGATTTTGCACTTCTAACCATTCAATGATTAGTATGAGATCAGTGTTTATTTCACTTTTTAAAAACTAAAATTTTTTATTACTAAAAATAAATGTGCTGTCATCTGCAAAAAGCACAGTCGGGTTATTTGTTATTCTGGGTAAATCATTTATCATCATCATCAGCCTATTGCAGTCCACTGCTGAACGTAGGCCTCTCCAATTGTTCGCCACTGTGATCTATCCATGGCTTCTCGCTCTTGCCAGGCATCCTGCGCAGATCGTCCGCCCACCTAGCCAGAGGGCGCCCTACATTATGTTTGCCATCGGTTCTGCGGCTAATATGGCCAGCCCACTGCCACTTAAGCTTGCTAATCCGATGAGTCGAATCCATTTCGGATTCGATCTCGGAGAGAGACGCATTGCTCGTTCCATAGCCCGCTGAGCGACCTTTAACTTGTGGACCAGCCGTACCGTAAGTGTCCACGTTTCGGCTCCGACGGGTAGGACGCACTGATTGAAGACTTTCGTCTTTAGGCACTGTGGTATCGACGATACGAAGACAAGACGTAGTTTTCCAAATGCTGCCCAACCTAACTGGATTCTCCTATTCACCTCATCCTCGAAGTTGTTTTTACCCAATAGCAAAGTCTGCCCGAGGTATACGTATTTTTGAACAGCTTCGAGGACGGCACCGTGAATTGCGGTCGGTTCCCGTAGAATGAACATGACCTTGGTTTTGTCCAAGTTCATCCGTAGGCCGATGCATTTAGAAGAGTCAGCCAGGTCATTCAGAATCTGTTGTAGGTCCTGCAGCGTTTCTGCCATTATGACGATGTCGTCTGCAAATCGCAGGTAAGAGATGTATTCGCCATTGATGTTGATGCCACGTCTCTTCCAGTTCAGCGTCTTGAACATATCCTCCCATTGCATTTGTGAACAATTTCGGGGAGATCACGTCCCCTTGTCTCACTCCTCGACGGTTTAGGACTTGTTTGCTGATTCTGTACTTGGACGGACATAGTAGCGGCATCATAGAGACATCTCATCACCTGGATATATCGCTAATCGACTTGGCATCGCTGCAGGGACTCCAGAACAGACCAGATTTCAACCGAGTCAAAGGCTTTCTCATAATCCACAAATGCTAGACACAGGGGCTGATTATACTCTTCTGTCTTCTATATAATCTGCCGCACTGTGTGGATGTGATCTATGGTGCCGTATCCGCTCCGAAACCCCGCCTGTTCCGGTGGTTGGAATTCGTCGAGTCTCCGCGCAAGACGGTTCGTGATCACTCTTGAGAACAGCTTATAGACGTGGCTTAGAAGGGAAATGGGTCGTTCAAGAGGGTTTTGTCCCCTTTTTTGAAGAACAAGACGACCACACTCTTACTCCACGCCTCCGGAGGTCTGCCTTCGAAGAGGACATCGTTAAAGAGCTTTTGGAGGTTTTGAAAATCATTTATATAGGCCAATAAATAATAACGGTCCCAGATCGCTGCCTTGAGGTACACCTTTACTGATAGTTTTTTGTTCAGAGAAATCGTGACTTCAGTTTTATTTTAGGACTGATTCTAGTTAACCCAGTTATTTGTCTTCTGTTGCTTAGGTAAGATTTAATTAGTTGTAATGTGTTCCCTGTAATACCCTAAATTTCCAATTTTTTTTAAAGGATTTCATGGTTAACATTGTCAAAAGCCTCATCTTCACCATCAGCCTGTTTCAGCTGTTTCAACTGCCTCTCCTAATGTTTGTCACTCCAATCGATCTATGCCTACTCGCATTCAGCTCCAGCTAGCAGTCCTGGTGTCTTAGTGCGAAGACGTCCCGTAACGAATGATCACATACCTGTCGCATCCAAACGAAGGAGACATACAGCGCGTGTGAAAAGGAGGGGAACTCCGATTCGGTCGTAACGTCCGGTTTGCGCTTAGGCCCCTGCGTAGATCGTCACTCCATCTGGCCTGAGGGCACCCTACACTATATAACCGGCGTGAAGGAGCACTGTGCTGTGTTTCGCTACATCAGTGAGAGATTGAATTGAATTGAATTGAATACCGAAGACCCAATCCGGGAAAGGGAGTTTATAGTTTGGCAGCGCACTTGTGACTCCACTGGTGTCGTGGGTGTCTACGGGCAGTGGCAATCGCTTACCATCAGGCAATCAGTCTGCTCGTCTGCCGCCGATTACATAAAAAAAAAATAACATTACAATCACAGTTGCAAGTAGTTGCAAGGAACTAGGCGAGGAACTGTATCCCACTCTGATGTTCCTCATTATGATGATAGATTAAATTTTCCATTGTTAATATTTGACGGAAACAATTATGTATACCAATAATATTCGAAGGAAGAAACTAATAAAAAAAAAGTAGCGCAGCTTTAGGTAAAATGATACAACAGTATGAGCAAATTTTGGCAGTGGTTTGGCAGCAGTCTTGTTCTTTTTATGGTAAAATTAAACACTTAAAATACGCACTACAAGACAACATCGCATTAATTTAGGTTCACTTGTCCAAACTAATGGAAATTAATAACTATAACTGACGATCGAACTAATCACTGAACCAATTTATCTCATTGCAGACAACAGGCCAAAAAAATGAACGTAGAGTCTCTGAGGTCAAACCAGGACGCCAACGCGGAGTCTGCGGAGATTCGGATCGCCAAGGCTGCGCTGACCGTGTGCTTCCTCTTCGTGGCCTCCTGGACACCGTACGGCGTGATGTCACTCATAGGAGCCTTCGGCAACCAGCAACTACTCACTCCTGGGGTAATCAACTAATTTCTTTGAATCCTTGGTTCCGAATCGTTAAAATTTTGGAAAAAATCTTCACTGTGTGTGACTTCCACCATAATAATAATCTTCGTATCTAACTACCTACCTAGAGCAATGTCTAAGGTACATTACTCACAAGTAGAGAGCGATTTTAGCTCAAGAAAGAACTCTCCATCCAAGAGCTTCCTCCTTTTCTTCTTCTTTTTATAAATAAAAAGAGAGCTCTACATAATTTTGAGATAAGATACAAGTTGGCAATGTCTGGCGCTTGTCCTAAAGCCATTATCACTATTTACTGACTATTTTTTTAACTCGGTCTTGTGCACATCCACATACTGCTTCACATTTATTTATATTTTGCACAGGTAACGATGATTCCTGCCGTGGCCTGCAAGGTAGTCGCTTGCATAGACCCATGGGTTTATGCTATCAGTCATCCAAAATACAGGTAACGATATTTTTATTTTGACTGTGGAGTAGCATTAAACTCGACGTCGAGGGAAAACCTTTGTACCAGGACAGTGTATGTGTATTGTCTCTATTTATTAATGTTACTAAAAATTCTAGGCAAGAGCTCCAGCGCCGTATGCCGTGGCTGCAGATCGATGAGCCCAGCGACACTGCCTCCACCACTACCACCAGTACTAACAACGCGCCACCCCCCGCCACTGCTTAGAGGGGCTGTACAATACTTGCCGAATTAACCGATCCGGGTGTTTGGTGTTCGACCCAACTGGATCCTTGACAAACTTTACCTCAAAACCTCCCCGGTCTTCCGACTCCAGAAAAAATCGCTAGAGCTAACACTGAACTTAAGTCTTTGCCCATAGGTATCTAGTTACCTTAATTTGTTTTGCTTCGGTTGGAATGTAGGTATTAAGAAGTAGGCACCTACTCAAGTTCTGACAACGAAAAATGTATATCAAGTTTACTTTCTCATTGAATACTTTTTTCTGTCATTATTGCTAAACATTCAGAAGAGTTTACTTACCTACATTGCAGAATATTTTGAACATGAAATCCATTTCCTTTTTTTTCATAGTTTAGTCATACCAGATTCCCCTTTAATACACACAGCCTCAAGCTTTCAGAAATCAAACTACGTAAACAATAATAGGTACCACTACTTATAAAGGATACTGACCAGCTCAGTCAAAGTTCATTCGTGTTTTGACTATCGATAGTAATGTCACATTATTTGTTACTGCTAATTACGACATTAAGAAGTGAGTTCCCAATCCGCTCTCGTAACTTCACGCGAACTTTGTATCTAAGGCCGAGCGTCAATCATACCAGTCGATATACCTGCCTAATTAAGTTTATTTTTTCCCGTACCTTCCAGGCGATCTAGCCAGTTTATTACCTACTTACATCTGGCTCACTTTATTATGTAAAGGCCACAAAAGTTTATATGGATATTTCTACCTGAATATTTTTAACAAGCTCAAAACGAGGTTCTGTACTTACATTACTTATCTACTTACTACTACTACTTTATAACTGTAAATGGTTATTTAACGACGACGTTGGCATAACTCATGGACTTCGATGTATCTAATAATTTGTATTTTAAGATATAAAATAAAATTGTTATGAATTCTGTTTCTTTTATTATTAATAATGATTTCATACTCGAATCCTGAGATAAATTATTATTATTATAGCTTAGAAGTACAATTTATAATGACACCAATCTTCTTTGGTCGATTTTTTTGTTGTTTTCTTCTTAGCGCGCCATTTCATAATGTTGAAGTACTTAAATAATAATCAACTTCAAAAATTCTTCGACCCTATTCAAGCGGGATTCCACAACTTTTCCCTAACCACGTGAATATATTGCACACTACGATTATGATATATAACTACGTGTACGTAAAAGTGTGGTGTTGTCGTTACCGACGCAATCGGTAAATCAGCTGATCTGTGGGTAGTTTCTTTTTGTCTACCGCCTTAACATATTTAAAATATATTTTATTGGGAAATTTATCCAGGAGTACTTACTGCCACACTCAGAATCGTTGATTAACTTAGTTGGCTACTTAAGAAAAAATACTGACAGTTATTTTGATACGCATAAAGACTATCTATACTAAAGTTAATGAACATTAGCTTAAATGACATCTCTGAGTGCGGCCGTTAGACGGGGATAGCGAACGCCGCCGAGCTGTTTCGTCTCGCTAGAGAGTAGAGACATATGTATAATCTATGGTAGAGACTAGACAATCGCTAGATTGACGGCCAACCTTCGCTAGTCGGAGAGGCACGTGCGAAATAAATATAGGGATAATGCAGTATAGAATTTCACTATTTAGAAAGGCTGTTTTAACCGTTTTTAGGGAAGTGCTGCCATGTTCGTGTTCGGCACAGTTGCAAGTGCAATGGTCACTGTGTGACCGGCAGCCTTTCGGCAGTGCTAAAATATTGGAATCTTAAAAATGAGGTAGCATACTTACATGGTAGCAGTCCCGTACAAAATACTTAACTGAAAATAAAACAAGAACCGAGTAATTCAGCCGAGTACTCGGTTTGAGGAACTTTGAACCGAGTTTACTCGGTAGGTATTCGGCAACAGTGGTACTCGGCGCACCACTAATAAATATGCACATAGATTCGAAAAATTCAGATGTAATGTTTGGGTTCGAACCACGATTCCTCGTATGGAAGGCGCGGTTCTTATCCACTGAGCTACCATCGTCATCTTTATGTGAACCCAATACTTAGTAATACCCAACCCAATACTAACTACATAGTTTGACGAAGCGACCCAAAGAGAGCCTTGGGCATATATTGTCTAGTTAATGTTTATTTAGAAATATTTTTTTATTCTAGGCTAGTTAACGGATATAGAATTTTTTAATTATGTGTAGGTATAATTACCTACATATAATTCAAAAATTCTATATCACACGATTAAACATTAAAAAAAAACAAAAGCTTTGTGTAGGTACTTACTAATTTATTGATTGTATTACAATTTTATTTACTATGCATATGTGTATTTACATATCTGTATAATAATTCATTTATTTATATATTATTTACCTACATATTTATTTAAATATTTATCAATCTACTAATTAATTAATTACCAATCTATTAATTATATAATTTATTTATTAATGTTAATAATACCTTAATAAGACTAATCAATCGATTGCTTTGTGCGGTCGGCGTCAGGTCAAGTTACCCCGCGCAATGCAAAAATGGCACTTGCGTCTCAGATATAAGGTCGGTCCAAAGTCCAATATCGACCAACGTGTACACACGGCGTCACGCCAATGTACCCTATTGGCGTGACGCCGTGTGTACACGTTGGTCGAGACAATGACGAGTAGTTATGCACGCTCACAACTTAAATATAGATTTTGTGCTTCTGTTTTGTGAATTGTTGACAGCACAATTCATTTTTGTTTATATAAGGACAACCTGTTATTAGCCATATTATTAATTTGTACCCTTTGTAATGCATTAATGGAGTTTCGCTGTTGGTTTTCTAAGAAATAAAAAAAAAAAAAATACTGTTTGGAAAATAGTTAGTAGTCTGAAAATGATGAAAACAAACTCATTACTAGTGAAATTGGCTGAATATTCTTAAAGCAGTCTTCTTTGTCTTTTGGAAACTTATACCCGAAGCTGCGTACGTATTACATTGAGGAACGCAACAATACTTCGTATTTCTACTATATTAGCATCCGGTTTATATTATTAAATCGTGAGCATGAATAATTCAAAACTTTAAACCAAACATACTTCAATAATCGAAGTGTCGTTCTTAGAGATCTTCCATTGCTCCCCTCATAATCTTTGCCTCTCGCCAATTTTCATTTAATCTAACGGAAACGGAAATTGACATCTCATAACTATAATGTATCAAGACGGGAATTAACACGATATTTATTATAGCCGTGGTCACGAGCGGACTGAGCAGTCCGCTCGTGACCACGGTTGCTGTAACGTAGCCGAAACGTCGTCGAGTCAAATATGTGAGTACACAATGTTGTATCACGTAATTAATATCGTGTTAATTCCCGTCTTGATACATTATAGTTATAATGCAACGCGAAAATCTAAAAAACTAAGTATTGACATCTCATGTCGTAACGGAAACGGAAACTGACAAATCATAATATTTTTTAAGGAAACGGATATTTTTGAATTGAATACTTATAAAATAGCAGAAAACATATAAAAATATTTGAATTCTTTCCTAGAATAAATAATATATGTATTAGTCGATATGATTTTTATGATAATTTAAAATTACAGCGAGACAAGACACGGAGCCTAATTCTCGGGTTCGTGATATTTTGAAAACATGGCGGATATCACCCGAAAACCATACAAAAAAACTATGTTTTAGTGATATATGTCATATGAAAATAAATATCACGAGCACGAGATTTGGGCTCACTGTGTCGCTACTGTCGATGCGGCGGTTTAGGGAAACCGCGTACGTTCCAATTCCCTCTGTTTGTGAATACTACGGATAGCAGATAACCGACTAAATACTAATGGGGTGACACGCTACAAATACTAATTAGTCTGTGGTTATATGATATGAGAGTGGACTGACAGTGACATTATGGTGACATTTGTCACTTTGTCAGTCAATCAAAAAATATTTGGAATCCTACACAAAAAATTCTAAATAATACGTAGTAGGTATCTTCGTAGTTTGTGAATAATTCATTTGAGAGCCAGACTTAAATGGTTTCAGGATTGCTGTGAAATTATGGACCAAGTTGTATGGGTTTATCACGCCTGATTAGAATCATTAAGTTCACTGGTGGAGCTATGTTTCAAACAACACATCTCTAACAATAATCATGGATAAACTTACGGTGATATCTGGAACTCTTTTCATGGCTGCTGATGTATTTGCCATTGTGAGCCTTGCAATGCCAGACTGGATAATTACAGACGTTGGAGGTAATGCTGCACTGTTACTGGGCTGTTTCTTTATAAGCTGTTAGCCAAAATTTGTTTCAATTAACATTTTTGATAGCCAAAGCATTTGCACGTAAAATGTTAAAATTTTTACAGGTGATACTCGTCTTGGATTAATGTGGTCTTGCATAACCCTGTACAATAGACCACAAGTTTGTTTTACACCAGATTTGCAACCAGAATGGTTACTAGCACTGATTTGCATATTCATTGGATGTATATGTATAACAACGACTGTGATATTGCTGGCTTCAAGTCATTTTGACCGTAATGTGATCCCATATGCACGATGGGTGGGATTTGCAGCAAGTATGATTGATTTTATATGAGTTTCAATGACCTTGCAATGTTAAAATTTTCAATTTATTAATAACTTCTTTTTCTTTTCAGTGGTTGTGTTTTGTTTAGCTGCTGTGATATTTCCCATGGGCTTTCATGTGGATGAAATCGGTGGTCAACCATACCAGCTCCCAAACAGTCATCAAGTTGGAATATCCTATATTTTATTTGTACTTTCTCTGTGGATTACTGTTATATCTGAACTGTTTGCAGGCAAAGTTTGCCTCCCACACTTTTAAATGTAATTTGAGGCATTGGGATTGTTGATATTATTATGTTCTCAAAAGTGTATAGGGTTAGTAATTTGTACATTATTTTAAGTTTCATATTATGAATGTGTATATTAAGTTTATCCTTAAATTTAATAATAACTATGTAGATATGTAAAATTATTTAGGAAAATCAGATAAAATTTAATGGTTAGTGGAAAAAAACCAACAAAACAAAAGGGCTTTGTCTTTGCTGGCTCAGCCACCTTGATTGAATAGAAAAAGATAATGTGGTAAAAAGTGTACCTCTCAAATATATTATCCAAAAAGACTGCATGTAATCTTTATGGATGACAGGATATGTCAGATATTGCAGTACCATCCTGCATGGAGGCTTGACTCCCTTAAGGCGACGGGTAGGGCACACTAGCGACGCCAATCGATTTTAATTTTTTGCTACTAAACCAGATCTATTTTAAACAATTTCGGGGTTACAACCTCTCGGCAAACACTAATACTATTTATTAAATAACCATGCGAAAATGTTGGGTCCAACGCGTACGCGAAAAGTGGCCGTGGCGTGAAACAATTTTTCACGTACAAAAACGGACCCAACATTTGTGCATGGTTATTTAATAAATAGTATAAGTGTTTGCCGAGAGGTTACAACCCCGAAATTGTTTAAAATAGATCCGGTTTAGCAACTAAAAATTACAATCGATTGGCGTCGCTAGTGTGCCCTACCCGTCACCTTAAGTTGCTGTGCTAACCTTAAGTTAAATAATTATATGTACAAGTAAGTTTGACCTAACATTCCTTCATTCATGGGCCACATCCATCACATAGTAGATATGCATAGTATACTAAACCAAACTTGATTGGCATTGTCTTGTCACTTAAAAAACATTCTAATTGTATTATTAGTCTTTTTCTGCCTACAAGTACATAAAATAGGTAGTCTGTTCAAATATAATACAACAATTTTAGTATCAATATTTATGCAAGGATAATTAATGTATGCCATTATACATATTATTAGCACTTGTGCTTATGCTACTTAGTACGGAATCAGGTCAACATATGAGATGTTGTGTGAAAAAAAAAAAATGAAAGCAACCTATTAAATATATAAATATATAGGGTCCAAATTTTTGTGTTTTACCTACTTGTAAATACTTATTGCTATGCCTCTATCTGATTTAATCTAAGTTGCTATGTAAGTTCACTTATTTTTTTGCCTTTTGTCAGCATAAAACTGATTGTTGTATCATATTTGATAAAGATCTTACCATATAAATATAATTGAACAGTATTATTAATAAATAATGTGGTGGCGCTGATAAAAATAATAGAGGTATACATTAAAGTATTTCTGAAAATGAAGCAACTCCTTTGTTTAAATAACAATAAAGCTCAAAATGTTAATTAAAAAAAAAGTTATTTTGGTACATTTAGCATCAATAAGCATAGCAGTTAGCATCAATAATGATATAAGCCTTCAAACCAAACCTATCAACAATATATTATGACGTATAACAAAATCAGTTTTAGCACAATACAAGGTGTACTTTCATAGTACAAGGCGTTTTCGAACAACTAATGTCTAGAATTTCTTTGATATAATACTGACATTACAGTTTGTCTTTTGTTGTCAGATGCGTAGGCAGGTTTTAGAATACCGTATTTCTTTGCGCGTATACGGTACCTTCATGGGCCTTAGCGCGAAGACGTCCCGTCACGAACGTGAATATCCGCGCATCCAAAGAAAGGAGAAACACCGCGTGTGAATGACAAAATGTGCGGCTATAGGCGCGTTTAAAACGCTAATCTGAGGACTAATCACGAATTCGACTTCAATGTCGGTCGGTCGGTCGGTAAAATTTGATTTGGGCCTGCGCGAACCGGACGTTACGGCCGAATCGGAATTCCCCTCTATTCGGTTCGGATTGAACAGGTTGGTATATTCTCTTTCGTTACGTCTTCACGCTAAGGCCCCAATCACCCCCAATATCCTTCTAGAGTCGGCGCCCCCAAAGAAGTCCCGTGAAAAGCGCGCTTTGGTCGCCATCAACATTCAAATTTGAGCTTTACTTATATCTATAATCACGAGGAATTTACAATTTTAGTTCCGTGTATTGCCGCGGGACTACTTTCGTATCGCGGACTCTAATTGGATGATATGCAGCAAATCGAAGCGCTCACCCACAGCGCCACGCCCGAAGCTGCATCGCTTCGCGCTACTACCTGGATGGAGGCAGGCTAGACATGTTAACAGGCCCGGATTGGCCATGCGGGCAAATGCCAGATGGGCCGGACGAAAAAAAGAAACATCGCAATGCATCTTTCTTTTAGAACAGGGCTGCTCAACCTTTTGGAAGAGTTGGACTCTTACATTTCCTGTTTCACTTACTCTCTCAACAAGCTAAATAAAAACAGATACCTTCTAGCGCGGGCCACATACATTTATTTTAGGCCCACAGGTCACGGTGTTGCCAGCGGGCCTGGGGCTGAGCAGCCTTGATTTAGAATAACGCTTCCTGGGGAGCTAAGGTGCGTCGACCTCCTAGTATGGCCCTACTGGAATTCAGTTCTGACCTGATTCCAGTTTCAGCTGGTATCAGGCGGAACGTTTTCAGTCCAGTTTCAGGGTTGTTCGTCCCTTGCGCGACCGTTGCGCAACCCTCCGTTGCGCAACGGTCTCCCGGCGAGTGCGCTTCGATGAGTCTCGCATGGCTGTTGCGCCTCCGACCGCGACCTCCTCGAGTGGCCCCGGCGGAAGTATTTTTCTTCCAGTCCCCTTTTTAGGGCCAGAGGAGCTGCTACCGGCCGGGTCGGGTGTTCCCTTGGCAACGGCGGGTAGTAATTGGGGCGACCCATATTTCTACCCGATTGATGGCCGTGTTGGACGTGTCCTTCATTGTCCGCCGAGTGTGTTTAGAGCTAACCCAGGGGGAAGAGGGCCCGCTCTAGGCCTGCGACGTGGACGGATTTAGTGCTTCAGCGGGCCTCCCCATCAGCCGTCTTGTCCTGAACCTGGAGGACCCAGTCGACACATTGTCACGGGCTCTCCCCATGGTGGGGTGCCTCCGGGCGCTTCCTCCACAGGTTCGTCTCCTCTCCTCGCCCTGCAGCCAACAGGGTATGGGTCTCTGGGGTGTCCTGCTGAAGCCCTTGCTCTCACCGGGCCACGCCCGGTGGGGGCGTTGTTTGGTGAGCCGAGGGAGCGGCCCTGGAGGCTTTAAGCCTCGATGCGTTGGGGAGAGGCCGTGCTGGCGCGCCTTCCAAAATGTAACTGGGATCGTAACTCGTAAATTACAGCAGACAACAGTACATTTCGACTAAAATAGAAAGAACGCTCATTAGATACACCACCTTTCGTAGTGTCCATACTGCTTGCGTATACTTATATCTACTGTGGCGTAGGGCATTATGTGTGAGGACTAATTTGCAGGCCCGCAGATTTGCAAGCTGTACCTATGTACAAAACAGGTAAAAATTACGCTCTTTAAAAGCTTACTGTAATTCTCTGTACACTTGCACTCTGTGGACACAGTACACCAAGGGGGCGTATAAGGTCTTGGGCAAGCAGTATAATGATGCATATAGGATGCTGATGGGACTGCGGCGACACTGCAATGCCTCAGGGATGCTGGCAGATGCTAGTGTCGATAGTTTCGCGACCATCATTCGTAAATGCATAGCATCTCTGATACATCGTGTTCGGGGCAGGTCCAACAGCCTCCTGCGAGACGGTAGCGGCGAGGCTAGATGTGGACAGTGCTATTATGAAACACTGGACACGTGTCCAGCTGACCCAGGCCGCAAAGTCCTCTCACAATACACAACGTGTGGTTATCTGTATACGCTATCTTTATAAATGTTTCATGTCCTTAAAATATTTTTGATTGGCGTGTAAATTGTAGATCAGATATTATTCCTTTAGCAACGATGATCTCGTGCTGGCCCACAGATTACTTAATACTTATTGCTGGCCTCCCACGCACGATGAGTGTCTCTCATCAATTATTCAAGCAAGTACAAGCCCCGGCACGTAATTCTAGCGATCGGCGTAAGTAGTGGGGATGTTTGCGCACTTGTAAAATAGCGAACATTATACTAAAATTGATTTCATTGAGACGCACTCAAGGTCACTGCTAGACATTCGTGCCGGGACTTATAGTTACGCCAAATTTAACCTACGGCTTTCTTGGCTAGACTTACCCGATCAAATAAAAACACACTTATAAAAAAATGATTTATATTTACACTAAATTATTTTTGACAATTTGCATGAGTAGTAAAATTATCAATAAATTACATATTGGATAAAATTGTGAGTAAAACCGTAATTTAACCAATTACAACAGAAATACATAAAAAATTTTGTGAGTAAATCACGGAATATTAAAGACACAATGGTCCCCGCCCCGAGAATGTATTTAGGTACATATTATAATCAGATAAATGCGAATTAACCACTTCTTATAATTAGAATTATTTTTTTGAGATCAATCAACTTTGGTTCAAAAATTAACTTGAATACAATGTGCTTACAACTACATAAAACAGTATTTATTTTAGGATATCTGATGAAATTGACTAAAACAGGGAAAAGCGCACAGAAATACCTTGCATGTCGTGCATGAGAAATACGTTTTTTTGTTATTTGTTTTAGTACTGCACAGGCGGCACCTGTACCGCGTGTTAGACTTATCAATCAAGTGTATTCGACGTCTTTGTATCTGATATTATCAGGAACTCCAACAGGTTTCTGGTAGTGAGGATTGACCGTGACACGATTCTTCTTGGCGACAAAATTAGGAGCGCTAGCTAAGCTCCTTTTCTAGAAGAATAGTCGCTGATAAGTGACCTGGCTAACATTACGCGAAATTGCAAATTTGTCAGCTTTACTTGATTTCTACTTGAAGTCAAGTACAATATGTGCGCATTAGTGATAGCGAGGTCAATCAGGAAATAAAAAAATTCGACACCACCAACGTCTGTTCGGCGACCAACTTCATACGTACCACGTTTCTGATCGAACCGATCCACCCCTCCCATCCTCTTTGTATACTCAGTCGCTGCCAGAGGACAGGAGATTTTTTCCTGGTACCATCCTTTATAGTACTTTGACACTCGGTTTTTTCTTTTAGGGTGGAATGCTGTACTCAGAAAATGTACATTTTTGGTGTCCTTCCAAACCATGAATGCGACGTCACTTTTTACTCTCCATTTATATTTTCCCCTTGTAAGTTTCAGTTTCTCCTTTCGATCTTTTTCTTTCTTTTTATCCATTTTTGATGGGTTTCATAAATTTTGGTAAATCTGCTCTGTTCAAATTTACTGTTGCTGTAGAGTAAATTCCTTTTTCATAAAGATATTGCATCAGCGGATAGGAAGCAAAGAAGTTATCAAATGCTAAATGAACAGTAACACCTTCTTCTATCAGGCTTTGTGACAAAGATTTTACCACATTGGACCCTAGTCCTAACTCAGGTGTGTTGTCGTTATTCTTGCCTGTATACACTTGAAATTCATAGACGTATCCAGTAGAGCTATCTGCCCTGACCCAAACTTTAAATCCACGTTTTATGGGTTTTGCTGGCATGTACTGCTTCAAAGACGAAATGCCTTTGAATCTAATCATTGCCTCGTCGATACTTTGTGACGTGGACGTTTTGGCTTCATTATTGCAAGCAGTGTTCAGCATTTCCAGCAACGGGCGAACTTTATATAGCTTGTCGTAGTCTGGACTTGATTTAGAAGGAGTTTGGGTATTGTCGTTCAGATGGAGATTTTCCAAAATTTTTTAAATCTTTTGCA
Organism: Marasmia exigua; assembly: GCA_019059595.1. Lineage (NCBI taxonomy): Eukaryota > Metazoa > Arthropoda > Insecta > Lepidoptera > Crambidae > Marasmia > Marasmia exigua. The sequence continues at coordinate 6,335,543 of CM032478.1, forward strand.
GGTCAATACTTCTGCCACCTCATTCACTCTGAACAACGGGTCACTAGACCAGTATAAATCAATGGATGGTAAAACGTGGATTCCCATAATTATAATAATGCCAATAAAGGTTCGTATATCGACACACGTCACTGGTTCCCAGTTCTTACTATTTTTTTGGGCGGCATACAAGTTCGTTTGTTCAACGATTTGATTTATTACCGCGTCTGAAATAAATCTAGAAAAATATACGAACGGTGATGTTCTGCTTGGAAAGAAATCTTTTGCAGTCAGTGGTACCCGATCGTAGTCTTCAGCTTTAGGTCTACTCTCTTCTGACCAAAAGACTTTTTTCCATTCGTCGTCGTTATCATCATCGTCTGAGGTTTTCACTCTGTGATTCGCTTTCCGATGATGACGAGGATTCTGATGACAGAACACGACGTCGACGAATTGGGACGCCTATGGGACTATCTTCAGACAGGCGTTCAAATTGTTCAATATTTGGACTGACGTTTTCCAAATCCTCGTCCAAAGATGCACCGGGAATTGTACTTGGAACTAAGCCTGGAACTTCACCCTCTAAGACACGAGCTAAATTGATGTCTGGATCATCCGCTTCGTATCCGTCTTCGGAATCGTCAGGATCATCCGGGAGGCCAAACATCATTTTCAAGCTCTTTCTCGATGTCGTGATCTCTAAGTGCCGCCTAAAAATAAAACAAAGCAATAAAAAAAACGAGGCAATGGAATGGCATAAAATGGCCGAGAAGGCAGATGGCCAAATACGGCCACCAGAATGTATTGGCCGGGGGGTCAAGGGTCACATGCGGCCACCAAGAAAAAATAAAAAAGTGCGTAATTTTAGAAACGTACGTAAAAAATAATATGCACTACAGCAATTATAAACACTAAGTAATAAATTAAATTAATTTCTTACCATTTTTTATAATTACTTTCGAAGATTTCACTAGATTAATTTTCACGAACAAAAATACCCAAGTCACGCGCTACTTGTTGTCAGCAAAGTGACAGCTGTCAGTGAAGACATAAATGGCGGTCGTTTTTTGACGTAATGTAAACCAGTGTTGCCCTTATTAGGAATCAGAAATCCTAATAATGAACGAAACTCAAATTATTTGGGTGAAAAGTTGGTGGAGCATATAGGCCCACTACCTTATAAAGGGTTAAAACATTTTTTAATGTAGGTACATATTTACAGAAAATTCGATAACAACAATGCTTTAAAAGTCCATCATCTAACCACATCATAGTCTTTCTGTCCTTTAAAATCACAAAACTGCATTTCTATTATTGTTCATATTGAGACACTTATTTCCGCCAACTTATGTTTGGTCACCGCGCCGAGAAGTCGTCTTTGCTATTTACTGCTGTTAGGTCTTTGGCTCCATGTTATTGTCTTGCTGCTTGATCCTGTTTAAGCTGACGAAATAATGCTGGGAATTACACCGATGAGGACAACAATCTGCTAAAGTGTTGAAGCCTGCAGCCGCGTGGTGTTGACATCACCACACAATTTAACACGACATAATAATGACACAATTATGATTGCTCATATCAACCATAAACATGTTACATATTCCCTACAATTGGGTGACTGGCTTTGCAATCTATTTGACTTTGATCGCCGCAAGTGAATGTAATAGGGAATTTGTTTAAGAACTCAAGTGCCTTAGAAGTTGACTCAAACGCCAGCTCCCGAACGACGAAGTCCACAGGAACTGTCTGCCTGTAGCTGCACATATAAAAACATGTTAAAATAACAGAACCAGCAAAGCTGGCAAACCTGAAATAAATAAATTAGCGCACATAGGTACATGAAAATACTAATAACACCTAAAAGCACATCTTTCGAAAATGTAGGATTAAAACCAGACACTTTAAGCCACTCCTGGGGCAGGATAGAATAGAATATTAAGTTATTCTGCAGTGCCCATAACAAATAGCGATGGAAACTTCGTGGATATGAACAATCGCTTTCCATATGGCCGGTCGTAAGTTCCAATCCGAGCACGCACCTCTGGAATTTTTTAAATTATGTGCGTATTTCTACCATTAGCTCGGCGGTGATGGAAAACAATGTGAGAAATGTTGTATTGTGTGTATGTTTCGGAACTGTAGATACTCACGATGTTGAGATAATGATAATGATTGTTTAATTTTGATTTAGTTGGTCTGGGTTCCCCCTGTCTAAGGATTGCGAGGGTCAGACGGCAGTCGCTTCATTGTATTTACCAGACTTGCCAAATCCTGGACTATGGCTTTAGACACAACCGGGAATGACAAACTGAGATGATGATGCAGTAATTATAAAACGATTAAAATTAAAAATGCAGTGATTTTTGAGAAAAACAAAGGTGTACTTTTGTGTAATGAAGTGCCACAATCTGCAAAGTGAATTCAAAATAATTTTGTTAAGTGTCCTGTTCCATGGTTGGGCGTCTTATTGCATGACTTGTCTGAGACTGATTTCAACTTACATAAAAACATAATCAAATTATGTAAGTAATTTCTCTATCAATTGACTTACAGAAACTGCCAGCTTATTAAAGAGGATGAGAGAAGTATAAAAAGGGGGGCCATAAAAAAAATGGTTAAAAAATGAGAGAGAACATACTGAAGTTTTTGTATCCTACTATAGTATATTCCAATTATGAAGTCCTTTTTGACGGATGTTAATAGTTCAGTACCAGGGAAGTACCCTTAGAAATCGATACTCAGCAGCACTGATTCTTGATTTGTTACCAATATTAATCAAATTAACTTTCAACAACTATGGGCATTACAAACAAAACAATTAACGACACTCAACACTCTCACTCAATTCAAGAGCTCTAACTGCAATCGCGCAATTTTTTTTTATTTTGGTTTTTCGATTATTTTGCGCAATATATTCATAAACAATATGTTAATTTTGCTTGTGAATTAATTGTAGGATGTTTTTGTATGATTGTATATTTTTCAAATGACGATTTACTACCAAACTCAAAAAGAGATGTTGAATTGGATTTATATGAAACATGCAGAGTTAGATTCTTCGAAATGTCAAAAAGGGCTTCATAATGAGCAGTTTTCCAGTAGGTATTTTCGGGTGGTTTCTAAAAGAAATACAAGATGACGCTACTCTCACTATCAATTAAAGTTTATTTTTTGTCTATAATAGGAAATATTTGATAAGCCAAGCCAACCATCATCATAATATTTACTGTCCAGCCATATTTAATTTTATTTTACCCATAAGAAAATAGAGATAAAAAGAAAATAAGTAAAATATGTATAGACGTTGTAAGTGATTTAAAAAAATGTACATTTCACTGATAAAATACATACATGTTAAGTACGAATTGTTAATATATCTAATGTAATATGTAAACCTAAAACAATTTTCCCATTCCCATCCCTTCCATGTAGTTCCATGTACCTAACATTTACAGGGACTGATTGCGCCATCTAGCGAAACACTTGGAAATGTATAAATACCTATTGGAAAACTGCTCATTGGAACAGATTTATAGGATCTATTTTTTGATTAAGACTATTCCAGTTGGTACCAGAAAGTCATATTTCTACTGTAATCATTTGTAAAAATGTTCGTGACCAGACAAATGATCTTAATGTGTCCCCAATAGTATTCTCTATATTTAAAATTATTATTATTAATAAAAATAACATACGACTTCAAGATGTATTTCAAGTAGAGCTTCCGTTCTCTCTCCACAAACCAGTCCATTAGGTAACCTGCCATAAGTGGAGAGGTCTTGTACAAAATGAAAAATTTGTGTAAATTTCCAGTAGCCCATGCACGTCTAGTCTCAAGAGCATGTTTAATGCATTCTGTTTCTCTTTCTTCTTTGGAAAGGCTCTGGAATATTGTTGTTATATCTGAAACATAAAAATATTGTTCAAAATTTTATTGAGTCAATTTTAAAGTGAGATATTATATTTAAACGGCAGATATATAAAAGCATAACTACATTTCTAAAAATGTATGTTGCTACTTTGATTTTGTGTTAAAATATTACAAATTAATTGTATAATACAAACCTAATGTGTTCTTTGTAAAAATATAGTACAGTATTCTGTATGCTGTAAACTCTGCTGTGTTGATTTTGCAATGAGGCAATTCGTTATACAACATTTTTAGTTGAGTTTGACATTGGTTGAACTCCTCATGATCTCCTTTCTCCAAGGCTATACGTGCATGGGTTTCATACACTTCTACTGTAAAATTATCTCGTACACCTTGTACCTAAAAACAAAAATAACATTCATAAATTTGATTATATTACAATTATTATGTCTATATATGTATATATAATAATATACAGTAAAATAAAATTTGCATCAAAATTACTTACTGTTAAATCTTGTCTGATTGATTTTAATTGATCACAAGCATATCTGTAATCTTGTTTTTCAATCCACCTCTCCTTTACATTTTTGAGTGATTTCTTCAACACAGACACAGGCCTGACTTCACATGCTTCTGGTGCCTTAGTAAGTCGTAAAAATGACTTTTCTATGTCCGAACATGTCCCCACAACATGCATGTCATTCAAGTCATAGTCACCATCAGTATCTTGAATTATAGGTCTTCTTGGGCTTGGTTCTACTCTCTTACCTGCTTGTAAAGAACTAGCTATGGAGGGTACATGTGGAGAGTTTCCAAATCTTTCTGCCCTCTTTTGAAGCTTTTCTGCATTTCCTGGAACATCTTCAACAACAAATTCAGTATAATTATTATTAGCTTTTTTTTTGGAGTTTTTATATTTTTCAGGTTTTTTCTGGTCCAAAGATAACCTGTCTTTGACTTTTTGACGACCTTTACTTTTGAAATGTTTCTTTTCTTCAATTTCATCACCAGAAGTCGAGGAAGCACTGAAATAAAATATTATTATCAATTGATATGCTTGACATTAGCGAATCATGACATTATTAATTATATCAAAAAAATATAATTACCTCAGTCTCTTCCTGGGAGGACTTCTGGATTTAGACCTAGAATGCTGCCTACGCCTTCTTTGGGGAGAAATTTTACTAAAACCTCTGCTACTCTGACTTGATCTACTTTTAGACGATTCTTCAGGTTTTTGATATAAAGACAAAGTACCTCGCACAGGCAAAGGTTTAACAGATAAGTTATTACGCTCACTATGGACACTAGGTATTGGTTCTTCATCCCAATTTCTAGTCCATATTTCATCTTTATTTGCAGCTGCTGTTATTCGTCCCTTCAAACATATGTCTATTTGATCACGATCAAAAGTTGTTTTGCATTTTTCATAACATCTTTTGATATATCTTTCTAGACTTTCTGGCCAACTTCCTGCTGAGGTTGGACATATTGAAGATGCTTTCAGAATACTTGAAGAGTCATGATTTAGTGGAATCTCTTCTTGTTTCTCCTCAATGCCTATATTTTTGGGTTCCTCTGGTGGTTCTGGGATATCCTCAGTGGCTAATGGAGGTGGCAGGGGAACATCTAGTGGTGGAGGAGGAGGTGGTTTAGGGACATCAGGAGGAGGGCATGGTGGGAGAGGCGGAGGGTGGTCCGGCAGAGGAGGTAACATAGCATTTGGAGAAGTATTTGCATCATCATTAAACATTTCATTCCATTTCTTACGCTTCTTTTTAGAGCCATTATTTCCCAAGAGAGGGTTTTCATTGGGAGGAATAGGAGCAGTTTTTCTAGTTCCGTTCAGATTAAATCGGATAGGTGATTGGTTAAAAAAGGGACGATTTGTATCGAGAGGTGACATCCCCAACAAAGGGTTAGGAAGTGGTGGCTTAGGGAATTGCGAAGGACCAAAATCATTTTTGGTCTCTTTATTGTGTTGAAACTGATTAGAATTATTGTTTGAAAATCCTCCATTATTTCCCATTTGGTTAAAATAATGATTATAGTACGGTGGATACATACCACCATACCCATTGTATGGGGGATAAATACCATACATCCATTGGTTATGATTTGGCGGCATGCCGTTCATAGTTTGCAATGGGGGTTCTTTGTTATTCTCTGCCATTGTAAGACTGTACAGATTATTTCAAAATAAATCAGTCGCAGTCATGAGGTATTTCGCAAATGACCATCAAAATGGCGCCTTCGTCACACACAAAGCCAGTTTAAGAATCTTAAGATGCTACTTATCTTTTAAGATTTAATAAAATCGAATACCTTGAACTTATACGTTACACAATAAACACATTGACTACCACATAAAAGTACGATTGTCTCACTGAATCATATATTAAAAATGCTATTAATAATGATGACGAGAACGAGACGCCATTAAATTTATTGCAATTTTGTAAATTGTCTGTCATAAAATGTCATTGTTGAGATTGAATGAATGAATGTCCGCGCATAGAGAATAGAATGGATGGATTGGACTGGCTGGAGCCGTGTTTCTCTGTCTTACAAGTGCATAAGAAGATATTTGTCTTTTTCTATCTCAATGCCACCATGAAATCCACAGATCAATAATCTAAAGCATGCTCCACACTTAGCTCGCGAATTAGGCGCGAAATACTTCGATGTGCATATTTTTATAGTGTTTGCGCCTTCGCGCGTGATTTGCTGACTAATCAAGGGGTATTATAATATAGTGGCTAAGTGTGAAGCGTGCTTAAGCAATAAATGAACGATTGCTGATTTGGCAATTTGCAATCAGTCATATTTGCCTAATAATAATGAAATCAATACCTAATTAAAATAAAATGTTGGCACCACTATCACCACACGGTAGTATTATTATTAATCACGATGATCACGAATAAAAGGTTAGGTAAAACCATAGAGCACAAGGGTAAGCTTACTCTATAGGACATCACTACTAATTTTACACGACTATGACAGTTCTGTTCTATGGTTCTCAATGTCAGTCAGGTCAATCCAATCTTCTACTGTTTGTTTTGTGTGTCAATCACAGAGTACTTGTGTCAATCAATCGGTGACAAACAAACTGTCAAATTGTCATTGTTTGTCGTGTAGGGAGAGTATCGATATCTAAAACGAAATCAAAAATAAATAAAAGATTATGTACCTACCTATTCTTCTCTGATTTATCGATCCTACAAATGAAGAAAATATAAAGAAGTTGATTATTTGTTTATAAATGACTAACGTCTAAAGTAATTAATTTATAAAAAGCCGAAAATGTGTGATTGCGAGCTTAACTTCATTTTAGTTTGAGTATATAAGTGGATATACCATGGATTTGTTAAAGACTCCCTCTGTTCAGTCTTTACTAGACTCAGATTTAGAATCTGTAGAGAGTCTTCAGTACTTAGACATTGAAGAGGTAAGTTGATTGTAAACAATTAGGCAAATAATTTTATTCTTATTTAGATTCCGGTTGTGTAGGCACGCCCACTGAAAATTGTCCTTAAAAACAACATTTTAGTTCCTCATCTTAGCGTATAATTCCCGGTTAGGTCGTCATAGGCGGCCGTCACAGATTACTTTTTAATATAGGACGCGGCTCTGGAACCCTGGGTACAATTAGACCATGAATCAGGATTGGGGAGTCGGTTAATTAAAAAGAAACGACTGCCGGCTGATCTTCGCAACCCTTTACAGGGGAACCAGACCAACTTAACCTCAATAGACAAGTACTACCTACATAATTAATAAATAAATATTTCACAACATCACATACATTGATCTGACTCCGAGATAGTTAGCTCAAGCACCTGTGTTACTTATATATATCAGAATCAACAGTGGGATTACAAATATATACATATAATACTTTTCTTTTGTAAATACATACTTATAATACATAGCAAACACCCAGACCAATACAAACAAATGTTCATGCACACAAATGTTTGTACTGTGCGGGGATCGAACCCACAACCCTTGTATCACAGGCAGCGTTCACTACCAATCGGTCATCAATTGTTTGTATGTCGAGCTGTAAGCATTCCTAATAAATAAATGTTGCAAAATGTTTGTTATATACTCATTATTATTAATATGTTGATTCCAGTTAGATGAAGTGGAATATGCACTACCAGCCAGCGAGGCTCCAACTCTCGCAGAAGTGCTGTCTACTGAAGAAGAAGGCATAGTGGCAGAAATAATAAAGAGCCCCGAAGAGCCTTCAGCTTGTTCAGCACTGCAAGTTGATTTTATGCAAGCGGTGTCGCAACAACTCACTCAAGCTCAAGTTAGTAACTATATTTTTATTATAAACATTTTTGAGTAATTTATTTTTAATATTAAGCAAAGATTTTGCTTCCTCTGTGTGGGGTAAGTGATTTTATTCACCTCATACCTAATACATAAACCGAGATTGCTTATAATGTTTAACCACTTTTAACAACTGTAATTGTTTAATCAAGTTAGGTTTTATTGGTACTGGGAAAATATAACCGTCTAGTGCAACTCTGGTTTAAGTGAGCCACCACTTATAGCGAGCTATTTAAGATAATATCTGCTTAAAACGAAAAGCATTGTTTTGTTTATACAACCTATACACCAATGCCAAAGCGCCGCTTTAAATCACATTAGCCAGCAATTAATCAGTGTTTCTCACTTGTTGTGTTATGACTTCCTCAATCCCGCTATAGATTGTTTGGGAACCATTAAAATAGAGCATATTATTATGAGATTCCTATGAATATTAGCCTATATAAGAAAATAAAAAAAAGAGAAAATTTCATATATTAATATTAGTACTTAAA